>OY728145.1:725702672-726952672 GCA_963277665.1 Viscum album | reverse complement strand
AATGCCCTCTGGGCCTATCAGACGACGACTGGTAATTCCACCAAGGTGACCCCATATTCCCTGGTGTACAGAGCAAAGGCCATGATGCCCATCGAGATCCAGTTTCCTTCGTTATGCACCATGGTCTGTGACTAGAAGGCACCAGATAAGGTGGCTGAAATTCGTCTAGATGAATTGGAAGCACTTGACAAGAATAGGCTCCATGCCTTGCATAGTGTTGAAATTCATCAAAATAAGATGGATATAGCCTTCAACAAGAAGGTTCACCTCTTATCTTTTATACAAGGAAACCTGGTATTGTCCCACCAAGTGCCAATGATCCCCGGTAGGAAACCACCCAAGTTGGATCCCAAATGTGAAGGACCTTACATAGCCCACAAGGTTTACCCCAAGGGAGCATACTCTTTGGTGACCATGGACTGTGAGAGTATAACTCCTCCCACAAATTCCAAGTTCCTCAAGAAATACTTTGCCTTTGCATGCTGGTTCTTAACGACCTTAAAATGAATAGTCCTACATGACCTTAAACTATGTATTGTCCTACATGATGTTAAACTGCATCTTGAGAACTACATAGGGTTTGATTCCCATCCTTTTGGTATACGTAGGATTTCATAGACGCCTCGTCTGGATCCCAACCCACAAACTCCTCTTTTTGACTATCCCCCCAGGGTGTAGTTCTCTCGTAGGATCCTTGCATGATATGTTGAAGGGTTCCTTAGCACAACTCATTCTTGTATTGTAATGGTTGCACCATGTGCCCACTCTTCATTCTTCTTTACTCTCATGTCCTCATCGCATGATGTTAAACTGGATGGCCTCCGAGAACTATATATGGATTGATTCACATCTTTATGGGATTCGTAGGAATTCCCGGAATTTTTTTCTGTTGGACTAGCCCAAACGCCAGAGTATTCCCATCAGGTCAAGACATATGGAAAGGGTGCAAAAGTTTTCCCCATTTCACATCGATATAACCTCGATCTAGCCGTACGTCCTACTCCCTGGAGCCATTCACCTATTTTAGATATGTGTATGTCTATGATTCACCCACTCCTTTGATTGAGAATCCATCATCTTATCCATCAAGAAGGGCCCCCGAATGGTATGAATGCTTAGAATAAGGGTTCTCTTACCACTTCGGGCCAATGCCCTCGATGATGTTGAGAAACAAGCTGATAGAAGTCCCTCATTTCAAATATGGTCAGCAATCGATACTCATTTGTTTCTCCCATTTTAGGATACTATAGGGACGCTGTGTTTTGAACATGGTCAACAGTTGTCCTACAACATTGGAACCACCCCAAGATGTCCAAAACATTGAGTGTAGTGGTTCATTCTTCCAGGTTGTATATCCAAACGATGAACTCCCATCGGGAAATGCCTGGTTATAGTCCCCCATATAGCGGGGAGAGCCGAAACTGGCTCCTTGTTTCCCACACCAAGCACTAATCTCCTGGGCTTAAGATCTCTAATGAGGCAGTAACCATAAAAGATGGTGTATGGCCTTCCATTCGAGGCCCAGCCTCAGGCCCCTTGGCCTTTTCTGGCCCCCGGCCAAGGTTCTCTCTTATGGGATTGTATGGTGTGGTATAGGATTATGTCCTCATTCACGTCGGATTTCTCACAATGACGTACACATCCCCGGATGAGACACGTTATCCTCTCCTTCGTCCTCACTATATGATGTTAAACTGCATACTGGTCGGGCCTTCCTGACCGAGGCCTAGCCTCAGGCCCCTTGGCCTTCTTGTGCCCGACCCATGTTCTTAACTATAGTGTATGGTGTGGTGCGAGATTATTTACTCATTCATGTTGGGTTATTCTATATTCCATACACCTCCCTTGTTTGGGGTATCATAATCCCCTCTTCTTCCTCACTACAAGACGTTAAACTGTGAACTGGTCTGGCCTTCATGATTGAGGCCTAGCCTCAGGCCCATTGTCATTCTTCGGCCCCCGCCCAAGTTTTTACCCATAGTGTATGGTGTGGTGTGGGATTATGTCCTCAATCATTTCAGGTTACTCGCCAAGCCATACACACCCCTCGTTAGGATATCTTACCCCCAAGTGCCTTAAAGAACTACGTTTGGATTGATACCCATCCTCATGGGATATGTAGGACCACCCGAATGTCTACACATTAGGTCCAGCACCATCTCCCAGAAATCTCCATTTCACCTTGGCCACTTTGCCTACCCTTCCCTAGGGAGGGGAGTATATGGCATGGCATGGGATTATGTCCTCGTTCACGTCAGTCTTGTAACGACCATGCCATGTACCTCTCCCTACTTGGAGTTCTCTATCCCCTTACTCTATAATAATCCCTTAAAAGCAGTTACTCTCAAGTTGAGCATTCTCGTCGACCCTCTTTGGCGGTTCACCAATGTTCTTAAGGGTAATCTGGTTTCGTACCTAGAATGTCAAACAATGCTCGGAAATGCTTCCGCCTTCTTTCCAGGATTTGTGTTCCCCTTAATTAGGGCTTCACGAACTTTCACACCTGAAGGTACCCCCATGTGGGATGGATTCTAGGATTAAGGGATCTCCTAACAGTATAGGCCAACATCCTCGAAGGTCACGAAGAACAAGCCGATACAAATCCCACATTGCGAATATGGTCTGCGGTCGATGCTCATCTATTGTTCCCATTTAAGGCTAACACAATATGGATACTGTGTTTTGAACATGGTCAACACTTATCCTCCATCGCCACACCAACCCCATTGATCCCAAAATATCAAATACATGATTCACATCCTTCTACACCTCATGATGTCTAAGTTGAACATTGAAACTCTTGTTACTATTCCTCAGTGCGCATCTGCACATTAGAAGGACAAAAGCCACGATAAGGGCATCATTCGGGGCTCCACACCAATTTCCCTTTGGCGTGCATTCCTGGTATTGAAATAACCATATTCCTCCCTTGTTTCTGACATTGTGTTTGACACACGTGGGCTTAGGTATTGGGTTGTGGTCTACACTTATCTGGGGGGTTTCACTCCTCTATGGTCCGATCTCTAAAACCATTAACTAATATTTCCTACAAAACTATATGTGCCTTGAGTCCTATCCTTATGGGATACATATGAATACCCAGATGTCTCGTTTTCGGGTCCAGCATAGTTGGGAGCTAGTTTCTCCTACCCATTTCCCTCTTAACTCTATGTTGGAACTTCGGCCTGAGGATCCTCTCTCATGGTATCGTACAATTTTTTATGGGATTGTTTCCTCATTCATGTTGGGTATGTTTTATCACGACAAGCACATTCCTTCATGTCCAAGCCATACAACTTTAAACTATGCTGCCTAGTCCTGTCATATGACCCTAAACTATGACATTATCTTCCTGGCCACACGATGAAAAATGTAATTGTATCATGATTTCCTCACTCAAGGTGACACCATATGTGGTATTGGTCGCACACGAAACCATTTGTCAACTTTTTCTACAGCTTGATCCTTGTGGCAATGTCGGGGCCCGCTATCCTAGGCTCATTGCTCCATGAAAAAAAATAGTAACCTTAATGTAAAAACATGATTTATCAAATACCACTTCTTTTGGTGCGAGGGCCACACCCGCACACCCCTTTTATCCCAGGCACTGGTACCTTATCGTGACACCTCAAGTACTATATATTTCTTGTTACCCATCCTCAGGGGGTATGTAGGAACGCCTGTTCACTTTGCCTTGGGCCCAGCTTAACTCTCGTTTTCAGTCAATCAACTTGAAACATTTTAAGGGAACACATGGTGGTCGGAGCCCCAACTTCCCACTCACGTAGAGTTTTTTAAATTACCCAACTATGTGTCTCCAACATTTCCTACCATCCTTGGCCCGGGTTCTATGAGCCAAAACTAAGATCTCTCTAAGGGATGGGTCTCGACTCCCTCTATCTAATATGTCTCATTGTTGTATTCAGATCAATTTTGTCAAAGAGCCCGAAGTGTGGAATATTCCTGGGACATTCCCCTCGTTCCATGTCTAATCTTCGTCAGATAACTATTTGGATCCTCATGCTATTTGACATCCAAAAGGACCCCACAGATGTCATGGATGCAAGGCCTAATAACTCTCCTACCATTTCTCTCCAAGGTCTGAAAGATGTCAAACGGCATTTGTGACAGGTCTCGTGTTTCGAACATGGTCAATGGTCGACCCTCATTTGTTTGTCCACATTCCAGGCTATCATGATGTGGATCATGAGTTTCCACCATGGTCAAAAGTCTTCCTCCATCATCACTCTTCCATCATTGTAATCAAGATTTCGAGCATCATTATTAACACATTCCCACTTCCTCATGTTCATGTGGAATTCTAACATACTCGGCTTTACCTCTTCGTGCATCTTGTTGTGGTACATGGATGGGTTAACATCACTGGGCCGACATTCACCGAGCGTCCCTTCACCCTAACATGTTCCTTCTTTTGTTGGGAATGTAATCCAATAAATTCTGTTTCCAACATTGAGTATGACTCAAGTGGGATTAGTAGTTTTGGTAGGATGTGCACCAGCACATCCATGCTTCTCATCATCCCCCATGACGTTAAACTGTGCTTATAGAACTACGTACGGGTTTATTCCCATCCTCATGGGATACATAGTGATACCCTAGTATTTCACCTAGGGGCCAGCCCCAGAAATCATATATCATGTTCCTCCCCAAATCCGGCCCCTGGCCTGAACCCTAGTGAGGAACCATGAAATGGAAATTTTTCCCTGAACAAGTTCGAGATGCCCCATGATGACATTGGGATGTGACGGATCCCTTGCCAGAGAGGTCCTTCCTAAAATAAATAATGATCCATGATCAGACCGATGCATCCATATAATGTTCTTGCACTATGATGGTGTAAATTCAAGAGTGTTGGATTCTGTTCGAACAAACCATCAGTCCATATTTCACGCTTTGTGTGCCCCTTATTCAGACCTTAATCCTTTTCCACATCTGTATGAACCCCCTAACAGTATGGATGCTCAGCTGGTGGCCCGCTTATTGTCATGGGACAACATTCTCAATGTCCAAAAGATGAAATTTTGAGTCAGGCCCCATGTTTCAAATATGTTCAGTGGTCGGCCCTCATTTGGTATCCCCACTCCAGGCCAATAAATTAAGAATAATTTGTTTTGAATGCAGTCAACAATTATTATTTATTGTCACACCACCCCCACAATATTCCAAATCCTATGTATCATGATTCACACCTCCCATTCCCATCTGTTTGAATCGATTTCCTCTCCCCTGGCGTTACCCCTATCGTTCACAGGATCACGCTAAGAAAATGGTAATTCTGATGTTCTGAGAGCTTCATTATCTATTCAGGGCTCTCCAATTTCCTCCCAGAAATCCGAACCAGTTGTTCAAACCATGGATGCTCGAAGCATGGCATGCATGCCTATGTTTGGATGTGGGGATAATGTGGTCATCTCTTGTTTCTCACATCAGGCCCGGGCCAGGTGTGCTTAGGGAACGATTGCTGGATGCCCCACAAACAACACAAGGGTGCAATAAAAAAATGTAAACAATGGAACTCATGCATGATAAAAGCATAAAAAAATCAAATAATGGAAGTATATTTAAGGTTTTTTAATCATTACAGTACCAGGGAGTTGACTCCCCCCATGGACGGATTGACCTCTTCAATGGAACGTTGCATCTCTACCACCCTATGGCCGGTGGCGTCTTGGATTTGATGTCACCCTATAGATGGTGGTGTCCAGGAGTTGCTGCTGACTATTTACCTCCCACTCCTCCTCGACAGCGAGAGGGTGCAGTTCGCCGGTCGTGACCCGAGCACACTCCACGTCGGCCTGAATGACGATCATCTCCTCAGAGGATCACTTCATGACCTCTTCAGTATCCACCTGTTGGGCTTTCAGCCATGAGACGAGCTCTGATTACACATTGAGAGAAGCAAAATGCTCATCTGCCCGGGCTTTCAACAGTTCAACCTCATTTTCAGTCTGTTGGAGCCTCTTGATGTTCCACGCCTTCCTCTGCTGATAGCCTACATTGGGACCATGATCATACTCCTGAATCATTTCCATCATACAATCTCATATGAGCATGTGAGGTGACTATAAATCCACTCCCCCGACACATAGTTATCACAATCGTGAGTGAATTCTATCCATATCATCCAACCATAGTTCTTGGGGTGTCATTGATGAAGCGTGTGATCAGCTTCCATGATCAACGATGGACTATTTTTCTTTCCTCCTCATCAGAGGCTATCTCATCCTAGTCTGCATGATTAGTAGGATCATATTCAGGGAATAACCCTTGGAACTCCTTATCTAGGTCCACGTTTGGCATTGGATCAGGCATAGCGGGGCTTGAATTGTCTGGTTGATCCTCATCATCGGATCCCACCTCAATGACCTCAGGTGTAGTCCCACTGGCGTCCCCACCAGTGATCTGGAGCACTGTTGTTCGATCAGGCTGGATTCCCACCACCTCAACTGTTGGCATACCCCAGGGAAGGGTGTCCCTAGAAGTCCTGACCAACTTCGCTGTAGTAGCCTAGGAAAATTGAATGACTATACATGCCAAAAAGGGGAACGTGAATGTCAGTTAACTTGGTCAGGGGATGGAAGTAGAAAATTCAGTAGAGGAGACTTACATAGGTCAAATCCCTAGTCTTGCTCTCAGGATGATGTCATAAAAACCCCAAGACGTGGCCCCCAGTATATGGTTGGTAGGTCTAGAGACTCCAAGGGAGCCGCCACAAGTGTCCCTGCCCCGCCAAACACGGATGTTGATGTAGCTAAGGGAGTAGATCCCGAAGGTCGCACGTCAGCAACCACTGAGTGGAAGGAATGAGGATTATGCACAATGTTCTCCTACATAGTGTAGACACTGATAAGGAATCCAGAATTTCCAATGAGTAGACCCAGAAGAAGGAATGTGACATTTTACCTCGAGGGCCTCTGCGAAATCATCGAGATCAGAGGACCAATCCTCGACTTCACCCCCCTCCAGTTGACTCTCTCTATCGTCCTCGTCTACCTAGGAGGACTCATCTGATTCTTCTGGTTAAGGTAAGAGCTCCCTCAAGATGGAAGCTGATAATTGCGGAAGGACCGTATGAACCAACAAAACCCTGACCCAGTCTGTCAATGGGTGCAGGTTGCCCTAATAATTGATATTGTCTTTCATCTCTGCTATGTATTGCTCTGCCTCTACATGGGATACTACATAAAGATCTCTAATAGGTCCAATCCCCAGAATGTCCATCCGAGGTGGTTAAGATGCCTCCATAACTCAGATAGGTCGAGGAATTTCGGGTTGACTTCCCAGATGTCCCAGGCCTTGAGAAAAATAGCATTCTATGGAATGTCAATATGAAACAACCATTTCCCCGGGGCCTGAGTATAAATCCTATGGAATCCTCTCAGTTGGTTCCCCTTCAGATGAATCTGTTCTACTAGGACCACCGGCTTTGCTGCTGCTGTCGGATTCGCCACCACTGCATTCCACTTCAAGTGGTGCGGGCATCACCATTATAGTATCCTCGCCACTACGAGGTTCCCTTTTTTACCTTCTAGCCTCGGCCCCGAGGTCAGGGAGGCTCCCCATCACTATATATAGTGGTTGGCCGCTTCAGCATCTCCCTCGGGTAGGCCACCTCCCAACTATGGTCATACTCCTTTATCAGCCGGAGGACGGTGGTCGACAGAGGCAGTTCATTCCACATCTTCCTGTATTCCCATGTGAACATGAGCCACATCTACCTCATCACACACAGGTGCACCTCGTAACGCACTTCCAGGTATACCTATGGGGTCAGCCCTTGCAGGCACCATAATTTACATGAAAACCGGTGTGGGTGTATGGCTCGTAGATATGATCGTGGTCAACCCTGGCCACCAATACTACACCTCGAAAGGCCAAGAGGTAAGCCCGGTGCTCTTTCGTTCCATGACCATCATCCGTGAAGGCCTTGTCGTCAATGGGAATTGATAGAAGTTAAACTCTTCTACCTTTCAGACTCAGTTCTGAACTGATGGTGTGGTTAGATTAGTCAGAAATATCCCCACAACATTCAGGATCAATGGGCAGAAGATCGACCCAGGAGGTGATATGGGGTTCAGATACTCATAGATCTCCCAGATGTGCGCTGCAACCCACCAGTATTGAAGATGGAACTTCCCGCATACCCTCTGTGACCTCTTCCCTTCGCTGATGTTCTACAAAATATTATACAACTTGGAGAGCATCGGGATCCCTAGGTTTACTCGCCCTCCTGTCGCCAATGTGGATGCCATGATGAATGTTCTGGGTCGCACTCCAATGTATGTATCCCTCACCAGAAGTATCCAACCACACATGAGAGGTCTGATGAATACTTCCATCCTGACTATTGGTTATTGTTCAGTGTTGAAACTGAACCCCCAGGTCTTCCATGGGCTATTCTATATCATCCTCCAGTAGGAGTTTTCCTTATTATGGGCCCCCTTTGGGCATTTTTGAGGTCTTGCTGTGAACTGACGGTCTTCTGGGAAGTTCAGAAACTACTTGAACCAATGCTTGAAGTGGAAATCCCTCACCGCCTCTTTATCCTCACCTAGCATGAGCTCCATCAATGATATCTCCAGACGCGACATCTGCTCTAGATCCTCCCACACACCCATGGCAGGGAGGAATTCATCGTACATCACCCCCAATATCGGGACCCCTGAGATCTGATGCACATCCCAAGAGCTGATGCTGACCTCCCCATGATCCAGGTGGATGGTATTGGTCCCCGGTGACCACCAGATCAACAAATCTGGCATTAGATGCTTTGGCTAGTAGATATGGAATTTGGAAGCCCAAGCTGCCTCATACAGGCCCACTCTTCTCAGCTCCTCCCTGAACTCCTAGCATGAGGAACCTACCTAGTAGGCCCAGGTCCAATCATCCGTGAAGTTTCAGACCTGATGTAGGTCCCATTCCTTAAACCACCCCTACTTTAGGTTCCCCGGAACCGCCTTGAGGATAGTTCGGTACAGAGGAGGAGATGTCTCCGGATGCAATGCCTTCATGTTGATGTTGTTGATATGGTTGTACAAATATTCAACAATGACGAGCGTGAAGTGTTCCTGGGGATGCCCATCGGGTGCTCTGAACCATCAGTGCTGGAACGACGTGCTCCTAAACCAGTAATCTGGCTCGTCGATACTTGCTTCAGGGATGAATAAGTCATCCCTCATCCTGAATCCAGATAATGGAAGCCTCCTACAAAAAGGGTAGTTCTTCTAGCTCTCTAATAGTAGATCCACTATTGAACTATGGTCTGAGTGGCTACGGACCAACTCTCCTTGCCCCAGACTCATTTCCATCCCATCCATCCAGGTGGTATCTGCATGAAACCCCTGGGATGCTTCTTGGTGTGCCATTCAGGTCTGGAACTTGGACGATTTTCTGGATGGTTCTTGATGCTCTTCCTCAAAGCGCGATCCTGATGACTATTAAAGAAGACTATTCAAAGAGCGTTGTTGGGGAATTTAAGCGCCTAATCGCAGAGCACCAACGTGGATTCTAGGACACACTATGTGCCACGAAGACTTGATTCGCAGAGAACACTCGCAGAGTACGCGGAGCTTCGTGGATCGAGAGTGTAAAAGGTCAAATTCACGGAGAAGGGAAAGGAAAAAAGAGCCAGTTGGCCCTGTATTTATAGGCAAAAACATTTGGAGATTTGCGGTGCATCTAATTTGCCCAGAACATCGTATTTCACTTAGACCGTCCATCCCATATCTGCCTCACGAGCCTTCTTCACAAGATAGCATCACAAACAGCTGAGGGTTTTGGTGATTTCCCTCAAACATTGACCATTGATCTCTCTATAGCTCCATGTCTGAGGGAGGGAATTTGTTGGTGCCAAAATTAAGGACATAGAAGAATCCCAAGGGAAGGCCCTATTGACTACCATGTGAAGCCACTTCGCGGAGTTCCCCCAGAACCGCGACCGCCACAAAGCAATGAGGTGGGATGCTACATGAATGAATTTGATGTTTGCATGCCCACCGTGAATAAATAAGGCGAGATGCTTTGTGAACAGATTTGATATTGTCAAGCCCACCGTGAAGCAATGAGTAAATCTTCTCCATGAACACATTTTACATTTGTGATTCCGCCGCAAAGCAACGATGCCCCTTTTCACACCACGCAAGGTCCAATTCATGGTCCCTCTTACCTATAAATACCAGGCTCCCCCTAATCCCAAAGGACGGACAATCTGACCATTTGAATTTCCATCTCCCGAATCGCAAATCATCCTTCTTCTCTACGAACCATGATCTGTTCGAGTTACTTCTACTCCGCAACGTTCATCCCCCTTATCATTTTTTTGATCCCCTCTTCTAAGAGGTATGCCTTTCGCGAAGCCCAAGGGCCATTGCGGAGGAAGGGGATCCCCAAGGGGAATCGGATCACCGTGGAGTGTTTATGCTCCTCAAAACACCCTTCATGTACACATGATCCACATGGTAAGTCAGGGTCACTATACTTCACGAAGCACATTTCTTCACGAGGCACCTTTTCTCTGTGAGGTAGTGCTCTACGAATTCCTTTACACTTTGCGAAGAACCTCCCATATGCACCTCTACCCCATTATTTGGCTCTCTCACCCCACTCTGTGAGTAACACCCCTTCACAAGTGCCCTCCGCCATGCAGAGCAACAGTGCTTCACAAGGCCTCGGCCTATGGACCCCTCTGCTCGGCAATTCCTTTTCACGTGCGACCATCCAGGTTTGCATGATGTGACTTAAAAGTCACTTGGATGACATCACCCATTGTGTTGGATCGCCTTATGATTCTTCTCAGAGGCATGCTAATCGCTATTTCTTCTTATCATAGCCACGCTAACGTGGTCCCCTCGATGGTTCTCTCCATGACACCCCCTCATCACGGCGTTGTTGATGCCTTCCCTCCCACGAGGAGCAGAGGGTACCAGTTTTGTATGTCCTAGGGGTATGAAGCAAACCCACAGTCGCCCGAGCTACAGTATGTTAAACTTCCATGAACCATCATCTTTAACACATGACACTAAACTATGAACTCTCCTCATGCCTTTCATGAGGGTTGTCCCCACCTTGGGCATTCTGCATGCCCCCTGGTCTCCACAGGGGATGATATCCTTTTTCTAGGAGTGGTGTTTGTCCATGGGGAAAGGAAAACCATCTCGGTGTAAGCTCCTAGAATTCCTAACGGAGGTAGCATCCCTACTAATCCTTTCATCTACGGTCCCTAGGGAGAGAGAAGGGTGTGATAGGGAACATTTCTCCTCCATTCTCCGGTCCAAAGTCCCTCTACCCCTGTGCTTTGTGGCCATCAGGCCTCCATCCCAAAGTATGTCCCAATATTTCTCTCCGTGACCCCCCCCCATAAATAAGCCCCACTTCACTTCCCATGGATGCCCCTTTCACGACGTGGTCGTCTGGCCTTTTCTGCCTCTTGTTTCCCACACCGAGGAGGACTCACATGGGCATAGAGTAAGAATCGACCATGACATCACCCCATCTCTCATGATGTTAAAATTTATTCCCCCACATGAACTACGTGTTCTTTGATCCTTACCAAGGAAAGGTATATATGAAGCCTCCACGAGGTTCAGGCCCCAGCACCTTGGGCCACCTCAGAGTTTATGCTCCAATCCATACCAAACTATGAGGACATTTATCCATGTCAAGCCATGGTATGTAGGAAGCCTCCATTAGGTTTAATCCCACCACCACCTGGTCATTCTGATCCCATTCACGTCGTTTCACCAACACCTTGGTCATCCTAGAGTGTAAACCCCACGCCCCATCCCGAACTAGGAGGACTTTGATCCATGTCAAGGAATGGTGTGTAGGAATCCACCACAAGGCTCAAGCCCACCACCATGGGACCCCAGGTCTTTTTTCATGCTGGTTCGCTCATGGCACATGAACTATGTGCTATTTGATCCTTGCTAAGGAAGGGTATATAAGAAGCCTCACGAGGTTCAAGCCCACCACCCGGTTGTTCCGACCCCATTCACGTTAGTTCACCAATAACTTGGGAGCCTAGACTGCAATCCCCACACACAATCCCAAACTACTAAGACATTGATCCATCTTAAGGCATGGTATGTAGGAAGCCTCCACGTGGTTCATTCCCAACAACCATTGGACCTGATCGTCTCTGTGTCTGTGTTCCAAGCCACTTTACACCCAAACTATGAGGACTCTGATCCATGTCATGTTATGGTACGTAGGAAGCCTCCACGAGGTTCAAGCCCACCACCATTAGACCTCAGGAGCTCCTTCACATCTGTTATCCCCCATACCACTTGATATAACCGTCCAACAGTAAGCCATTAAACCCCATCCAGTGGCAAGCCATTGGGACCTCAATTAGTGGTAAGTCGTTGTGACCCTATTCAGAGGTAAGTCGTTGACATCCTTATCCAGCGGTAATCTGTTGCGACCTAATTCAGCGGTAAGCCATTGTCAAACTCATTCGACTGTAAGTCGTTGTCAGATGAACTATGTGGACTTTGATTCCCTACCACAGGGATACGTAGGAACTCTCTTCGATGCTGAAGCCCAAAACCATCGTCATCCTTCTGACAGTTCCACCTCACCACCACTCCATTGAACTCTCCATTATCCATATTGGTTCTTACTCGGGCCACCACATCCTGGTGGAATCATTCCACCCCATTCCCCATTCCCACTAACAACATTCAGGAAGGCACCCATGTGTTGGCCTCAATATCGACATTCCCTCTTGGGGATTCCTCCATCTGATCCACTCTAGTTAGTGTTTTGATCAGCCCAATCCATCTTTGATGAATGTGAAACTTGTGGCATACTCTGTGTTAAACATAGTAAGGTGAGGAAAACCTCATATACATGCCCATGGAATACGATTCCCCACGTTCGATGTGGGATGCCTCAGGCTTCCGCTCCATCGAGAAGCCCTACAATAAGGGATAGATGACAGACACACCAATCCCCCAGCGTCCAGACATGCCAGTGATGCCCCACGTGACTACTCCCCTAAAAAAGATTGATGCCTTGACCATGCCCCTTGAAATGTCCTAACATAATCAGTGTAATTAACTGGTGTCCATGAAGATATGACATCAGAAAAAGTTTCAAGAACAATATCTTATGTCTATGAGGGAGACCAAGACTAGGTGACGAGATCCGAGGAGGAATCCACAGAAGGAAGAACTGAAATCCCATCATCCCATTTCAATCAAGGAGAAGACATCCCTAAATAAGGAGAGGATGTCTCCCACCTTTGGAATTCTGGAATGATGGGTAACAAAAACCGCACCCCCTCTTCCCCGAACGAGATGGACGCGCACACCCCGACGAAAGCATCGGTAACGGACTCATCAGACTTATCGAGGTAGGAAGGGGCTATAGAGGGTCCCTACTATAACTGCAGTTCCTAATCATTCAATATACATAGATTTTATAAATGTACAATATGCATTCTTAATATCCATATAGAGTTGAGGATTCCAATTGATCAATATTTCCATAGTTAAAACAGCATCCCAAATAAAAGACGTATGTTAAATGGTATACGGCTAAAGAAAATAATCATATCCATGAAACCAGAATATGGATATATAATATATTTACAATTTAAAATGTGGAATGATCTCAATGGGTTCATAGGTACACCTCATAAGAATGATTGGGTGCACAATACCAAGTAAATCATGATGAAATGGAAAACGAAAGAAAGTCACTTACAATATTGTAATCAATTGTGTTAATAATAATAAAGTGAATCACTTAATACCATGAATATAAATAGAATCATGATATTATATATCAAATTTTAGGAAACATATACCACAAAATTGGAATAATTGGTGAAAAATAGAAATATCACGAAAATATAATTGAGATGAGAAACCCCTCACCTTATTCCTGAATGTCTTCTCGATTGGTCTAAATGACCTGAATAATCAAATTTAGAATCTTTAATTAATATTTACCAGAATACCTATACAATTAATTTATTTATTATAACCTTATTAGGTGCATTAATGTAATATTTAATGGGTTTAATAGGTTCAATTTTATTATTTTGGAAGCATTTTCTTCCCTGAGTTTCATGATCGGTTTACATGTATTCATGAATAAAAGTTCATTTGAAATGTGTTTTAACATCCAGAATTTTTAACATATATTATTAGTGAAAATAAAAATATATAAATGATCTTATAATTATTTTGGGTTATATTCCATGACGATGACTCATTAGTTAAATGGTAATGATAAAATCTTCGATTAATATGGCAGTTCTGCACATAATGAATTATTTTTGTATCATTATTTTATATTATGAGTGTGTAAGTATTCTAGAACATTTAATAAGGTAAAATAAATATATATTATGATTGGTTTAAGCCATAAAAAAAGGTTTCATGACAATTCTTGAACATATTAATAAAAAATTAAAACACATCATCCTTCATTTAAAATATCTTAGATGGTATTTTCATATTTAGTTTAAGAGGAGGGGAAAAAGAGAGACGATGAAGAAATGTTACATTATCATAAAAAAGCCTATTTCATGTATGGTAATGGAATTATCATATCATTTTGATGATTGGAGGTGAGTAGAGAGAAATAAAAGAATGGAAAATGTAAAAGAATTTGAAAGGAAAAGGAAGAAATGTCCACCTCTTGAGTACTCCTTCTTGAGAATCTTTTTAATGCCCTTTTAATGACCTTTTGGTGAGACCCATAGTTCTTAGATAATGGGGGAGGGTGTTGGAAGTTTATTTTTCAAAAAATAGGCAAGGCTCAATGCTTGAGTGGTGTGAGAGGAAGAGTGGGTGAGGGTGGTTTATAGAGTGGTGGGGAGGAGGGTTTTCTTAATATTTTATTCATTATTTTATTATTTTTCCCTTTGACAAGAAATATTGAAAATTCCATGGCTAGAAATAATAATAAAAGTATGTGAGTTTGAAATAATGGTTTCTTACATCCGCTATGATGTAGGGAATAGTCTATTTTTCTCTAAATGTATTTATACTCTAATTACCATATTTTACTATTCTCCAAAAATTTAGGTAATAATTGAATAACGGATTATGAATATAATTTTATGATCTTTGTTGATTTCTCTCTATATGTGACAACTAGTGTTTCTCAGAAGGCATGCATCATTGATTCTTGACATCCACCATTAATTTAATCATTGAAATCCTTCCACATTATTACTAAATATATAGAGATTGGTAAAATTATGATAGTGGGGGGAAAGGTATATCAGTATAAATCATCTATATGGTGTTTTTTTCTATAAGGGAATGAGTGGGGACAATAATTCAAGGAATAATAAGAATTTGTACAATAACCTCCAAGGTGGTGGAGAATTTCAAAATCATTATAGTGAATTAGTTATCATTTTGGAATGATCCAAAAGTAATCCAAAATTTTTATAATGTGGCATACTCAATAAAATCAATTGGTATTGCATGAAATCACCTATAGTATGTCAAAAATGAATTCAAATGTTACACAATCAACATTATTTCAATATTTCAACAAAGGATAATATTGGAGTCATGTATCATGTCTCTGAGATATGTTACGCTTCATATAGAAAATACTTTCATATAAATTCTCTTCTTTAGAACTATGATAACAAAGGTTATTATAGGAATAGTCTACTCATCATCCAATTAAACCCTAGCATGAAATTACGGAATAAGGGAGGGTCGGTAAGCATCTTTATTGTGTTGAACAAATGTTCTGGGAAGGTCAATAAATCCATTCAATAGTATGGGTTATTATTACATTTAACTTGACTTTTATTCATGTTCAATTTTATTATGGTGTATACAGATATTTTATTACATCGTGTGTATTTTTTCAAATAGGTTTATTTATTGAGATGATAAGATATCTTATGATTATTTAGATAATTCCCAGGTAGTGAGAGTATAGGGGATTTAAATGTGTGTCATTTTCTTTAAAACCTAGTCAATCAAAGTTTGATTGGGAATTATCTATTTTGTAGATTAATTTATTTAAATTTATCATGGGAAAGTATTTTTTAATTTTTTTAATTTCCCATATTGATTTTAATTCATTCTGACTAATGTTTTCATCTCCTAATGGATCTATACATGTCTTTGAAGGAGGATATTATGTCATATAAAAAATATAATGACCATGAAAACCACTATTTTCAACCAATTATATGAAATTAGAATAAGAAACTTTAGGGACTAATGATTTAATTCAAAAAATAATTTTTTACCTTCATGATAGATATATAGACATGTCATCCATTAATAATATTTCTTAATCTCCATAAAAATCCATCAATATATCAAAAGTGATGTTAAGGAAAATTTGAGATGAAAACATCACCCTAGAGAATTCTTCACACCATGTTGGTATAAGAGAGATTAAAAAAATAATGACATATAATCTACCTGCTAATGTCCCATCACCTTTTCCAGATACTATATCAACGAAACTTCAGCTACACTAATCTCGTTGGTCACTCAAAATTTAGAAAAGCTTTTCAGGTGGTATATAATCACCAAATTAGAAAATTATCCCCCGTAATCTATTAGAAAATGAATTATTAAATCCATACTAATGTCTTAAAATATAGAAGTTCTGGTTGTTTGGATGGAGCTTCGGTCATTGATGTTTCAAAAAATGAGATTCAGGAGGCTGTGGAGTTTTATAAGCTTAACCTGGTGGCTCGGTTTGGCCCGGTGAAACCCTCACTTGAGGTGTTTAGATCCTTCATAGATTCTTAGGGTTTGCCTCATACAGTGGCTATTTCATAGCATTCACGGTTTATGTTCAACATCCACCTATTCAACAAATGAGATTTTGTGTGAGCATGTGCACAGGAGGTGATATGTTGTGATGGCCATCATTTTTCTCTTTCTCACTGGTTGTGGGAGTGTCAATAAGGCAGATAATCCTCCATGGCTGCTGTTTGGATCAAACTTCCTGGGCTTCCTCTCCCATTTTAGAACCCTTTGATTTTGGCGGCAGTGGTTGACTCTTTGGGAAGTTTCCTTTTTACTGATTCGAACACGGAAATGATTTAGGATGTGGTTAATCCTCGAATTTTCATTAAAATGAACCTTTTGGTTAACTTTCCTTCTCGTTTTCTCATTAAATCCCCTGAGGGTTTCCTGTAACGCCCTGACTCTCGTTACCCAGAGTCGGTGAATTATTACATAACATTGGCATGATAACAAATGATCAAGCCTCAAAAGAACGATTAGTTTAGTAGCCTTATATTCACTAGATACAGTCATAAAGATTACATTACATCATAAAATGAAAAACTACAACAAAATATTGTCTCCATAGACCACAATCATATCCCCTTATTCTATCACTACAGGACATTCATAAAATACTTCTTCACATCCTGGTAAAATAAATCATATAAAGGGGTGAGCTCAGATGCCCAGTAAGGATAACAATAAACCATAAACTTTCAGAAATAAGCATAAACATATAAGGCAATGTATAACTAAAACAAAAGCCATTTAAACATTAACTTGAGCATAATATGGAAGAAATAAAATGAAATAATTCGATTTACTTATTCACATGGATATTCTATTAATCAAATAATCACATGAAATATCAATAACCACTTTCATAATGATGGAATGCATAATTCCAGAATATAATAACCACATAGTCAAGGCCTTTTTCCAAGAAAACAAATAAGATTTTGTGAAGGCCTTTTTCTAAGACACTATTTTGTCTCATGAGTCCTACCGATGCATCGAGGAGCTATAGAGGGCTCCATCCATCACATACTATGTCTAATGCATTCCTCATATGAAACAGTTTAAACATAACAAAAACATTCTTATTAAAACAATCATACGAAATGTCAATAATATCTCCATAAAAAATGAATGGTATAAAAATAACACATCCACAGTCAAACATATCACAAAACCTTCAATACAATATTGATGTTTTGTATCATAATAAATCAACATCAAATAAGTTTAAAATCCATCAAAGGATGTTGACATAGATGAAAACAAAACTATTTGAAAGAAATATCTCTTTTTTTAAATCATTTAAATGTCACATAATTAAAAAAGAAAAAATTTACTTTGAAAATATTCTTATAAGCTTGTAAGAGAGTCTTCTATGATTTTATAATTGCAGAAAATATCACACCCACTGTAAATGATAAAAACATTCTTACCTTAATTTTGTCAAAAAGGTTAAAAAGGACCTTGTTTGGAAAATGACAATAATAATCCTTTATAAAAATATTATAATAATTCAAGCAAGGGAATAAATGAATTTAACCCATAGTCTGTAAAATAGTACGAATGATTTTGAAATAAATTTTGAAGAAACATGGATGTGGATGACAAAGAGGTCCTAGTAGATGATTACATATAAACATCTCAGATAATGATGAGATTGTGAAATAAACCCTTACCTTGTACTTTAAATTGGTTTAGGGTAGTTTGAAATCATGTATAATGGTGAAATAATTTTTATTAAATTTTACAAGAATCATATACATTAATATGATATCATATATGATATTTTAACATTGCTTTGTTAATAATATCTTAGTAATATCGTCGTTTCGGGTGTTCACTTACTCATTTTCTTTTATATGTTTTGTTACATAAGTCATGTTTGTTATCCATGGGATGTATCTAATTCATATACAGAATGATATCAAGTCCTTAAACATTATTTTTAATCATAAAATTAAAATTAGTCTTGAATGGATACGATGGGGAATGATCTCATCGTGTTCGTGGAGACGGTAGTCCGTAAGTACGCAGAAGCGACAATATCATACTTTTGATATTAAAATAATATATAATCGGATGGAATATCATATATATAGAATCATTATAATGTTATATTTATTATTTACTTCAATTACACATCATTATCATACCCATCCAAATAATAATGTTTTGAATAACAATTACACCACGACGTGGAGACAGTAAGTCGTACGTACGCATGCATGGTGACATGTCATTCAAAGGATGGATATAATACTAGATATGGTTGTACCATATTTATAATAACATCAAAAAATATAGAAGATACTGTATTTATTATTTTAGAATGGAAATAACAAAGAAAAAAGAAGTGGAAGAAGAAAGGAATTTGAAAGAGGGTGTTGAACACATTACCTCTTCTTCGGGTTCTTTCTTTGGATTTGATTAAAAGGGATCCATAGGTTGGCATTCTGATCAAAATAATGCCACTAGGTTGAATTGAGGGAAGTTGAAGGAAGTTGAGAGAATATTTGGGTAGGGGTTGGCCGAACCAAAATGCATTTAGGGTATGAATTTGAGAGAAGGGTGAGTTCCCATTTATAAGAGGGGTGAGGGTCACCTTAGAAAAAACCTAAACAATTATTTTATAATAAATTCATATTAGGTTTATAATGGCATCAAAGTGACTTATTCTAAGTATGAGGTGGTTATGGGCCTAAAAACATTCATCCAATAGATTTTATACAGGTTTGGGTCACTATATTAACCTTATCATTTTTATTTAACTCTTACTTAAATAGTTTGACATTTACCATATCTCCTTGTATTTTTATTTTGTATGGTTAATAAAATTACTATATACTTCCATGCGAACCACAAGTAGTTAATTAATGATACACCTATCATTATATAATTCTTTTGGCCGAAACCTATATTTTTATGGATATTATATCAATTTATAATATAATATTTGTTTTTAAAAAATTTTCATGTCAATTTTGACACTATTTAATAATTGATTTTTGTTAATGTCTTAACAACATTAATAATTAAAACAAAATTACTTTAAGCAATATAACATGTCAAGTTAACCTATAAAATTATTGGAATTAAAAAAATGTCTCAAATTACATTTATTAGGATATATATAATATCAATTTATTTAATATTTCATTAATTAGGTAATTACTGCATCACCATTGTGTTATAAATAAACTAAATTATATAATATCTAAAAATTATTAATAAAATACAATTATGTAATAAATATTGTTATATTTATAATGAATATTTAGAATCAAATTTATCATATGTATAATCCTATATTAAAAATGTTTTAGTTATTAATCTCTGATTTCATCTCTTTTAACTCTTCTTTGAATTAAAAAATAATAAATGTAATAATCTAATCCAAGTGGACCAAAGAGGTTCATATTTTATTCCTAAGGCTGTTTTTTGTCTAATAATACTTATCCAATAGAATTAGGACACGTGTTAGGGAAATAATAATATCATTTTTACAATTAATTACCCTATTTCATTTTATCCTTGGTAAATAAAAGTAAAACTTTACTATTCACCAAAATTTATTTTTATCTTATTGAACCACATTTTACTCCTTGATATTAACCGTGTCTCTTGGTTTTTTGAAATTCCACTCACAGAAGCATTAAAATTAGGTTTTATGAGAATTTTCAAATTCTCCTAGGAGATGGGTAAAAGAAGGTGAAAAGTTCAATAAAATTTTTATATATCTAAAATTATTATAAACTAAATACAATGAATTAAATTGAACTTATATAGGTATTAGTTATCTATTTTTACCGAAAATAAATTTGAATAAATTAAATAATTATTTAAATAAAAATTCTGTTTTAAACTATAACTTAGTGTTTTTCACTATTCATCAAAAATTGAATGTTTTCAGAAAAATACCAAAATTTCACCCTATGATAATTTCGATATTCCAAATCCAAAAAAAGTCAATTTTGATAGATAAAATGTATAAAATTTCAAAATGTGGGTATTACTATTCATAACGGCTAGTTTAATTGGATGTGGTGTGTTAGAACTCGAAGTTGTGTACAACACATGTTACTGTATTATTCAAAGATAAGCGTACCGGGGATGCTTGGGGGGTTACATGATCCCCTCATTCAAATAATTTCATCCTCTAAGTTTCAAAAATACTACCACATGAAAAGCCTTAGGTGGTTCTGTATCATAAGTTTCTCGGGTTCCCACGTTGCCTCTTCCATCTTATGGTTTCTCCATAGAAATTTTACCAGACGAGTCATCCATTTTATCAGCACTTGTTCTCTTGTATCAAGAATCCTGATAGGATATTCGCAATAAGACAAATTGGTTTCAAGTTCTACTTCCTCATAAGTGAGTACATGCATTGGGTCAGGCATGTATTTTCTCAACAGTGATACGTGGAACACATCGTGAACTTTGGTGAGACTTGGCGACATTACCAAACAGTAAGCTACAACCCCAATTTTTTCCAGAATTTCAAAAGGTCCTATGTACCTGGGACTCAATTTACCCTTCTTTCAGAAACGTATAACTCCCTTACATGGAGATACATTCAAGAAAACATGATCTCCTATATGAAATTACAAATAATTTCTTTGGTTGTCAGCATAGCTCTTCTGCCTACTTTGAAATGCATTGATGTGGCTTTAGATTACATTCACCTTTTCCATCATTTCCTTCACCAGTTCTGGGCATATGAGTTTTCTTTCACCAACATCATCCCAACAGGTTGGTGTGCGACATCACTTTCCATATAAAGCTTCATATGGTTCCATCTGAATACTTGAATGGAAGCTATTGTTTTAGGAAAATTCTACTGGACGTAAATATTGATCCCATATATCCTGAAATTCACGTGAGTAAGATCTCAACAAGTCTTCCATGGATTGAATAGTGTGTTCTGGTTTTCCATCAATTTGGGGGTGGAAGGATGTTCTCAAACAAATTTTAGTATCCAGGGCTTTCGGAATACTTTTCCAGAATCGTGAAGTAAAATGAAGAGCATGATCAGAAACAATCGATAGGTGCACTCCATGAAGTCTTAAAACATCATTAATAAATAGTATTGTTAGTTGTTCAAGTGGTATATCTTTTCATATAGAAAAAAAATTTGCTGACTTGGTAAGACGATAAAAAATGACCCATATTTCATCATTACTTCTAAGAGTCTTTGGTATCCCCATGAAAAATTCCATCGTAATGTTATCCCATTTCAACTCAGGTTTGGGGAGAGGTTGCGTGACTCCTCTTGGCTATTGTCTTCCAGCTTTCAGTTGTTGACATACCATACATCTTGACACAAAATCAGAAATCTCCCTCTTCATGTTATCCCACCAAAAATGGTCATTCAAATCCCTATACATTTTGGTGATCCCAGGATGTATTGATAAATTAGAACAATGAGCATTGTCCAAAAATTCTATTTTTACATCAGGTAAATCGGGAACACAAAGTATCTTACCAAATTTCAAAATTCCATCTTCACACACAAACTCACTCAACCTTGCATCATTTTCATCTTTAATCTTCTTTTGAAAATATTTATCATCAGTATGAGAACTCTTTATCCTTTCTAGTAATGATTGTTTGGCATCCATTTGAAAAAGTATCAATGATTCACCTTCCAGGGTTATTCCCATATCCAACATTACTAGATCCTTGAAAATGGATCCCTCTCAACTCTCATTTTGTTCAATACATGATGATCATTTCTACTCAAAGCATCTGGCACCTTATTTTCCTTCCCTGTGTGATAGTGTATTGTGCAATCATAATCCTTGTGTAATTCAAGTCATCTCCTTTTCCTCATGTTGAGTTCTTTTTGTGAGAAAATATACTTCAAACTCTTGTGATCAGTATAAATCTCACATTTTTCACCATAGAGATAGTGTCTCCGTATCTTCAAAGTAAAGATCATAGATGATAACTCAAGATCATGACTATGATAGTTTTTCTCATGAATTTTCAGCTGTCGTGATGCATAGGCAATAACTTTATCATTCTGCATAAGGACACAACCATATCCTTTCTTCGATGCATATTTATAAATAATGAATCCCTCATTCCTTGATGGTAGATTCAATATTGGAGCATTGAATAATCTTCTCTTCAGTTCCTCAACAAATTATCCACACACTTTTGTCCAAAACAATTTAACCCATATATGTGTGAGCTTTGTTAATGGGTTAGCCAATCGGGAAAAATTCTAGACGAAATGCTGATAATAACCTACTAAACAAATAAAACGGCGTACCTCAGTTATACTCATCGGTTCTGGACATTATTGGATTGCCTTGGTCTTAGAAGGATCAACACAAATTCCATCCTTAGAGACAATGTTGCCAAGAAAAGAAATCTCCTTAATCCAGAATTCACACTTGCTAAACTTCCCATATAATTCATGTCTTCTAAGAGTCTTTAGGATAATGTGCACGGTATTTTCATTATATTCGTAGATTTTTTAGTATTCCATGATATCATTAATAAATACCACTAGAAAATCATCGAGATGTTCCTTGAAAACTCTGTTCATTAGATCCATGAAGATAGAGGGTGCATTAGTCAATCCAAACGGCATTACTGTAAACTCGTAATGCTCGTACTTGGTTCGAAATACTGTCTTCAGAATGTCTTCCTTATTCACACACAAAAAATGGTATCTAGATCGAAGGTCAATATTTGAAGAGTATTGAGCTCCATGAAGTTGGTAAAATAAATCATCAATGTAAGGTAGGGGAGAATTGTTCTTTATTGTTATATCATTGATCTCCCTGTAGTCGATACATAACCTCATAGATCCATCTTTGTTCTTAACAAAAAGGACAGGGGATCCCCATGGAGAAACACTTGGTAGAATAAATACCTTATTACTCAATTCTTATAGTTGTTTCTTTATTTCAACAAATTCCATAGTGGTCATTCTATAAGGGTTCTTCAATATAGGCCTTGAACCAGGAATGAAATCAATAGAAAACTTAATTTATCATTATGGATGATGTCCAGGTAAATCTTTCGAAAACACATATACATACTCTTTCACAATAGGTAAATCCTCTATATGAACATTCCTTTCCTCTCCCATAGTTATTTAATTCTCTTCCTCCCCGAAAATTGAATTTAGTTGATCTACTGTGGGTGGATCTAGATAAGAATCAGGTGGTGACAATTCTACTCTAAAGATAAGGTGTTATTTAACATCATCATCAAAAAATGTAACCTCCTTCTTCTTACAATAAATCTTCACATCATGGTCTAAAAGCCAATTCATATTAAGGATTATATCAAATACAATCATGGGTATGATGATGAGATCAGCAGATAAAAAAATTATGTGCTCTAATTGGGACTGATTCACAAAACCCTGTTGCAATGATACTTCCCTTAGGTGTTTTGATTGAAAACTCCCTTGTTAAATTAAATTGGAAATATCTAATTTTCTTGGAAAACTGGGAAGATATGAAACAATGTATTGATCCAGAATCAAATAATGCATTTTCTAAACTTGAGGAAACAATTAAATTATCTGCCACCATGTCTTTCAGAGCTTCTACCTCAGCAGTAGTGATAGCATAAGCTTGGCCTTGATCCCTTGGCCTTTTCTTAGGTAAGTTCCCAGGACTTTTAGGACTTTTATTTTCATACATATCCATACAATTGTTTCTTCCCCATCCAATCATGATCTTGGTGGCCTTTTTCACCACACTTGTAATAAATTCTCATTCCCTTAAATCATGTACCAGAGTATTTCTTCGCACAGTTATTATAGGATGGATATTCAACCTTTCCCTTATTCCCTTTATTTTCATTCCCAGAGTGATCAGAATATCTCTTTTTATTTTTCTTTTCTTTAAATTCATAAGATTTAGAGAATTCCTTTCCTATCTTGATAGCACATGAGGCAATATCTTCGTACGAAGAGAAGGATTGTGAGACAAATGCTCGGCAGAGAAATGGTTTTAACACATCAAACAAATTATCAATATTACTCCTTGGGTTATGTATATAATATGCTGAATTCCTCTCTAACCTTGTAAAGTTAGCCTCATACTTTGTGACATTCTCATCCTCCTTTTTTCTCAGACAAAGGAATTTACTTTCCATATCTTCTCAATGGTCACGAGGAATGTAATTTTCTAAGAAAAGATCTTTCAACTCATTTGATTTCCTATTTGATAATTCATCATCCGCCTTTGTGTTTTGAATCAATTACAACCATTGGTCAACATCTCTAGTGGGGTGGTAAACTTCCATGATAATTTTTCCCTTTCACTACTCCCCAAGGTATGGAATATATTCTCTAAGTAATTTATCCATTGCTTATCTACTAATGGATTTGTACTCCCATTGAATGTTGGTGGTTGTTGCCTCATGAAGAGATCTAACATTTATCCACCACGTTGTGGATCTGGGTGCTCCATACGGGTATGGTTATTATTAATAACCTGAGTGAGTTATCCCAGTATTCTGATTAGCTGATCCACCCTAGTTTCATCACCAGCTCCACTATAATTATATTGAGAAGGAGGGAAATCCCTACATGGAGTGCATACATTGATACAGTTTCCATTTCTTCCACTAGGTGCCATTTCTAAATAATGGCATACACTAGATTAGTTTATGAATCGCAATACATAAATCCAAAATTTTAAAACACTTAACATGAATTGATAAATTTATGGATATAATCCATAATAAAGAAAATTATTTAAGGAAGTATATACTCATAAAACCTTCATAAAGGTTTGTAAAGAAAATGAGAATTATCCTAAGCATATCCACCGGGAGTGTTGTAACCAAGAGTACAACAAGGTCTATTGTCATGCACCAGTTCCCATTTGAGTCTAGATCAAAGCGGTGTTTTCTGGTTTTACCACTAGGTACATCTATGCCAGAGACTCCTCTACCTGCACATATCCAGAAAAGTATCTATTTTTCAGAAAACTCACAGAATCTCTAAAATACCAAAATTTTATGAAGTTATTCTATACTAATCATTAATGTCTATCTTAGGATTATGTGCTCTAATCTGAGTTTATCTAAATCTATCTTCAATGGTTTATAAAATAATTCCTCTGATACCAAATTTAATGCCCCTACCACAGTTACCTAGAGTCGGTGCATTATTACATAACATTGGCATGATCACAAAAGATCAAGTCTTGAAAGACCGATTAGTTTAGTAGCATTAGATTTACTAGATACATTTATAAAGTTTACATTACATAATATAATGAAAAACTACAACAACGTATTGTCTCCATAGACCACACTCATTTCCCCTCATATTATCCCTAAAGGTCATTCATAAAATACTTCTTCACATCGAGGGAAAAATAAAACATAGAAAGGGGTGAGCTCAGATGCCCAGTAAGGATAACAATATAGAAAACACATTCAGAAATAAGCATAAACATTTAAGGAAATGTATATCTAAAACAAAATCTTTTTAAACTTGATCATAAGCATAATATGGTAGAAATAAAATGATATAATACCATTTAATTATTAACATGGATATTCTATTAATCGAATAATCTCGTTCAATATCAATAAACACTTTAATAATGATGAAATGCATATGGCCAGACTTTCCTAACCACATAGCAAAGGACTTGTGCCAAGACTACAAATAAGATTTTGTCAAGGCCTTGTGTCAAGAAACTACTTTGTCTCATGAGACCTACTCATTCATCAAGTATCTATATCAGGCTCCACCTCTCACTTACTAAGTCCAAAGCATTCCTCATATGAACAGGTTTAAACATAACATAAACATTCTTATTAAAACTAGCATACAAAATGACAAAACATTCTCCATAAACCATGAATGGTATAAAAATAACACATCCACAATCAAACATATCACAAAAACTTCAATAAAATATGGATTTTTTGTATCATAATAAATCAACTTCAAATAAGCATAAAATCCATCAAAGGATGTTAACATATATGAAAAAAACTATTCGAGAAAAATATCTCTTTTTTTTAAATCATTTAAAAGTCACATAATTATAAAATGAATCATTTACTATGAAAATATTCTTATAATATTTCAAGGTATCATTTGACAATTTTATAATGGTGGAAAATACTACACCCACCACATAAGTTATGAAATCATTCATACATTATTTTGTCAAAATGGTTAAAAATGACCTTGTTTGGAAAATGACGAAAAGATAAATTTATAAAAATCTTATAAAAATTCAATCAATGGTATAAATTACATTAACCCATTTTATATAAAATATTAAGAATGATTTTGAAATACATTTTTAAGAAACATGGATGTTTATGATAAAGATGTCCCAACAGATGATTACTTATAAACAACCTCGGATAGTGAAGAGATTTTGAAATAAACCCTTACCTTTTACTTTTCCTTGGTAGAGTGTAGTTTAACCTCATGTATAATGGTGAAATAATTGTTATTAAATTATACAATAATCATATACATTAATATGATATCATATATGATCTTTTAAAATTTCTTTGTTAATAATATCTTAGTATTATCGTCGTTTCGGGTGTTCACTTACTCATTTTCTTTTATATGTTTTATTTCATAAGTCATGTTTGTTATCCATGGGTTGTATATTATTAGTATCCCGAATGATATCAAGTCCCCAAAAATTATTTTTAACAATCAAATGAAAATTAGTCATGAATGGATACGATGGGGAATGAATCTTATCGCATTCATGGAGATGGTAGTCCGTGTGTACGCACCAGCGACAATATCATTATATTGATATTAAAATAATATATAATCAGATTGCATATCATATATACAGAATCATTATAATGTTATATTTATTATTTACTTCAATTACACATCATTATCATACCCATCAAAATAATAATGTTTTGAATAACAATTACACCACGACGTGGAGACGGTAAGTTGTACGTAGACACGTATGGTGACATTTCATTCAAAGGATGGATAGATTAATGAATATGGATGTACCATATTTATAATAACATCAAAAAAAAATATAATATACTGGATTTATTATTTTATAATAGAAATAACAAATAAAAATGAAGTGGAAGAAGAAAGGAACTTGAAAGAGGGTGGTGATAACATTGCCTCTTCTTCAGGTTCTTCATTTTTATTTGATCAAAAGGAATCTTTAGGTTGGATTTCTGATCCAAATAAGACCACTAGGTTGAATTGATGGAATTTGAGAGAATATTTTGGTAGATTATGGAGGAACAAAAAGCCTTTTTAGGTATTAATTTGAGAGAAGGGGGAGTGCCCTTTTATAAGAGGGGTGAGGGGCACCTCAGGAAAAACATAAAATATTATTTTATTATCAATTCTTATTTGGTTCATAATGGCTCCAAAGTGACTTATTTCTAGTATAAGGTGGGGGTGGGTCGAAATCCTTTCATCCAATAGATTTTAGACAGGTTTAGGTCACTATATCATCCTTATCATTTATATATAACTCCTAGTTAAATTGTTTGACGTTTACAATGTCTCTTTGTATTTTGATATAATATGGTTAATAAACATACTATATACTTCTAAGAGAACAAAAAGTGGTTCATTAATGATACACCTATCATTATATAAGTCATTTTTGAAACCTTAGATTTTTAGGGATATTATATCAATTTATAATATAATTTTTTTTAAAAACATTTTTATGTCAATTTTGACACTATTTAATAATTGATTTTTGTTAACATCTTAACAAATTTATTAATTCGTACAAAAGTCATTTAAGAAATACTAACATGACATGTTAACCAGAAAATTTGTATAATTCATAAATTGTCTCAAATTACATTTATTTGGATATTTATAATATCAATTATTTTAATATTTCATTAATTAGGTAATTACTGCATCACCATTGTCTCATAAATAAATTTAATTATATAATATATAAAAATTATAAATGAAATAAAATTATCTAGGAAATATTTTTATATTTATAGTAAATATTTATAATATAATATATCTTATTTATAAACCTATATTAAAAATCATGTAGTTATTAATCATTCATTTTAACTCTTTTAACTCTTCTTTGAATTAAATAATAATAAATGTCATAATCAAATCCAAGAAAACCAATTAGGCTCATATTTTATTCCTATGTTTTTTTTGGTTGAAATATATTTATCTAATAGAAATAAGGCATGTGTTAGGGTAATAATAATATCATTTTTACCCTTAATTACCCTATTTACTTTTAACCGTGGTAAATAAGAGTAAAACGTTACTATTCACAAAAATTTCTTTTCATCTTATTGAACCACATTTTACTCCTTGATATTATCCATGTCTCTCGGATTTTTGAAATTCCACTCATAGAAGTAGTAATATTATATTTTATGTGAATTTGCAAATTCTCCAAGGAGATGTCTAAAAGACGGTGAAACGTTCAATAAAATATTTATATATCTAAAATTATTACAAACTTACTCCAATGAATTACATTGAACTTATACAGGTATTATGTATCTATTTTGACCTAAAATAAATTTAAATAAAATAAATAATTATTTAAATAAATATTCGGTTTTAAACAATAACTTAGTGTTTCTCACTATTCATCAAAAATTGAATGTTTTCAGAAAAATACAAAAATTTCACCATGGCCTAATTTTGATATTCTGAATCCAAAAATGAATTCCATTTTGAAATATAAAATGTATAAAATTTCTAAAAAATGGGTATTACTATTCATAATGGCTAGTTTGATTGGTTGTGGTGTGTTAGAACTCGAATTTGCGTACAACACACGCTACTATATTATTCGAAGAGAAGCATACTGTGGAAGCGTGTTGTTTTACATTTACAATGTTGGAAATGCTTGGTGTCCCAAGATCGTCCCAGGTTTTGCATGATTTGGGGATTTGAATGGCATTCTGTGGAGTTTTATAGATATGGGAAGGCAAGGTGTCATAATAAGGGGTCCGAGCATGGACATACTGATAGGCCGGAGGCTTTACTATCGGATGAGGTTGTATCCTGTGGTAAGTCGACATTACAGGGAATCTCTAGAGTCTCATTAGATGCCCTGATTGAATCTTCGTCTTCATCAGAGTGGGTGTCTAAATCCATCAATACTCAGGAGGGTCTTGAATTACCGAATTCTGTCGGTCTCTTGAATAAAAAGTATTATACTTCTGAGGAGGGGACCCATGTGGGCAGCCATTGGTCTGAGGAGTTTGTGCTTCCTAAATCATCACAGTAGCATCCCAATGGATTGGTGAAGGCACTTCTTGAATCAGGCTTGTCAGATCATAAGCTGTCAATGGTGGCTTCTATTTTCTCTTGAAGACATGGTCTCTCACTTGCTTCCAGGGTTGTGGGAATACCAAGGGTATTTTCATCATACTTTTCAGGTGCTCATGCTATTTCTTGTATTTGGGTTGGTGATCTAAAATCCCTATTTTTGGGTAATGTGGGTCACTCTATGGATGAAAAAAACAATCCTTCGTGGTGGTCTTTACCAGATTGTGTGGTAACGGAAATTGTTGTATCTCGTAGGTCAACTGCTCGGTTGATGTTGGAAGGTTTTCACCAGGAAGGGGTCGATTCAGTGGCTCCTTGCTCTCCTGTGAGGAATAGGATTTTTTTGCAGGATGAAGTGGATAACCCATTGAAGAAGAAGAATCTTATGATAACTAAGGTTCTTGTTCGGCAGGATCATCAATACCGGTTACATGTTCAATGTCCAAAGATGAATGTTGCAGAAATCTATTTGTCCCCAGTCCAGGTATTAGTGGTCGGAAGGATAAAAGCATTTGCTGTTAATGGTTTCTTTGATTATATGTAATACTCTGGGTCTAGGAGTACAGGAAAAGTGTTCTTTTTGGCATATGAGTGTCGGAGATGTGGTGCTTCTTTATCTGGGATTCTGGAACGTAAGCTATATATTGGTAAAATCAATTATTTTGTGAAGAAGATGGATTTTGGGAATTCCATGCATGACCGTCCCACAAACCAGAACATATGGCTGTTCTGGAAGAGGGGCATACAGGTGGAATTTTTACAGGCAATGAGTCAGTGTATAATGGTGAAGATTGAGTTCAAAGGATCTATAATATGATTTTCTTTCATTTACACTAGTAATGACATGCGGGAAAGAAGGGAACTATGGGAGTATTTAGAGGATTTTGATCCAGTGGGATTACCTTGGTTCATCGGTGGGGACTTCAACGAGATTGCTGATGTATCAGAAAAGAGAGGTGGATTAGAGAGTTCTATCAACAGTATGAACAACTTCCGAAACCTCATGTATAGTAAGGACCTGCTGGATTTTGGTTTCAATGGGTATAAATATACCTGGTGTAATAATCACGAATGGTCGAGGTGAATATGGAATCGGCTGGACAGATGTCTTTCCAACATTCATGGGCTTGAAATCATTTCTCATTCTTTTATTTTGAACTTATCACATGAATTTTCATACCATGCCCCGCTACCGGTTGAGTGAAAATGTGGGAGTCAGGAACTCAAACCTTTTATTTACTCATAAAAATGGAATAATGTGAATGGAGTTTTACAAATGATGAGGAATTCGTGGGAGCAGAAGATAGACGGGAGGGCTTGGGTGGGGCTTTCTAGGTGGTTGAAGTGACTTAAGGTAGATATTTCTCACTGGCTTCCTAATAATCCCACTGAGGATATTTCTACGGTTTCTATTCTGATTAAAACTGATAATTTGGAGGAGGAACTCTAATGGAGATTAGATGAGGGTACGTTCATTAGGTAGTGCGATAAAGGTAGCTTCCTAGATGAGAGATTTCTGGAGATTGAAAAAGATCTTAGGGACCATTCCAGGGTGAGATGGTTTAAGGAGGGTGATCGCAATACTGCCTTATTTCATGCATGTTTAAAGGAGAGTAAGAATATTAAAATCAACATAAAACTTGAGGATGGGCCCAAGACTTCTGATGCAAATGTAGCAGGTTGGTTGGGCTTGGAACACTTTTAGAATTTTCATGCACGTGATATCCAAGGGAACCGGTTGAGTGGTCTTCCAGTGGAGGTGTAGAGACCCGAATAATGACGTACATGGACATTACATTACTTTTGCAGAATACATATTACATTACAAAAAAACACGCACAAAGACCGTAATAGTTTAGTGTCTTTGGAAACTCGTAATATAATCTTCTAATCGTGGTGAAAGATCTTCAACATCTCCCATAAAGATATTTCTTTTTTTTTCTTACCTAAAACCTTTCTTTATATCCTGAGGAAAATAAAACATAAAAGGGTGAGCTCAAATGATCAGTAAGGTTAAACAAAAGAAATATCATTCACATCATATTCATAAGAACATAACATTTTGGAAATCCTTACCTGCAATAGTGATGATAATATCATAACATGGTATAAATCATAGTAGAGAAATGTAATCCCAATAATCATAACATAAAACATGAAATTTAGTGGCATACGCACATAATCATATTGAATCATTTCTTATTAGTCAAGACTCATTTCCAAGACTATCTTAGTGGACAAAGTCCATTTCTGAACCGAGTTCACTCCTCGTTTCAGTCTTGTTTCACTAAACCGGTTTAACCTACCATTCCATCCATGTCCATCTCATGAGATTTAAAATCTTTACCCAATTCATTGGAGGGAGATATAGGTCCCACCCATCTCATAATGATACCATTCTTATGTGTGCCACAAAATCATAAACCATACATCATAGCATAACCCATGTAATAAAAATGGGATACTTAAACATCGTGACATCATAAAAAAATTCATATAAGATAAAGGAATTCATAAAAATAATCCCATCACAACATAATAAAATCAATGTAATAATAGGGATAAAAATATAACCCTTTATTATCTTAGATGGAAAATAATTTTGATAAAACACTTGAACTCCATTCTTGAGGAAAATATCATTTCTACTTCAAAATCACTTTTCCTTTCTCAACATGTCATACAATTATAAACTAAAATAAGTAGATTAAAAATATACTTGAAAACATTTAAAGGAATATTCTGGGAAATAATGTTTTTAAAATCCATTCATTTCGTATAAGATAAAAAAACATTCTTCTCGTAATTTTGTCAAAAAAGTCAAAAAGTACCTCGTACGAAAAACGACAAAAGATTCCTTTCATATCTTTTACTAAAAACTGACCAAAGTGTAAAATTGGATTTAAACAATTGTAGGTGGATGTAAATAATATTAAATATTGATGATACATGGATGTGGATGATAAAATAAACCCCATTAAATTCCAAAGTATAAACAATCTTGGATACAAATGAGATTGTGATATTTCCCTTACCTTGGGTTCAATTTTCTTCATAAGTGTCCAAAACTCCTGTATAATGATTTAAATAATGTCATTGACTTATTCCAGAATCATACTCATTTTTATTATATCATATATGGTTCACTTATGACTTTATTTTACCCGTTCTTTTGTAAATTCAATGTTAAAGAGCGTTTTGGGTAAAATCGTTTCATTTGTCGTCCATGTTTTGACTTGTAATTATTCATATGATTACTTATATCACTATTACTTATATCCAGAATGTAAAACGTGATTTATATATAATATATATTCAGAATACACATATATATAATATATCTATAAATGTAAATATATACACTGTTCATGGAGACGATAGGCCGTACGTACGCATGAACGCTATTTTCGTTTCCTTATTGAATTGAATGGAATTAAGTATATGACATACATATATATTCATAAATATAGTATCATTATTATGTAATATATTTCATGATTACTTATTATATATACTTTATAATCATTCATGAATGGTTAATCATTTAGAGTGAATCTCATCGCGTCGTGGAGACGATAGTCCGTACGTACGAACGAGCGATGATATCATTCTCATGACTGTGGAATTGTATTCAAGTGTATTTATAATATTTAATAATCAATGTCACTTTAAAATAATCATATATAGTCATTATTTACACCATTATACCCATCCAAGTAAGGTGGTGGTGGAAAATATATTACACCACGGCGTGGAGACGGTATTCCATACGTACACACGCGCGATGATTTTGTTTTCCGTAGGATGGATAGATGGTGACATAGGGTTTATTAATACTTATAATAACATATCAGTATATGATTTATACTGATGTTATTACTTCATAATAAAACAACCTAAGAAGAATAAGTGGAAGATGAAATAAAGTTGAAAGAATCTGTAACAGACATTACCTCTTCTTTAAAGCTCCACTTTGAGATCTCCTTTTAGGGCACAAAAATTGGTCTTTAAAGAAGAAAAGAACCTCTAGGATGTTTCTATGGAAGTGGAGAAGAGAATTTTTCAGGTTTTGGCCGATCTTGAAGGCTCAAAGTGGTGTGAGGAGGAGAGGGAGGAGGTGCCCTTTTATAAGGGAGGAGAGGGGCGCCTTTGGAAAAACTAAAAATATTATTTTATTATAAAGCCAAATTCGGTTTTAAATAGCTCCAAATTGATTTATTTCGAAGTTAAGGTAGGTATGGGTCGAAATCCTCTCATCCACTAGAATTTATACAAGTTTAGGTTCCTATTTTAACCTTATCATTTATATTTAACTTTAAGTTAGATAATTTTACTTTTACCGTGTCTTTTTGTGTTCTTACACGATAAGGTTAATAAACTTACTATAAGAAGACAAACGAACCCCAAGTTGTTTATTATTAATATATATAACCATATCTAAGTCATTTGGCCGAACCATCATTTTTTATCAATAAAATAGCAATTAATAATATAGTATTTGTTTTAAAAACTATTTTATGTTAATTTTGACACTATTTAGTAATTGATTTTTTTGAAAATCATAAAAGAATGATTATTTCGAAAGAAGTTAATTAAATAAATACTAACATTTTATATTAACCTTGAAAATTAGTTTAATTCATAAAAAGTCTCAAATTACATTTATATGGGTATTTATAACCTCAATAATGTCAATATTTCCTTAATAAGATAATTACTGCATCATATTTGTGTCATAAATAAATTAAATTATATAATGTCTAAAAATTAAAAATAAAATACCATTATGTAGGAAAGCTTTTTATCTTTCTAATGAATACTTATAGTCTAATTTATCTTATGTATAACCCTATATTAAAAATGATTTACTTATTAATCATTGATTTTAACGATTTTAACCCTTCTTTAAATAAATTAATAATAAATGTCCTAATCTAATCCAAGTGGGCCTAAATGGTCATATTTTGTTCCTAAGGTTGTTCTTGGTCGAATTAAACTTATCTAATAGAATTAGGACTTGTTTTTGGGTAATAATAATATCATTTCTACCCTTAATTACCCTATTTACTTTTAACCGTGGTAAAAAAAGTAAAAAGTTACTATTCACCAAAAATTATTTTCATCTCATTGAACCACATTTAACTGAATAACATCAACCGTGTCTCTCGGAGTTTTTAAATTCCACTCATAGAAGTGGTAAAATTAAGTTTTATGAAAAAATCATTTTTTAACTACCACTTAGTGGTTTCACTATTAATCAAAAAATGAAAGTTTCCAGAAAAATACCAATAATTAGGCCTAAGATATATTTGATATTATGAACTCAAAAATGATGTCTATTTTAACAAATTCAAAACATATCAGTTTCATTAATTAATTTAAAAATTAATTCCCGTCGTCAAAACATACAGCGTGTTCTTAAGAGATAATAACTATCAAAAGATTGAAACATGTTTATGTCTGGTTTAAATGTGAAATTACATCCAATGACCAACATTTCATTAAATTGAAAAAATATATTCTAAATATTCTTTAAAACCACACATATTAATAATTTATCACTATTAATTAATTCAATTAAAAAGGTTTTTTTATTTAAAATTTAGTAATTTTCACTATTCATCAGAAAATGAAAGTTATCGGAAAAGTACCAAAATTTTCCCCTAAGCTAATTTCGATATTCCAAATCCAAAAATGAAGTCCATTTTAAAAATAAATTTTAAAAAATTTCAAAAAGTGGTTATTACTATTCATAACGGCTAGTTTTAATAATATTTTAATAGCGTATCATTGTTTAGTGAAACTCGGTATTACGTACTACACACGCTATCGAGGAATGTCACGATTGTTTGTAATGCAAGGAAAGTCAAGGATACATGTTGTTCACGAACCTTTTGGTGTAGCATAAAACACAAGACATTATTGAAATTAAAAAATATATTTTTCATAAAATATCGGGGTGTTACATTCTACCCCCCATAAAATGAATTTCGCCCTCGAAATTCGTCAGGGTTATAAATGGTTTAATACTTGAAAGTTTCTTTAATAGAAACCCAAATCGTAAAAAGAAATAACAAAACCAATCTTTAAAAACAAAAGTATGAAACGTAACGGTTACCCAAATAAGCTAATCACTGGGTTTCCATATAGGTGAATATATGGATATGGAATAGAAATCTAACCATCATGTTCTGATGGACAGTGGTAGAGAACAAGGCTATGGAAAAGCCAGAAATCACAAAGTCATAAATTTGTGACGATCTAAGGTACCTATCTGATTCATCAGATATAAGATCACTGGGACAACTTTTTTGGTTTTCAAGATCATTTCCCTAAAGTTGATGAAATTGGAATTAAAAGAAATAATTTCGTGATTTTGGTATAGTATCACCGTTGGTAATTCATTGGAAAATTTCCACTTCATCTCTTAATGAAATGATGTTGAATTTTTCATTCCTGATGTGTTAGCAGATCATGTGATAGAATGATGGGTCATTCCATCTGTCTTAAACAAAAGGTTAGAAAAGTTGTCAAAAAATACATAAGTCCATCTATAGTGAGATTAATCATATATGGTTCCTAAAATGGACTTATACTTATTTTGTCATACTGCATAATATAATAAAACTAGTTTCTACTAAACAGGGACTTCCTGTAGGCCAGTGGTAGGTGATAAAGGCCAGTCGCACTTCGGTTGTGGGTTCGATTCCCATAGCCTTGTCCGATGCGATGGGATGTCGCCCGTCCTATAGGTTGTCATTTTTCTAAAGCTATATTACTATAACATCCCAAAAAATAATATCAAAAAAAGTTATATCCTTAAACAGTACTAACTTTTGTCCAACATAATCAATTCCAATCATTAGGCTTATCTAAAATACTTCAGGCCAAGCTTATAGTATAAAGAAAATGATTACTTGAAATGTCACATAACAATCACGTGAATGCCATCATTTATCCCCCATATATCATAAGATATATCTTGTTGGTCAAATTAAAAACATTTGAATACCTTAATCATGTATTCTCTTGAAAAATAAAAACCCATTTAACCTTAATGAAAAACTCAATGCTGTCGAAAGTTAACTCTTTCCACATACCAAAATCCCAAAAATTATATATACTCAAACCATGATATCACTTAGTAATTATATCAATCATGAGCTCATGAATACTGTCAAACATTTCATTTTTTCTTTATCCCTTCATTATGCACATATCATCTGCTTTCCAAAAATATTTGAATCACTTTTCATGGTTACCGGTACCATAAAATTATTGAAAACCACAATAGACTAATACGAAAATATTCTAATACACCATAAAAGTACCTCAACAAAATTATTCTTGAAAACCAATACATAAACACTTCAATCCATCCTCTTAAAAGATTGTCCTGGAATTAGTCCTTCCTTGATTTTAGAAGATACTATTTAGTTCAGGGCATTGAGTTGTGTAATGCCCATGTTATCCACAAATAAGACATCGAACTCCATAATAGTATGTCACTCTATGACACTTTTCTCCACACATATAACATATGTCCCTCCATTTGAGGTATTCATCAAGGTTTTTCTTCACTTCTTTAAAAATATCAATCTTCCTTTCTTTATGATCCTCAACATGAGAACATGCATAAAATTCTATCTTCCTCTTATTTGATGAATTAGGCATACCACTAAATTTCACCTTTTTAATCATATATAGAGATTACTGATTCGGAATAATCACAATATCATTCTCTCTAGGCATTACTCAATTTTGTTTCCCATAGTCACAAATTTGTCCATTGGATTCAATGTTAACTGAATTCCTTCTGGTTCCCTCCATTGACTAAAACACAAAAAGAATTTTGTGAGAGGCAAACATCATACAAGGAAATAACATAATCAAGGGAAAGTACCTTAAATATCTAACATATTAGGCTAAATTCTATGATCTTTACCATAGTTCTAGGACTATATCCTATACGTATACTTATCCTTAAGGACATCCCTAAACATACAATAGAAATATCTTTAGGGATCTCACTAACACTTTCGCATCCTAGTTTCCAAAGGTTGACTAAACCATTCCTCTGATACCAGCTGTAGAGACCCGAAGCGTGACGTACATGGACATTACATTACTTTTGTAGAATACTTAGTACATTACAAAAAAACACACACACACAAGGACCGTAATAGTTTAGTGTCTTTGGAAACTCGGAATATAATCTTCTAATCGTGGTGAAAGATCTTCAACATCTCCCATATAGATCTTCCTTTTTTTTCTTACCTAAAACCATTTTTTAAATCCTGGGGAAAAGAAAACATAAATGGGTGAGCTCAAATTCTCAGTAAGGCTAAACAAAAGAAATATCATTCACATCATATTCATAAGAACAAAACATTTTGGAAATCTTAACCTGCAAAAGAGATCATAATATCATAACATGGGATAAATCATAGTAGTGATATGTAATCCCAATAATCATAACATAAAACATGAAACTTTGTGGAATACACACATAATCATAGAGAATCATTTCTTGTTAGTCAAGACTCGTTTCCAAGACCATCTTAGAGGTCAAAGTCCATTTCGGAATCGAGTTCATTCCTCATTTCTGTCCTGTTTCACTGAACCGGTTTAACCTGCCATTCCATCCATGTCTATCTCATGCGATATAAAATCTTTACCCAATGCATTGGAGGCAGATATAGGTCCCACCCATCTCATAATGATACCATTCTTATGTGTGCCACAAAAACATAAACCATACATCATAGCATAACCCATGTAATAAAAATGGGATTCTTAAACATCGTGACATCATAAAACAATTCATATAAGATAAAGGAATTAAAAAAAATAATTCCATCACAACATAATAAAATCATTGTAATAATAGGGATAAAAAAGAACCCTTTATTATCTTAGATGGAAAATAATTTTGATAAAACACTTGAACTCCATTCTTGAGGAAAATATCCTTTATACTTCAAAAACACTTTTCCTTTCTTAACATTTAAACAATTCTAAACTAAAATAAGTTGATTAAAAATAGACTTGAATAATTGTAAAGGAATCTTCATGGAAATAATTTTTTAAAAATCCATTCATGTCGTATAAGTTAAAAAAACATTCTTCTAGTACTTTTGTCAGAAAAGTCAAAAAGTACATCGTACGAAAAACCACAAAAGATTCCTTTCATATATTTTACTAAAAACTCAGAAAAAGGTAAAATTGGATTTAAAAAATTTTAGGTGGATGGAAATAATATTACATATTGAGGAATCATGGATGTGAATTATAAAATACACCCCAATAAATTCCAAAGTATAAACAATCTCAGATAAAAATGAGATTGTGATATTTACCTTACCTTAGGTTCAATTTGCTTCGTAAGTGTCCGAAACTCCTACATAATGATTTAAATAATGTCATTGACTTATTCTAGAATCATACTCAATTATTATAATTTCATATATGGTTCACTTATGACATTATTTTACGTGTTCTTTTGTAAATTCAATGTTAAAGACTGTTTTGGGTAAAATCGTTTCATTTGTCGTCCGGGTTTTGAATTGTAATTATTCATATGATTACTTAGATAATGATTACTTATATCCAGAATTTAAAACATGGTTTATATATAATATATATTCAGAATATACATATATATAATATATCTATAAATGGAAAGATATTCACCGTTCATGGAGACAGTAGGTCGTACGTACGCATGAACACTATTTTCATTTCCTTATTTAATTGAATGGAATTAAGTAGATGAAATACATATATATATTAATAAATACAGTATCATTATTATGTCATATATTTCATGATTACTTAAAATATATAGTTTATAATCATTCATGAATGGTTAATCATTGAGAATGAATCTCATCACCTCTTGGAGACGGTAGTCTGTACGTACGCACGAGCGATGATATCATTCTCATGATCGTGGAATTGTATTCAAGTGTATTTATAATATTTGAGAATCAATATCAATTTACAATAATCATATATAGTCATTATTTACACCATTATACCCATCCAAGTAAGGTGGTGGTGGAAAATAGATTACACCACGGCCTGGAGACGGTATTCCGTACGTATGCATGCGCGTTGATTTTGTTTTCCGTAGGATGGATAGATGGTGAAATAGGGTTGTTTCATACTTACAATCACATATCCGTATATGAGTGATACTGATGTTATTATTTCATAATGAAACAACCTAAGAAGAAGAAGTGGAAGAAGAAATAAAGTTGAAAGAATAGGTAACCGACATTACCTCTTCTTTGAAGCGCCTCTTTGAGATATCCTTTTAGGGGACTAAAATTGGTCTTTGAAGAAGACCAGAACCTCTAGGATGTTTCTATGGAAGTGGAGAAGAGAATTTGGCAGGGTTTGGACGAGCTTGAAGGCTCAATATGTTGTGAGAAAGAGAGGGAGGAGGTTCCATTTTATAAGGGAGGAGATGGGCTCCTTTGGAAAAACTAAAAATATTATTTTATTATAAAGTCAAATTCGGTTTTTAATAGCTCCAAATTGATTTATTTCGAAGATAAGGTGGTGATGGGTCGCAATAATCTCATCCAATAGAATTTAGACAAGTTTAGGTTCCTATTGTAACCTTATCATTTATATTAAACTTTAAGTTATATAATTTTACTTTTACCATGCCTTTTTTTGTTCTTACACTATAAGGTTAATAAGCCCACTATAAGAAGCCAAACGAAACCCAAGTTGTTTATTATTAATATATATAACCATATCTAAGTCATTTGGACGAACCTTAGATTTTTAAAAATAAAATAACAATTAATAATATAATATTTGTTTTAAAAACTATTTTATGTTAATTTTGACACTATTTAGTAATTGATTTTTGTGAAAATCATAAAAGACATAGTAGTTTGAAAACAGTTAATTAAATCCATACTAACATTTCATATTAACCTATAAAATTAGTGGAATTCATAAAAAGTTTCAAATTACATTTATTTGGGTATTTATAACATCAATTATGTCAATATTTCATTAATAAGATAATTACTGCATCATCTTTGTGTCATAAATAAATTAAATTATTTAATGTCTAAAAATTACAAATAAAATACCATTATGTATGAATTTTTCTTATCATTATAATGAATATTTATAGTAGAATTTATCTTATGTATAACTCTATATTAAAAATGATTTACTTATTAAAGTTTGATTATAACTATTTTAACCCTTCTTTAAATAAATTAATAATAAATGTCCTAATCTAATCCATGTGTGCCTAAATGGTCGTCTTTTATTCCTAAGGTTGTTTTTGGTCGAATTACACTTATCCAATAGAATTAGGACATGTTTTAGGGTAATAATAATATCATTTTTACCCTTAATTACCCTATTTACTTTTAACTGTGGTAAAAAAAAGTAAAATGTTACTATTCACCAATAATTATTTAATATTATTGAAGCACATTTTACTTTCTGACATCAATCGTGTCTCTACGATTTTTGAAATTCCACTCATAGAAGCGGTAAAATTATGTTTTATGAAAAATTCATTTTTTTAACTACCACTTAGTGGTTTCACTATTCATCAAAAAATGAAAGTTTCCAGAAAAATACCAAAAATTAGGCCTAAGATATAATTGATATTATGAACTCAAAAATGATGTCTATTTTACCAAATTCAAAACATATCAGTTGCATTAATTAATTTAAAAATTAATTTCATTCATCAAAACATATAGTGTGTTCTTAAAAGATAATAACTATCAAAAGATTGACACTTGTTTATGTCTGGTTTAAATGTGAAATTACATCCAATGACCAACATTGTATTAAATTGTAAAAATATATTCTAAATATACTTTAAAACAAATCAAATTAATAATTTATCACTATTAATTATTTCTATTAAAAAGGATGTTTTTAATTAAAATATAGTAATTTTCGCTATTCATCAGAAAATGAAAGTTATCCGAAAAGTACCAAAATTTCACCCTAAGCTAATTTCGATATTCCGAATCCAAAAATGAAGTCCATTTTGAAAATAAAATTTAAAAAATTTCAAAAAGTGGTTATTACTATTCATAACGTCTAGTTTTAATAATATTTTAATAGCATATCGCTGTTTAGTGAAACTCGGTATTGCGTACTACACACGCTATCGAGGAAGGTTTTGATTGCATGTAATGCAAGGCAAGTCAAGGATGCTTGTTGTGAAAGCTCCTTTTGGTGTAGCGTACAACACAAGACATTAATGAAATTAAAAACAATATTTTTCATAAAATCTCGGGGTGTTATAGGGGGAGCGTGAGTCATTCATGGGGTTTAAATCTAGCAGGCTTGTGTCAGAGGATAACAACACTCTCATGGCTAGACCAAAAGCTAATGTGGTTTGGGGAACTGTATGCAGCATGTCTTTGAATTGTGCACCTGGTCCATATGGTTTCCCAGGGAGTTTCTTATGGGGGCTTGGGATTTTGAGGGGGGTCATGTGACTGAGGCCATTCATGATTTTTTTAGGGGAGGAGCTATTAACACAACCACGTTTTCTTCTAGAGTTGTTATGGTACAAAAAATCAAATATCTGTTATTTATTGATCAGTTTAGACCTATTTTATTATGTAACATTTCTTACAAGATATTGGAATGTTTGCTGGCTAGGAGATTGAACAAGATAATACTGAAAGTAATCTCATAGGAACAACACGGTTTTATCAAGGTAATAGGAATATAGGGTGCGATAGGAATTGCCAAATAGTTGGTGGAAGATGTTAATAAAAGGGTAATTGGGTCCAATGTCATCATCCATGTCGATATAGACAAAGATTATGACAAAATGAATTGGAGTTTTATTATTCAGGTCATGAGAGAAATGAATTTTACCGAATGGGTGTGTGACCTATGATTTCACTATTATTCATCACCATGGCCCACGATATCTCTTCTGGGTAAGGGATTTGGTTACTTTAAAAGCATGGGGTGAGTGAGGTAGGGGGATCCATTGTCTCCCATAATGTTTATCATTTCCCAAGAGGCACTTTCATAGAATTTTCACAGATCCATGGAGGAAAGAAAAATCCTTTCTTATCACACCAAAGTCTCAGATTTATCCCATTCTCATCTTATGATTACTGGTGATCTTTTGATTTTCTTGAATGGAAGGAGGTCTTCCATTTTGAATCTTTTGAAAATTATGGAGGTCTATGGTCGCCTAAGTGGAAAACGTATCAATGGGAGCAAGACCAGTATTTTTATTTCAGATAAATGCTGATGAAGAGGAGCTCGGGGCATATAGAATATTTTAGGAATATAGAGGAAACAATTTCCAATGATCTATCTGGGGGAACCTATTTCTAAGGGGGGAGATAAAAAATCCTTCTTTGAGGATCTCAATAACAGAATGTTAGGGAGGATTCTGAGTTGTAAGAGCACATTTCTCTCCATAATAGGTTGGGATTCATTGATAAACAATGTTCTTTCTTCAATTCCAATGCATTTAATGTCCATTATTTCCCCTCCCAAAGGTGCTATTTCATTGGTGGAGAAAATTATGAACTCTTTCTTATGGGATGCAGATTCCACAGGAAGGACCCATTGGGATTTATGGAATTGTCTGGAAAAACCTATTGAAGAGGGAGGAGTTCGTGTCAGGGACATATACTTAACAATACAGTCCATGCAGGCCCGTATGGCATGTGATTTTATTGTTGGTGAATCACTATGAGCCAATGTCCTCAGAAAAAAATACAGAAAAATCTGGGTGGAGTGATATAGGATAAAACTATCCAGTATGGGGAAAACTGTGTTGCATCATCTGGATATTCTTCGGGACCATACATGTTGGCTGGTGGGGAGAGGTGAGATAAACCTTTGGCATGACAACTAGGTCGGTGAGAAGTTGTTTTTTGTTCCTTCCTGTTCTAGATATGACGGTTAAGGATGATTCTTTTTTCCCATACTTATGGATTCCAGTATAAATGAGGTGAAAATGGGTTTCTTCAGGGATATTGTATTTAATGAGTTGGATGATAGGGTTTGTTTTATAGGTTTCGTTTCAGGTTATTTTAATGGGCCTGATTACATGACTCTTCTTCAGCGTGGAGGGGCTCGTGATGAGTGTGTTGCTCGGTTATGGTGAAAATTGGCTCCGACAAAGATGAATTTCTTGGATTGGTGTGTGTGGAATTACGCCCTACCAATGATGGATAATATTTAGTGGAGTGGGATCCTCATGGCATGTTGCTGTTATTATTGTAATAACCTACAGTCCGAGTCGACATTCCACCTTTTTGACCAAAGTGAATGGGCCAAAAGTCTTTGGTCCAGCATGAGCAACTAGGGTTACTTCAATCCTTCCAGAACTTCCATGCTTGATTTCATTGTTTTCTGGTTTCCGGGAGTAGGTAATCTTGAAATGGAATGCAAGAGCTGTATCATCATTGTTCTTTCTATTTTATGGAAATTGTGGGATGCATAGAAGAAGGCAATGAGAGAGGTGCAACAATCAGTTGCATTCCTACAGGTTAGAATGAAGGGGATCATGCATGAGCTAGGTTCCATGGTGAAAGGTAGGCAATAGTCACATATAATATTCATGTTTCTTAACCGGAAAACCTAGTCAAATTGATCACAGGGATGCTGGATTAAATGGAGTCTACCACTGCTCAGTTATAAGATAAATGTGGAGGGATCATTTATTAATGGTTAGATTCGTGGGGGCGGTCTGTTGTAGGATAAGGATGGATTAGTGTTTTTTACCTTCAGCGGTTTTTATGGGCCAGGGAGTTCACTGATTGCATAGTTAAATGAAATTTAAACAGGTATTAGGATTTGGAAGGGTCTAGATTTGATGTGTTCAGATGTTGAATAAGATTCTAAAACTGATTTCCGAGCTGTAAACGAACAGATTGATCCCCCTTGGCACTTATTGTACTTGGTTCGTAGCCGTGCCACCGAGCTCAGACGTATTTTCTCATTTCCACATGTGAAAAGGGAGGCAAACATCATGGTGGATGCACCTTTGCATTGAGGTAGTCCAGAAGAACCGTTGATGGTGTTCTCTAGTTTGGGTTCATTGCCTCAGGAGTGTAATAATTTTGTGCAAGGGGACGCTCTCAGGTTGCATCATTTTAGACCCCTATGACACCCCTTGTCATTGGGTAGAGTCACTCATCTCTTTTAATAAAATGAAGGCAATTTTTGATAAAAAAATCCAATGGGGGTAACAAGTGGCTACAACAACCAACTTGGAACACAATACTCTTCCATCACCCTATGTAGGATTATTCATAGAGATTAAATCACTATAAAATATCATTTATTAAAATAAATAATGTCTCCGTAAGGAATGATAAGTATTTAATAAACTAGAATTTATAGCCAATACAAGAACTCAATGAGAACCACTCAATTCATCACAAAATGACTAAATGGTATCCCCTAAAACAATAGTTTACTATATAAATCCTCTAACCATCCCTCTTGGGAATAAAAAAAATGTCACGATATCTATAAAATACTTCCTATTTAAAACATATACATTACATAATTTTTTTAGAATAGTTAAATACATTTTACAGACAGATTCCCAAATATAGTATTAGTTTTGTGACTTTGGAAACATTGAAATGTAAACAGTAATATATAAAATATTAATATATTATCCAACTAGGTTCTCTTAGGCTAGAACTGTAATGACCCAATGTTTTATTAATGGAATTTCCTTTCATATAATTATGTCATATACTCACATGAAATAACTACATAATTTACTAGTAAGTACTATGTGACCTTTAAACATACTTTTGACACTTCTGTGATTTGAATTTCAAAAATCATACATACATGGTTGAGATCAGTACAATTTTTATAGTCTAATAAAGAAAAAATAATTTTGGGGGAATTTTAAAATGACCCTTATGAATAGTAAATCATCCCAAATAATATTAACCTCATCCATGAATGTATAAATAAAATTTAGGAATCTTATAAGTGATAATATGATGATATTAAAAGTAATTTTTTTATATATCATAAATAATTAATTGCAATCAATTAATTAATTTAAAAGTTAAATTATTTTCCTAAAAGGGGTTCATAAATTAATAATTTATTTCTTCTGTTTTTAATATAATTATATTATACCATCTTTAATTTTTGAAAGCATTATAAAATTAGTTATTGTTTTAAAAATTTTATTTTTCAAATAAATTATGGTTTTAATTAAAAAAGTAAATTAATGATATTTAGATAATTATTTTTGAAAAATTGAGTTCATTTTTTGGATTCTAAACATTGAAAAATGGTTTGGTTGAATTTTTTGGTCTTTTTGAAGTACTTGATGTTTTTGGTGAATAGTAAAATACATTTATTTACCATATTAATACATTAATTTTTAAATACACTATTATTGACATCCTATTTGATGTAAGAACCCACATATATAACTCATATACTCTTATTACTGTTTTTGGTCATGTAATCATATCTTACTATGGTCTTGAAGGAAATTAAGAAACTAAGGAATTAAATATTAGGAAAACCCTCCTCTCCTACACTAAAAAACCACCCAAAATCCCATCTTATATTAATTCATATCATGCCATGGGACTTGCCCGAATTCTACACAAATCACTTCCCAAAATCCTCCCCCAAGTCAAAAATCCCTTTTTCTCTTCAAAATAAAAAATCCTATCCCCTTAAGTGGCTCTAAATGAAGCTTTATTCAAGAGGTAAATTCCTTTTTTGAATTCTTTTACCTTATTTTCAAGTTCCTTTGTATTATTTTCTATCCTTAACTATCGTCATCAAAATTTTATGAAATCCCTAGTACCTTATATGTAATGGTATGTTTTATAAAAATGGACAATTAATTATGTTCTTTCCTTCACCATTACAATATATTAATTATAAAAACGCCATCTGTGATGTGTCAATTTACCAAATTCATGGACAATGGGTTTTAAATTTCCATTACCATATTCAATTGTGGTCATGAAACCATTATTAGGGTTGAACCAAAACATAATTAAGTATTTTTAATCATCTATTATTCTAGAATATTTTTTTTAATCCTAGATTATATTTTTAAAACAAATTTTCTTCTTTTTGATAAAAAAATGCCAATTAACCCAAAAGGTTATCATTAAAGTTGTATATAATGAATCAACCTTAGTCCATGTAAAAAAATTAAAATTTAAAAACATTTAACATTAAAAATTTTTAATAATAAAATATAACTCTATGTATGGAAAACCATCCCCATTTTACATGTTTCTCCATTCATGAAAATAAGTAAACTGATAGTAAAAGACACGAAAACAAACAAACCCAAACAATGAAATTGAACCACTTAACCAATGAAAATGTTCGTGAATGAACATTAAAAGGTTATAATAAATCTTTTACATATATAATAATTATGTTAATTATTAAATAATGACCCTAATTTTATTATTCCAATAATATCATGTGAAGAACACCATCAGACGTAAGGTAAGGGATCCTCTACTTTTCACATTTATTCAAGAATTTCCTCTTTGTTATGCCATTTTATGAGTAATACCTAATTATGGGGTTTTATTTCTCACTCCACATACATCCCTAATGATTTATAAGTCACAATAAACCCATTTATCTCTCATAAATCCCTCTTATGTACTCCTGATACCATGCTGATAATTTGTAAGGGATTCCACCTAAACGCCATTTGTTCCATTGGGTTTTGTTATCTTTATGTTATGAAAATGAATTTATCTTATCTTTTTATGTGAATATTATAAATTTTTTTTATAAGTACCTAATTATTTTATATATCCCATTTAATCATTATCTTTTGGGGACATGTATGTTTTAAGTGATTCCCTCCACAGTATTATTTGATAAGCATCCTTATTTAGAGGGAACATCCCGAATACTTATCTGATTTCAAGTTCACTCTATATTCTGTTTTAGTCACCATTTTATATTAAAAACAATTCAATTTATTATTATAACCTTATAGTTTCACATAATGTTTTATATAAACTATTTCTCCCTTTTCGTTTTTTAAGACTCTATAGCATTTTCCTTAAAACAACAAAAAAATGTCCTAATGCTAAATTTTATTATATACTTTTATTACATGTTTTAAATTCTAAATTACATCACATACCATGATACATACCTATTTTACCTTATTAATGTCCTTTTATATTTTAATTCCTTTATTTTATAGACACATTTATTATATAACTATTTTTTTCAGCTTTATGACATGATTGTGGTACCCAATTATTTCCATGGGTAACCCTACTGTTTTTTTAAGATTTATTGCGTATGAGTATTTATGTTGAAAAAATATTCAGGAAATGGTAATATGGGTGCACCCAGATAGATCTCCAATTCATTGGGTAAATTATAGTCTTATGATACATTATTTATGACGGTCTTGGATGTTAGCATTGGCTTGTGCAACCATGAGCGACAGTCTAGGAAGTTAGACTAGGCGTGTTCTACCTTGTGCAACGGTCACAGAGGATATCCTTGACCCATGAAAAATTCACATTTTTTATTGATTCCACATTACTATAACTCCATGTTTATAAGATTCTATATTTAAATTTTTTTATTTAAATTGTTCCATTCCTTTTTATATCATTATGCCATGCCTTCTACCCCATGTGCTAAAGCTTAATTACATTGATTTTTTCCATTCTGTATTTTAGCACATCCCTTTGATCATGTTACCTATAGGTTATCATATGAATATTTATGAGAAAAATGGGTGGTATGATATCAATTTTAATATTAAATAATGATATGTTTTATTTAGTTCCATGTTTTTTGTTATATGTGCCTAGTCTTCAAAGACACTAGACTTGATGATCCTTGTCTTCTACTCTAATTTATAATTATTCTTAAAATCATGTCATGTTATGTGTAAAATGATAGGGTCTCATAGTTGGTATCAGAATATATTCTAGTTATTTATGGTGATTATGAATAGTTACCTTTAGTAAGAGACTTAGGGATGATACTATGTATAATAAAAGACCCCTAAATTTTGTTAAGTATAGAGTAAGTTGATTATGAAAAAAATACATCCCTTTATGGATACAAAAAGGTAGAGGCAGCTCTGGAACAGATGTATCTAGTATAAATACCCAAAAACACCACTTTGAACTATATTTGAATGGGAATGGGTGCACGACAAAGTACCTTGTTTCACTCTTAGTTTGACACTCCTGGGGAATATTATTTCTTAAGTCCATGAGCTTAGTACAAACCATTTTTATTGGAATAAAAAAAGAGCGCAAAAATATATAATCTAATAAATAGATCAAGGATAACCTATTTTTAATCCTATCAAATCACAAGTTAGGTTATAATTCTCCTTTACAAGTTTATCATCTTCTGATCAAAGTTTCAATTGTATGCTCCATTTCTATGTATTCAAAACCTCTATGTTTACATTATTTTTCTTAGTTAATGGTGGGAAATAAAATAATACATTCCAACAGTCAATGTCATAGGGAACGTGAATACTTACATAATGATATTCCAAATATGATGGGAGAAGGTTCTAAAAAATCCACGATAGTGCTTGTTCATATAGATTAGGTTATGAATAATAATATGAATCATTTGGAACACCCTTTTTTCCAAGTAATGAGAAAGATGTTATTGAATCTTTCATGTGATGAAGGACTCCCATGTTTAGTGGATAATATGATCTCCTAGTCACAGAACATTGTATTAATTGAAATGATAGTCATTGTCCTCTAGTGATCAAACGAAGAGAATGTCCTTCTGGAGGTCTATCAATTTGATGGTGAATTTGAACACTGGTGGAAACTGATCAAGAATAAGATGCACTAGGAGGAAATTGATTCCATGGATTGGGAGGAATTCAAGAGAATGTTTTTCAATAAATATTTTCCCTAAACCCTCTATATCAATATAGAAAGTGTGTTCCTTAGACTCAAGAGGAATGAAGATGATTCCATCTGGTCTTATGAAGAAAAATTCACGATGATTTCAAGGTACACCATTGTCTTTATTAGAAACACAAAAAACAAGGTGGATCTTTTCATTAGCATACGAAAGCTGAGTCTATGTAAAGAACTAGCGATTCGAGACTTTGATAGCTATGAGGAAATTTTCATTTGTACCATTTAGGTTGAAATGAATATTGAAGAATCTTAGTGGTATCACGGTTCCAAATACTAAAAGGGTAAAATGGAATCTAATTTGGGCAGTACTATAAATAAATTTCATGATGGAATGAATCTTGATCATCCCACAAGAAAACATTTTGGAATGAAGCGTCATGGGAGCTGTCTAAAATAAACCAGAAATTGCTTCAAATGTGGAATTTTGGGACATCTTTCTAAAAACTGCTGATGGGATATGAAACATCCCTCCAATTTGGATGAATAAAGGTGGGTTCAGATCAATACTCATCTTGTAGTGTAGTGTTACAACTTCAAGGATCATGGAACTTATGTGAACAATTTACCTAAGATGAGGGTTGTTGGAGGCAATCAACAAAAACCCCCATGGAAACATGGAATGGATTATGCAATCAATACTAATGAAGTGCAGCCGATAAATGATGTGGTGATAGGTACACTAGTTATTCATTCAAGAATAGAGAATGTAATATTTGATTCTGGTTTTTTGGATTCTATCATATCTTTCATGTTTAGTATAAATATTCAAACACCACCTTAAAATTTTGAGGATAAGATATATATGAGAACAGTGAATGGGAAAATTATTGAATCCATGGATTATAACTCCTCCATGGTTAAAATTTTTAGAATAAACCTCCTAGAAAATCACTTCACACTTCCTTTAGTGGATCTTGATGCTATCCTAGGCATGGATTTTCTATCTTTAAACAAATCCAACATCAACTTTTGGGGAAGGGTGACCTCTCTTCACATCCTGAAGCTTCCTCCAATTCATTACAAGTATAAGGTGAAGAATTATCTCATTTAGAATCATTGTATCATTTTTGGAGATTAATTCCTTATGAGAAAGTATGTCTAGTAAAATGAATAATACAAAGTAGAGAATCATTCTTGGAGACATTCCCATCATGAGGGATCACACAGATATATTCCCTAAAAAGTTTCCAGGTATTCATTCTGATCAAGTGGTTGAGCTGCCAATTTAACTTATTCCTAGATCTATGTCTATATCAAATACACCTTATACAATGTCCATTATAGAGCTGGAGGAGCTAAAGAAGCAGTTATAGGAGAATCTAGAGAAGAGTTTTTCATTCCTGAGTGCTTCACCATATGGTGCGCTAGTCCTCTTCATTAAGAAGAAAGATGGATCAATGTGGCCCTAAATTGATTATCGTGGGCTCAATAAAATTATGATAAAGAAAAATAATCCCCTACCTTAGATATAGGTCTTTTTCGATAAGCTTTATGGATCCAGTTATTTCTCTAAGGTGGACCTTCAATCAGGATATCACCAATTAAAGGTGAGGAAGGAAGATATTTTACAGAATACATTTTGAACAAGGTATGGAAACTATAAATTCATAGTGATTCCATTTGGAATCAATAATGGTCCAACAGTTATCATGGATTTAATTAATAGAGTCTTTAGGGAATACCTTGAAAAAATTGTTGTAGTCCTTATTGATGATATTATGATATACTCCAAGAAGAAGGCAGAACATGAGGAGAATTTGAATACTATTTGAATGGAGAATTTGTATGAAATGTACATTAAATATGTGTTCTTTATGGAGTAAGTATCATTCCTAGGGAACATAATCACCAAAAAAGGGATATATGTGGACCCTTCCAAGACAGTGGTGATTAAAGAGTGGCACATGCCAACATCTGTAATTGAGATCTGAAGATTTATGGGTATAGATGTGTATTGTGAATGATTTGTGAAAAACATTGCACAATATTCAAACTCTATGACCTAGATGACATGTAACATCCCAGGTAAATAAAGAATAAAGAATTTTCATAATTATTAATATTTACGAATTAAATATTAATTTTATTTTAAAGGGGTTGCTATGTTCGATAGCGTACCCGATACGCAACGATGAGTTTCTTTGAAACTTACGTAGCACACTGGTAATAAAATAATATTATTTTAAATGTTAGTTAACAAGTAGTCGTTGTACTGACGGGAATGGATAGAAATAACTAAAATATGATTAGATATGTTTTTAAATGTTTATACATTTACCCAATAAAAGATAAAGGATTAAAATACGGAAAGAGTTCAATTTTAGGCATATATACTTTAATTTTCACTAAAGGTTCACTTATCACCTTTTAATGGTGAACCGTCATTAAATATAGTTTTGATCACTCTTATACATTCTTTTGGACCAAATAAAACTCTTATTAAGAATCGGGACATCAAATTTTACTTTGTGTAATTTTTTGGTATTTTTCCGATAAAGTTCATTTTTTAATGAATAGTGTAAAATGTTGTGTTTTTATTCAAAACCTCTTTTTAATCTAAATTATTTATATGATTAGATTATTATTTTAATTGGTTTTAAAGTGAAATTAGAAAATATTTTTACCAGTTAATCCAATGGTGGTCATTGGAATCAATTTCACTTTGAAATTGGACTTAAACTGGTGTCAATCTTTTGATACTTATTGTTTCACAAAAACACGATATTTGTCATGACAGCGGGAATTAATTATTAAATTAATTAATTTTACTTATATGTTTTGAATTTTGTAAAATGGACTTCATTTTTGAATTCGGAATATCAAATATAGCTTAGGGTGAATTTTTGGTAATTTTCTGAAAAACTTCAATTTTTATGAATAGTGAAACCACTAAGTGGTAATCAAGCAAACTGATTTTTCAGTTAAATGAATGTTTACCACTAATGTGTATTGAATTTTTAAAATCCGACATACATGGTTGTCATTAAGAAGTAAAATGTGGTTCAATGAGATTAAAATAATTTTTTGGTGAATAGTAACATTTTTTCATTAATCGCGATTAGATGTAATTAGTGTAGTTTAAGGTACAAATGGTATTATAAGAATGTGAAAACACCATGAAACTTGTCCTACACCTATTGGGTGAGTCATGGCCGACCATTAAAAGCCATGGGCCAACTTGGGGACCCCATGGAGCCACCTTAGTTGGAAAATGACATTAATATATATTTATTTAATGTTAAAGTGAAAATGACACTAACATAAATTGTTTTACTAAAATAATTTTTGAGTGGGGTTATACAAGTCCAAATTTTGATTATAAATAGTCATTGGAAATATAAAAATATTTCCTACATCATATTATTATTTTTTTATAATTTTTAGACACTAAATAAATTAAATTATTTATGACATAATAATGATGCAGCGATGACATCATTATTTGACGATTTAAATAAAATGAAAAGATAATGAAAAATATAAAACCTCCACATGTCCAAAACCAATTGGATGAGTGGATTTCGAACCCTTATCACCTTATCCACGAATTATTTCAATGTGGGACTTTTTAAAACCGAAACACATTTTCAAATAAAGAAATATTTCTTTACTTTCCAAAAGTGCCCCTCCTCTCCTCTTATAAAAGTCCCCCACCTCTACCCCATTTCACACCCTCCTCAAGCCTTTGGCTCGGCCAACCCCTGCCCAATTACTCTCTCCACATCCCTCTCTTCATCCTAGAGGATTCCCTTTGGGCAGAATCCTTTCAAAGGAAGCCTTTAGGCTCAAATCAAAAGGGAGTTACACTTTTAAAGGTAATTCATTCTCTCTTGTTCATTTGTTTTATTTTGCTTCTCCAACCCCCTAAACTCTTTTTATTTATTTCTTTTGTAACAACAACAGTATCTTCAATATACTAGGATGTTGTTATATGATTTATTCGAGCTACACTCTCACACAACTACATCAAATGGTTAAAGAACATACGGTTTCTGTGGATGGCGAAATTCTGCCTCCCGAAACGATGATTGTTCAATACTCATTTAACACCTTCAAAGGTGGCCATTATGATGTCACTATTTTTATATATGATATATAATATGTTTATGTTTTCTTTAAGCTTCTGTATTTTTAATTTTGGGCATACCTTTATGGTTTCCATTATGGGTAAACACGATATCTTCATTTAAGGAAGTGCGGACTACCGCCCCCTCAAAGTGATGTGATTCGTTAATGCCATATGTGGGACGTGTAAAGGATGGATTTAAATTTATTATATATGATGTTATACTGGAATTATAATATACCTCTATATCATTATTATTTCATTCCATTAAAGTATGAGATAGAAATGAACGTAGCGTTCATGCGTACGTACGGCTTACCATCTCCATGAACGGTGCATTTCATTTCTTATCCCCAAATGAAATGTAATATTAAAATTACATTTATATAATGGATATATATAATTAATGATATATCTAAATGATGAATATAATTCTGTAATTAAAATATACATACCACTCATTTAGTTTTAATTCCATTAATATGACAAAGAAATGAAAGTAGCGTTCATGCGTACGTACGGCTTACCGTCTCCATGAACGGTGCATTTCATTTCTTACCTCTAAATGATTATGTAATATTATAAATACATGTATATGCTGGATATATATGATATATATGATATCCAAATCAGGAATTTCATTCTAGATATAATGAACTTTTGACCACACGAACAACATGTAATTGTAAGAAGTCAACTTTCGACTTAAGAACCAAATATTGACAAAACAAAAATTATTAACTTAAACGGTTACATAATGTTTATAACATGGAAATAAGTGATATATAAGGAATAATGAACTTTAAAAAGGTTCTTAATCAAGTATAAATTAACTCAAGTTTATTATTCAGGACGTTAAAGAACGATCGAGTCAAGTCGGACCCAAGGTAAGGGACTTCGTCTCAATCTCCTTTCATTGAGGCATATTTCTTTTTATACACAACTTTATTTTATACGGTGTATAAACCCCTTTGATTTTTACTTTTATACAAAAGGAATATTTTTCTACGAAGCGTTTTACTAAACGAACAAAAGGAATGTTTTTTTAACGTACGCAGTGACAACGACTTTTTCCGCCGCTGCGAGTATTATTTGGTCTTTGGCTTTCTCAACAAGTCGTAATGTTTTTAGAATAAAATAAATACCATATACTCTTTTATGTATTATGGTATTGAAAATGTTTTTGAAAAAGGATTCTATTATGTCAATAAATTTCTGATATATTGTGATTGAAATGTGGAAATGTTATCATTCCTTTATATTGGTTTTATGTTTTATGATTTTATACTGGTACTTGGACATTTTAATGGGTGGTTACGTTATAAACCATATGACGGGTGGTGCCGTGAATACCAGGACGGGTGGTTACGTTATAACCTCCAATTCATTGGGTATGGAAGTCGGCCGTATGGCTATTCCATTAAGTATGTATGGAAATTGGCCGTATGGCTATTACATTAAGTGATATGTGTGGAAGTAGACCGTATGGTTATTCCACTTAAGTATGTTTATGTCCTAAGTTACCTTTATATATGTTATGTGTTCTTTATATGGTTTTTATGGTAATACTTTGGTTACAAAAAGGTAAGTAATGATACTTTATTCAGTGAAGAGTTTTTACTACTTCTTGAAGGTGAAGGTATTACTTTGATTGAGTATACATGGTTTACTTGATTTTGAAAAACTAACAGTTTTCATTCTTTCTGTATCCCTTACTTAGCTTTTTATGCTCATCCCAAGTTTTTCGAAATGTTTTTCACAGGACTTAAAGTGGAATAAGGTCAAGGATGGGATGAATGGAATTTCATGCTATCTAAAACATGGAATCTAGACATCTTTCTTTTTAAGAGTTTTTATTTTATGGAGACTTAGTAGAAGTGTCTACTTTGTAATCTTTTAAGATGTAATAGTTATGTTCTAATTCTCTAAAACTCTAAACCTGAAAAGATCCTCAATGTGAATTATTCATTTAATTCAATATTAAGTAAGGTTTAAGGCTGGGGCCTTATAGTTGGTATCAAATGTCGGTTTAGACAACTTTAGGAGTTAGAAAATTGTTAAATTATAGGTTAATTTATGATATGATTGAAATGATATAGCATTTACGGATTACCATGTTGCTTCGCCTAAGATATTTCTGTGTTCAGAATGGTTTTCCGCAGAGGAAACAAAGCAGCTATGTTAGGATAACATCATGAGGAAGATAACCTTCCAAATCAGCAACCTGAGATGGTCGGAAACGGAACTGAACAGTTTGTTGCAGTGATGGCACAGTTGACTCAGGCTATAAATGGTGGTGGTATCCATGCACGAGATCAGCCAGATCAACCACAGAGGAACATGTCAGTGGTGGAACATTTCATGAGGCCACATCCCCCATCATTGAGAGGATCATCTGACCCTGTGCAAGCTGAAGGGTGGATTAAAGCACTGGAGAAGATTTTTGATGTCATGGGGTGTTCAGAGCATCAAAAGGTTAGTCTTTCGGTTTACCGTTTTGAAGGTGAAGCTGACCAGTGGTGGGCGATTGTGAAAAATATAAGGGATAGTGATGAGATTGAGGATCTTCACTGGGACGAATTCAAAGGTATGTTTCTTGAAATATATTTTCCTAAGGTGGTTAGCCTTAGGATGGAAAATCAGTTCCTAGAATTGAGGCAGGTGGATGATTCAGTGGCTGCTTATGAAGAAGAGTTCACTCGATTGGCAAGGTATGCTCCAAACTTCATATGAGATCCTGATAGTAAAATAAACCGTTTTTACTCAGGGTTAAAGCCAAAGTATCGAAGGGCTTTATCCTCTCGTGAGTTCAAAAGCTATGAAAAACTTGTTCGATGTGCGGAGAAGGTGTAAATGGAGTTTGCCGATGATCAGGTGTTCTATGACAAACAACAGAATAAGAGGTCTAGTTGGTAGGCAAAGGGGAAGAATTCATCAAAGAAGCAAGGAGGTAAGAAAACCAAATATCCATCCTGTGAGAAGTGTGGTAAAATGCATCCTGGAGAATGTTTATCCAAGTCTGGTAAGTGCTTTCGGTGTGGTAAGTCTGGTCATATTGCTCGTAACTGTAAGGAAGATTATCAAGCAGGAAATGAAAAGCCAACGGTAAGATGTTTTAAGTGTAATGAAATGGGTCATTATGAAAACGAGTTTCCAACGAAGAACTCAACTGGGGGAATGCAGCTAGAATACAAGCAGAAAGGGGTGGGGAAATCCTTTGCAACAACTTCAGCAGATGTTGGGCCATCCAATGAAGTTGTATCAGCTCCAGGGAGCTCAGTATTTTTTGAAGATTGACTTGAGGTCGGGGTACCATTAGTTGAAAGTAAAAGAAGTAGACGTTCCGAAGACTGCGTTCCGTACTAGATATAGCCATTTTGAATTTTTAGTTATGCCTTTTGGGTTAACCAATGAACCTACTGTATTCATGGACCTTATGAATAAAATTTTCCATGAGTTCTTGGATAAGTTTGTGTTTGTGTTTTGAGGTTTTTGAAGAGGTTATGTGTGCCTTGTGATTCACAGTTGAAGAAAGAGTTGTTATGTGAGGCTCATAGTTCCTCGTTTTCAGTTCATCCTGGCAGTACTAAGATGTACAGAGATCTGCAGGAGTATTACTGGTGGGATGAAATGAAAATAGACATTGCTTATTTTACAGTGAAGTGTTTGACATGTCAACAGGTTAAATCAGAGTGGCAGTTACCGAAAGGGATGCTTAAACCTTTACCAGTGCCAGAGTGGAAATGGGAAAACATATCCATGGACTTTGTTGTGGGAGTACCGAGGACATATCGAGGTAATAATGAAATCTGGGTTATTGTTGATCGCTTGACCAAATCTTCTCATTTGCTTTCTATACGAGATACTTTCTCTCTAGATAAACTTTTCCATTTGTATCTTAAAGAAATAGTCAGGTTACATGGTGTTCCTCTCTCCATTATATCTGATCGTGATCCCAGGTTCACATCTAACTTTTGGAAAGGCCTTCAGTAGTCTTTGGGTACTGAATTAAATTTTAGTATAGCTTTTCATCCTCAATCAGATGGGCAGTCAGAACGAACAATTCAGACCTTGGAGGATATGCTACGATCTTGTTTGATGGATTATCAGGGAAGTTGGGACCAACATCTTTCTTTGGTTGAGTTTTCTTATAATAACAGTTTTCATTCCAGTATACAGATGGTACTATTTGAGGCATTATATGGGAAGCGGTGTCGAACTCCATCATTTTGGAATGAAGTGGGTGAAAGGAAGCTAATGGGACCAAAATTGGTAGAAGAGATGGCAGAAAAAGTTCAGTTGATTCAGAAAACATATGAGAACAGCTCAGAGCAGGCAGAAGAGTTATGCGGATAACCGGTGGAAGGATCTATCTTTTGAGGTAGGTGATCATGCTTTTCTCAAGGTTTCTCGTTGGAAAAGTGTGATGAGATTTGGTAAGAAAGGAAAGCTGAGTCCAAGGTTTATTGAACCATATGAAATTCTGGAGAGAGTTGGATCAGTTTCATACCGGGTGGCTTTACCTCCGAGTTTATCTCAGGTACACAATGTTTTTCATGTTTCAATGTTGAGAAAGTATATGCCATATCCATCTCATGTTTTGAGTCCAGAGGTGGTTCAGCTGGAAGAGAACCTATCTTATGAAGAACAACCAGTCCAGATTCTTGACCACAGAGAGCAGGTGTTACAGAATAAGGTGATTCATCAGGTAAAGGTTTTGTGGAAAAACCATGTGATTGAAGAGGCAACATGGGAATCTGAAAATGCTATAAGGGATAAATACCCCCACTTATTTTGATATGTGAATAAAATTGCGAGGACGCAATTCCCAATAGGGGGGAAGGATGTAACATCCCAGGTAAATAAAGAATAAATAATTTTCATAATAATTAATATTTACGAATTAAATATTAATTTTATTTTAAAGGGGTTTCTATGTTCGATAGCGTACCCGATACGCAACGATCAGTTTCTTTGAAACTTACGTAGCACACTGGTAATAAAATAATATTATTTTAAATGTTAGTTAACAAGTAGCCGTTGTACTGGCGGGAATGGATAGAAATAACTAAAATATGATTAGATATGTTTTTAAATGTTTATACATTTACCCAATAAAAGATAAAGGCTTAAAATACGGAAAGAGTTCAATTTTAGGCATATATACTTTAATTTTCACTAAAGGTTCACTTATCACCTTTTAATGGTGAACCATCATTAAATATAGTTTTGATCACTCTTATACATTCTTTTGGACCAAATAAAACTCTTATTAAGAATCGGGACATCAAATTTTACTTTGTGTAATTTTTTGGTATTTTTCCGATAAAGTTCATTTTTAATGAATAGTGTAAAATGTTGTGTTTTAATTCAAAACCTCTTTTTAATCTAAATTATTTATATGATTAGATTATTATTTTAATTTATTTTAAAGTAAAATTAGAAAATATTTTTACCAGTTAATCCAATGGTGGTCATTGGAATCAATTTCACTTTGAAATTGGACTTAAACTGGTGTCAATCTTTTGATACTTATTGTTTCACAAAAACACGCTATTTGTCATGACAGCGGGAATTAATTATTAAATTAATTAATTTGACTTATATGTTTTGAATGTTGTAAAATGGACTTCATTTTTGAATTCAGAATATCAAATATAGCTTAGGGTGAATTTTTTGTAATTTTCTGAAAAACTTCAATTTTTGATGAATAGTGAAACCACTAAGTGGTAATCAAGAAAACTGATTTTTCAGTTAAATGAAATTTTACAACTAATGTGTATTGAATTTTGAAAATCTGACATACATGGTTGTCATTAAGAAGTAAAATGTGGTTCAATGAGATTAAAATAATTTTTTGGTGAATAGTAACTTTTGTTCATTAATCGCGATTTGAGGTAATTAGTGTAGTTTAAGGTAAAAATGGTATTATAAGAATGTGAAAACACCATGACACTTGTCCTACACCTATTGGGTGAGTCATGGCCGACCAAGACAAGCCATGGGCCAACTTGGGGAACCCATGGAGCCACTTTAGTTGGAAAATGACATTAATATATTTTTATTTAATGTTAAAGTGAAAATGAAACTAACATAAATTGTTTTACTAAAATAATTTTTGAGTGGGGTTATACAAGTCCAAATTTTGATTATAAATAGTCATTGGAAAGATAAAAATATTTCATACATCATAGTATTTTTTTTATAATTTTTAGACACTAAATAAATTAAATTATTTATGACATAATAATGATGAAGTGATGACATCATTATTTGACGATTTAAATAAAATGAAAAGATAATGAAACATCTAAACACTACACATGTCCAAAACCAATTGGATGAGTGGATTTCGAACCCTTATCACCTTATCCACGAATTATATCAATGTGGGACATTTTAAAACCGAAACAATTTTTCAAATAAAGTAATATTTCGTTACATTGCAAAAGTGCCCCTCCTCTCCTCTTATAAAAGGCCCCCACCTCTACCCCATTTCACACCCTCCTCAAGCCTTTGACTCGGCCAACCCCTGCCCAATTACTCTCTCTACATCCCTCTACTCATCCTAGAGGATTAACTTTGGGCATAATCCTTTCAAAGGAAGCCTTTAGGCTCAAATCAAAAAGGAGTTACACTTTTAAAGGTAATTCATTCTCTCTTGTTCATTTGTTTTATTTTGCTTCTCCAACCCCCTAAACTCTTTTTATTTATTTCTTTTGTAACAAAAACAGTATCTTCAATATACTAGGATGTTGTTATATGATTTATTCGAGCTACACTCTCACACAACTACATCAAATGGTTAAAGAACATACGGTTTCTGTGGATGGTGAAATTCTGCCTCCCGAAACGATGATTGTTCAATACTCATTTAACACCTTCAAAGGTGGCCATTATGATGTCACTATTTTTATATATGCTATATAATATGTTTATGTTTTCTTTAAGCTTCTGTATTTTTCCTTTTGGGCATACCGTTATGGTTTCCATTATAGGTAAACACGATATCTTCATTTAAGGAAGTGCGGACTACCGCCCCCTCAAAGTGATGTGATTCGTTAATGGCATATGTGGGATGTGTAAAGGATGGATTTAAAGATATTATATATGATGTTATACTGGAATTATAATATACCTCTATATCATTATTATTTCGTTCCATTAAAGTATGAGATAGAAATGAAAGTAGCGTTCATGCGTACGTACGGCTTACTGTCTCCATGAACGGTGCATTTCATTTCTTATCCCCAAATGTAATGTAATATTAAAAGTACATGTATATAATGGATATATATAATTAATGATATATCTAAATGATGAATATAATTCTGGAATTAAAATATACATACCTCTTATTTAGTTTTAATTCCATTAATATGACAAAGAAATGAAAGTAGCGTTCATGCGTACGTAAGGCTTACCGTCTCCATGAACGGTGCATTTCATTTCTTACCTCTAAAAGATTATGTAATATTATAAATACATGTATATGCTGGATATATATGATATATATGATATCCAAATCAGGAATTTAATTCTAGATATAAATAACTTTTGACCACACGAACAACATGTAATTGTAAGAAGTCAAATTTCGACTTAAGAACCAAATATTGACAAAACAAACATTATTAACTTAAATGGTTACATAATGTTTATAACATGGCAATAAGTGATATAAAAGGAATAATGAACTTTAAAAATGTTCTTAATCATGTATAAATTAACTCAAGATTATTATTCAGGATGTTAAAGAACGATCGAGTCAAGTCGGACCCAAGGTAAGGGACTTCGTCTCAATCTCCTTTCATTGAGGCATATTTCGTTTTATAGACAACTTTATTTTATACGGTTTATAATCCCCTTTTACTTTTACTTTTATACAAAAGGAATCTTTTTCTACGAAGCGTTTTACTAAACGACAAAAAGGAATGTTTTTTTTAACATACGCGGTGACAACGACTTTTTCCGCCGCTGCGAGTATTATTTGGTCTTTTGCTTTCTCAACAAGCCGTAATGTTTTTAGAATAAAATAAATACCATATACTCTTTTATGTATTTTGGTATTGAAAATGGTTTTGAAAAATGATTCTATTATGTCAATATATTTATGATATATTGTGATTGAAATGTGGAAATGTTATCATTCCTTTATATTCGTTTTATGTTTTGTGATTTTATACTGGTACTTGGACATTTTAACGGGTGGTTACGTTATAAACCATATGACGGGTGGTGCCGTGAATACCAGGACGGGTGGTTACGTTATAACCTCCAATGCATTGGGTATGGAAGTCGTCCGTATGGCTATTCCATTAAGTATGTATGGAAATTGGCCGTATGGCTATTCCATTAAGTGATATGTCTGGAAGTAGACCGTATGGTTATTCCACTTAAGTATGTTTATGTCCCAAGTTACCTTTATATATGTTATGTGTTCTTTATATGGGTTTTATGGTAATACTTTGGTTACAAAAAGGTAAGTAATGATACTTTATTCAGTGAAGAGTTTTTACTACTTCATGAAGGTGAAGGTATTACTTTGATAGAGTATACATGGTTTACTTGATTTTGAAAAACTAACAGTTTTCATTCTTTCTGTATCCCTTACTGAGCTTTTTATGCTCACCCCAAGTTTTTCGAAATGTTTTTCACAGGACTTAAAGTGGAATAAGATCAAGGATGGGATCAAGGGAATTTCATGCTATCTAAAACATGGAATCTAGACATCTTTCTTTTTAAGAGTTTTTATTTTATGGAGACTTAGTAGAAGTGTCTACTTTGTAATCTTTTAAGATGTAATAGTTAAGTTCTAATTCTCTAAAACACTAAACCTGAAAAGATCCTCAATGTGAATTATTCATTTAATTCAATATTAAGTAAGGTTTAAGGCTTGGGCCTTATATGACATGTGAGGGAGTAATGATTTTCTAGAATCAAGATAGTGAATACTGCTTTAATGAGTCAATGAAGAGGCAAATCACTACACCATTACTCACACTTCCAGTAAGTGGAGAACTCATTATGGTGTTAAATAAAGCTTCAAAGAAGGTATTATGGTATGAGATGATTCAAAATGATGATTTGATAGCCTATTATTTAAAGAAGCTAAAATCCATGAGATATACTATCCTACACAATAACATATGTTTGCGGTTATGATCTTTGTATTAAAAATATTAGGACATTATCTCTATGGGGAGAAGTTTAATATATATATCTATATTGACCACAAGATTCTCAAATATATATATTCACAAAAAAATATAATAATATTCACCAATGAAGATGGATAGATCTCATAAAGGATTACGACAGGTCAATCCACTTCTATCCCAGTAAGGAAAATAATGCGGTGGATGCTATTTATAGAATGGATCTTGTATCTTTATGCAAGAATGTATTTGAAAAAGATCCAATATTTTTAGATTTGTAGATGATGTAAATGGGGATAATTAAGGTAGGAATGTCATTAATCCTTCATCAAATGATCACTCAACCTTCAATAATTGAAAAAATCAAGCATGATCAAAAAAAAGATGAAAAAATTCTGAAATGGGTGGAATCCATTAAAAATTGGAAATCCTATGAGTTCATGATTGGTCAGGGAGGAGTTGAGTGATTTGGGTGAAAGTTATTTGTATCATTTAATCCAACTTTAAAGATGGATCGTTTTAATGACCCGCATTTCACAACCTCTTCTATTCACCTAGGGAGCACAAAGATATATCGAGATCTCCAAGAGAAAATTTTGTGGGACAATATATAGAAGTATATTTTTGATTATATGTCAATGTTCCTGGTATGTCAACAAGTGAGGACTGAAAAGAAAAAATTCTACGGCTGTGATAAAAACACTTCTCATACCAACATGTATGTGGGAGAAAATCACCATTTAATTTCTCACTAGACATCCAAGGACATCCAAAGGAAATAGTGTTATATGGGTCATTGTAGAATGTATTACAAAGATATATCACTTTTTCATAATTCTAGAGGACTTCTCATTGGATCAACTTTCATGGATATATATCAAATATTTGGTAACGTTTCATGGATTACCACTATCTATTGTATCTGATCGAGAACTATGATTCACCTCCATGTTCTGGAAGAGTCTCCCACATGCTCTAAGAACTGAACTGAAAATTTGTGTGGCTGATATCCTCAAATTGAATGCCAATATGAGTGAAATTTTCAGGCACTAGATTATATGTTGAGAGAATTTTTTATGGACATAAATGTAGTATGGTTCCAAAATATTCCATTGGTTTAAATACCATACAATAACAGTTTATACTCAAGAATTGGAATGGCATCATACGAAATCCTTTATGGGAAAAGGTGAAGAGAACTGGAGAATAAATAAAAAACACATTCCATTTTTAAACTCATAATGAAACTACATACATAGATTTTGTCCTTATGAAAACCTCATGTATAGTAATAACTATAAATGAATAAAGATAATTATTCTTAATTTTACTTCATGTATCTATCACAAGATACCACGATACTATCGAAACAGCTTATGTTTGTGCATAGATACCCATTTGATTCTGTTTTGGAAACAAACTCAATGGGTGTCTCGCCAACTGATTTGACTCATCAGACCTATCGATGCATGAAGGGTGTATAGAGGGTCCCTACCATCACTAAAATTCATAACCAGTAATTATACTTAGATTATATAAAATTAAAATATGCATTCTCAATATCCATATAGATTAGAAGATATAGAATCATCAATATTTCCATAGTTAAAAAACATCCCAAATAAACAACATATGTAAAATGCTATGCAAATAAAGAAAATAATCATATCCATGAAACCAGAATATGGATATATAATATATTTACAATTTAAAATGAAAAATTATTTTGAAGGGGATGTAGGTACACCACATAATAATTATTAGGTGCACAATACCATGTAAATCACGATGAAATTGAAACTGAAACCAAGTCGCTTACAATATTGTAATCAATTATGTAAATAATCCTCAAGTGAATCACTAAATAACATGAAAATAAATAGAATAATTATATTATATATCAAATTTTAGTAATCATACACCACATACAAGAAATAAGTGGTGAACAATGGAAATATAATGAAAATAAAAGTGAGACGAGAAGCCCGTTACTATATTCGTGAATGTGTTCTCAATTTATCCAATTGACCTGGATAATAAAATTTAGATTCATTAATTAATAATTATCAGACCTCTTATACATGTAATTTATTTATTATTACCTTATTAGGTCCATTAATATAATCATGTATGGGGTTAATAGGTTCAATTTTATTGTTTTGGAATCATTTTCTTCCTTGGGTTTGAAGATCGGTTTTCATGTATTCAAAAATGGAAGTTCGTTTGAAATGTGTTTGAACATCCAGAATTGATAATATATATTATTAGTAATATAAAACACATATATATTATCTTATAACTATTTTGGGTTATATTCCATGAGGATGACTCATTAGTTAAATGGTAATGATAAATGATTGGATTAACCTTGTGGTTCTGTGGATAATGAACTTGTTTTGTATTATTATTTTATATTATGAGTTTTTAAGTATTATATAACATTGAATAAGGTAAAAAATATATATATTATTATTGGTTTAATACAGAAACAATGTTTCATGATAATTCTCGAACATAGTAATAAAAATTGAAAACACATTTTCCATGAATTAACACATCTCAGATGGTATTTTCATTTTTAGTGTAAGAGGAGAGGGAAAAAAGAGACGATGATGAAATATTACATTAGCATAATAAAATACCATTTCTTGTAAGTTAATGGTATTATTATATCATTTAGAATATTGGATCTGAGGAGAGAGAAATAAAAAATGGAACTTGTTAAAGATGTTGAATGAAAAAGGATGAGAGGTTCACCTATTGAGTACTCATCCTTGAGAATCTCTATAAGGCCTTTGTTTCAGACCATTTGGTGAGACCCTTAGTTCTTGGAAAAGTGGGGATGGTGTGGGTTGTATATTTTTTAAAACATAGGAAAGTCTCAATGCTTGATTGGTGTGAGAGGAAGAGGGGGTGAGGGGTGGTTTATATTGTTCTTGGGGGGGGGGGTCTTAATATTTTAATCATTATTTTATTATTTTTAAATAAGACAAGATATAGTGAAAATTACAAGACAAAAAATACTAATAAGATCATGTGAGTTAAATAAATGGTTACATACATCATCCATGATGTAGGGAATAGAATATTTATCTCAAAATTTATTTATACCGTACTTAGCGTGTTTTACTATTCACCATAAATTTATGAAATCTTCCAATAATGGATTATGAATATAATTTTATGATCCTTTTTTATTTATCATTATATGAGATTGTTGGGTTGTCTCAGAGGGCATGCATACTTGATTCATGACTACAACCATAAATTTATTCTAGGAAATCCTACCTCATTATTACTAAGTATATAGAGATAGTTAGAATTGTGATAGTGGAGAAAAGGTGTATTATTATAAATCATATAGAGGATATTTTTCACCACTAGGGGAATTAGTGGGGACACTAATTCAAGGAATAAAAAGAATAGGTACTCTTTCCTCCATGTTGGGGGAGAATTTTGAAATCATTCTAGTGAATTAGATATTTCTTCAAAATGATCCAAAAGTAAGCCAAAATTTTTCTAATGTGGATTACTAAATAAAATCTATTGGTATTGCATGAAATCACCTAGAGTATGTCACAAATGTATTTAGATGTTTCAAAGTCACCATTATTTCTATATTTCTACAAATTCTAATATTAGAGACACATCTTAGGTCTCTAAGATATGTTATGCTTCAAATATAAAATCCTTTTAGAGAAATTTTCATCCTTAGAACTATGAAAATGAAGGTTATTATAGGAATAGTCCTCTCATCAACCAATTAAACCATAACATGAAATCAATGAACAAGGGAGAGTGTGAGAGAATATTTATAGGGTTGAACACATTATCCGGGAAGACCAATCAATCCATTCGACTATATGGGTTAATATTCAATTTAACTCAACTTTTATTAATTTTCTATTTGATTATGGTGTATACATATATTTTATTACAACACATGTAGTTTTTCAAATGGGGTTAGATTTTGAGATGATGTGATATATAATGATTTTTTAGATAATTCTAAGGAAATTAGAATATGGGATTTAAATATGCCTCAATTTCTATAATAACCAATCAATCAATGTTTCATTGGGAATTTTCGATTTTTTACATGAATTTATTTTTATTTTTCATAGGAATTGATTTGTTAATTTTTTTCAAGTCCAATATTTATTTTAATTCATTCTGACTAAATTTTTCATCTTCTAATGGATCTATAATTTTCTTTGAAGGAGGTTATGAAGTCATGGTTGAAAGATAATGACCATGAAAATCAATGTTTTGAACCCATTATTTAAAATTTGAAGAAGATAATTTGGAGACTAATGATATAATTAAGACAATAATTTTTTTCCCTTGTGGATATATATCTAGACATGTCATCCATTATTAAGATGTCCTAATCTCAATTAAAATACATCAACATATAAAATTTTTTGTTAAGTAATAATTGAGATAAAAAGTCACCCTAGAGTCTTCTCTACACTATGTTGGTATAAGAGAGATCACAAAAAAATTTCATATAACATACCTGATGACGTCCTATCACCTTTTCCAAATACTATATTAAAGAAACATCAGCTCAAGTAAACAAATTAGTCACTCAAAAGTAAAAAAATATTATCAAGTGGTATATAATTGACAAATTAGGATATTGTCCCCATAATATATTAGAAAAAGAATTAGAAAATCCATCCCGATGTCTTCCAACATCCAATGGGGGTAACAAGTGGCTGATGTAACCATCTTGGAACACAATACTCTTCCATCACCTGGTGTCGGATTATACATAGATATTAAATCACTATAAAATATCTTTCATTACCAAACATAGGATCCTTAAGGAATGATAAATATTAAATAAACTAGGATTTATTTACAATATAAGAAATCAATAATAACCACTCCATTCATCAAAAAAAGACTAAAAGGTATCCCCAAAAGCAATACTTTATTATAAGAATACTCTAATCATTCTTCTTAGGAATCAAAAAAACATCAGAATATCTATAGAATCCTTCCCTTTTCAACGATATACATTACCTAATGTTTTCATAATACTTAAAAACATTTTAAAAATAGATGCCCAAAGATAGTATTAGTTTAATTCCTTTAGAAACCTTGAAATGTAAATTATAATACATAAAAAATATACATATTATCACAATAGGCTATCTTGGGATAGAACTTTAATAACCCAATGTTTTATTAATGGAAATTACTTTCTTATAATTTTTTCATATAATCACATGAAATACACAATTCACTAATAAGTACTATGTGACCTTTAAAAATAATTTTGACACTTCTATGATTTTAATTTCAAAATTCTTATATACATGGTTGAGATTAGTAGAATGTTTAGAGTTCGATAAGGAAAAATTAATTTTGGGAGAATTTAAATATTACCCTAATGAATAGGAAATTGTCTAAAATAATAGTAACCTCATCCATGAATGTATAAATAAAATTTAGGATAGTTATAAGTGATAATATGATCATACTAAAAGTAATTTATTTTTATATTTCATAAATAATTAATTACAATTGATATATTAATTTAAAAGTAAACTTATTTTCCTAAAAGGATTCATAAATTACGAATTTTATGCCTTCTGGTTTTAAGATAATTCTATAATACCTTATGAAATTTTTGAAAGAATTATAAAATTAGTTATAGTTTTAAATTTCTTATTTTCAAGTAAATTGTGATTTTAATTAAAAATTAAATTAATCATATTTAGATATTTATTCTTGAAAAATTGACTTTTTTTTGGATTCTGAACATTGAAAAAATGTTTTTGTGAATTTTTGGGTTTTTTCTGAAATACTTGATGTTTTTGGTGAATAGTGAAAGACATTAATTTACAATATAAATACATTACTTTTTAATCCAAGATTCTTGACATCTGAAGTGATGTAAGAACCCATATATATAACTCATATTCTATTATTACTATTTTTTCATGAAATCATCAATAATTTTGGTCTTGAAAGAAAATAATAAACTAAGATATTCAATATTATGAAAACCCTCCTCTACTCTATTATAGAAACCACCAAACCTACCATCTTCTCTTAATTTCTATCATGACTTGTGAATTTCATATATTCTAAACAAATATCTCCCTAATATCCTCCCCATGTCCAAAATTTCTTTCCCTTCAAAATACAAAATCTTTTCCCCTTAAGAGGATTTCAAGGAATATTGATTCAAGAGGTAAATTCATTTTTTGAATTCTTTTACTTTCTTTTCATGTTCCTTCATATTATTTTCTATCCATACCCATCCTCATCCAAATTTTATGAAATCACATGTACCTTATATATAATGGTATGTTTTATAAAAATGGAAAATTAATTGTCTTCTGTCCTTTACGCTTCATTTATATTAGTAGTAAAAACACCATCCAAGATGTGTTAATATACCACATTCAAGGACAATGGGTTTCCAATTTCTATTACCATCATCAATTATAGTCATGAAACTATTTTCATGGTTGAACTAGACCATAATATATGTATTATTTCTCATATATGATTTTAAAATATTTTTTTAACTTGATTTTTTTGTAAAACAATTTTTTTTTTGTGATCCATAAATGCTTATTAACCCAAAAGGTTATCACTAAAGTTTTATATAATGATTATACTTCACTCCATGTAATGAAATTAAATTTACAACCATTTAAATTTATAAATTTTTAATAATAAATTATAAATCCAATTCTGGACAACCATCTCCATTTTACATGTTTCTCCGTTCATGAAAATAAGTAAATTGATTATAAAAACAAAGAAAACAAATAGCCCAAAACAATGAAATTGAACCACATAAACCATAAAAAAGTTCATGAATGAACTAAAATAGGTTATAACTAATCTTTTAAATATATTTCAGTTTTTTAGTTATTAAATAATGAACCTAATTTGATTATTCAGTTTATACATATCATTTGATGAACACCATAAGACATTAGGTAAGGGATCCTCTCTATTTCAATTTTATTCGAGAATGTCATCCTTTTTAAGCCCTTTTATGTGTAATAACTAAGGATGGGTTATGATTTATCACCCCCCATATATCCCTCATGATTTATAAGTTATAATAAACCCATTTATCTCTCACAAATCCCCCTTGTGTACACCAGATACCATGTTGATAATCCGTAAGGGATTCCACCCGAACCTCCATGGTTCATTTGGGTTAAATTATCTTTATTTTACCAAAATTCATTTATCATATATTTTTATGTGAATATTATAAAGTCGGTTTATATATAAAATATTATTTTATCAATCCCCTTTCATCATTATCCTTCAGGTAAATTCTTGTTTTTAAGTGATTCCCTCCTCAGTACTATTTGATAAGAAAATCTATTTTGAGGGAACTTCGTGAATTCTAATATGATTTCAAGTTCACTGTGTGTTCTATTTTAATCCACCATTGTTTTTAAAAAATCTATATATATATTATGAAAACATTATTGTTTTTCTTCTTGTTTTATATAAAGTATTTCTCAATTTATTATTTTAAAGACTCTATAACATTTTCCTTAAACCACTCAAAAATGTCTTTATGCTAAAATTTATTAAATAATTTTGTTAGAGGTTTTCACTTTTAAATTACATAAATTCAAATTATATATAGATAATTTAACTTAGGAATGTCCATGTATATTTTAATTTCTTTCATTCATAGACACATTTATGATACAAATTTTTTTTATGCTTTATGACATGATTACGGTACCCAATTCTTTCCATGGGTAACCCTTATGTTTTTGTAAGATTGATTAGGAATGATTATTTATGATGAAAAAATATTCATTAAAAGGTAATATGTGTGCACCCAGATATTTCTCCAATGCATTGAGTAAAATTTAGTCTCATGAGACGTTATGTGCGACGATCAAGGAAGTTAGCATTGGCTTCTGCAACCATGTGTGACGGTCTTGGTAGTTAGACTTGGCTTATGCAACCATGTGAAACGATCTTGGAGGATATCCTTGACTTATGATAATGTCTAATTTTATGTTGATTCTACATTACTATGAATCCTTGTTTATAAGATTTTATTTTTATATGTTATGATTTTACATGTTCCATGCCTTTCTAAATCATTATTCCATGACTTTTAACCCATGTGCAAATGCTTTATTACAATTATTTTTTTTACCTTTCTTACGTTTAGCTCATCTCATTTCTCATTTTACCTATAAGTTATCATATGAAGATTTATGAGCACAATGGATATTAGGAGATCAATTTTAAAATTAAATAATGAAATGTTTTATTTAGTTCCATGTTTTTTGTTGTTTGTGCCTAGTCTTCAAATACACTAGACTTGATTATCCTTAGTCTTTACTCTAATGTATAATTATTTATAAAATCATGTAACGTTAATTTTAAAATTCTAGGCTCTGTATAGTTTGTATTATAGGATAGTCTAGTTATTTTTGGAGATTAGGAATACTGATCTTTAGTCAGAACCATTGGAATGATACTATGTATAAGAAAACAGCACTAAATTTTTGTAAGTATAGAGTAAGTGGTTTATCAAGAAAATGCATCCCTTTCTAAAAACAGTAGAGGTGGATCTTGCACAAATGTATCTAGGTGTAAAACTCGAAAACACTACTTTGAGATAGACTCGAATGGGAACTATTGCACAAAAACATGCCTTGTTTTATTATTTGTTTGGCACTTCTGGGGAATATGTTTTCCTAAATAATGAGATTAGTAAAAACCATTATTTAGTGAGTAAAAAAATATCCCATAAAAATATAATCTACGAAATAGGTCAAGAATAACCTATATTTAAAAATATGAAATCCCAAGTTTGGTTATTATTCTCCTTTATATGTTTATCCATTTATGTTCAAAGTTTCTTTTTTATGATCCATAAATAAGTAATCAATCCCTCTAATTTTACATTCTTTTTCTTCGTTAATGGTGGAAAATAGAAGAACACGTTCCAACAATCAATGTGATAGGGAATGTGATGACTTCCCTAATGGTATTCCAAATATGATTGGAGAAGGTGCTCAGAAAATCATGACTGTGCTTTCTCATCTGACTTTGGTTTCTAAAACTAACAAGAAGCATGTGGAACACCCTCTTCCTCCACGTAATGATCATGTAATATTTGAATCATTCATGCAGCGAAGACCTCCCAAGTTTAGTAGATAATCTGATCCCCTCCTCACGGAATAATGTATTGACACCCACTGCTAGAATTTTGGATATTTACGGCTGGCTGTTGGTGATAGGATGTCGTTGCCGAAACACTTTTGCGATGGGCCCCCGTCGAAAAAAGTCCATTGCAGAAAATGGTGTTGCAACTAGTATTTTTTCTAATGGGCCCAACACAAAAAATATTACTTGCAAAGGGAAGTGTTCTAATCGTAAATATCTCTTTGATTAAATACATTATATATGAAATAATCAGTTGCGACATTCCCATAACAAAATATATTTGTGATGTGATAGGGGCACGTTGCAAATATCTGTATGTTATAAACTTGTTGGGAGTGGACCATCCCAAAAACCTTTTTTTCGACGGTAAGTGAGCCATCACAAAAACATATAAAAAATATATAAATAATCTATTGGCGACTGGGTCCCATCACAAATGACCCCAACACAAATACTTAATAAAATAAAAAATATATATTTATTATTAAGGAAAATATAATATTAATATTATGAAAATAATAAACATATAAAAATATAAAAATTCTCAATATTTGAAAAAAATATAAAAAATCATAAAATAATAATAATAATAATATTATTATTATTAAAAAAAATAATACTAATAATAAATAAAAAATATTAAAAGACTAAAAATACTAAAATAATATTAATTTTGCAATATTCATACCAATATAGAAGAAAAAACTGTAAAAAATTTATATGACAACAAATGTTCAATTGAAATGTTTTTAATAGAACCAAAAAATCACTAAGGGGATAGTATTATAGATATTTTGGAGGATCTAGAAGAGATAGTGGAGAAAAATCAATCCCTAAACTATGAGTCAAATGACGCATCTACTCCATCTGCTCGTACTATTACTGTTACCATCGACACATGTCCTCCTCATGCTGCTGACATATCTCTTTCTGCTGTTTCTACAAACACTCTATAAGTAGAGTTTGAGCTCGAAACTGCTCCTGATACTGTGAGCCAGAATATGATTCCTCTCCATGAGCTCCTCTCTAGCTAGATGTCGGCATTGCAGCAGAACCATTATAAGTCCCATGAGTCAAAAAAAAGAAAATACCAACTACTCGGCCCTTCTCAAAGGCATACTGGGTCGTCTGCATCCATAACGCCACATCAAAAAGGTGGGCACTAATTTTTCTTAATTATTCCTAATTATTTTTAATTATTACTAATTATTACTAATTGTTACTATTTATTACTATTTATTACTAATTATTAGTATTTTTTATTAATTTTTACTAGTTATCACTAATTATTACTAATTATTACTAATTTTTACTAATTATTACCAATTATTATAAATTAGTAGTATTTATTACTAATTATTTGTATTTATTACTATTTGTTACTATTTATTACTATTTATTACTAATTATTACTAATTATTACTAATTGTTACTAATTATTACTAATTATAACCATTTATTATTATTTATTACTATTTATTACTAATTATTACTGTTTATTACTATTTATTAGTATTTATTACAATAGATTCATATTTATTAGTATTTCTTACTAATTATTGCAATTTTTTAATATTTATTACTATTTATTACTAATAATTACTATTTATTAGTATTTATTAGTATTTATTTTTAATTATTACTATTTATTATTATTTATTAATATTTATTACTATTTATTACTATTTATTAATATTTATTTGTATTTATTTGTATTTATTAGTATTTATTATTATTTTTAATTATTTATTATTATTTATTACTATTTATTCCAATTTATTAGTATATATTACTAATTATTACTAATTATTACTAATTATTACTATATATTAGTATTTATTACTATTTATTAGTATTTATTACTATTTATAAGTATTTATAACTAATTATTAGTATTTATTACAAATTATTACCAATTAATACTATTAATTTCTAATTGTAAATATTTATTTCTATTTATTTCAAATTATTCATATTGATTTCTAATTATTACTAATTAGTGTTAATTAATAATAATTACTGCAAAATACATCTACTAATTACTAATTTCCGCTATTTATATACATTACTATTTATAATTAATAATTATTAATTAATACTAATTAATAAAAAATAGAACTAACAATTTAATATTATTGTTACAAATATATACTAATGAGAATATAATTTACATCTAACTTAATTACAACTAATCAACAATAATTAAAATTAATATAAAAAATGAAATAAATACCAAATTAAATAAAACATAAATACCTTTATACTTGATCTCTTGTCATTGTAGATAGATTCAAAACATCTTCGTAAAAGAAAACTAACTCTAAAATATTTCAATTATAAAATTCGAGTTTAAAGAAGCGGATGAAGAAGGAATTTAGGAGGAGAGAAGAAAAAAATGATGGGGAGTATATATAGGTTAGACTACATGCGACATGACTATTTGCAACGAGATATCCATAGAAAATAGTTCTTCTACCGATGAGGCCCGCCGCAAATATCTTTGGTCGAACAAATTACAGTCGGTGGTTTAAAGATTCTTTGTGACATGCCTTATTGCTAACGGTGACCTGCCGACACACTATTTGCGACGATATGTTGTACCGCTGCAAATAGGTTTTTACAGCCGCCTGTTATTTGCGATGGGACCCGTCACAAATACCCTATGGGGGTCGAGCTAGTTGCGATGGGGGATACCCCATCACAACTATTTCTTACCATCTCCTAGTACATGCGACGGGTGGTTCCTACCCGTCGCAAATACCCTTTTGCGTGTATTGGCATGGTTTGCGCGCCAAACAGCGTGAAATATTTTGCGATGAGGCACCTATTCCCATTGCAAATAAAAAGTTATTTGTGGTGGGTTGATTGCCCTGTCTTAATAAACATCTTATATGGATTATTTGCAATAGGATTTATTCCCATCGTAAGTAACATGTCGCAAAAATGGGTTTTTCCATAGTGACCATTGAAAAGATATTCATTGTCCTCTAGTGATCCGAAGAAGAGATATTTATAATGGCGGTTTATCAATTTGATGGGGTAGTTGATCAGTAGTGGACACTGATCAAGAATAAGAATCCTCAGGAGGAAATTTATTCAATGGATTGGGAGTAATTCAAGAGAATGTATTTCAGAAAATATTTTCCCCAAACCCAGTGTCACAAGATATGATGAGTCTTTCTCAGACTCAAGTAGAAGGAAGATGATTCCATCAGGGAGTATATAGAAAAATTCACAAGGCTTGCAAGGTATGCCTCTGACTTTTTCATGAACTCCAAAAACAAGGTGGATCTCTTCTCTAGCATACTGAATCTGAGTCTATGAAAAGCGTTGGAAATTCATGAATTCAACAACTATGAGGAGACTGTCCTTTGTACCATCGTGGTTTAAATGGAGAACAATTAATCTTATTGGTATCATCATCCCAATGAAAAATAGTGTAAAATGGAATCTAATGTTGGTCATCTCACAAATACATTTCATGATAGAAAGAAGTTCTATAATCCCACGTGTAAACATTTTGGGAAGAATCATCTGGAGAAATGTCTAAAGGGTACCATGAATTGCGTCAAATGTGGAATTTTGGGACAACTGGCTAAAAACTGTTAATGGGATATGAAACTTCCCACCAATGTGGAAGAAGAATGGTTGGTTCAAATCAACACTCATCTTATAGTGTAGTGTTACAACATCTAGGAATATGTGTTTTATGCAAACATTTTCCTTAAGTGGAGGGTTGTCGGAGGCAATCAACAACAGCCCCCATGGAAACCTGGAAGGGATTATGATATCACTACCAATGAGGTGGATTCAGAAAATGATGTGGTGATAGGTATTCTAGTTATTCATTCAAGAATAAAGAATGTTCTATTTGAGTCTAGTTATATGCATTCTTACATAGCTTGCATGTTTAGTATATCTCTTCAAACACCACCTTAAAATTTTAAGGATAAGTTTTCTTTGAGAATAGTGAATGGGGAAATTATTAAATCCATGGTTTATAACTCCTCCGTAGTTAACATTTTTTGTCTGAACCTCCTAGTAAATCTCGTCACACTTACTTTAGTGGAACTCGACACTATCTTGGGCATGGATTAGATATATTTATACAAATCCAGCATCAGCTTTCAGGAAACAAAGATCACTCTTCACATCCCGAAGCATCCTCCAATTCATTACAAGTGTAAGGAGAAGAATAATCTCATTTAGAATCATTGTATCAAGTGTGGACATTAATTCATTATGAGAAAGTATGTCTAGATCAAATGAGTAAGACAAAGGAGAGAATAATGCTTGAAGACATATCCATCATGAGGGATTACACTGATATATTCCTTGAAGAGTTTCTAGAAATTCATTCTGATCGAGATGTTGAGTTCCCAATTGAACTTATTCCTGGATCTATGCCTATATCAAATAAACCTTATAGAATTTCCACTGTAGTGCTGGAGGAGCTGAAGAAGTAGTTGTTGGATAATTTGGAGAATAGTTTTACACGCCTCAGTGCTTCACCATAGGGTGTGCTATTCCACTGCGTTAATAATAAGGATGGATCAATGCGCCCCTACATTGATTATCATCAGCTCAATAAAATCACAATAAAGAATAAATATCCCCTACCTCAGATTTATAAATTTTTTGATTAGCTTCATGGGACCAGTTATTTCCCTAAGGTGCACATTCGGTGGCGATATCAACAGTTATAGGTGAGGAATCAAGATATTTCCAACACTACCTTTTGAAATAGGTGTGGAAACTATAAATTCATAGTGATTCCCTTCGGACTCACTAACTTTCCAACAATTTTCATCGATTTAATTAATAGAGTCATTAGAGATTACCTCGACAAATTTGTGGTAGTCATTAGCGTTGATATTCTGATATACTCAAAAGATTAAGGCATAACATGATGGGAATTTGAATACTCTGAGAATGGAGAATTTTTATGCAAAGTACAGTAAATATGACTTTTGGATGGAGGAAGTATCATTCCTAGGTCACATAATCACCGGTGAACTGATATTTATGGAACCTTCCTAGATTAAGGTAATTGAAGAGTGTCATAGCCCAACATCTGTAATGGAGATATACAGATTTCTGGGTCTATATGGGTATTATAGATGATTTGTGAAGAACATTTCACAATTTTCAAACCTAATGACCATGATGACATGGAAGGGAGTAAAGATTTTCTAGAATCTAGAATGTGAATACTACTTTTAGGAGTCGAAAAAGTGGCTAATCACTTCACAAGTACTCACACTCCCAACAAGTAGAGAACACTTTGCCACGTAAATTGATGCTTCAATGAAGGTAATAAGATATGATCTGATTATAAATGATAAATTGATAGTCTATACCTCAAGGATGTTGAAATCCATGAGCTAAACTATCCTACACATGATCTGGAGTTTGGGGTTGTGATATTTTCATTCAAAATACTGCGACATTAATTCTATAGGGAGAAGTTTATTATATATACTGACCACAAGAGTCTAAAATATATATTTACAAAAAAATATCATAATATTGCCCAATGGATATTTATAGATCTCATCCAGGATTATGACATCTCAATCCACTACCATCCCAGTAAGGAAAATAATGTAGCAGATTATCTTTGTTGAAAGGATCATTCATCTTTATCCATGATGATATTTTAAAATGATAAAATATATTTTTTATATACAATGGATGGACATAGGGGTCATTAAGGAGGAAACATCATCAATCCAACCTCAAATGATCGCTCAACCATCACTAATTGAAAAAATAAAGGATAATCAAAGAAAATATGAAGAAATTTAAAAAATGATGGAAGCCATTAAAAATAGGAAATCCTATGAGTTCATGATTGATGAAGAAGGAGTTGTATTTTTATGGTAATGATTAAATGTAACATTTAATTTAGAGATAAAGAATGATATTTTGAATAACCCACAAAGCTCAACATTCTATATTCACCCAGGGAGTACAAATATATATCAAGATATCCGAGAGAACTTTTGGTGGGACAATATATATAAGTAAATTGTTGAGTATACATCAATGTGCCTAGTATTTCCAAAAGTGAAGGATGAAAGTAACAAGTCAAAGGGGGTTATGAAAACACTACCCATACTAACATGTAAGTGGGAGAACATCACCATGGAAATTGTCACTATACTTTCAAGGACAACCAGAGGAAATAAGGCTATATGGGTCATTGTAGAACATCTTACAAAGCTAGCTCACTTTATCACTATTAGAGATGAATTTTCATTGGATTAACATTCATGGATATATATCAAATGGTTGGAAAGGCTTTATGAAGTACCAATATCTATTTTATTTGATTGAGATCTAATATTCACCTCGATGTTTTGGAAGAGTCTCCCACATGCTCTAGGGACTGAACTAAACATTAGTATGGCATATCATCCTCAAACTGATGGCCAATATGAGAGAAATTTTCAAACACTAGATTTTTTGTTGGGAGAGTTTTCTATGGACTTCAAAAATTATGGTACCAATATCTTACACAGGTGTAATTCCCCAACAACAATAGTTTCCACTCGAGCATCTGGATGGCATCATACAAATCCCTTTATGGGAAAAGGTATAGAGCATTTGTGTGTTCAGATGAAGCCAGTGATCATAATCTCTTAGGACCTAAAATGGTCGACGAAATAGTGGAGAAGGTTAAAACCATTCATCAATACATCAAGGCATCCCAAAGTCAATAATAGAGTTATGAAGAAAATCATCGGCAAGACCTTGTGTTTTACATTAGAGACATGGTATTTCTCTATGTATCTCCATGGAATAAGGTCATGAGGTTTGAGGAGAAAGTAACTAAATGTCCTAGGTACAATGGCCCCTAAAAATTTCATGATAATGTTGGGGTTTTGGCATATCTATTGGAACAACCACATACCATGCCTAATGTACATGATGTATTCCATTTATCCCTCTTAAAAAAGTACATAACCAATCTTTCACATGTACTATCTTCAAAGGTGGTACAGTTGGAGAATGATCTTTTATATGAGAAGCAGTCAGAGAAGATCTTGGATCATAGATATAATGTTCTAATTAACATTACTACTCACCTGGTCAAGACACTGTGAAGAAACCAAAAGTTTGAAGATGCAACATGGGAACCAGAGGATGAAATGGAGGAAAATTACCCACAAATTTTTATAGATTAGAATATAAAACAAAATTTAGAGGGTGAAATTTCATATGGTGGAAAAATGTAATGACCCAATGTTTTATCTATGGAAATTTATTTCTAATAATCATGTCATATAATCACATGAAATCATAGCATAATGATCTACTAATTAATATGTGACCTTTAAACATAATTTTGACACTTTTTTTATTGGAGTTTTGAAAATATGACATACATGGTTGTCATCAGTAAGATGTCTGGAGTTTGATAAGACAATCATAATTTTTGGTGAATAGTAATATGACACTTATGAATATTAAATCATCCAAAATAATAATAACCTCATCCATGAATGTATAAAAATATTTAGGTATCTTATAAGGGATAATATGATCATAGAAAAAGTATTGGTATTCTTGTAAGTCATAAATAATAAATTACAATAAATAAATTAATTAAAAATAAAATTTACTTCCATAAATGGTCTTCATAAATTAAAAATGTTATATCTTATATTTTTAAGATAATTTTATAAGACATTATGTAATTTTTGAAAGTATTATAAAATTAGTTGTAGTTTTAATATTTTTATTTTTCAAGTAAATTATAATTTTAATTAATAATAAATTTAATCATATTAAAAAATTATTTTGTAAAAATGGAGTTTATATTTGGATTCTACATTTTGGAAAATTGATAGGGTGTATTTTTAGAATTCTTATGAAATACTTGAATATTATGTGAATAGTAAAGTACATTAATTTACCGTATAAATACATTATACTTTAAATCCACTAATACTAACATCATAAGTTTTGTAAGAACCAAAATCATGAACTCACATTCTCTAATTAATTTTTTTTGACATGGAATCGTCACTATTTTTGGCCTTGAATGAAATTAATAAACCAAGTAATTCCATATTTAGAAACCCTACATCTCCTCCACTATAAAAACCACTAAAACTATCCTCTTCTATTCACCCCTATAAAGCCTTTTTCCTTGCCTAAATTCTGCCCAAATCACCCCCATAGCTCTTCTCTTGTCCAATATCCCTTAGTCTCTTCAAAAGACCAAATCATTTTCCCTTTAGAGGCTCTCAAGAATGATTGATTCAAGAGGTAAAATTTTCTTTTCAATTAATTTATATTCTTTTCTAGTTACTTTATATTATTTTCTATACTTACCCCTCTACATAAAAATTTTATGAAAACTAAAGTACCTTATATGTACTGGTAATTTTTAATGATTATGGGAAAAGTAATTATTTTATCTCTTTTAACCTTATTTTATATTAGTAGTAAAATTCCATCTAATATGTGTTAAGTTACCACATTCAACAACAATGGGTTTTCAATTTCCATTAATGTCTTTAATTCTGGTCATGAAACCATTTTCATTGATAAACCAGAGAATAATATATGTATTAGGTCTCATCTATGATTCTGGAATATTGTTTTACACTTGGATTTGATTGGTAAAAAAAAAATTTCTTTGTGATAAAAAACTACCAGTTAACCCAAAATGTTATCACTAATGTTTTATATAATGATTCAACTTCAATCCATGTAACCGAATTAAATTTACATCAGTGTAACCTTATATATGATAAATAATAAAATATTACTCCAATTATGGAAAAACAATACTCATTTTACATGTTTCCCCATCCATTAAAACAAGTAAACTGATCCTAAAAACCAAGAAAACAAATAGACCCGAACATCGAAATTAAACATCTTAACCCATAAAAAAGGTTATGAATGAACTTAAAATGGTTTTAATAAATATTTTATATTTTTCTTATTTTTTTGAAATATTAACTTATTATACTATGTTTATTATTCAGGTCATTAATATAAAACAAAAAAATTATCGAACTTAAAGAAATGGATCCTCTCTATTTCACTTTTATTCAAGAATCTCCTCTACCTTATGACCTTTTATGTGTATTAACTAATTATGGGGTATGAATTATCACGTCCACTATAATTACCTCATTATATAAAATTGATAATATACTTATTTCTCTCTCATAAATCCCTCTTAAGTACACCTAATACCATACAATAATTCGTAAGGGATTCCACCCAAACCTCCTTTGTTCCTTCGGGTTTCTTTATCGTTTTGTTAAAAAATGTGGCTAATTATATATTTTAGGTGAATCTTATAAATTTTGTGTACATTTAAAAAATTATTTTAACAATTCCATTTAATAATTATATTTCTGAGATATACATGTTTTTATGTGATTCCCTCCTCAATAAATCCTGACAAGGAAACCTGTTTTGAGGGAACTTACTAAATTCTTACTCGATTTCAAGTTCACTATATATTATATTTTAATCCATAATTGTCATTATAAAATATGAAATTTTTTATTATTAAAAAGTTCTTTTTTATATTCTATTTTTATATAAATTATTTTTCCCTTTCTTGTATTAAATGATCAATAGCATTTTCCATAAACCGCAAAAAAATGTTTTAATGCAAAAATTTCAAAAATATTTTTCTTATATGTTATCACTTATACATGACATCACATTAGATGATACATGACTATTATAAATTATTAGTGTCCATTAATATTTTAGTTATTTTCATTCATGCATTCTTTTATGATGAGACCATTTCTTATGCTTTTGGACATGATTGTGGTACACAATTCTTTCCATACCTAAACCTTATGTCTTTGTAAGATTTATTATATATGATTATTTATAATAAAAACAAATTCATAAAATGTTCATATGGTTTTGAATAAATATAGCTCCATTTAATTGGTTAATGTTGAGTCTTTGGAGACCTTGTGTTCAACGGTCTTGGCTATTATCCTTGTCTTGTGATACCATGTGAGATGATCATGGGGGTTAGCCTTGGCTTTTTCTACCTAGTGAAAACGATCTATCCAGTAAGAATTTAATCATACCAATGTCACGTTTTATGTTTCTACCACATTACTATGACGGCATAATTAAATAATTACATGTTTATATGTTATTATTTCACTTGTTCTATGCCTTTTTATATCATTATTCCATGTCTTCTAACCCATGTGATAAATATTTATTACTTTTATTTTTTACCTTACTAGGATTTTAGCTCATCCCTTTGCTCATGTTATAACCAAGTAATCCTATGAATATGTATGAGAACAATAGATTTTAGGATCTCAATTTTAATAATAAATAAATAAATGTTTAATTTAGTTTTATGTATCTAGCATTATGTGCATAGTCATCAAAGACACGAGACTTGATGATCATTGGATTATACTCTGATGTATAATTTTTCTTAAAATCATGTATTGTTATGTGTAAACGTCATGGGTATATATAATAAAAACTTTTATACATATCATACATGAATTATATCTTCATAAGTTGAGAAGTAAACAAAAAAATGGTTGAGCTTAGAAGCTCAGTATGGGTAAACAAGGGAGACATGTAAGCATAAGCATGAACCAAGGGGTTTCACAATGTTATAATAAAATTAAAAGATCATGAACTAAATATAAAATATCATAAACATGAGTTATGGGATAATGTTTGGTAGTTTATAATAAAGGAATCATAACGAAATTAACATCATGATCCATAAAATCATTACATTTGAATAAGAAATAGAATTTGTTTCATGCATGTATGAATAGAAATTATTATGTAAAAGATATCTACCAAGACCTTTATAAAATGCTAGGATTGGGCTATGACCTTTTTACCTACATCAGTCTTGGTATACAAACCTATGTACCCTCTTAATTTAAGAATTGGGCTACATCCTATATACCTAATTGTTTTTGGGATTGGGAAACAACCTGTTTACTCTCTTACTTTTAGGCATGGGATGTAACAAATGTACCTTCTAGTTTTAGTACTGGGAACAATCCTTATAGCTAATTGTTTTTGTCTTGGTATATAACCCATGTAACATATTGTTTATTTCTTGGGATACAACACATGTTACTTCTAATTTTTGGGCTTCAACTATAACCTATGTACCCTCTGAGATCATACAAAACTTATCATTATCCAATACATTGGAGGGAGATATAGGTCTCCCCCATCTCATAGTAAAACCGTGCAAGCATGTGACACAAGTTAATAAATCTTATATAATATCATGAAAAATAAAAAGAGATTGGTTTTATAAACATTAAATCATAACCCATGAAGCGAAATGGGTTTCATAAGAATGATTCCATCAAAACATAAACAATTCAATAAAAAATATAAATAGAACATTTTGATCATTTAATATTATGGAATGAGTGACATTAGCAGATGTTATCATATATGGAAAATAACATGGAAGGATATTTTGAAAACATTTCATGTAATAAATATCCACTATTCTTTGAAAAAAAGGCTCTTTAATACATAAAATATTTTGAAAACTAATTTACATAAAAATATACTTTAAAAAATTTCATAAAAACTATATTTTAAAGCATAAAAATATATATTCAAATAATTGATGGTGGGTAAGTTGATACATGTTATATGAGGTAAAAATAACATTACCTTTTCACGGTAAATGTTTTAGAAACTACAATCATTCAGAAATTGAGAAGAGGATTCAATTGAAATCATTGGTAAAAGAAAAAAGGGTTATAATTTATTTTAAATATTTTAGGATAATAATATAATATAATCCAAAATATTTATTAAAATATTTTTAAGGAACATAGATTTCTTTCCAAAGAGAGGGTAAAGTAAGTCTTTATTAAAAATTTATAATTATATTATTTAACTATGAGTGGGAAAATGGTACCAATACATGAATATATAATGAATCACCATAGTGGAAGATAATTCATTAGTTTTTCTAAGATATGTATTATAATATATAATCAAAGTATGCATAAACAATAAAATCTCTAAAACTGATGAGATTGTTTCAATAAACTCTTACCACTTAGTTACATTGGACCATACTTTGTATTTAAAAAACTTTATTCTCATAAATCATAAAATATCATTAAAATAATATTATTCCTGATATAACATTTAAATGGTGTTATATGAACATCTTGAAAAAAATTAGGTGTATAATTAATCATGTGTCTCAAAGAAGGAAATTTGAGGAAAAATTATCTTACCTTTTTAGTAGATTTTGAAACATGAATCCCATAAAATAAAGATCATAGAATAGATATTTAAATACACATAATTGTAAGTATAATAATAATTGAATTAATCCCTGGTTTGTATACACCCCACATAAAAGGAATGGGTGGTGAATAAGGCATGTACCTCATGGAAACAAAAAGATATATGAAATCCTCTTACCTTGTGTCTGGAAAATCGTTGTACTCATTCAAACAAAATGTATAATAAATATAAATTTATTATAAATTTATTTATGATCCATATTGTTTTATCAAATACCATATATGTTTTTATTATTACCTTATATTACCTTTGTTTAACAATATTATGTTTAGGTTTCACTTCAAGTAATATTCTTTTTATTCTTCACATGGGTTGTAATTTTTAATATATTTGGTCCTTATAATTATAAAAGGACATGAATAATGAAACCCATTATATTAATATCATGTATATTCAGTATTTGTTTTCTAATAATTTATATAATATATAATTATGAAATTTAATACACAATTAATGGAGACAGTAAACCGTACATACAAATGAACATTGTTTCTGTTTTTGTTGTCCTATTTAAAGAAACAAGGTAAATGAAATATGTGTATCTATGGGTATATATATATCATTATTCAAGTATACTTATTATACAATATGTATAATATATATTAACTAAACCAATCCTTATTAAATTCTATGTAGTGTACGAATGAATGACATCGCTTTGAGGGGCGGTAGTCCACACTTCCTCAAAATGAATATTTGTATTAATGCCAAAGGAAAAGTATAAAGATATATGTTTTTAAATAGTTAAAGATGATTAAATAAATTATAAATATAATATATAAAATATCTAAATATAGTTTCCATAATAAATTCTTCCATGAGAGGCGGTAAAGAAAAAATGAACTATCATCGTTTAGTGAGGTAGTTGTTCACAACACACATAAACATTATATTTGTTACCCATTAAATAGAGGTTTTTGTAAGTGTATGTAGAGACCATAGAATAAAAAAATAAAATTATATTTATGATACTTGTGTTTTTATAAAATCATGAAATAATGTTACTAGAGGGGTGGAGAAATAAAATAAATAAATGATCGTAAGATAAGTCGTTAGCTTTTAATCATGAAACACCTTTTCGATTGAGCCTAAAGGATTCATTGGATTGCTTTATGACCAAGTGGAGGATTATATAAATATGACACAGATTTTTAGAAGTGTATTGGAGATATTTTGGCTGATCCCAAGTGTTGTGATAGTTTTCAAGAATAGTGTGTGGTGGAGGCCTTTTATAGCGAATGGAAAGGACACACTAGGCATTTTGGAAAACAAGTTAGGTGTATCCACGCTTTTACCTAAAAAATATTCATAAGAAACAAACTAAAATAGTAATGTAAGATTAATGGCTAAATAAGTTCGATAAAATGGGTTTTGTGAATGTTTCTAATTCATTTTGGGTCTTACATTTTTGGTTTATTCATTAGTTAATCTTAATTTTACCTTAATTGATGTAATTAATTATAATTATATTCATAATTTTTTTTAAAAAAACTAGTTTTTTCTTATTAAACATTATTAATTATTATAATTCACAATATTTAATCCAATTTTTCAAATTATAATCACATAATTTTTATAAATTAATTTAAATATAATCCTGCTGGTGGGATGACACAACATGTTTTTTGAGAATAAGCGTCCCGAAGTTTGCTATGTTTTTATATCGAATTTCATGGTGAAATTGAACCCAATGACCTAAATTTTATTACTTTATAAAATTTTTTTATAATTAAACTTTAAAACTAATTTATTTTATAATATAACATTATAAAGGAGTTAGATAAAAAATAGGGTTTGAATTAAAATTCAATATTTTTATCTTTTAATTAAAACATGTGACCTTATAGAAAATAAAAAAATTTATCCTAACCTGATTTTTATATTTCTCTTTCAAATATGGAGTTTATTTATACATATTAAATTTATAGGAGTACCAAAAATTTTATTTAAAATATGTTCTCCTTTAAATGGTATTAATATTAATTTTACAAAAATATAGGTTTTTTAGCTTGAAATTGAGTTTGTTCTTATCTTATATCTAATAAATATAGTGAATGATTATCAAAAATATTTTTCTCATATATCAAATATAAATTTAATTAATATATTCCACTATTAGTAATTAATTTAAATTATTAATATAAATCAACTTTCTCACATAGAAATATAATTTTATAAAATCATAACATTATATTCATTTGGTTTTTATATCGTTTTTTAATTTTTAGGTTTTTTCGACAAACTGAGAAATTAATGGGTTACCAAATTCATTCCCCTGAGTAAATTATTAAAATTGAAAATCTCCAATACAAACTCAAGGTGAGACAATCTCACACCATCATGTAATTAGGGGAATACAAACTTTAGACACATAACAAAAACATCTGTAAGTACACACTGCAGCAAGGCTATCAGCATCATATTTCCTCATCCTAGAAGAATATACAACAAGGAATATTATATATTTTCACATTAATCAATTGAAAGTCAATATATCTATATCATATCAATGTAAGACAACAAAAAGTTGCATAAATGTTTCACTAGTTATGTCGAACATGATGTTCAAGAGAATAACTTCAATGATGGTGCATGAAGAGAAGCAAATAAGGACAATTAGTCAACACAAAATGTCACTTGATAATATCAAAACCATGAAATCAGCATGCCACTATAAATGAGAACAATAAAATAGTACCACCATACATTTACACAGAAACATGAACCACATGGAAGAATTCAACGTCTCATAATTCCAAAAAAGCATAAAATCTGATGTCATACAGAGGAAAACCCAATCATTAGCTGCAATCCAAAGATAACTAAAGACCATTACTGCAAAAGAAGTGATCAGAAGAAAGTTAACTATCAGAAATAAATAAAACTACAATTAACTAATGTACCAACTGATTCATAGTAAATAAATGTACAAGGATAACATTTTTTGGTATCAGGATCTATTTACCTAATGTTAAATATTTTTATAAGAAGATATATTTTCTTGTTTTCAGGGAAACCTTGACCTTTTTTCCCTTAATCCACATCACTGTAATATCTATAGAGGAAGGTTAATTTTTAATTCATGAATAACTAACAAATCATTAGATCTATAATATTCCATCCCATATTGCATCACATATCATCAATAGAGAGTATATTGATCATTATATACAATATGCATAAATCCTCATGTGGTGAGATAAAAAATTATTCTCTCAAGCTTCATCAAAAGTCTAACATAATATTTTTCATAAATGGTAAACCTTATAACCCTTCTGAAAGATGAAAATCCAAAATTTTAAAAATAAGGTCACAAAATAATATTAACATTGATCCCTTGTAGGTCATAATGTAGCTCTTAGTTGTCACATTCCAAACATGTTAATAACCTCATCGTTTATTCCATTAATTACCAAAAATCATTTTTTTAAAACATGAATACTTCATTATTAAACCGATTAAAGGATATATTCATTAAATAGAATATGTTTTAAACTTTATCAATGATGAAATAGAATAAATTATTAATAATTTGTTCCTGGGTAATCTGAACAATCTAATTTACTTATTCATATCTATAATATCTTTATCCAAACATCATTATCCTAATGTTAAGAATTACTTACGGTTTACCTTCCTATAATAAAAATGTCAAGTTTCCATGAAATCACATAACTATGTCTACATCACCATTCAACATTTTCTTTTCAATCCCTAAAAAAAATTATATAAAAAATACTTATATATTTCATGATTCATATTATCTGAATTCTAAAACATAATTTCTCACATTTATCTAGTATTATTCCTAAAACATTACCCATGATTCATCGACATATTCCTTAATACACATTTCCTAGAATATGAAATATGAAACGTGTTTTATAGTTTCTAATCCTCAGTATAATATTTCTTCGTATGTTTAATGTAACCAATGCTATAAGAACATCAAATAAGTTTCACATATTATTTGAAGTCTCTTTATCTTTATAATCATATCCAATAATCATTTCACATTCATGATTATTTTATGAGATTCCCAATTGGGAAATAGATTCACATAATTAATATAATTTCCACATAAAACCTATTAATTGTTAACAATGATCCTTCTAGTTCAATCTATTTACTAAAACAAAAAGCATAGAGTGAGAAACAGTTATCATATCGAGGAACTACAAAACCATGAAAACTATCTTATAGGATTCATAAATTATTTCAAACTACATATGCTAGGACACCTTAGGTTTATCATTGGTTATTTTATACAATTTCTATTCAATTCACTAATGGTGGATCAGGAATTGTTTGTGAATTTCCAAAGCATATCCCCAGGGTGTGTCAAACTAGGTGTGCAGTAAGGCCCATTGTCGTGTACCAGACTACCATGAGTTTGGTTCAGAAAATCTTGGCATGGTTATTAATCCTATATAAATTTGTTACAAATCCACATCCACTTGTAGTATCTAGAAAGGGATTAATTTTTTGGAAACCATTCTCTCTATTCTTTACCAAAATTCAAGTATATTTTTATAAATGTAAAATCTTCCTTATACTTATCCTTAGAGACATCCCTAGAAAAAACATTTGAAATACATATAGGGATCTCACTAATGTTTTCTCATCCTTAATTTTAAAGGTTAAATAAAAAATTTCACTAATACAAACTATAGAGACCCTCCCTTTTCATACATATACATTACATAACTTTTGAAGAGTACTAAATTTTTTTAAAAAATCGATACCCAAAGACCATATTAGTTTTGTTCCATTGGAAACATGGAAACATAAACATTGTTACATAATTATTATTTATTTTATCCCACTATATTCTTCAAGGATAGAACCCCTCTTAGACATATTATATAAGAAATATATCATCACAACCAGGGGAAGTAAACATAAAAATGGTTGAGCTCAGATCCATAGTAATGGTATTCAAGGGAGACATGTAATAACAAACATGAACATTGGGGAATGATAATAAGATCATAACATTAAAATATCATAAATTACATATCAAATATTGTAATAAAGAGTTATGGGATAAAGCATGTATGTTAATAAGATATGAATCATAAGGAAATAAACATCATGAGATAAGAAATCGTAAATGTGGAATAAGATATATAATTTGTGTCATGTATATTAGAATATAAAATCATATGTTATGTCTACATACCCGGTCCTTTATAACATTTTAAGCTTCTGATACGACCCATGTACCATCTTTAGGCTTGATATAACAACATGTTCACCCTCTTACTTTTATTATTGGTCTACAACCAATGTACATTCTTGTTTTCTTTCTTCAGATAGAGCTCGTGTGGCATCTCACTTTAATTAATACAACACAACCCATGTACCTTATTTTTTATTATTGGGAAATAACCCATGTACCTTCTTTTTTTAGGCATAGGTGACAACCCATGTACCTTATTGCTTTAGGATGGGGCTATCACCCATGTACCTTCTTTTTTTTGGTTTAGGATACAACCCTTGTACCCTTATAGATTATGTAAATCATATCATTACCCAATTAATTGGAGGGATATATAGGTCCTAATTGTCTCATAATAAAATCATTTATACATTTGACTTAAGTTAATAAAAATTTCATCATATCATGACCCACAAATAAGATAGGTTTTATAAACAAAAAATCATAAAACATGAAATGAAATGGGTATAATTTACATTTCATCACATCATAACATATGAAAATTGATAGGATTCATAATAACTTCATAAAATAATAACCCCTGAAAAGAAGCATGTTTCAAAATCATAAAACATGTGGAAGTGAAATGGGATTCATAAGCACCATTAAATCAAAAAATAAACCATTCAATAAATAATATGAATGGAACATTTTAATAATTCTATATAAGGCAATTAAAAACATCAACATATGTTATCTTATATGGAAAATAACATAGAAGGTTATTTTATAACCATTTTAGGTGGTAAATAACATTTATTATTAAAATAATATTTACAATATAAAATCATTTTGAAAACCATTTTACTTAAAATAATTTAATAAAAATTTTATTTAAAATTATCCCTTTTGACATGAAATGAAAGAATCAATGAATTAACGGCAGGTAAGTCGGTACATGTCATAAAATTTAAAAAGAACATTTCGTTTTCTTGTTAAAAATGTTAGAAAAATGACTAATTAACAAAGATATAAAAGGATTCAATTTTTTAAAAATGGTAAATTATAAAGAGAATAAAAATTTATTTTAAATATTTTATGAGAATAGTAGAATATTCCTGGCAGTAGTTTTTTGTAAACATTTCTTTTATGGAAGACATATTTCTTACTGGAGTGATGGTAATGTTAGGATTTATTAACAAAACTATCATATTTATTAATAGAACTATCCTAGGTGTATATTCCCTCATTTATAATACTAATGAAATTAAAAATTCATCAATTCATTATTGTTATCTCCCAAAAATCTTAAAGACTCCATCCATACATTTTTTAGATTATTTGGGAATTAATCTATGTTTACAATATTTATCATAATTCTTGATAGAAAATTAGGCATGATCATAAGGCTCCATTCTTCATTTTTCTAGATTATTAGGTTTATTATTGTAAAACTCTACAAATTTTTCCTGATATCCTTTACTAATTTGATTCCTTCAGTCATCATTCACTACGAAAATCCAAATAGAGTTAATTGATTTTCAAGAAGTCCATTAGAGAATTATTTAAACATAATTACATGAAACGATTCAACCTCAAAATGTCTTATTATATAAATTTTTAGATTTTATCTAAACTCAAATCAATCATGGTTAAATATTAATTTCGTTAGGTTTGATTCTATCATATTCCATAAACTAACATAATAATTCTTTAATAAATTATTGTGAAATACATGTGATTTACCAAATCAAAACCCCATGTAGTTTCATGACAGATGTGTAGTCCTAATACCAATTATCATGTATGAGAGTGAAGACTGTGTTGATATTTATAAAACCATTTTTATGGCGACTACCCCAAGGTGCATCCCTGCCACAGTCACATCCAATTTCAAAAATCCAAACGTGGATGTAAATTCTAGAACTAAAAAATATATACATTACTAAAAACCCAATATGTTACCCTATAATTAGACATAACCATTAGAATTATATATGGATTTATTACTAAAATGTTCTTGTCTTAATCCATAAAATAATCTATATTAAATAAGAAAACCTAGTGGTTTATTTATACTATAGAAATTATGATCATCCTTAACTTTTCTACCATATTATCATTAATTATTTCCATAACCACTAATGTTATCAAATTATTACTCTTATATAGACTATATTCCCCCACAACATGAAACTCTAAATTAAATATATTAATTAAAAAAATTTATTGTAAACCAATCCCAAAATATTTTCATTTTAATGTTTTAAAGAATCAAAATATAACATTGACTAATAAAACCCATTATTTCTTAATCCATATATATTTTTCGAATAATAAAAAAGTTATTATTCCATAAAAAGATATAAATATATCTCAAAAACTCACTTCACAATATAGACTCTAAGAAACATCATACATTTTACATATACATCATAACTTAGGTAAAGGTAATCACAACAAAGGGGGAGATATTAGTTGCTTTTCTAGTGATAAACAATGAAATCATTACATCTAATGGGAATGAATTGGATAATAACATAATACTATGGATATAATAATATGATGATAAGAATAAGATTCGTTAATAAAATCATACTTACACTTTGTATAACTTTGAAATTTTGCCAAAAACATAAATATGATACATTCATAATACTATCACCATATTTTATCACTAAGGTGTCGTGAACTAATACTTACAAGGTTATTAACCAACATATCTTATATATTTACTAAGTCTTATTCCGATGATATCATGAAATTTAATTATCTAGATATTAATTGTTGACACAGTTAATTAGAGGACTATCATGGGGCAAACATAATATTTCTAAAATTTTGTGTGCTACATCACATGTTATACATAATTACATCAATGTATAATTAACCAAATATTAAAATAGGTAACATGAAAATACACAACATGAGAATAAACCATCCTATGAAATATGGTTGATGGAAGAATAAGTTAGTATTATATAAAGGAATTAAAAATAATGATATAGAAGGAAAATACCATTTCATGATCATTGGGCAAATAAAGTTGAAAATTAAGAGGGTCTAACCATTTTAATTTTAAATCATTGTGAATATGTGTTATTTTTAAAAAAAATTTAATACATTTAAAGAAATCATAATTAAAATGAATTATTTTAATGTCAAATATATGTGTTCTCCCTAAATGAATCCGTAAAAAATATTTTATAAAACAATTTTAACATTATTGTAAAAATTTGATGACATGGGTTATATTAAAAAGTTATTTTCAAAAAGGTTTTATGAATTTATTTGAAATTTTTTAATAAAAAAACTAACTTCATTAATGGGATTTGTAAAATATCTAAATATTATCTTAAGGAAATGTATAGTGTAATATAAAACAAATTATTATGTAAGGAAAACTGTTTTATTATTTTAAAATATCTTCATTATAATTACACATATTAAAAAGTGTAACGAAATGTAATTTTAAAATTAGGAAAGTGGAAATATTACTTTCTCATAAGATAACACCAAATTTGTCTTCAAATATAAGAGATAAAATTGGCTAGAAGGAAATATAGACAAGGAGCGGATACAATCAACCAAGAGTATGATAATAATTATCAATAATGATATACTATTGAGAGATATTTTCCTCAAGATAATAACATTAAATTATAAAATACTCATCCCCATAAAGGAATAAATGTTTCATGAAATAATCTTAGTGAGGATTAATCCAAGAATATAATAATGATGTTCATGATGTGGAATTATAACTAAAATAAAATAGAATTTGAGTTATCAATATCCCTAATAGATTTAGTAATAATTGATTGAAAGAAAGAAGTCATTTTTTGTTTTTATAATCGATTAATTACATAGTAATATATGTTCATTTCAAATTAATCACACAATATCACGGATATAATGGATCATAATATGAAATATGTCTCATGAAGATAAATAATTAACAAATAACCCCTCAATATAATTCATAACAACCATAAAAGGGATTTATTCTCTTATATAAACAATAGATATATTAATCACATATTTATCTTATAAAATCATATCTATAAAAAATTTAAAATTAATTTAAATATTTTTATAATTTTCTTTGTTTTTTCTAATATGTTTTCTATTTTTCGTATGAGTAATATTGATTATTTAGAACTAGTTTCGATATAGTGACATTTTTCATCCTTATTATCTAAAATTTTATCATCCACCATTTATACAAGAATGTATATTTTATGTTTCATAATTATATATACTGTTATAATTTAATTTCATATGTATTTTAGTTATTTTCATTCATTATAATGTCAAGGACATGATAGGTTTTGGAATTTATAATAAATTGACAATTCAATATTAATTATTGGGATAAATGGTTATATTACCAATACTGAAAATAATAATAATTTACCTCTTAATATCTAATATTATATTTTTCAAATTCATATTTTATATAATTTATTACCTTGTTCCAACAAATGGTTAAACTCATAAAATAAGAACATGCTACAATCTATTTGTGAGTATGAAATTGTAAGATATTATTTTATTATGATATCGCTTTCACAAATGAATAATAATGTTATTTAGATATTATTAATTTTATTAATTATAATTTTAAAGAATTATTAAAATAATTTAAACAAAAAATATGTTATCACCTGTAATTATATCTCTTTTCCTCTTGGTATGTATGATTTAAGCGGTTAGTATTGTAATGATCCCTTGTTTCAAATATTACTTTTAAAATCCGTATTTTTATTTATTAAATAAATAATATGAAAAATATAATTTCTATTCAAAAAATATATAAATGATATTATTCATTAATGGTTGTCCTAAAAAAGGAAAAATGTACTTTTTGGAGGTGGTAGTACGCACACAATCATACGAAACATTTTTATTTTATTAATTTAATGTGAGGAAAATTGCAAATGGATATACAATCAGTATAGTAAAATTTATGTATATTATTTATACTAATGTCATTATATATATGTAGACATAATGGTTTTGGAGGAGGTTGGATGAGAAAGATATTGACAAAATTTAATGGGTATGTAAAAATTATGATGAGAATTTTGATCTTATATTGAAGTATCATTTAGAAATTAAAAATGTGAAGAACATAATTGAGGGTATAGGTTGAAAGCATGCATAGGTTATTTATAGAAATGAATGTTTTTATTATTTCTTGGGATTTTTGAACTATGGGTGGGGCTTCATATGGGTGGAAGTGAGTTCATTTTGTAAGTGAAGACATGGAAAAAATCATAAGAAAACATATTTGGGAAGGGGAATAAATTAAATTTATTGAGAGTTAGGTTGGGAAATATTGATGAGATATTTTATTATTAATTTACAACCTAAATTATATATTTTATATGTCCCACATTTAAAATTTATTTAGTAATATTATTTCCACATTAGATTAACCATTTTAATACTTGATATACCTAACTAAATTTTATGCATAATGAATATTTTATTTCTAATATCACAATATTCCCTTATAAAATTATTAAATTATTAATATGAATTTGTAATTTATTTAATTTAATTATATTTATAAATATAATTGAATAAACCATTAAATTAAAATATAAAAAATGTTGAGAAACTATTTCTATAGAAAAATATTGTATTAATCGTTAATTATTAATAATATTATTCAACATTAATTATTAAATAAATAAGGATTAATTTAAAGGTATATATGAATAAAGGAAAAAATTATATTCTTCATTTAAAATATATCCCCTTAATTTTTTGAGGTACAAAATCTTTATAAATGATTTTTTTTTTAAAAAAGTTACCATTTTAATGTGGTAACTAATATTTATGTTGAAAACATAATTTAATTCCAAATGATAAAAGTGAAATTATTATATAATAAGAACATACTTATATAAAAATTTAAATTCAGTTTTGTGCTCTAGATTCTGTATGTGATAAAATTTACTTTTTTATATTATTGAATAAAAAGTGTTTTTTAATGTAAAATATTACACATATTTCCAAAAAATTAAACATGGAAAATATAAATTACATAAACTCAAATGTGTTAAATTACTTAATAAATAAATATATTTTATATAAAATGTTTATATATAAATTTTAGTCATTCTTGTGTTAAGATAATGTCTTAGAAGAGATTATTTTTAGCAAAATCGTTATTTTAAATTCACCTAAAATAAATTATTATAAAAAATTATAAACAAGTATCCTTAAAATATTATTAACTTGAATTATTTTATAATTATTCTCATTTTATTAAATTAAAACTAAAAGAAATTATGTGTTTATATTTTATAAATATAAACTACTTTTATAGAAAATCATTATTATTTTTGTTTGAAAATAAAAATACCAAATGTGTCATATACATGTGATAAATAAATTACTATATTAATTATTACCATATTATATAATCATAAATACAAGTTTCATGGACCCTCATGATCACCATGTATGATCTAAGAATAATTTTAGCCTTGTTGGCATCATGAGTTTTGATTCCACTAGCAATGATCTCGTGGAAATTTCAACATGCATGAATTTTTCTCCCATATTATTTTTCTCATACCATAATGGATTGTGTTCAGCTTAGGCTTGGTTTAATAAAACTTGTAATGAAGATACCTACTTTACATGCCTGGATAAATGAGACTTATACGGAAAACCTTTGCTACGTGATTCTATATCATTCCATTTTTTTCTTTTAATATTATCGTTATTTCTGTTCAAACCTAATAATTTAATTTCTATATTATAAAGGTAAAATTTTATTTTAATATATTATATTTTAATATTATTTGGGTGTTGTTTTTGAATCATTAAATTGATGGAATTTGGTTTAAAAGTAAAATATATAATTTAAAATCTAGAGGTATTAAAATTAGTCACCAAGGGTTCAAAGGAAGAAGAAACTAATAAGAAACATTTGAGGGGGCATATGAATTTTTATAAGCAATATATTTTGTAGATATATAAAAAAATAATATTGGACATCATGTAATGGTCATTTTTTTCACCTATATGATGACCTAAAAGGGAGGCTATATTGTAGTAGCTTCTAGTATAAAATTCCATCGAATGTTATGCTGAAAATGGTACTGTATATTCCTCCTATATTACTCTGTCAAACCCCCTTATTTTATATACTAGAGTAAATTAAATGGGATATCCAAAACACCATGTCACATGGGTTCCATAAAAGGTAATATCAAAATAATCTACACTTGAAACTCCACGGTGTAGCCCATAGGACCACATCTTAACTACTTATAAAACTAGGAACACCAAACCCAAATACCCATGATCCACAATGTAGCTCTGGTTCGAGGCATCATATGTCATAAAAATGATAAAACCACCATACTGAACACCAGAGGCACCATGAAATATAATCCATGAATATGCTGTAAATGGATATTAATAAAATATAAAGAAACTTCTGAAAACATCAGCACATTGAAACATCAACAATGAAGTTACAACACACATTATCTAGCTAAATATTTTCCTCCAACAATACTATCACTCTTCTGTCCATTAATAAAACCAAATGTAAACCAAAAAATAAATTATTAGGAATAATATTTATTCTTCATTTTGTGTTACTATAATATTTATAATTTTTAATACATTCAATATATAATATAGGGATTATAAGGGACCCATTTAATTTATCTATAATGATATTTATTCTCACACCCATCATGTGAACCCTGGTTGATGTTATGATATAATTACATTCCTATAGGAATAATCAATGATAGTATATTGTTATTAAAATATGTAACCTGATGGTGTAGTAGGATATGACCTTTTAGTGACTCATTTTTTCAATTATGTCTATTTTTTTATTTTATTTTAATTAATTTTAGATTGATTATCATAATGGGATATCGTTTTTAAGGATTTTATATATGCTAAAAATTGTACATTTATGTTATTTAATGTTGAAATTTATATTTCATTAAGGGTTTTATCATTGTTTTAATTCCATTTACTTACCATAACACATTATGATGATTCATTTTTACATAATACTATTTGTGGGTCTACAACCAAATTTTGATTGCACAAGTAAAATAATATTTATCAAATATTCATGAATAGTTTAATAACTTTCTAATCAACCCATATACAACATCCAAATCCTCAAAGGGAGTTTAAACCATAATATATAATCATATGAATATGTAGAAAATCATTTTCTTTAATAAGATTGGTAGAAAACATGAAAGGTAAAGAATAAACAAAAACAGACTACATTTCTCAATCTTGTACCCTAATACTTGGTGGAATAATGGTTTAATTTTATTCAATGAATTTAGAGAAATAATAATATAAATGATTAATCATAGTGTAAATTAATTTATATCACAAGTGATCCACCCTATATATATAATAGTTCTCTTTTATTGATCCATGTCAGCACCAAAAACCTACCTAAGTGGGTTTGATCTCACCTCCTCCAAGATATATAGACGAAAACTTATTTTAATAAAGGCATACCAAATACTCAAAATGCCATGTTGATTGTCCATTTACCCTCCTGATTAACTTATAAGATTCACTTCCTCCTACAACTTCTATTAAGTGATGTTATTATGGGATAACTCCTTCTAAATATGTCTATATCTTTTATTGAACTTACACACTTACATTTTCACTATATATCCATAATTTCATTAAAAAATAAGGTCATCAGAATTTCTCCTCATGGTGATAATGAATTTCATCCTTAAAAAATATTAATCTCACACCTCAATAATAATCCACCAGAGATTAATTTCAATTTTTTTAAAAAATTTCCTTTGACATATCATAAATAGACTTCTTAATAAAAAAATTTAAATTATATTCATGGTTCCCCCAAAATTCCTTACATCCAATAAAAAATATTATTGTGGTTAAAAACATAATAAGATCTTATTGAGTAATGTCAATGTCAACATGATTACAAGATTCTCCTCACATTCAATTTTCTATAGGTTTAATCATGCTTCCTTCAATTTAGACTGGATAAAGTTTCTATTATGTAGAATATTTTTCATATGATATTGAATAATTATAATTAAAGATAGGTGAATCACATTATATGAGACATAAAAAAACCCCAACAATCATTTATTTTAATAAATCATCTAACAAACCCTTTTTCACATGATCTCCTTCCTTTATCCCATATTGATGATATAATCTACATCAACTTTTGAATGTCTGGCCACAAATTAATCTTTAGATATTTATTTAACTATTATAGAGTAGAACACAAATACATATCCACAATTTCAATTATGAAATCCTAAATATATTCCAAATATTGATTCTATAAAACCTTGTATAGGATCATCTATTCCAAAGAAAAGGAGGAAATAATTTTATTCCATTCTAGAAATTGTAAATCACTAATCTATGAAAATTCATGGTGTAAAAGGTATGAAGTAAATGGATATTTATATTAAAAGGCCAATTCATAAGGGATCCTACCTCAAACACCAATCACATGGAGAACGACAACACAAGCCAACATAATGATAGGAGAATAAGGAAAGAACACCAAACGAGAACCTTAGTAATACAAAAATCTAAATTTAGGGAATCCTAAATCCTGGAACCAGGACTAACACAACCAAAGGAGTAGAAGAGCCACAATAAAAATAGTGGAATAAGGAATAAGAATAATTGGGGGAATTTTCTTAAATAAATCACCCCAAAACATGATCAAACCCAAACAGTGGAAGGTGGTGGGAGGTGTGTGGAAGAGGGAAGGTGATTCTTAGGGTTGAATAAGTCAGATGGGGGATTAATATTGTGTTTTAAGTTTAAAATATGAAATGTTAAAATGGTAAAATTTCATTTTAAAAGAACCTAGGAACTACATAATGTTTGGGAAACTATGCACCAACTATGAATCTCTTACCATATTCACAAGAAGCCCACACGGTTTATATTCATGGATTAGAAAATTGTGTCTCAATAATCTAGTTTGGTTATGTAAAAAATTTCAAAACATGTTTCATGCCCTTCACATAGTTTTGATTAACCATGATCAAGCCATGTGACCTTATACAGGGACACCCCAAGACCCACATGGTTTCTCCTGGAGTATTAGTATTTTAATCTAATCATACAGAACCTATAAAACCTTATATGTGCTAGAACAAAATGATCTTAAAAAAGGGTTAGCCTCAGGAGGCCATATAGTTTACTCTTAACGATGCTCACAAACCGTGAAACAGAGGAAAAATATCCTGAAACTATATTTTTTATTCGGTACCCCTGAGCCTAAAGAGGCAATCCAAAGGAAAAAAGATAATATATGGTAAAATTGGAAATATTACTAGGGTGGGAAAAGTATTCATACCCTAATTATCTGGAAGCCTGATTGTTTCTAGTTTATTGAGTAAGACACAAAGGCTAATACACACGCATGAATTAATTCCTCAAACTGAAGGACCCATTGAGTACCACATTGAAAAACCCTACATTCCTATCCAAAACAAACCAAAAAAGTCAAAAAAATTTCCAAAGGTCGACAAAATTCATAAACCTCCAACAAAACCATTTACCATAGAAAAATACTCAATGCTACTCCAAGGTCCCAATGGTTACCATAGAGAGAAAAGCGTAATCTATGGAGAATCTAGAAGAGATGTAAATGTGCCTAGTAACTCCCCTAAGGAAGGAAAGGAAATGAACACCATAGGAACAAGGGGATCAATTCAATCCACACGGGAGGCCATGATGGAGCCCACAATATTAAGACCCTATCTAGATTCCCATACCACAATATATACCAATAAATGAAAGTTATAATGGGAACAACCACACACAAACCCTATAAGGAACTATGTAAGGAGAAAAATATGTAAAAAAATAAATAACGGAATATCGAATTCCTAAAAATATATTTCCATTAAAATAGATATTATAAAAATGAAAAAAATCCTCTCACCCAAAAAAACCCATCACCATAAGATAAAACCATTACTCAAATATTGTTCATTTATATCAAAACCCAGGGACAAAACTCACATCGACATCATTTTCAGAATATTATACCACAAAATTCTTTGAGGGAGTGGCACTAGATCCCATCCTCATTCAAGAAACACCCTTTTAAGATTTCAAGAGATTTCCTAAACTACCATAATAATGATAGTACGTGAGATAAAATGGATATAAATCCTTTTTTGATCTTTATTACTACATTTTTGACACATAGGTTCAGATGCCTAAGAGATGCTTCCAAAATATCAGAAGTACTCTTAATTCCACCACTATCATAATCGACATCAGTTCACTTTTCCATCACATTAAAAGAATTCCCATCAATTATTTTAAGGATAGAAGTAGGATATGATACCTCATGAATCTCTTCTAACAAAAATTCACCATAATGACATTCCTAAAAACTTCAGAAAAGGAGGTCGGGCCCAATATTGTCTCCCTTGACAGCAGAATATGATGAAGGCCACTCTAAAAATTCCATTATTTCAAAGAATAATCATTGTCTTACACTAGGAGATAGTGATATAAAACCAAAAATATAATGGATTAACTCGAAAATTGATTCATATCTTTTCTGAAGACAGTATATGTCCATCTTCATCCCTACCTCTACAGTCTCATAAAAGTAATATTGATGAATTTGTCCTTGAATTATTCCCTAGAAATGACTTCTCAATGCTTGGTTCTAATGACCGACCTACATCTCTTAAATCTATATCCATTAAGAATAAAGGTATATAAATTAATTATTAGGGACTTAGGAAACTCAATGAAATCAATGATACTTTCAATTTTTTTATCCACTTTTCACATTCTAAGGATCCATTTTATAGTATAATAGGGGAGGGTTCAACTTTGGAAACTCAAGGTGGAGGAATTTAGAATGATTAAATGGTGGGTATGTAAATGGTTATCCACCCCTATATACTCGTCAAAAATGTATTGAATCATTGGTGTGGGAATATTTTAAACAATAATAAATCTAAGAACTCAATGAAAACCAACTCACCAACAAGAACTAAAACTCAAAACACATCTTAACAACATTCCCAGTATATAATACCCACTTATCAAAAGATAGTGCTATATAATACCCAATATAAAATTAGGGCCTTTAATGGAAATCCCTAAATCACAAAAGTAAACACTAAATAATTCCCTATAATCAAAACATTGCAATTTATATTTCATAAATAGTTTTTGAATAAAACGATCTTGAAAAGTTTCAAACATAGTAATGGTATTCTATGGATCCTCACATATGTATATCCCTATTCTATCTCAAGAACTCATCCACCAATAACCATAATATTACTCACACACATCCATATATGTGTGCAACCATGAGAATAATATTGTATTGACAAGAAGTTTCTATTTTCAAAATAAAACATTCAACCACAGTGTGAAAACCACAATTTACATCCCATTTCAAACTTCAGAATACTTTTCAAAATCCACAGAATCATTTCCCCAAAACATTAAATTCTAGAAATAATTTTATTTCTAATGAAACAAATTCCATATTAAAATTACTGATGTTTGTATTTATAGAAATAAAATTTCAATAAATGAATTCACATTTTACAAAAAATATGTTTTTAAAAAAACATATTTTTGATGATTTTATGAAATATAATTGAAAACATAATCATTTATAATTGATAACCAATAAAATATTAATCGAAATAATAATTTTATTATTAAAGATAATATTTGTTAAAAAAATTAAATTTGAGAATGTTTAAAAATAAATTCCCTTTTGGGAACTAGAAACAATGGGTAACTTTTATATATTGTTGGTTGTCATATTTTAGTCACCCCACCTCCTTAGAGATTTATTTATGGAAACATCCCCGTGATCTACATGGATTTCCAGGCCCTATGAGCTCACTAGAACCACTATTCCAATTCCCATATTTCTCCAAAAGATAAAAATGAACCATATAAAATCCTAAAAATTAATTTAAAACAATTTTCGTCAACAGAAATAAAGGAGTATAGAGAGAATAGTATAAAATGAAATTATAAGAACAAACTCAAAACCCAAATTCACTTTGTTACTCATGGTTAGGCACTAGAAGTGTTGGTTAGACATTTCCTCATACCTACAACCCTAGTTTTAATAGTCTAACTCTATATACCTTGACATTCCTAAAAAATGATTTCTGAAAAGTAGGAAATCTAAATAACATTCCAATGATATAATTTCTTCATGAACAAACCCAGGTTGACCTCGAATTGGTCACCTGATCTAGCCCGAAAAATCATAGAAGCACGTTACTAATTATCCTAGGGTTTGATCAAGCATAAGGGAATTTATGATTAATGGTGGTAATGATTTATCCAGCAGTAAATATAAATATTTAGTGGGGAAACCCAATATAAGTAAAATAACCAATGATAATTTGAAAACATAACTAAAAAACCAAACCATAACTGATGACCAAAAAGATTATTGTGTGACGAATGGGTCACTCACATAAACCAAAACCCAAAATTTCTCCAAGATGATCAATCCTTAGTAGAAGCTTCACCTAATGCTAAAAACAAAAAGAGATATATAGGCACGATTATTAAAACTCTGTTGTTGTGCCCAAATAATCTATTCCCAATGAATTTACTTTATATAAAATATTGATTTTTTTAAATAACATATATAAATATATGTTTTTAGACACATTTCATTATAAAACAAATCTTGATCCATTTCACTCTTCATTTAATCTAAGCTTCATCACTAAAAAGGAGGTTTTTTCACATAATAGGAAATAGAAAAATAGATATAAATAAAATTAATGAGTGAATAAAAAATTTCTATTCTAAATGTTATTTATAAAAATAATAATAATAAATAATGATTTTTTTACTAAGTTGACACACCAAAAAAGGGATAATAAGAAATATCCACACGATGAAGGAAATGGAATAAACACACATGTAAACAAATTTTTTGTAGCACGTAAATGATCCACCATAAATAAATAAGTTTTAGGGAAATTTGGGAATACCTAGGAGCTTAGTTGATAATATAGAACTTCCTTACACTAATCCATTATATCAAAATTCTTTATGCAATCAACAAACCCTACACTCAGCCGTACCCTACCTGTCCTAACCGTAGAGTATAGAAAAAATTAGAGAAAGTATATAATGAGGTAAACAAAAAAGAGAGAAATCCTAAAGTAGTGCAAAAAACATATTCATAAAATTCTAAGTATTCTATGTTCACATGCCTTGTCTAAAGCAGAGGGTGTGATCTAAGAAGTGGAAAACAAGAAAACAAATATATATATAATGAATGAAAATAAAAAACACACATAAGAATCACCCTTGAACACCAGTCCAATGATAAATTCCTTTACTTCCAACCATGAATTCTTTAGGGATGTCACATACCAAGGACATCCCATTTCCTTTAACATTAATAATGAAATAGAAATATACCAATGTGATTTTTCTAAATAAAACCCACTTCAAAAGTATCAAATTGACCTCACAAAACCATTGGGTGAAAAAAAATCAATAAAGGATAAAAACGAATATTTATAAATCCAAAAACGTATATAAATCCATTTCAGAAACCTAAATTAGAATTTAATTTCAAAAGATATTTTGGAAGGCTAACCAGGTATTTTGAAAATAACCTGTCATGGGAATCTCATCATAATACATTTTATTAAATTAAATATGAGGAGGAATTAACATTATTTCATTTAAAATAAATTATTATAAAAATTACATAAATAATTAGTAAAAAATTATTATAAAAAATGAATAAAATCAATGACTGATTAAATTAAAAGTTAAATGCATAAGGGATCCTACCACAAACCACAAGTGCTTGGACTAAAAGAACCTAAATTCACTTAAAAATTCCCCAGAATGGAAATAACACCCTTGGAGGACCATAAAAAAAACTAATTTAGGGATCAAAAAACATTCACATTAATCTAGTGAAACCAAGGGATAAGAATAACAAAAAATAAAATACAATTACAAGGAGGAGAAAAATATTTGAGGGAATTAAGAAGAAAAAATCAACCCAAAACAAGAGGAAAATTTCATAGAATAGTCTTGGAAAGAGGTAGGGGAATGAGGAATAGGGTAGGAGCCTCCAAGGGTCATACAAGCTAGACGGGGGATTAATAGGTTGTTTTGGGGATAACATTCAAGGGGATAAAAAGAGAAATTTTTTTTTAATGAACCTCGACACTAATAATGATTTTCGAAATATGTGCTAAATGTGCATCCATTACTGGACTCACCGGGAACCTAAATGGATTGGGAACAATGTTTATAAAACCATGAACTAACCATGTAGTTTTCTTTTTTCAAATAATTCCGAACCATGTGCATTCTCTACATGTAGTTTGGACTAACCATGCTGACACTATGATCCCTCATCCTGGAACACCCTAAGACTAATATGTTTTTTTCCTAGGAGGCACATAGTTTTAATATAATTTTTTGCTACCTATGAAATAATTACTAGTATAGAAATATATTATCTAAAAATATATATATAATTTAGAGGCTACACAATAACCCCTTAACCATTCTTACAAACCCTATAAGAGAAGAAAAACTGCCTGAATCTCATAATTTTGACCTGAAACACCAGAGACTCAAGAGAAAATACAATGGAAAAAAAGATAATACAATATAAAAGAGGAAAATAAAAACTAGTTTGTGACAAATTATCTCTGTTATCCCCCATTTTTTAGACCAAGTAATTTAATATCATAAAATTTTAAAATAATACTATATTTGATAACATACATCCTATGAAACACCGAGCCTAAACGAACCACAAAATATTATTATATAAACCTTATAATCTTTTTGTGAAATTAGATGGTATAAATGGTATTAAATACATTATTAAATACAGGTTAATAACCTAATTAATATAAATGTATTGACTATTTCAAAGAAAATATAAACTCATTTTTTATTATTTTCATTTAATGATTCAAAAATATGTTTTCTTCAAAAAAAATTTATTATTTTTTTTGGTAAATAATGTTATTAATTTATTCAACTATTACAATATTTATTATATAAAAAAAATATTTTTTTAAATTTCTATATCAAAATCCCTCTTTAATAAAATTTTGATATTTTTTTGAAATTATTTAACTTTTAATGAATACTTAAAATACAAGAAAAAGTAATTTTTTTTATTTTATATTATTTTAAAATTGATATTAATTTGGATTGGTTTTAAATTTTATATTGATCATTTTTATTTATAATAATAGAATTACCATTTGGATATTAGTTTTATACTTAAATTTAGTATGTAAATTTATTCGATTTAAGAGGATATTTTTTTAATAGTGGGTTTTCATCACATTTTTGTACGTTGATTTTAAATTAAATTAATTTAATTAAATGTTTTTAATTTTTTAAAATTGATTAGATATTTATACTGTGAATATTAATTTTTGTTAAAATTATTCATTTATTTTAATTCATCGTGAATATTAATCCAAATAATTTTTGTTACCACTAAAAAGGGTAAATATGGCAATTTAGTGTGAAAAAAATGATATGGAACCATAAATAACCATAAAACATGAAATAAATTTTTTTAAGAGTAAATGTATTCAATAATCATCAAATATTTGGTTATAAAACATTTCGGTTCCATTTGGATGTGATTATTGCCTTAATTATATTTATGTAAGGATAAGTAAAAAATTTCACACTCAAGTTTTTAATAACTATAATGTTTAAAACATGGGGATGAAAATATTATATATTCCATTATAAAAATAATTTTGACATATAAATTATTTATGCACATAATGTTGATTTATTTTTAATTTTTTCACAATAAATAATTACCTTAAATAGGGACATAGTGATGATGTAATAATTATTCTATTAATGAAAAAATAGAATAATTAATATTAAAATAAATAAAAGGAAGATAATTTTAAATAATTAGTTTGATACTATTTTTATACAGATAAATATAAAATATTATAGAAATTTAAGGTTTTGTATTCTAATTATATCTTTTTCTTGGGTTTTTAAGTTCAATGTAAATGAATAGTTCTAAAATTAAAATTATTTATATTTGATAAAAATAATATTAAATGATTTAAAATTCCAAAAATTCATATCTTCAAAAAAAATTACTAGAAATGCGTTTAAAGATCATAAATAGTTCATCAATGGTTCATTTGTTCATTTATTGTATTTATCATGTTACTCAATGGTTACAAACCATTTTTGTCACGGTAATTATGAAAAGGGTTAATAAGGGTTAAAATTAAATTATAAGGGTATAAATGTGAAGAAAAAATGTCTGGATTTTATAGTATTTTATTAAATAGACTAATAATAATCATATAATAAAATATTATCAATTTATATCCATTTTGATATTCCAAACAGTCATCTTAATTTAATATTTTATTAATTGCCATGAATGGACCCATCTACCCTTTTCTAAAATAGAACATCTTATTCTAATTTATCCAAAACTTAAGAAAAATTCTTTATAAAAACAATATTTACTCAAATATGTTACATTAATTGTTCCCCACATTCTAGAGGACTTATTTTGTGAATAATACCAGCTTTGGAGGGCTTAAGATGTAATGAAAAGGAGGTTGTCTGAAGAACATATATAGTTCTTAACAGATCGTTTTGGTTTTATTTATTCTTCCACCACAATATAATATTACCCAAAAAATTTTGTAAAATAAATTCAGTATCATAAATAATATAAGATTTTATTATATCTATTTTATAATATACATCCACCTCAAACATACATTAAATTGGAAAATAATTAATTGTTTGATTGTATGGAGGACTATGACCTCAAAGACTGGTGTAACTAATTTTCCACCACCACCAATTAATAATAGTTACAATGAACGATTAAAATTTTAATTATGATATTATATAAATATTATTCATTATTAAATGATAATAAATCATATATTTCATTACCCTCCATTTCACTAAAAATTGATAACATCGTTCATGTGTATGTGTAAACTGCCACCTATACAAAGCGATGTAGTTTATTTTTCATCACAATATTACATGTTTTATATTTGTAAGTTTACGTAAAGAAATAATATGATAATTTTTTTTATATTATCATTATATAATGTAAAAATAATATTTAAATTATTTCCATAATTTTAATTGAAAAATTTAATTGTACTCATTCGTATATAAGGCTTACCATCTCTAAGATTGGAACATAGTTACTTTTTAATAACCATATATAATTATTGGTATTAAAATTATAATATATGTAAAAATTATTATTATTTCATGATTATTATTCTTTAAATTATGGATAAATAAACAATTTGACCCTAGTAAAAAAACAAAATCGTTTTGAAACTAAGGACCAAACATCCTCAAAACACCCAATGTGGACATACCTGGTTATGTAATTAAATATATCATTGTAATAAATGAAAAAAAAGGTTAATGAATATGGTATTAATACAATAATGTTATCATAAAAAATAAAAAAATTGTATAACTTTATTAAACATGTATTAAAGACTATATATAGAAATTTTGGACTTAAGGTACAAACATTCATCTCAATTAACTTTCATTGAGGATAATTTTGTTATTATGTACCTATTTTATTTTATATGGTATATATACCCCCCATTTAACCTATTAAATAATTTTCCTTCATAATTAAGGATACATTAAATTAAAATAGTAATTAATTTATCCAATAGGATTGGACTTCTACATTCCATGTGGTAAATTATTTCTCAACATTATTTCCTTTCATAGGTTCATGGCTCTTCTTCAATGAATTCTTTATTAATTAATTATTTTGGAACTATTCACTAAATTATTTCATTCTATGTTTACACATTTTTTTATGGATAATATTTGATACAGATAATCTTTACATTGATTAATTTTATATTTAGTTTTATAATTTTTTCAGGGTTATTCATATTAAATTGTATTTATTATATACATGGATTTATGATATGCAGCAATATTATTTTATGAGATGTATATATTTTTATTTTTAAATGTTTTATAATATATCTAATTATGATAATGATATTTAAAATATTCATTTAAATTTATTCTATCTTAATATTTATCATTGAAATGATACTAATGTGGAAAATGCTTTATGTAACAATCTCTTTTAGTTATAAGGTTTGTTTATATTCAAGGTTACCTAAGCGAAGATCACATGATCTAATTTTTATAAATCACATAAATTTTTTTATAAACTAGTTATTAATGTATTTTAAGGATTAATTTATACTTCTTATCTTATTGATTAATGATAATCAAGAATGATGTTTGCAAGTGCTACAAATCTAGTATATTCCTTTAAACCGAGAATGTTTTTCTTCTATATGCATATTTTCTATAATGTTTCAAAAAATAATTTTTCAAAAAAAATAATCTCCTAATGATATTTTAAATTATCCTTATCCTTATAATAATTTTTTTGATATGAAAATTCATAATGTTTTCGAAATGGTTCACATTATACTCCCTTTATAAAAATGTTTAAAATGAATGATTATTTTTATGTTTACAACATGAATTAATTATTACTTGATCATAAACATTATTCTAATTGATTCATACATTATAATTTCAAATATATTACTTTGAAATAATAGAATTTTGGAAATGATTTATTAATTTCTTTCTGAAAAAAGATTTTAAATGTGAATAGTTTAATTTCCCAAAAACGTTTTTAATGATTTTTAATGGTATTTCCATTCACAAACATAAAAAAACCTTGATGTTACCTTTTCTATATTAGGAAGACATTATAATGATACCTTCCTCGTTATTTCATTGTATGTATTATTATTGTGTCAATGAGATTATCATTTAACCCATTTTATTTCTTTGAGTAAATCATGTTAAAAATGGAATAATGGTTATTAATTTTTGTTTTATGATAAAATGAATTATATATATAATTAATCATTGTATGGTTCTTGTAAATTATTTACAAATGGTTAATCCCCAATATAATTCATTAGTGATCCATATACATGTTATATAATGTGTTGATCTATATTCTACATCCAAGGAGGTTCATTTTGAGGGAGTGCGAAAACGGTTGATGAGTATCGTCACATGTCCCTTTTTATATAGAGGAAGGTTCTATTCGAAATTTCCATTCCTTTTTTGGAATGTTATGCATCATCATCCATTAAATAAGGTTGAATTAACCTTATTGGAACTATTGGTCTTAGTGGGGGATTACAAGGGGTCAAACACTCATGGAATTGGTCCTTATCGAATGTGAATTCCTTAGATGGTCTCCGAAAATATTATTTGTGGATCTAAGAATACCCAAAAACCATGGTATCCAGGATTCATGGACCTACATTCCATAGGCAGGGGATCATTGGCTGATGATTTCACCAACGACTCTTAAGGGATCTATTTGTCAAGAGTATGGGAAGTTAGTTCACCGCATGCTTTCAGGGCAGGATTTTTGCTTGTTTTGGGACTCCCTTTTAGATTTAAGTTTTATTCATATGTTCTAGAATCCTTTTTTAATTCCTAAATAGTGTTTCCATGGGCTACCATTAGTTTTAAAAATCTTTTTAAGTATGCATATATTTGATGCTATGGAGGTGATGCTGAGTTGATCCATATTAGAAGGCACTCTAGAATTTATCATCATCCAGGGGGGAAATGATGACATGATGTTGGGATGGGACCACATGGATGGCTTCCTACATATCCCCGGTAGAGGAATCGGAACCCATGTATTTTAGAATGTGTGGGGCATACAAATGGGAGATTTCCATTCAAGGAAACATGATTGTGTTGAACCTTCACTGGAGGGAAACCTTTTGAGTTCTACCCTTTTGGTAGGCATCCTACATATCCTGTTTCGATCCCGAATCAGATTTCTTATAGTTTAGAATTGTGGGGTATACGCATGATAGCTTCCCATTTGTGGGGAAATTATTCAGTGGACCCTTTATGGATGGGCACACATTTGAGATCAGGACTTCTGGTATATGTCCTACGTATCATGTTTTCAGCAGGAATCAGAGTTCTCGTAGTTTAGATGTGTGGGGATTATATATGAGAGATTCCCATTTTCGGGACGTGATTGGATGGAACCTTTATGGATGGTCACCCATTTGATCATAGTCCTTCTAGAAGAAGGCCTATGTATACTATTTTGACCATGAATCAGAGTTCTCATAGTTAGTATGTGTGTTGATTTTGGAATCCTCTCAAACAACTAAGCCCACACGAGTCATTATCGCTATGAAAAATAAGAGGATATAAAAGATTCAACAATGCATGTGCCTCCTCCCATCTTGATGCGGGAGGGAGAGCCCACGGCAGAAGAGGCCGGGTGACCATGGGCAAGGCCGCAGAGCAATGAACCATTCCATGTGAAATGGAAATAATGTCATTCATCCTGGCCATAGAACATCGAGGACATAACTTTGATGGAGGGCACTAGAGCATGTTTTGGGAAAGATAGGTGTTTCATTCTAACCAAAGGGGGGAGCGAACATAACCCCTTCGACTGATCACTACCCTTTATTGAATGGAAAATAAAGGGATCACCATTAATCCCAAGAACATGGATGTTCATGTTGGCATCCCCACATTAGAATCAATGATACTCTGGGAATGTATCCTTACTAGAATTCCCAAATCCCAAACCTTTGTGGGATGGCATTCATGACTCCGTTATCATGGGTATGTAGACTAAATGGGGAGCACTTATGTTCTCGATGGTCTGATCATACGGGTCTGGTGGCTTTGGAAGAGGCTTTGGACTAGTTCCAGAGGATTGGTTAGTGGAGGGACCATGGAGGACTGGATGGTAGTAGAGTGGTGGGGTTGGAACCTATAGGTTCAACACATAAAAAAACTCGCATTATGCGTACTGGTTTTCCACATGGGATGGGGGAGGCTCGACGTACCATAATGGTAAGTGGGTGGAGGGGTCGTCTGCGTACCACTGTGGTATGTGGGAATGGGTATCGCCCACTGCATACTGATGTGGTATGAGGCCCACCCTGTCTCTTTGGGTTTCATCCTTGTACCGATTGGGTATGCAGCACCGGGTTCAATCTATGTAGTGGTACGCTATGCGGAGCACCATACTAAAGGTGGGTCCAGGGGATTTCCATTAACGGGAAATTCATCTACGAGAAGTTTTTGTTTCGCTGTTCACCAGTAAGATTTTCATTTATATTATTATTATTTAATCCCATTGTTTTATGGTTCATGGTCGGTTGTACCTATGGAGGGATTAGTTCGTGGTTGGTTCTTTGCCAATGAAATAAGATGGAAGCCAGAGTGTGACCTTTTAATTCTTTCTCAATCATTTTCCATCTGTCCTTCCTTCTCCCCCTTTTCCGTACCATTCTAATATGCTCCATTTATAGAGAAATAGTGGGATCATATCTATTGGGAATTAGAAACCATTTGTAGAGGCCCATTGAAGAAACATTCTGACACAAGAAAGCCTTGGTCAACCGGGGATTTCGAGGATTCTGTTCGTGATAATGGTTCACAGAACCTTTCTCGTTATCATTACTAACAAACTGATGGGTTGTCGATATGGTACGTGGAATTGCCTTATGTGGGAAACTCTTTCAGTTGAAAAATTTTGTGGTTTTCCTTACTCGATGGTTATTGCATCGCGGGATAGTGGTTCACAGACCGTGTCTCATAGCTGGCTATTCGTGATCCATTTTATCTGCATACCTTTAATGGTGATAGTACGCGGGCTACTTAAAATCCCTAGAAACTTGAATTCCTTCAATGAAATGAAAACAAATTCGAGTCTCATCGCCTAAATAGACTTGTGGAAGCACTTACTTCTTTATACAATGGGATCATGGAGGGATTTTCTCCTCTTGGATGAATTTTTAGGACCCTAAATATTCCCCCATTAGAATGGTGTCTATTTGGAATGAAAAGAAGACTAATCCGATGTAGAAGTGGTCGATAACTAAAATGGTTGGTGGTATAATATGTTGATTTGGTATTAGGGGACCACATATATATATAAGGGCTCATTCCATTTTCGTTTTACCATTTCATGTGGTGAAAATCACTCCCAATTTGCTCAGCATCCATCACTCTTGAGTTCTATGATCCTTTTGAAAATATAGTTCGTGAACAACTCTGTACATTTCGTTAACCAATTTATCTACCATTTCTTCATTCGTGTACCATATTTTTGGTTGCACGAATGGGATTCTATAATTTTAAAACAAAAAATTTTGATTCCACATTGTAGAATGCTATGCGGCTGCCTTCTTCACACACCGAACATGGATTGGTGAACCGAACTTCAAATATGATTAATATTAACTTAAATTTTAATCAACAACATCTGAATACAGACATAACTGAGGCCGAGGTTTGTATTCTCTTCATTATTCAGGCCATTTTGTTCTCCAGCTAGTGGATCATGGGCCTACGCCTCATCATTATTTTGGGTACCATAGGTGTACGCTGTGAACTGCATCTGCGTACCATAGCCACAGGAAGAGTATCTTTTGAGTGTCATTCTATATGTGGAATTTTTCTTCCATGTAAAATTTCTAGGAATAATATGCAGAGCCTTTTGGGAACATTCATTATGTCCTTTAGCCATTTTTTTCATAGCCTATTCCCACATTTTTTTATTGGACCAACTTTTCATCAACTTCTGGATTTTCTTGTGTAGGATACAATGGCTAACTCACAGGCTGTTAATAAATAATCAAAGATAAGGGCCACTATGGAATGGAATAATGATGATCATATTCAAACCCACATACTTCCATGTGACAGCTTTCTAGCAGTATTCATGATATTAGAGCTGTTAACATACCCGTTATCCATACAATTTCCACTTTAAGGCTTTCGTCTTCCCACCAATGGGCTTCTGTCATCGTCTTACCCTAAAATCCATTTTCCCTTATTATAGGCACCAAGAGATCATGATCATGCCAACATTTTATCCATCAAAGAAGTCATCGATGCTTCTATTCAACAAAATTTCTTCATAATCCAATGTTTGTCATGGGATTTGGGATATCACGAGTGCTGCAATGGTGTCCAGATACTAGATGTCCGAGAATACCCATCCATCATCAGCATCACTTGAGAAAGTCCAAGTGGTAGGTGGAGAACCATGTGGGATTTGTGGTTCGGAGGATGTTTCTCTATTGAGTGGTGCTAGGCATTCTGGGTCCATTTGTCCTATCTAGAGTTCCTTGACCAGCTCGAGGCAGAGGGCTTACACCAGGAATCCTGGGTTTTTATGTTTGAAATATTCTCTCCAGTTGAAATCCAATCAGAATTGTTGAGCTGCTGGTGATTGAGCACCAACACCTTTCACCTACTATATGGAGAGTTTGGAATCAGTCTATGGGATATCCAACAGCTTAGAGGTCTTCCGATCATTGGATAAATGTACAATGAGTTTCTCCCTACAGTTTTAACATCGAATTATTCTGATTATGTGTCTCCATTGACAAGGATATTACTAGTTATTGAAGTGGGATCACTGGATCATCCCCTCGAGCCTCGTTCTCTAATCGCATTTGAGGCGTGGGTAAAGTTATTCTTGCAGATGAACGGACCTAAGATGAAGGCTCACCACATACAAAACCATCCCACTCAACAGTCCCGCCAAACCCCATGGGTCATATTGTGATGCCCTTGAAGTAGGGTGATATACCACATGGGGATATGAGCTTCAGTTATATGTTTCTCCTACACTTATGCTAGTAGGTTTCTTCACCATGTTTTTTAGTGGATAGATCTTCCCATACCATGCCTTATACACTTGGGTTCGGTCCAGTACCATGATGATGGAGGCCATGCTGGAGGAGGGTTGTCCCATTAATTTGGCCATTCCTACTCTCACCTGACTTTATGAATTATTGGGACAGATTCAGCAATGTAGGTATCCACATCATCTATGTATACTATTCTAATTTCTATAAGGGTGGATGGAACAATACTTCCCTGTTATGAATATCAACATAATTCATTGGTTCCTCATTATGAATTTCATCCTTTTATTCTCTGTATTTCAAGTGTTCATCATAGGACACTAACAGTTACCAACATGGTTGTGTGGTGAACGAAGACTCTCATTTTTTTGTTCGCACCACATCCTACCCCTCATGGATAATTGAGAGGTGGCATTATTTTTTCCTTGGAGTAATGTTCATAACTTGTCAAGATTCAGGACGGGATGCTCACTTCTCTTGTAGACCGAGAAGTTATTTGTGAGACTTACCTCCCCTACTAGTTTTCCAAGTGGTCTGGATGCCTTCAATAGATTGTGCTAATTCTAGTTATTCGACTAAGGGTAGAATCTAATCCTGTGGTTCTCTACTAATTGTGGCTTATGATGATGCAAGAAGGTGCTTCTTGGGAGATTATCATTCCTAACATGATGAGTCCCACCTTCCAATAACTGGAGTATGCCCAACTATAGTTAGATTGTTACCCTGTGGGGATTCTGAAAGAACTAGTTTGATAGGTGTAGAAACCCTTGACCATTTTCTATCCCATTCATTTCCCAACAACAACACCACACACTCCTTTTATTGATATAAGTTCAATTTCTACACCTTCTACATCCATCCCTTCAGTTACCAAGACGGATACACCTCCTTCTCATACTCGTTTGGTAAGAATGCATTTGGTCCATCGTCAAAAGCATCTGGGAGGGGTTACATTAGTAAAACCCATTCCAGTGGGGAGTGATTTAGACGAATAACATCATGAAAATATTTCCCAAGATCTTAATGAGACTGGCCCCAACTGAGTATCACGATTCATCCCGGAGGCAGCAGTTAGTCCTCCAGATCCGGTTCTAGTGGATGGGCCATCTAAGGGAAACAATTATCTATCATCTTGGGTGAATTTCATTAGGTTTATCCCAATTCCTATGTCGATGCATTCTGATTACAAACATGTGATAGCATGGGAGGATCTATGTGTTGGTGATGTGGCGAGACACAATGTAGTGCCCAAAGTGGCATGGTGCAGCTACGTTATCTTACTGTAGAGACACGCCCAACCAATTATTCCAACAAGGGTGGAAATTTTGAGGGATTATTTACTGATATGGGTTCTGGTGGATTTTGTTATCAGCACTTTCGATTCCTTATTTACCTAATCATCATTGCCCACGATGACCTATCCTCCTGCAAGGAAAAGCATTCTAGGTTTAATTATTACAATTACCAGGTGGTGACCTTCTGAGATATTTCAGAAGAATTTATCATCTAAAAGTTGAGGAGATGAATCCTCATGATTTTATAGTGACCCATGAGGAGGATATGTGGGATTTTATAGCCCATGTAGCCAAGTTGAGGGGAAAACTCTCCTCTTCATGCGCCAATTACGAAGTATTCTAGAATAAGAGGAGGGACCTTAATGTTGTCTTGGACTCTGATTGTAAAAGGAGAAATGGAGTAAATAGATTATTTAGAGAAGACCATTGATGGCTCGTGACAATCACTCTCCATCCATTTGGAATGGGAGAACCAGGCCCTATCGTAGATCTGTACCAAATTCCAATATGCACACTCCCTTTTTTAATACATTGATGGGGCTCCAAATTGGGGATGTTCTTCCATTTTGGATGAAACCAATAAAAAATATTTGTCTTTTAAACTTCCCTTATCTATCTTTTAGTATAAATAACATTTCAATCAAGTATTTACTTTAAACCACGACATGAAATCTCTAAACTGAAATAATTGAATCGAGCTCAATTTTTTCCCTGAGGAAAGGGACTGAGTGAGTGTAGTTCGACTATTTGGGTGGTTTTATAGAATACCATATGATATTTTATGTATCATTCATTATTATTTCCCAAATTGTTGCCTATTCCTATACTATATGGACTTAGTGGGTGTAACTTGACTTTTTCTTAGGCTTCCTCTTTGTGGGTTTTCGACCTAACAAGATTTACACCTTTTCTGATGGCTCAATGTTTTTTTTAATGAACTGATACTCAAAATTGTTCCAGTGGTTCCTTCTTCTGATTTTCCTTCTTAGGAGTATGGATTCTTTTTCTTCTTTTGGTAGTCCATATTCCCGCCAATCAATCTTATTATTGATGTCTTAGGTCAAATGGCTTGGACCAAACATAACAAGGCAGTGCCCTGACCCGGGGCTGTTATCCAGGAATGTTCTAGTATCCTTCAGACATAGATTAGGTATTTTTTATGACCCTTGACTTGTGGGACCTGGTCATTCATGAGGCTCAGAAGCCACATAAGGCATACAAAGGTAGGATAGGACTCTCATAAGGACCAATTTGCCTTTGATTTACGGCCATTTTGTGGGAAACATATGCATAGACACTAGGGCATAATGTTCATTTTCAACCTAAGGTGTTCGTAGGACATTGGACTTCCATTTCCAATAGCCAAGTGTGATTTGAAATATATTGAATTTATTTTAAGGTAAGAAGACACAGTGGGTGGCTGGACTGAGTAGTCGTGTATGAAGACATTATGGACATTCACGTCAGCTTTTAGTGGTCTATTGTTCCCAAACATTTTACACTTGTATGAGGGAGATCTAGGGAATGGTTAATTCATTTAAGAGTCGTTTTCACATCGGTGGCATTAGGAAAGAAGGAGGTATGGAAGACGTCATCCAAGAGTTTTCCAAATCTAGAGGTGTGACTATAAATTAATGAAATTTGAGCTTATAGAAGCATGAAATTACCCTCACGGGGATGAATTTTCTTTTTATTGATGGCTATTTTTGTGGAAATCATTTGAAAAGCCACAGGGGAATAATGTTCATAGTTAAGAATTGGTGTTCTTAGGACAATGGCCTTCCATTTCTGATGGCTATTGAGGATTTTGGAGATTGGAAATTTCTTGAAAATTGTACGTGACCTTCAATGAGTGGTGCACATGAGCATCGAAAAAGGAAAATTTTAACTGAGCTTCATTGGGGAAACCTAGAAACAAGGGGGCACTCTTCATTTGCATCCAAATCAAATTCACACATAAAGATGAGATATATTTTAGAAACCTCAAAAGATACCAGAGATAAATTGGGCATGTATGTTTTATTATATCAAGGATGCGTGAAATGAGGGAAATGTAAACCATGACATTTAGGGGCCTTGAATCGCGATGAATGAAATGAGGCTTGGAAGCCATTTGAGGTACTATGATAGGAGAGGACTCTCCTGGGATGAATTTTCCATCAAGTGTTGGCCATTTTTTTAGTCAACATATATAGAGCCACTAGGTCATGATATGCATAATCAATCAAAGGTGTCCGAAGGACACTTGATATCCATCCCAGATGGACTTTAAGGGTTATGGGAATTCAAAATCACTCAAATCACATAGTTTTCAATATGATAGGAGTATATTTAGACATATTTGGGATATTTGTGGTACGATTTACTCATGTACTGGAATCCCTTATGTAGATCTGACTCGTACATAGGGTGAGGTATTTATTCTCTCTTTGGGATACATAGTCGTTTAACATCACATGGCTAGAACACATGGTTCCTCTTGAGGGAGGTAACTGTGACATGCCTTTTAGAGTCATGTTGTTAGGACCATATTCCTAGGTCACCATTCAATAATGTCACAGTGTATCTCTCATTAAAATCTCTAAACTCATGTGAGATGTGATTTGTGGGAGAAAAAAGGGATTATAAGGGTTAATTTTCATTATGTAGGAATAGAAAAATCATCATTAGAGGAAAATTTTGGGCTTAAAACATTTTCACGCAGTTTAACGTCATGTGGTGAGAATGATTTTGGCCATGTAATTTAACGTTGGGTGATGAGGAAAATTTTGGCCTTCTAATTTAATGTCGTGTGATGAGAACGATTTTGGCTATGCAGCTTAACATCATGTAGGGAGGAATATTTTGGACTTGCAGTTTAACGTCGCGTTGTGAAGATGATTTTTCTATCATAATGGTCTTCAAAAGTATTAGGATAATCTCAATTAGGATAATCTGGCGTTCCTTTGGCGAAAATGATGATAAAAGGTGTAAACCATAGTCTCGGGGGTGACTTGAATCAGTAGGGATGACATGGGGCTTGAGAGACATTGAGCGTACTGGGATTGGAGAGGACTCTTCTGAGGATGAATTTTCCTTTGATTGATGACAATTTTTGTGGGAAACAAATATAGAGATGCTAGGACATGATTTTCATAGTCAATCAATGGTGTCTGTAGGATACTAGGCATCCATCTCAGACGGCCTTGAATTATTATGAGGATCATTGTTTTCACAAGGTATAGTGTGTGACAAATGGGAAAGATGTTCCTATGAATGTGAGAATACCTGGTCCATGATTATCTAAGAATAATTGGATCTTCCATATAGGTCTGGCCTATATGTTCAAATGGAAGTAGGATCTTTTGACCTCTCATGATTGAGAGTCATGTGCAAAATATCATAATAATGAGGACTGAGCGACACATAACTCTTGAAGAATTTCGTAGTTTTATTATCATGCAACGTGACTTTTCATGGCCTTCCTCATAAAAGTCTAACTTACTCTTAGGGGGAAGGGGCATTTTTTTGTTGTTGGCTGCACCAGGATATCGAATCTCAGCGTCACTACATATCATGTGATGGTAGGAATCAAGACACACATTGGTATGATGTTCCTTACAAGTGTTTACTTGAAATATTAGAGACACTTGAAGGCAGTTTTTTTTATGACGATGATGATGATGGTTGTAATGGGATTGATGATTGAGGTGTCACTACATATCTTGTAAGAGAATGAGTCAAACCATATGTAATTCTAAAAGTTCCCTATACTGATTTTTCTTAGTCCATGTGTGAGGACATGTAATTGAATGTTTTTCAATTGATATGGCTGCCAGGACAAACATATTCTTGTATGATTTATTTTCATAAGATAATCCTCACCACTGATCCGAAGCTCACATGAGTTATACTCATTGTGGGAAACAAGGAGTGGTCACAAAGTCTCTTTTGCAGGTTTTGGGAGGTAGATGATATGATGGGGTCATTATTTTTGTGGGTTTGGACGAGATTGAAGATCAAGGTGTCTCTACATATCCTTCAAGGTCTAGAATCAAGACGTATATAGTTTGGTGTGTCCCCGTACTAATTTCGTTCAATCCAAAGGGTAGGGGAACTTTTATTCTACTCATCATGGTTTCTAGGTTTTCCATGTTACTCTATAGTTTATCTTCATAATATAATCTCTATCACGGATCCTAATATCACAAGAGTTATACTCAATGTGAGAAAAAAAGATCGATAAGGGTTTCTTTTACAAATATGGGTAGATAGGGGGCATGATGGATGCATTTTTTTGATGGGGGATGGCCATGGTTGAGGATCATGGCGTCACTACATATCCTGAGAGGGAAATAATCAAGCATCACATAGTTCTATGAGTGATCATGTAGTTTATTGTCATGCGATCAAGATTTTTTTTGCTTCATAGTTTAATGTCTTATGATGAGGACATGAGTCATAGTTTAATGCCATTTTTAGGGATAACTTTCTTATGTTTTAATGTCACATGGAGAGTATAGTGTCTCATAGATCAAGGTCTTAGATTCTGGACCTCCGCATTTAGGGAATTTGTACTCATATTTTAGGTTCATAGGGCTCGAAACATAGCTCCATGTTTTTTTCCATTACTCATAGTTTAAGGTCTTAGAGTTTGGACCATAATATGGAGGGAACTTTTTTATGACTCATTGTTTTGGGTCATAGATCATGGACAATAATATGGGAACATTTTTTACTCATAGTTTAAGGTCTTAGAGTTTGGACCTCGACATCGGAAAATTTTTATGAGTCATAGTTTAGCATCGTAGAGCTTTGTCCTTCATATAGTGAATTTTTATGAATCGTAGTACAGTGTTTTAGAGCTTGGTCCTTGATATGGGGAATGTCACGAACCAGGCTGGGTCACCATCCGACCCAGCGCCTGACCCAGTCCGCAGCATGGCCCAAAGGGCGTTCCTGATCCCCATGGGCTGGCACAAGTTCCCAGGTCTCAAAACTAGCACGTGGGAATGATTTACCCAAAATAGTAAACACAAAACTACTCAAAAGTTAAATAAAATAAAACTGTGAACTGATAACCAAACAGGCCCTTAAACCAAAATAAAATTTAAATGATTAAAACTTGAACCAACATCTAAAAATAAACAACAACAAAAGAAACTACCTCTAACTCAAACCATCAAACAACCAAAGAGGTGGAACATCCTCATGCCACAAACACCAACCAACATGAGAGGACCATTGATGACCAAAAACCCATCGTTGAGATCAACTATTCCACCATGAATACAAAAGAAACAGAATCTGCATACACCCAAAGGTGTATGTAGGGTGTGAGCCAAAATCCAAGTAGAACATCACCCAAAAAAAGGTTCGACACATAACTAATAAATGATAAATACATTTTAAATTTTAATTAATGGTATTAAATTATTAAATAATATTAATGTAAATGACATTAAAGAAAAAAATTTCAAATGGAACAACTTAAATTGAAACACACACACCCTTACTTTTTAAAATAACCAATATTTCACACCGACGAGCGTAAAGTAACCAATGAGCACAAATATGGGAGAGGCCGCATTGTTGTTAGATAGATTAGGTCCCTAGATCTTCATGTATTTTTGAAACATGGCCTAAAATTCCATGACCCTCAGGGAACGTGGTTTAGAAGGCCACAACCCACAAAAAATGTTTCTTAGAAGGTCACGACCCTCAGTAATGCGTATGATTATTTAGTGTTTCAATCATTTGTCCTGCCAGTGGAACAGGGTCGAGTCACCTCTGGAACACTATCCCACTAGTCTAGTCCACCCTCCCAGCTACCCAGGCTTCTCGGTTTGTGCTCAAACAAGTTTCATGTTCATATCACATGTCACATAAATGCATAAAAGCCAAACAGTGTATCTACGAATGAAAAATCACAATTTTCACACCCAAACCCACTTTTAAAACCATACACACACCAAATATTTTCAAAACATAATATCCATAGGTTATATACTCAACTAAACCATTTGTATAATTTAAATGAAAATCATCACTAAACAAACCACCACTTACACACAATAATACCCTTTTGGAATAAGATGCACACTAAAACATTTCTCAAACATGTTTTTCACTAGTGACATAATTTAATAAACCATAAAAAAATTATAGATCAAAAAAAAGGTGTCACCTGGTTTTACACACAAACAAAAATAACTATTAGTAATCCCATAACACATTCCAACATTTAACGCACTCAAATACATTTTTAAAGTGTGACTTGTGCCACCCAAATAGTTTCATGAAAAATATTACATCACATGTAAGACTCCCTTGAACAAACTACACAATGTAATAATCCAAACAGAAGAGCTTCTGAAACAATTTTAAATAAGTAACAACACAACAAATAAAATAGTAAACAACATGACACCAGTTTTAAAAAAAACAAACTGATATGGCATAAACATGCTACTAACAAATAAATGAAAAATGTTCATTCTGGAATGATGTGCATCCTAAGTCAGTTTTCCAAACCAATTCTCAATTCCCATACAATTTAATAAACCATTATGAAATTCTATAAAACAATTTCAAGTGACGTCACATGATTTTCCACACGCAAAACTCTCACGAAAACTCCCTTTATTACAAAATGATAGTTTTCACCACTTTATAATCCAATTCACAGCACTTAATAAATTAAATAAACTTATTTCACAGCTCAAATAACAAAATGGAATTACTCAATAAGTTTTTTCATAGAAATTCACTACGCACTATACTAACTTTCTACCAAAATAAATCAACGCATGTTAACATCTTTTGAAAACCAAGTTCGCACCCAAATAATTAATGGAAGGCCATGCTAAAACAATCAGACATGCAACTTAATTTATCAAACAATATTTATATGCGAAACCACCTACCTCACTTGGTGAAACTTCCATAAAATTAGGCGAAAACATATTCGTGCAACATTTGCACAACAGGGAACCTAGCGTGAATCCGAAACAAGGAAAAATCGCCCAAACAATAAAATCAAACTCATAACCCTAACTGAACCACACTAAATTGAATGAAAAAACTATATAAAAGGGGATTTACCCAATGTGGAGGCTTCCAGATAGAGTTTCAGGGGCGTTGCAGTCACTAAAGGGGTCGACCAAGGGGTGAAAGAGGGGGTCCAGTGGGGTTCCGAGCCAGAAAGAGGGGGGGGGGGTTAGGTGGGGTTCCGAGCTGGAAGGGTGTGTGACACTGGAGGGGAGTAGTGCGAGAAAAATAGAGGAAGGGGGAGACTGACGCCAGTGAGGGGAGGCCTCCATACAGTAGTGTGCTTGTGGGAGAGGGAGAAGGGGAGATGTGGCGGTACCTCGCCAGAAGGGAAGCAGGGGCGCAAGGCAGTGGTCCAACGTGGGAGGAGGTAGCGCGACGGGAAGAGGGAGAGTAATGGGGGAAGGCCTTCGATGGGAAAAAAAGAAAAAAAAGGGGAAGTGGGTGTTCGACCGGGAGAAGTTAAAGAAGGGGGGGAGGCACCGACCAAACCCTAACCATAGAAATAAATAAATAAATAATAGAAATTGAAACACAAAACTAATAATAATAGTAAAGATCATAACTAATAATAAAAGAAGAAATAAATAAAATAACATAATTATATTCACTAATATAAATAATAATAATAATTAGACCCATGAATAATTAATAATATCCTAAATATTATTATTATTCTTTCTATTAAAACAATTTATTAAGTTAATTCTATTTCCCTTATTTTATTTTTTTATTTCGACTTTATTATTCAATTAATTTTATTTCATTATTACCTTTTTTCATTTTATACCTCTTTAAAATTTTATTTCATTATTAATAACTCCTTTATTTAATTAGTTGAACATCAGGCTGGCGAGCGGAAAACTGAGCAAGGACGCACAACTTCGACAACGGTGCATTGATCACTGTCAAGGTCAGAACACATATTTTTAAATAAGAACTCATAAATTTTATATTGGGCCTCGACCCGAACAACCTGATGCCCAGAAAATTAATAAAATAAACAAATTATAAATGAAGGGTGTGATAGTTCTCCCCACCATAAATCTTTCTTTCCCCGCAAATCTACAACTAGGACCGAACCCCAAATTATAAAACCACAACCCCTTAAGATTCAAAGGGGATACCCATATTCATCAAGAAAAGAGATGAAAAAGCATCGATCTCAGAGAGAGTGACTCAAATACATCTTCAAGAAACTCATTAAAAGACTTCCTGATGTATTTCTCCCACCCCAAAGTGTTAGAACAACTCCATTTGACTAATCTAGGCAGGGAACCCTCGCACCCACGGAAACCAAATTCACATGCCGAAACAACTCAAGCACAATTAAATGAAAACCACAACATTTGGCTAGAATGAAGAAAGAAGATCAACCACATACAAGGATAACTCTTATCACCTATCACCAAATAATCTCTTAGAACAGAACTAAAAGGTCAACATGGGGAAAGACTAAAGGCACACCCCACCATTCGAAACCAACTGACACACAAGATGAGATTGGAAAACCGAAATAGGGAGGTCTGAGCGGACTCCCCATCATTAGATAAAATTCCACCATCGATTCATTCTAGAGATATTCATACAAGACCCAATGTAGGTCTCCCCACCATTAGAACTAATAGATGATACATGACTTTGAAATGTTCTTGATGGTGACCAAACACCCCACCACAAGGGGAGGGGAGGGAGGGGCCTGACCATTGGGCGTCAAAAACACGACTTAAAACCAATGTGCATCTCCAAATACTTGGATGATCATTATTCAAATTTGATACTGATTTACCCAACAGACTCCCATACAGAACATAAAAATAAATTTCATCCAGTGGAACACGACCCCCAAGACTCTAAAGAAATGAGACGACCCCAATTCCACATAGGCAAGGAATCCTTATGCGCCTGAACGAGTCATTCAAAATGGAACCATAGTAAATAATTTAAACAACTTTTACTTTAAAAACTGATGAAAAAAATAATGTCGGGGTCCCATACACTCCTGGGGTTCCGAAACACGCGCCAACTTCACTCAGAGACCTTTGGCTGGAACCCTGATCTATGAAACATCTCCTTCCTCGTAGTAAGGTATTAAAGACTCCCGAAAACAGCTTCTCCTTTTTGTGTAAAATGCGACCACACCACAACTGAGACAACACCAACAAATAATACACACCACAACATACAACTACTCCCTCACGACATATCGACCAAAATAAGGGTTTAGAAGATTCACATGCATCACCTTTCAACTTAAACAAGAAACATAATTAAAGATGCACGACAAACAATCCCCTTTGAATTAGAAAAAAAATAACTCCATGAGAGGGCACACTCCTATGAATATAGTGATTCCCAAAGGATCCTACGAAATCCATGCATGATTTTTCAAAGAGAACTCACGCTACTAGAAGTCACCAAACATGACCCTTGCAGCCGATGAAAGCACTGCAAGACTTTCAAGGCACCATTCGACACTGATAACTCTAAACAGCCTTCACCCTTCCCCGCTGGAATTCCTTTCTCCATTTCAAGGGAGAAACTTCAAACATGACAGTGTCAAACATCATACCCAAAAAGTTAGACACTCAAAATACCACAACTCCCTTCAACTCCCCTCTCATTTTTCATCCTACTGTGAGAGGATCCACTTAGTTGTAAAAATGATAGGTGGGTTAAATTATATAATTCAATAAGAGATTCATCTAATCAAATGAAGGTTCGACCAATGGTGATTTTCCAGTGGCAACACTTCAATCACATGTCAACGCATTATGTTGGGGCATACACTTGTCACAAAAGAACACCATAGACCCATCCAAATTGTTCTAATGATCAAGATATTCAATAATATAACACTAGGCATGCCGGGGAAACCACTGCAAGGGATTCCCAAAGTACTTTCCCAAAGAATTCACTGACTATACTCTTCTATACCAACTTACAAATAAGAATCTAAAATCAGGACACAAATCAATTGAATGGGATTCTTATCTTGGAACTCCTCACATCCAACATTTCAAAAGCACAAGGACACACCACGCAATCACCATTTACTGAAACACCAAATTTTCATTTAACAAAACTTTTTGAAAATAAGCAAATCTATTTAGTTTCAAAAACATCAATGGTGACCCATGGGCCTCACACAAGAATGTTCTTGTGCCATATTGGCACCCAACTCATATCCATATGGGAATTCACCTACTCATGCCATTAACCATTTCGTTTTCCATAAACATGCATGCATGTGGTTTACCATGAGAACACCAAGAATCAAATCCAAACATTTCTATTTTTCAAAACCAAAACATTCACCCACACCTTTAAATTATCATATATCACATAGTTTTTAATGTTCTTCATTTCAAAACATTCTCCAAGACCAAATAATTTTATCTTAAAAACCAAATTTCCACAATTCCAAAATAATGAAATGAGGAACAGTGCAAGAGAAACTAGTGTCAGCGGGTGACTGGAATATATGGTTGTAGCCATACACCAATCATGCCACTGCCACAGAGGGTATTCTAGGATAGTGTTTCTTTCTCAACATGGCTTTTCCAAACCCTGCGAGCTCACTGGGACCACTGACTCTACTCCCTTTTCATTTCCCCTAAAAAAGATTAACCACAAGGACCAAAGACTCTGACAAACCTCAACATACATTGGTAACTCGAGTCCTTCCACGAGGTGTGATGGCCAGTCACCTTACTCTTAGCCAAGAAGTCGAGTCCCCGCAACCTTAAATCTAATCTACCATGAATCTAATGCAAAATAACACAAACCAAGGTGTAAGACTCATTTGATACCATTTTGTCATGAACCAGGCCGGGTCGCCATCCATCCTGGCACCCGACCCGGTCCGCGGCATGGCATTAAAGGCATTCACAATCCCCACGAGCTGGCACAAGTTCTTGTGTATCAAACCTAGAATGTGGGAATAATTTAAACGAATAGTACACACGAATCAACTGAAAAGCTAAATAAAATAAAACTGTGAACTGATGACCAAACAGACCCTTAAACCAAAATCAAATTTTATGGTTTACAACTTGAGCCAACATCCAAAAATAAATGACAACAAAAGAAACAACATCTAACTAAAACCTTCAAGCAACCAAAGAGGTGAAAAATCCTCATGCCAAAAACAACAGCCTTCACGAGAGGACCATTAATGACCAAAACCCCATACATGAGCTCAACGCTTCGACCTAGAATACAAAAGAAATAGAATCTACATATACCCAAAGGTGTATGTAGGGTGTTAGCCAAAAGGGTAATAGGATGTCACCTAATAAAAAGGTTCAACTCATAACTATTAAAAGATAAATACATTTGAAATAGTAATCAAAGTATGTAAATGCTTAAATAGCTTTAATGAAAACAATTTCAAATGGAACAAATTAAATTGAAAAACACACACCCTTAATTTTTAAAATAACCAATATATCACACCGAAAAGCGTAAAGTAACCAATGATCACTAATATTGGAGAGACAGTGTCCGTGTTAGCTAGCTTGGGTCCCTAGATATTCGTGTCTCGGTGAAACTTTTCTTAGAAGGCCACAATCCTCAGAAAACATGGATTAGAAGGCCAAGAACCACATAAAACGTTGCTTAGAAGGCCACAACCCTCAGTAAAGCATATGTTTAGTTAGTGTTGTAATCATCCGCCCTTTTAGTTGAACCGGGCCAAGTCACCTTTGAAACACTAGCCCACTAGTCTAGTCCACACTCTTAGCTACCCAGGCATCTCGGTTTGTGCTCAAACAAGTTTCATGTTCATATCACTTGTCACATAAATGAAAAAATTCCAAACAGGGTATTTTTGCATACAAAATCACAATTTTCACACCCAAACCCACATTTAAAACCATACGCACACCAAAATATTATGAAAACATAATCTGCATAGGTTACACACTCAACTATACCATTTGGATAATTTAAATGAAACTCATCTCTAAATGAACCACCGCTTACACACATTAATACTCTTTTGGAATATGACGCACACTAAAATATTTCTTAAAAATGTTTCCCACTTCTGAAATAATTTAATAAACCATAAAAAAATTATAGAGAAATAAAAAATGGTGTCACATGGTTTTAAACGCACTTGAAAATAACTATTAATAACCCCAAAACACATTCCAACATTTAACGCACTCAAATAAAATTTTAAAGTGTGTCTTGCGCCACCCAAACAGTTTGATGAAAAATCTTACATCACAAGTATGATTCCCTTGAACAAACAACATAATTTAATAAGACAAACATAAGATCTTATGAAATAATTTTAAATAAGTAACAACACAACAAATAAAACAATAAACAGAATGACACCGATTTATTCAAAAAAAATGACATGGAATAAACATGATAATAATAAATAAATGAAAAATGTTCATTCTGGATTGATGTGAATCATATGATTGTTTTCAAAACCAGTTTTAAATTCCCATACCATTTAATAAACCATTAATAAATTCTAAAAATCAATTTCAAGCGACGTGACATGCTTTTCCACACACAAAACTCACATGAAAAACCCCTTTATTTAAAAATACTTTTTCACTGGTTCATAGTCCAATTCAAAGCACTTCATAAATTAAATAAACTTATTTCACAAATCATATAACACAATAGAATTACTCAATAAGGGTTTTCTCAGAAAATCAATTCTCACTATTCTAACCTACTACCAGAATAAATCAACGCATGTTAAATTCTTTTGTAAACTAAGTTTGCGACCAAATAATTAATGGAAGGCCAGGATAAAATAATCAGACATGAAAAATAATTTATCAAGCAATATTTATACACAGAACCACCTACCTCACTTGGTGAAACTTATAGAAAATGAGGTGAAAAAGTATTTGCGCCACATTTGCACCACAAGTAACCTAGAGCGAATCCTAAACAAAGAAAAATCACTCAAAAAATAAAATTAAACCCATAACCCTAATCGAACCACACTAAATTGAATAAAAAACCTATAAAATGGGGATTTACCCAATGTGGATGATGTCAGAAGGAGTTGTGGGGGTGTTACAATTGCCGAAGTGGTTGACCGAGGGGTGTAAGAGGGGGTCCAGTGGGGTTCTGAGCTGGAAGGAGGGGGGGGGGGTCCGGTGGGGTTAGTAGCTGGAAGGGTGTGCGGCGCTGGAGGGGAGAGGTGTGAGAAGATCCAAGGAATGGGAGATCAATGCTAGTGAGGGGAGGCCGCCACACAGCAGCACACTAGGGGTAGAGGGAGCAGGGGCGACGTGATGGTACCTCGCTGGAAGGGAAGCAGGGGCACGAGGCAGTGGTCTAGCATGGGAGGGGGTACCATGAAGGGAAGAGGGTGAGGAAGGGGAGAAGTCCTTCGACGGGGGAATTTTAATAAAATAGGGGAAGAGGGTGTTTGACTGGGAGAATAAAAAGAAGGGTGGGGGGGAAGTTCCGACCAAACCCTAACCCTAAAAAAATAAAAAAAAATAAAAAATTGAAATTGAAACACAAAATTAATACTAATAATAAAGATCATAAATCATAATAAATGTAGTAATAAATAAAATATCTTAATTATCTTCACTAATATAAATAATAATACTAATAATACTCAGCAATAATTAATAATATCCCCAAATATTATTATTATTCTTTCCATTAAATCAATTTATTATGTTAATTATATTTATCTTATTTTATTTTTTTATTTGGACTTTATTAATCACATAATTTTATTTCATTATTAATTATTTTCATTTTACACCTCATTTAAATTTTATTTCTTCATTAACAACTCCTTTATTTAATTAGTTGAACATCGGGATGGCAGGCGGAGAAATGATCGAGGCCGCGCGGCTTCGACATCGGCACACTGAACGCAGTCAAGGTTAGAACACACATTTTAAATAAGAACTCAGAAATTTTATTTCAGGCCTTGACTCGAACTACCTGATGCCCGGAAAATTAATAAAATAAACAAATTATAAATGACCGGTGTGAGAGGGAAATTTTTTATGAGACATAGTTTAATGTCATAGAGCTTGGAACTTGATATTTGGCCATTATTTATGACTCATAGCTTAACATCGTAGAGCTTGGACCTCGATATGGATACATTATTTATGACTCAATGTTTAACGTTGTAGTAATTGGACCTCGATATGGGGAAATTATTTATGACTACATAGTTTAACATCATAGAGAATTGTCCTTGATATGGGCACATTCTTTTTGAATCATAATTTAACATTGTAGAGCATGGACCTCAGCATGGTGTTTTTCTTTATGACTCATAGTTTAACATCATAGATCATCGATCTGCCTAAATACCTTTGGTGGGTTAGTAGTTTTTCTTCCCCTGATGGATACTCTAGGACAACTGGGCTTGGGTTTATTTCAAATGGGGGAAGGAGTATTCTAGTTCCTATCATGTCTGTCGTAGGGTTCTTTCGTGTTTTTTCACGATGTTAATGGTTTGACTTATGGTATGGCCATGAATTTGACTCTCGTCGCAATCATTCCTTCTAAGAAACCTCTGGCCTTTGCACCCTCCCCCTTCGACTCTCTAGTTGGGCATGGGGAATTTGGGTCTGTGTCCATAGTCTACATCAGAGAATGTGTCCATCTAGTCAATGACATTAATGTAGCTGAAGATCAGTTCTTGATTCGATACTGTTCCTGTCTGACTGTCTCCTTCTGATGGTGTTGTTTTCTAGGGTGGTGCCCATTGTACTAAGTCTATTGTCATGATGTCCGAATGTGTCAACACTGACTTCATCTTTGGTGTCATCTCATATTCTTTCACTTACATTATGCTCTTTTGGCATTTAGAGGACCGCAGGGATGAATATCTTACTTGTGCTGTATTTGGAGCTTTGAGGGGAATAGTTGGTGGATTCAACTTCACTTGGAGGATTCCATAGCCTCGGTTAATGGTCATTTGGGTCCTCGAGTTTTCAAACATTTTCTTCTTATTTATAGTGACTATTTTTAACCCCTCTTCCTCTCTTGAGTATGAGGAGGAAACATATTCCAGTTGTTCTAACATTATGACCAACTTGAATTTCCCAAAATCCACCATATTTTGTAGGATATTATTGAAAACAAAGAATTAATTGGTGGTGTATCCCAGTATCCAGTAAGACAGAAAATAATTTGGATAGTGGTCGAGACCAACTTCATCGTCCCTCTTCAGCTCTAAAAGCTAGAGAAAATTGTAAATCATGGTGGCTATGAAATAGACCAAACCTAGTCGTATCAGAAAAAATAAAATTTATTTATTAATTATTAGAACTGATTTATTTTGTAACAATATCACTCATTTGACCAAGGTGGTGGTGGTTGTTGGCGTCCAGGGGGTCCTGCATGGTTTGGTGGTGGGCACATAACTAGAGCTGGGGCCAGGGGTGGCTTATGTATGACAGAAGACACTGTAGTTTTTCCCATTATATTCCCAGGGGATGATGGGACCATTTGGTACTTAATATTGATCCTTTTAAATTAGTATTATATCCTCTGGGAAATGGTATAGAATTCTCTAAACTCACTAGTGTACTTTACTAGGATGAGCGCTGTTCAATATTCATCCAAAAGGTTATCGATGCACATGGCAAGCATCTCATCCTGGGTGACTAGCCAGTTCAAGGAATATTTTAGACCCTTCCATATGGAAATGAAGTCTAATACTCTTTAATTCTCTCACTAACTGTAGTTATTGAGATCACTGAACGTCATCTTTAGCAGAATCAAACAGAACTGGAAGTGAAACTATCACTGGAGGTCCTCCAAGTCTATAATTGAATTGGCAGGTCGGCTAGTGAACCATAGGAATCCTGATCCCTGCAGGGTTTGTACGAACCAACAATGTTTTACAACTTATTATTCCTCTATAGTTCCTATCATGGGATCACAGTAAGAGACATAGTACATTGAATGTTTTTCTGGGTCCCCTGAGCCATTGAATTTTGGGAATACAGGGTTCTAGAAGTTTGATGGTGGCGGAACATTGATCACCCACTCGGGGTAGAGTTTGCGCTCAAGTTTTATCAGAAGAAGACTCCCCTCCACAGATTCTAGTTGAGTTGTTAGCTACTCGAAAGTGTATAAGATCCATTTTTGTATGTCATGTAAGACTTGAACTTGAGTTATTGTGGTTGGGGCCATGATTGGGAATGTTGGTGATACTGGTATTTGAGGTGGATACCTAGCCAGGAGAAATATTTGTGGGTTTTACTGAATATATATTTGGTGCCTTCCTAGTGGGGGGAATTATTTATTTCCTTCTAGGGCTAGGATGAATGGTCCTTCGAGATTGGTTTCATTCACTAGTATGATTTTGGGTGGTTTGGGAACTTCTTTTGGGAGCACCTGCTGACATTCCGCAGAGGGAACACATCCGGTGAGATAACTCCCTTGAAAAAATTGGATTAAATTTTCCCTTGATGAAGTTTTGCAGTGGAGGTAATTTTGGATTTACTGAGGGGGAACCTAGATTTATGACCACCCTTTGGTTTTGGTTATACACACAATTAGGCTTGGTGTGGGATGCCTCTAGGAGGGAACCATCTTCCTTTGTGTCCCCTCCTCCTACGCCATTTCTAGTGAGATCCTTGGAGTTGACATTCACCATGTTCATTGAGGCATACCACATTTGGTGTCGTATACCTATTGTTGAATGGTAAGAAGGATTACTGCACCCTTTATTGGACTTTATCCTTCTATTTTACAGTATTCTTCAGGCTTCTTGATGATGATTGGCCTGAAGGGATCCCTAGTCTTACCTCAGAATGTGACTTTGTATTGGAGGGTGAGAGACACGAGAAGGGGTGGAATTGGAAAATCCTATATCCATTGTTCTTCCTAGATGTTGGAAGACAGACGTTTACCATGTGGGGATTGGAGGTAGAAATTCCCCCAACCCTGCGAGCTGGGGTTGTTCTCATTCTCCTGTTGTTGTGCTATAGCTTGGATTTGTTGGTCCTAATGGGGGAATTTTGATTTAAAAATTCCAACATCTCATTGGGCTGGGGCTGTTCTTGTATTTTGGTGGTACCTGCAACTATTTTCAGCGTTTAAATTTCACTTACTTCTACATGGGTGTGAGATTAGTATGGAATTTGGCATGCACAGAGTCTATGGCCTTTTGATGGCATGCTCTCTACTTTCTGGTTGGCTTCTCTGAGGTGGGAAGCCTACTAGATGTTCCGGGTCTCCAGACATAGATGTTTTTTTGATGGCTTGATCCCTTTAGCCCTGATGCTTTTGATACTTACTCCCAGCAAATTTTTGTTGGCTATCCCATCTTCTCTGAGGTGGGGTTTCACTTGATAGGTGCCTCTTGGTGATGACATTTTAGGATTTCATTTTCAATGGGGTCTGCAGGATAGGATAAGGGGTGAAGTGAAAAGCTCCATGTTCTCCACATCCTCGAATGTGGAATACAACTGGGGTATTTCTTATAAAGTGACACAATATATGAAGTGTGTGGTGGAAATCAAATTAAATGTTTTTATTCTGCCTTTCTAATTGTGGAAGCTTTGCGGACGGGAGGGCTTCCAAGTCGATTAGACGTCGAAGCTCCCCTATCATGTTGACATGGTTCGCATATCCTTTGTATGGTAGGAATTTCTCTGTTATATTTCGAAGAGTTTTCCATATATTTAGGTGAATTTCATGCGTTCATTCCGTGGACAATTCACCTGGAATGTCGAAATTAGAAGTGTCTGTAGGCCAATACATCAATGGTAAATTATCCCTAGATAGTTGTCTTCTCACAAGAAACATATCATTCTGTTGTTATTTTAGAGGTTCCTCTACTTGATATATCCATATTGAATTATTATTAAGTGATTTCATCCAAGAAACTGGGGTGGTGGGAGTCGTTGTTATTTTGCAGATGGAATGGGGTTGGCTAGGAAGATTAGTATAGCCCTAGGCCATCCTTTCATTGAGAAATAATATATCCTATTATAGATGGTGTGACTGATGTGTCTGACTCCTTTCCATGCACCTCACCATAGGTGGGATTTCTCACATCGGTTCTAGTAAGGGTATGAACTTCTTTTTAGAATGGATTTATGTTGGAAGGAGGACCTTTGTAAGTGGTGTCGTGATGGCGAGAGCTACCATTTCGACTTGATGCTCGACCATGGTAATTTTCATTACGACGTATACCCTAGGGAGGACCTTCAGAGGGGTTGTAGTGGGGGGGGACCATATTTTTGTTCAATGTCACTGTGGGGTGGAACTTCACAACAACTGTCATTGTGGGGAGGGGCTTCACAATAACCGTCATCATGGCATGGACTACCATCGTGGCTTGATACCTGGATGTACGAATAATTTATTTAGTGTATTTCATGTGGAGGGCCTTTTGGATGTACTACAATGTGGGGAGGACCCTCTCATTTCTTGATGTTACTCTGGGTAGGACCATCAAAGAAACTGTTATTATGGGGAGGGACTTCAAAATATCTGTCATCATGGAAAGGACTACCATCTTGACTTGACGTCCGACTATATGGAGAGCATATATTCAATGTATTCCCTAGAGAGGACCATCAGGGCAGACGAATGAAATGAGAGGACCTTCTTGGTGTCTAATCATCAGGTCGAGGGTAGGTATAACCCAAAACAAATATGGAGATTTGATCTCATGATCGATCATTCTTGACCCACAATGTGAGCCCCCATGGGTGATTTGTGGAGGATCTTCAATGCTGTTGGTAGAAACATTTCATGGAGGACCCTCGCAAATTCTACTAACACAAACCAACATTAGTAATGGAATAATGGGGTCTTGATCCTTTTTTGATATATGACTGAGGGCATCAAGAATCCCATCTCCCTGGAGAGAAGGATCATGTATGTTCTCTTCATATTTCGGTTGCCTTTGGTACTTTTCATTTTTGGGAGCTCTCTTGTGGGAAACCAAGGCCATCTGCTATTTGTAATGGAGTTTATATATAGTTCCATGACTTTTTGGGTCCCAAAAAGTCGCCAGGATACACTGATAGAAATATAGAGTTTTGGAAGCGATATATACATGTCCTAGAGTGGTCAACACATTGGACTGAAATCCCCTAGTTGGAACAAGTATTTTTTTCTGATCCGGTAGTCTGTTTGTTGTAGGATATTTCCATCGAACCTCATGGATTGGAGAAAGGATTCATAACTGCTCTGGACTAACTAAATAATTTTGTGAGTGAGTCATTATATTTTAGAAAATTGGGTCATGGGCCTGATTTCTCACATTTTCCGCTGATGCAATGATATCATGGCATGTTTGGAGGATCTGGTCTGGAGAAGACGTCTGATCTTCCATCTTTCCAGGATGTGCTGAGATTCATATTTGGCTGGAATGGTTATGAAGGCCCATTTTAATTTCCTAGAAATAGTTTTTTCTTACTCTGGTCTTCCATGAGATTCCTATAGATACTGGCAGTTCTCCTCTACCAGGATAGAGGAATGAGTTTGTCACCGGTTATCTTCTTCTGTTGCCACCATAGTTGACTGGTGGTCTTTATATTCATGAACCTGGATTTTCATCCACTCCCTTTCTATTGTATTGGTTTCATGGGATTTGTATACATCTAGGGGAAATTAACTTTGTTTGTATTTAGTTTTCGTCCTATTTGGATGGCAGGATGGATATGCATCAATAGGTATTTGTGCATGTGTATAGTTGGTTGCTTTCCTATTTGGATGGTAGGCTTGAAATACATCAGTAGGTGTTTGCTACTGCATGTAGCTAATTGCTACCCTATTTTGATGGTGGCCTTGTTGTGTGTCAGAATATATATGTATCTACCTGTAGCTTGATTCTCTATCGATAGGGTGGGATTGATGAGCACTAGTATTAACGTGTTTCTGCTCATATCGTTCCACCCTACTTTATAGGGCTTGATTGGAGAGGGAAGAGTTGTGTCTCTGCCCATTGATTGTCATCGCATTAGTATGGTGGATCATCTCTACATGAAACAAGGTGATAGCATGTTCCTAGTTACATATTCGCCACCCTTGGATGACAACTCGAGGGGCACGAGTCTCCTAGACTTTGGTAGGTGCCCTTAGAATAAGGTCCTCTTCGACAGGAGGGGGATTTTTTATCCGCCAGGTTCCCGGGAGTATGACCCCTGTGTTGTTGAGACGAATATGACAGTATTGACTTCATCTACCTCCCTATAGTAAGGGAGGTTTTTCTTTGTCGTGTTCAGGGGACATGGTCCTTAAATGATTTGAGATGACCACCAGGGCCACCTGGTGCTAGGGTGCTGGTAGCGACTAAAGAGGCAGTTGGTCGACCTTTGCAGACCAGAGGGCTTGTCATGTGGCCTACAACTTGGGGAGAGTACCATTTCAGTGGTACTCCTTGATTAGCATACTGGATATCGGGCAGTGAGGTTTTTGGGTAGGCGAGGGGGTATTGCTCTTCGTTGAGCCCCTGACCGCCTGTAGGATTACTGACGTGCATGTCTGCATGGATTGTGGGAATGCCATTTAGAACGAAGGTCAATCTGCCGGAAACTGCAATATACATATATGACATACAGACCAAAAAACACCATCACAATATCATTCCTTTAAACATTCACATTTTTTGCGATTTACCTTGGCTCTCTTCCCCGTTTCTTTTACCGTATGGAAAAGGATCTTGAGTGGGGTGAGACCGCCACCTTGGTTAAGGATTCATGTCAGGATCACCATTTTTGCTCCACCTCTAATGTGGCTGGTTTTTCACATACCGGAGAGAACAAAATAGTATGATGTGTAGTATCCCTTTGTATTTATTATTTGGCTAGAACCGCCACCTTGGTTAAGGATTCATATCGAGTTTACCATTTTTGTTCCACCTCAAAGTTGGCACATTTTGTGGGTGGTGTAGAAATGGATAAAGGGGATAGTCACCCGTCCCTTTTTCTGTAGAGATATGTTCTCGTAGAATTTAATTTTCTTATGTTTTGAACCATTCAGTGTCATCATCCTTTAAAGAAGTTTGAATTAAACCTCCAGGAATGGTTGGTCCTAATGGGTGGTTGTGTGGGGGTCAAGCACTCATGAAATCGGTCCTCATCAGATGTAACGTCCTGGAGTGGTCTCTAATTGTTTTATTGGGGGATCCAAGAATGCCCAACGGACTTGGTATCCTTGATTAATGGACCTTTTTTCCAAAAGGATTGTATTCTTCAGCTAACTATTTGACCAACGACACATAATGACTCCAATGGTTGAGAGAATGGGAGGTCGGGCTCACCGAACCCTTCCAGGGGAGGATTTTTTCTTGTTCTGGGACTCCCTTATAAATTTATGTTGTATTCATATGTTCATGAATCCTTGGTTAATTCCAAAAGATTGTGTCCACAGGTAACCCTTGATTTTCAAAATCATCGTAAGCATACATATATTTGATGCTATGAAGGTGATGCTGACATGAAACATATTATAAGGTTCTATATATTTTATTTTCATATAGGGGGATAGAAGATGAATTTATATTGGGATTGGGCCCAAAAGTAGGGCTTCCTACATATCCTAAGGAGTGGAATTAGAAGCCACATAGTTCGTCATGTGTGGGGCTTACACATGGGAGTTGCCCATTCAAGGAATCATGATTGGGTGGAACCTTCATGGGAGGGAACCCTTTTGTTCTCGACCATTCTAGTATGTGTCCTATTTATCTTATTTAGATCGGGAATCACAGTTCTCATAGATCAAAAGTGTGTGGATTACGCATTAGAGCTTCCCATTTGAGGGGACATGATTGGGTGGACCGTTTATGAATGGGCACCCATTTGAGCTTGGGATTTCTGGTAGGTGTCCTACATATCTTGTTTTAACCAAGAATCAATGTTCTCATAGATCATATGTGTGGGTATTATTCATGAGAGCTTCAAATTTGAGGGGACGTGATTGTGTGGACCCTTTATGGATGGGAACCCATTTGTGGTCGGGCCTTCTGGTATGAATCCTACCCACATAGTTTTGACGATGAATCAGAGTTATCCTAGGTGAGATGTGTGTTGATATTGTAATCCTCACAAACCTATAAGACCACATGAGTCATGTTTGGTTTGAGAAATAAGAGGATTTAAAATATTCAACAATGCACATGCCTCATCCACTGTTGGTGGGGGAGGGAGAGCCCGTGGCGGAAGAGGCCGGGGAGACTGTGGGAGAGGATGCAGAGCGATGAACCATTCCATGTGAAGTGGAATTATAGGGCACACAACCCGAACTCAGAATATTGGGGAAATAACTTAGTGGGAGATCCCCAGATCATGTTCTGGGAAGGATATAAGTTTCATCCTCACCAATGGGGGGAGAGAACATAACCCCTTCGACTGATCATTGTCCCTAATTTAATGGTAAAGCAAGTGATCATACTTAATCATGAGAATAGGGAGGTTCACATTGGAATCCCAGTGTTGGAATCCAGGTTACCATGGGAATGTAGCCTTACATACATTCCTGAAGCCCGCACCATTGTTGGGATGGCCATCATGACTATACTTACCATTGGTATGTAGACTCAATGGGGTGCGATGATGCACCCGATGGTCTGATCATATGGGTATGGTGGCATCGGATGAGGCTTTGGCCTAGTGTCAGAGGACTGGTTAGTGGAAAGACCATATAGGACTGGACGATAGTAGAGTTGTGTGGTTAGAACTAGTTGGATCAATACCTAAAACACCCCATTCCACATATTGGATTTCCATGCGGGATGGGGGAGGCTCTAAATACCATAATGGTATGACGGTGGAGGGGTCGTCCATGTACCACTATAGTACGGGGGCATGGGTATCATCTTCCACATACTGAAGTGGTACGTGGCTCACAGTGCTGCTTTAGGATGCTTCCGTATACCGATTGGAAATGTGGCACCCGGTTCAATATGCGTAGCAATATGCTACGGGGAGAACTATACTAGAGGAGGGTGCGGTGGATTACCATTCATGGGAAATTCATATGTGAGAAGTATTTGGTTTTTGGTTCACCAGTTAGGTTTGTGGTTTTATTATTATTATTTATTTACCCTAGTTTGTGGTTTAGGACCGGATGTACCTGCGGAGGAAGTGGTTCGCGGTTCATGCATCATTGATGAAACAAGAAGAAAGCTGAAATTCAACCTTTTAAGTCTCCTGCAATCTTTCATTATTCTTCCTTCCTCCTCTACCCATTTCCTACCTTTATACTGTGCTAATTTTATATCGAATAATATCGATCGTATCTACTAGGCACATGGAATCATTTTCAGAGGCACATTGAAGAAACATTATGACACACAGAAGACTCAATGAACCAGCGTTTTCAGAGGCTTTATTTCATGATAATCAGTCATAGAACCCTTCCCATTTACAATGTCCAAAAACTTATGTGTTCTTAGTACGGTACTCAAACTGGCCTTACATGCACAACTACTTCGATTTATGTGGTTCACATTTTTCCTTGCTCGCTGGCCATCGCCTCACGGGCTAGTGGTTCGTGGACTGTGTCACATACCTGGTGGTTCTCGATCCATCTTCTCTATATACCATTCCCGGTGATGCTACATAAGCTATATAAAAACCTTGAAAACGTTAATTCCTTAAAGTTCCTACAATGAAATGATACTTAATTTGAGCCCCCTTTACGTAATAGACATGTAGAAGAACTTGCTTCCTTCTACAAAGTGACTATGGGTGGATTTTCTCCTCTTAGAAGAATTTTTAGGACCCTAAAATCTCTATTATAGATCATAGGATAACCTAATATTTATTATATAAAGGATGATCTCCATTATATCTCCTCAATGAATTGGGACATGAGACAATGTTAACCATTTAGGTTTCCCCTAAGAAATTATTGAATTTATCATGATGGTTATTTAATGTATAACTATGATGGTTACACCAAGAGTAATATTTAAGGTTAATCTATGTGTAACCATAATTTTTATTCCATTTGTAATAGTTATAAGAAATGGTTCATGGATTCCAACACATTTTATTTGTGATTTATATGGGTTTTAATGATTCCTTTAATCAACATTTACATCCAATGTCTTGTTTTTATTTATTTCAATTACCTATTACTTTGATAAAGATTCTTCCATGTTTCATGATTGATGATGCAGGTATTGATGTGTATAAATATCATTTTATTATCTGATGAACTTCAATTATTTCCTCAAAATTATATGCACATCTTATTCTCACTAATAGATTTAAATTGATAATTATTATATTTACACTTACTTATATTCCATCTCACCATTATGATGCTTCTATTTCCCTACATTATGAAGAATTATTCTAAATTAACTCTACCTAAAAGGGTATTATTTGTGGATAATTTCATGGGTGATTATGTAGATCATTAGAAACTGGTAGATTATTAATCAAATTTGTTAGTATTTTGTTTGTAATTAAATTAAAATATATACCTAAATGTTTCTTGTATATATAATTGAAAAATTATTTTCTTTTGGTGTAGTATATATTGGATGAAAAAATTGGATCACATTTATCTATATCAATTCTAGATATTTAATGTTTAATTTATAACTCATGATCTCAGAGTGTGAGTTTGGGGCTGTTACTATTAGTATCATAGAAAAGGAGTGATTCTGATATTTGATAACTCTCTCATGTGAACATTGGGGAATGAGTGACTCTCCTCCCTTCGGATTCACATGGAAAGGGATTCCATTTGGGGGTTATAGTAGGAGTCCTTAACAAGAGTTTTTTCCAATAATACAGTGATGTGATTTGTATTAATTATATCCCATTGGTTATACTTATAGATTATTACAGTTGGTATCCATTTAGGATATAGATATTTTTGGAGATTCAGATGGTTTCATGTGATTTTTTCTTAATATTTATACATACCATCATGGGTTTATATGTTTTATCTTGATAATAATTTTAATGTCACAGATATCCCTTTTAGGTTTTTTATTAAATAAGTCTATTTTTATTAAGAATATTTTGGGAGAAATCTATTGTAAGATAACCCTTAGGTTTAATATGTGTTTTACTAAAAAAAATTATTTTAAGAATGGTACCATTACATTTTGTTGTAAGTAGTGACCATTTTGGATTATCATATCTTTTATGTTGAGGAAATTATGGGTTATTACTATTTAGAATCATATTATATATCAAACCATGGTATTAAATTTTTTTGGTGGCAATGTAAATGATGAATATGTTAATTATTTTTTGGGAATATTATGTGGTTGAGGTAAAAAAATGTTATGGGAATTTATTTGAATATTAAATATAGAATTATATTTGAAAAGAATATATGTACTTATTGTGGAATTATGGGGATTTAGGTTATTTACAGATATTTATCCCATGTTTTTAGACTGTATGGTTAGAGAATATACATTTTTAGGTTTATGAAATAATGGGTGAATATTGGTATTTGGAAATAAACAATAAATTTATTATGGGTGAATATAAACTCCAGACATTAAACATTACATAATATTTAATTAATTGAATAATTCACATTGATGATCTTTTTCAGGTTTAGTGTTTTAGAGAATTAGGACATAACTATTACATATCGAAATATTACAAGGTAGACACTTCTTCACAATTTACTTTTTTTCACAAAATAAAAACTCTTGAAAAAAAAGAGTCATGTCTAGTTCCATGTTTTAGATAGCATGAATTTTCTTTGATCCAATCCTTGACCTTATTCATCTTTAAGTCATGTGGAAACATTTTAAAACTTGGGATGAGCATAAAAAGATCAGTAAGGGTTATAATACAAAGGATGAAATCATTTTTTTATAAATACATAAAAAAATGAAATCTCTTACATACCTTATGAAATCATAAGATTTAAGAAATACACATAAACATCATATATCATAAAGGTAACTTGTGGCATCCAGATCATACTTACATTGTATCTATCACAGCTACATAGGGAGTTACTTTGGAATACCCATCATAGTATATTCCCTAAATCTCTTAGGAAAAACATTCATGTTTACCTCCTTCATGTTACCCAATGCATTGGAGAGCTATCTCGGGCTAACCCGCCCTAGGTTTATCACGTAACCACCCGTATACATAAATAATTCCCATGAACTATAACATTATCATAACATATAACATAAGCATAAAGGAAAGATAACATTTCCACATCGCAATAACAAAATATCATTTCAATATATTGAAATATTAAATACATTCTCAAAATAATTTTCGATAACAAAATATGTAAAAGTATTATATGGTATTTATTTTTCATTTTATAAACATTATAGCTTGTTAAGGAAGCCAAAGATCAAATAATACTCGCGGCGGTGGAAAGGTAATTGTCACCCCTTATGTTAAAAGAAACATTCATTTTTGTCATTTAGTAAAAACTTTGTATAAAAATATTCTGTTTGAATGAGAATTCAAAGTTATTTATACAGCTTATAAAAGAAAATCTTGTATTAAAACAAAATATGCTTCAATGAAAGGAGATTGAGACGAAGTCCCTTACCTCGTGTCGGACTTCACTAGATCATTCTTTAATATCCTGAATAATAAACTAAAGTTAATTTATACTTTCTTAAGAACCTTTTTCAAGTTTATTATTCCTTCTATATTACTTATTACCATGTTATTGACATTATGTAATCATTTAAGTTAATAACGTTCATTTTGTCGATATTTGGTATTTAAGTCGAAGATGAACACCTTATATTTACAAGTTGATGACATGGTCTTAATTTCATTATATACAGAATGATATTAATGATTTAGATATCATATATATCATATATATCCAGTATATACAATTATTTATAATAGTACATAACATTTGGTGTTAAGAAATGAAATGAACCGTTCATAGAGACGGTAAGTCGTACGTACGCATGAACGCTACTTCCATTTCTATTTTATCTTTTAATGGAATTAAAGCATAATGATACATAGGTATATTATAATTACAGTATAATATCATATATAATATCAATAAATCATTCCTTTATACATCCCACATAAGGCATTAACGAGTCACATCACTTTTAGGGGGTGGTAGTCTGCACTTCCTCAAATGAGATTATCGTATTTACCCACATTGGAAACCATAAATGCGTGATATAAATGCAAAATACAGAAGCATTACGAAGACATAAACATAATATATATCATATATAAATAAAGTTCCATCATAATGGCCACCATGAGAGGCGGTAAGAGGCAATTGAACAATCATCGATTCGGGAGGCATTAGTTTTCCATCCACAGAAACATTATGTTCTTCACCCATTAGATGGAGGTGTATGTATGTGTAGTTATAATACTTCTAATATCAACATACAAGTATATTGAGGATACTGGTTTTGTTACAAAATAAAGTAATAAAAATATTTTAGGGGTTGGAGAAGTAAAATAAAATAAAATAATTTAAGAGAAATTGTTACATTTAAATTGGGTAACTCCCTTTGGTTTAAACCAATGGACTTCGTGAAGTGCCTTCTACCTAAAGTAAGGCCTCTAGTTGGAGGATAGGGATGTAGGGAGCTTAATTGGACAGCATTTTGATGATCCAAATGACTTTAGAGGTGTGAGAAACTTGTTAGAATTGGTCTCGTTTTATATGGTGGAGGAGGGGCTGTTTTAGAATGTGTGAAAATATTATTTATTATAAACTTATCTTCAGTTTCAAAAGGTCAAAAAATCAATAAAGATGAAGATAATATGACTCATTGTCGAAATAAAATCATCCAATCCAAATTTTACATGTTTTGGATAATATTATAATCATTATAATCTTATTTATTTAAATAATTTTTTAATGAGGAAAATGATGCATCATTATTGTGTCATAAATAATTAAATTTATATGATGTCTAAAAATTATAAACAAAATACCATCATGTAGGAAATATATTTAGTTTTACAATGAATATTTATAGTCTAAATGATAATTTATATAACCCTTTATAGAAATTAATTACTAAAGGATTTTTGTTAATGTCAATTTTGTCTTTACATAAAATTTATTAATCCAAATTGTCATTATCACTACCAAGTAGCTCAATGGGGTCCCAAAATCTACCAAAGATGCCCATAGTCGTACAATACTCATCCAATAAGGTTTGGACAAGTGTTAAGGTAATTTTTAATTATTATAAGATTCTTTTAACCTTGAATTACCCTATTTACCATTAACCGCGGTAAATAAAAGTCAAAAGTTACTATTCACCAAAAATTATTTTCATGTTAATGTACCAAATTTTACTTCTTTATAAAAACCATGTATGTAAGATTTTTGAAATTCAATTCACAAAAGTTGTAAAATTTCATTTAAATGAAAAGTCAGTATTTTTAACTACCACTAAGTGGTTTCACTATTCATAAAAAATTTATGTTTTTCAGAAAAATACCCAAAATTCAGCCTAAGATATATTTGATATTCTGAATTCAAAAATGATGTCTATTTTTTCAAATTTAAAACATATAAGTGTCATTAATTATTTTTAAAATTAATTCACGTTATGAAAACATATAGCGTATTTTTAAGAAACAATAACTATCAAAAGATCGACACTTGTTTATGTCCAATTTCAAAGTGAAATTAATTCTAATGACCAACATTGGACTAAATGAAAAAAAAATATTTTAATTACACTTAAAAAAAACTAAAAATATAATCTATCCATATACATAAATTAGATTAAAAGGCAATTCTAAAATAAAATACAGTATTTTTCACTATTCATTAAAAATGAACTTTATCAGAAAAATTAAAAAAAAATTACCCAAAGTGAAATTTGATGTCCCAATTATAAATAAGGATTGTATTTGGTTAAATATAATGTATTAATGTGACCAACTATATATTTAAAGACGACACTCCATTAATAGCCGATAAATCGACCTTTTAATGTAAATTATTCTTAAAATTAGATTCTTTCACAATTTAAGCCTTTAAATTTTATTGGATAAATGTAAATATATTTAACAAACATGTATAATAATATTTTAGTTACTTTTGTTCATTACCACCAATACAATGGTTAGGAGTTAACTACCATTTAAAATAATAATATTATATTATTAGTGTGCAATGTAAGATTCCAAAGAAACCCATTGTTGCGTATCAGGTATGCTATCAAACATAGAAAACTCATTAAAGTAAAATTAATATTTAGTTCACAAATATTAATAAATATGAAATATGTCTTATTATTCATTTACATGGGATTATACATCCTTCCCCACTTTTGTAAATTCTTTGCTCGTAATTTTTATTCACTTATCAAAATAAGTGGGGATATTTATCCCTCATTGAATTTTCAGACTCCCACGTCACCTCTTCAACCATATGGTTTTTACAAAAAATCTTTACCTGATGAATTACTTTATTCCGCAACACTTTCTCTCTATGGTCAATATTCGGGAATGATTTTTCTTCATAAGGGAGATTCTATTCCAACTGAACTTCTTGTGGGCTCAAAACATGAGATGGATCTGGCATATACTTTCTCAATATCGAAACATGAAAAACATTGTGTACCTGGGATAAACTTGGAGGTTAAGCCAATCTATATGAAACTGATCCAACTTTCTCCAGGAATTCATATGGTCCAATAAACCTCAGACTCAACTTTCCCTTCTTACCAAAACACATCACACTTTTCCATGGAGATTCTTTGAGAAAGACATGATCACATTCCTTAAAATAAATATCCTTCATTCAGTTATCGACATAACTTTTTTGTCTGCTCTGATCTGTTCTCATGTGATTCTGAATCAACTGAACTTTCCCTACCATCTCTTCTACAAATTCTAGTCCCTTTAGCTTCCCCTCACCTACTTCATCCCAAAAAGCTGGATTTTGAAAACTCTTTCCATATAAATCCTCAAATAGATCCATCTGTATACTAGTATGAAAATTGTTATTATAAAAAAATTCAACCAAAGAAAGATTTGTGTCCCAACTTCCCTAATAATCCATCGAGCAAGCATGTATCATAACATTCAATGTCTGAATTTTTCATTCTGATTCCCCATCTGATTGAGGATCAAAAGTTGTACTAAAATCTAATTCAGTACCCAATGACTTCTGAAGGCCTTTAGAAATGTTAGAAGTAAACCTGGGATCACGATCGGATACAATAGAGAGGGGAACTCCATTCCACCTGAGTATATCATTAACATACAACTGACAAAGTTGGTCTAGAGAAAAAGTATCTTGAATAGGAAGGAAATGAGCAGATTTAGTCAATCGATCAACAATAACCCAGATTTCATTATTACCTCGAGATGTCTTCGGTAATCCCACAACAATGTCCATGGATATATTTTCCCATTTCCACTCTGGAACCGGTAAAGACTGATGCATTCCTTTCGGTAATTGTTTCTCTTCTTTATCCTGCTAACAAGTCAAACTCTTCATAGTAAAATCAGCAATATCTCTTTTCATTCCATCCCACCAGTAATACTCTCAAAAATCTATGTACATCTTAGAACTTCTAGGATGAACTGAAAATAGAGAACTATGAGCTTCACATAACAACTCATTCATCAATTGTGAATCAGAAGGCACACATAATCTCTTTCAAAATATCAAAATAATAATAATTATCAATGTAAAATTCAATCAACTTACCCTTCTGAACCAACTCTTCCTTTTTCTGAAAATCAATATCTTCTTTCATTGCTTTCTTTATTCTGTATGATAGAGATAATTTCACTAACATCTAAAACAAAACAGAAGAATTTCCAGCACCAATGACTTCTATGCCAATGTTTACCACATCAAAAACCAATGTATCTTGTTCCAAACATAACATGGTTTATGAAGAATTAATTTATCGACTCAAAGCATCAGCCACTTTATTTTCTTTTCCCAGATGGTAATGGATCATGCAGTAATAATCCTTGATTAATTCCAAACAAATCCTCTGTCTCATGTTCAATTCTTTCTATGTGAATATATACTTCCAACTTTTGTGATCATTATATATTTTACACTTCACTCCATACAAATGATGCCTCCAAATTATTAAAGCAAAAACAATAGCAGCTAATTCCAAATCATGTGTAGGGTAATTTAACTCATGTGGTTTCAACTATCGTGAAGCATAAGCAGTTACCTGATCATTTTTCCATAGGACACAACCGTGTCCTTTCTACGAATCATCAATACAATAAACTCACCATTTCTGGATAGCAGTGCCCAAACTGGAGCATTCTCCAATCGTCTTTTCAATTCCTGAAAAAAATCATCAAATTATTTTTCTAAATAATTCTACCACCTTTTCATGTAAACTTAGTCATTGGACTAGATAAAAATCCTAAATTTTCAACAAACCTCCAGTAATAACCTTCCAAACCAAGAAAACTACGAATCTCAGTTATATTTGTGGGTCTTGGACATTCTTCAACAAATTTTATTTTAGTAAGATCAATAATTATGCCATATTTTGAAACAATGTGACCAAGGAAAGAAATTTGTTGTAACCCGAACTCACACTTTCTGAATTTCCCAAATAGTTTCATTTCTTTTAAGGATTTCAAGACAACCCTTAAATGACTTTCATCCTCCTCTTTACTTTTAGAATACACCAAAATATCATCAATGAACCCAACCACAAACTTATCCAAGAACTCATGGAAAATTATATTCATAAGATGCATGAATATAGCAGGTTCATCGGTTAAACCAAAAGGCATAACTAAAAATTCATAATGGCCATATCTAGAATGAAACACAGTCTTCAGAACTTCTTCTTCCTTTACTTTCAACTGATGGTACCCCGATCTCAAGTCAATCTTTGAAAATACTGATCTCCCTAGAGATGATCAAACAAATCATCGATATGAGGAAAAGGATACATGTTCTTAATAGTGATGTTATTCAATGCTCTATAATCAATGAATAGTCTCTATTAACCATCTTTCTTTTTAACAAAAAGTACAGGAGCACTCCATGTTGATGTACTAGGTCAAATTAAAACTTTATCTAATAACCCTTGGAATTTATTCACTAATTCTAAAATTTCAGTTTTCTTCATTCGATAAGGTGGTTTTGAAATTGGTTTATCATCAGGAACAATGTCAATAGTAAATTCAACTTCTCGATCAGGTATAATGCCATACAACTCATCCGAAAAAACATCGAGGTACTCATTTACCACTGGTACATCATTAATCTGAATAGTTGCTTTGTTTTCAACAATATGTGCAATGTAACATTATCTTCCATATTTTAATAGTTTCTCAGCTTCCTGATATGTTATCAAAAGAAAGGGTTCATTTTTGTACACAAACTAAAAATAATTATAAAAAGAAACCTCTTTAGCTCTGCAGTCAATCATAGCATGATAAACAAAAAGCCAATACATACCCAAAATAAAATCAAACTATACTAGAGCCAAAAAAATAAGGTTTGCAGGTAGACTCTTTCCGCACACAAGGACAAGAATGTTCATATGTTTTATTTTTGTCTCAAAATTTCCTCCAGGTGTTTTTACCATATATTACGTATTCATATCTTGAGATGGAAGTACCAATTTACTAGAAAACATCTCAGAAAGGAATGAGTGTGTCGACCCTGAATCAAAAAATACATTGGCATAATCTGAACAAACAAATAGTATACCTGATACAACTTCATTTGATATCCCAACCTCTATAGAAGTAGTTGCAAAGGATTTCACCACCCCTTTATGCTTGTATTATGGCTGCTTTCCTTCAGTTGAGTTCTTTCTTGGACACTCATTTTCATAATGACCCATTTCATTGCACTAAAAACATTTTACTGACTGTAAATCAGATTTTATCTTACCATTACCATGAACTTTTTCAGTGCAATTACTAGCATTATGTCCCATTTTACAACATTGGTAGCACTTACCAGAATTCAAAAGACATTCCCCAACATATTTTTACCACAATTTTCACAAACTAAAAACATAAGTTTCTTACCACCAGAATGTTTTAAATAGTTTTTCCCTTTCACCTACCACCTCGACCTCTTATTCTGTTGTTTTTTAAAGAATACTTGATCATCGAAAAACTCTATTTCCACCTTCTCCTCACAACGAACATGTTTTTAATAACTTTTTAACTCACAAGAAGCTAAATACCTTCGATACTTTGGCTTTGATCATGAGTACAAACAGTTGATTTTACTATTAAGACCTCGTATAAAATTTGGAGTATACCATGCCAGTGGAGTGAATTTTTCTTCCTAAGAAGCCACTAAGTCATCCTCCTGCCTCAATTATTGGAATTTCTTTTCCATCCTATGATGAACCACCTTAGGAAAATATTTATCAAAGAACATACCTTTGAATTAATCCTCATCGAGAGCATCAATCTCCTCACTATCCTTGATATTTTTCACCATCAACCACCACTGATCAGGTTCACCTTCAAAACGGTAAACATCAAGACTATCCTTTTGATGTTCTAAACAACCCAAGAGATCAAAAATCATTTATCGTAATTTAATCCACCCTTCTATTAGAACCGGGTCAGATGATCCCTTGAATGATAGGGGATGTTGCCTCATGAAATTCTCCACTACTGACATGTTCCTCTGTGTTTGATCTAGTTGATCTCATACATGGATACCACCACCATTTATAGCCCGAGTCAACTGTTCCATCACTACAAAAAACTGTTCAGTTCCGATTCCGACTATCTCAGGTTGCTGATTTAGAAGGTTGTCTTCCTCCTGTTGTCGTCCTAACAAATTTGCACTGTTTTATCTACGAAAAACCATTCTGACCAAAGAGATATCTTATGTGAAGCAACATGTTAATCTAAAAATTCTATATGATATCAATATTAACCTAAATTATGTTATGGATATTATTTTAAGAATACCCTAACTCTTAATGTTATCAAAACCGACCTATGATACCAACTATAAGGACCCTGCCTTTAACATTAGATAATATTTAATTAAATGAACAATTCACATTGATGATATTTTCTGGTCTAGAGTTTTAGAGAATTAGGACATAAATATTACATCTCAAAAGATTACAAGATAGTTACTTCTACACAATTTCCATTTTTTTCACAAAATAAAAACTCTTGAAAGAAAGTGTCATGTCTAGTTACATGTTTTAGACAACATGACTTTTCCTTGATCCCATCCTTGACCCTATTCATCTTTAAGTCATATGAAAACATTTCAAAACATGGGATGAGCATAAAAAGCTTAGTAAGGGTTATAATAAAATTGATGAAGACAATTGTTTATAAATACATAAAAAACATGAACTCTCTTACTTGCCTTATGAAATCATAAGATTTATGAAAGACACATAAAAATCATATATTATAAAGGTAACTTGTGGCATCCAGATCATACATACATTGTAGCTGTCACAACTACATAGGGGGTTAATTTGGAATACCCATCATAGTTTATTCCCTAAATCTCTTAGGATAAAAATCATGTTTACCTCCATTACATTACCCAATGCATTGAAGAGCTATCTCGGGCTCACCCACCCTAGGTTTATCAGAAAACCACCCGTATACATAAATAATACCCAATAACCATAACAAGGTCATAACACATAACATAACCATTAAGGAAATATAATATTTCCACATTGCAGTAACAAAATATCATTTCAAGATATTGAAATAATAAATCCATTCTCAAAATAATTTTCAATACCAAAATACGTAAAAGGAGTATATGGTATTTATTTTTACTTTTATAAACATCATGACTTGGTAAAGAAGCTAAAGATCAAATAATATTAGCGACGGTGGAAAGGTCATTGTCACCGCTTACATAACAAAAACATTCATTTTTGTCGTTAATTAAATAAATTGTGTAAAAATATTCCCGTTGAATGAAAAGTCAAAGGTATTTATACAATGTATAAAATAAAATCATGTATTAGAACAAAATATGCCTCAATGAAGGGAGATTGAGATGAAGTCCCTTACCTCTTGTTCGACTTGACTCGATCGTTCTTTAATCATCTGAATAATAAATTAAAGATAATTTATACTTGAATAAGAACCTTTTTCAAGTTTATTATTCCTTTTATATAACTTATTACCATGTTATAAACATCATGTAATAATTTAAGTTAATAAAGGTCATTTTGTCGATATTTGGTACTTGAGTCAAAGATGAACACCTTATATTTACATGTTGTTCCCATGGTCAAAATTTTATTATATCTATAATTATATTCATGATTTAGATATCATATATATCATATATATCTAGTATATACATGTATTCATAATAGTACATAACATTTAGAGGTATGAAATGAAATGCACCGTTCATGGAGACGGTAAGCTGTATGTATGCATGAACGCTACATCCATTTATATTTCATATTTTAATGAAATTAAAGCGTAATAATACATAGGTATATTATAATTACAGTATAATATCATATATAATATCATTTTGTCCATACTTTATACGTCCTTCATATGGAATTAATGAGTCACATCACTTTTAGGGGGTGGTAGTCCGCAGTTCCTTAAATGAGATTATCGTATTTACCAACTATGGAAACCATAAAAGAATGATATAAATGTAAAATACAAAAGAATAAAGAAAAAATATACATAATATATATCATATATAAATATAGTTCCCTCATAATGGCCACCATGAGAGGTGGTAAGATTTAATTGAACAATCATCGTTTTGTGAGGCATTAGTTTGTCATCCACAGAAACATTATGTTCTTCACCCATTAGATGGAGGTGTGTGTATGTGTAGTTCGAATACATCTCATAAAAACATACTAGTATATTAGGGATACTGGTGTTGTTTCAATATAAATTAATATAAAGAGTTTAGGGGTTGGAGAAGTAAAATAAAAGAAACAAATTTAAGATAAACTGTTACCTTTAATTTGGGTAACTCCCTTTGGTTTGAACCAAATGACATATTGAAGTGCCTTCTGCCTATAGTAAGGCATCTAGGTGGAGGAGAGGGATGTAGGGTGCTTAATTGGGTAGGTTTTGGACGAGACAAATGGCTTGATAAGTGTGAGGAATTGGTAAGAAGTGGTCTCTTTTTATAAGGGGGAGGAGGGGCTCTGTAGAGACCCTAATCTCAACGTACATGGACATTACATTACTTTTGTGGAATACTTAGTACATAACAAAAACACACACACAAGGACCGTAATAGTTTAGTATCTTTGGAAACTTGGAATATAATCTTCTAATCGTGGTGAAAGATCTTCAACATCTCCCATAAAGATCATCCTTTTTTCTACCTAAAACCATTCTTTATATCCTGGGGAAAAGAAAACATAAAAGGGTGAGCTCAAATGCATAGTAAGGGTAAACAAAAGAAATATCAATCACATCATATTCATAAGAACATAACATTTTGGAAATCTTAACCTGAAAAACAAATCATAATATCATAACATGGGATAAATCATAGTAGTGAAATGTAATCCCAATAATCATAACATAAAACATGAAACTTTGTGGCATACACACATAATCATATAGAATCATTTATTGTTAGTCAAGACTCATTTCCAATACTATCTTAGTGGACAAAGTCCATTTCTGAACAGAGTTCACTCCACGTTTTAGTCCTGTTTCACTGAATCGGTATAACCTATCGTTCCTGCCATGTCTATCTCATGAGATATAAAATCATTACCCAATGAATTGGAGGGAGATATAGGTCATACCCATCTCATAATGATACCATTATTATGTGTAACGCAAAATCATAAATCATACATCATTGCATAACCCATGTAATAAAAATTGAATTCTTAAACATCATGACATCATAAAACAATTCATATAAGATAAAGGAATTCATTAAAATAATTCCATCACAACATTATCAAATCAATGTAATAATAGTGATAGAAACAGAACCCTTTATTATCTTAGATGGAAAATAATTTTGATAAAACACTTGAACTCCATTCTTGAGGAAAATATCTTTTCTACTTCAAAAACACTTTTTCGTTCTTAACATGTCATAAAATTCTACACTAAACAAGTTGATTAAAAATAAACATGAAAACTTGTAAAGTAAGATTCTTGGAAATAATGTTTTAAAAATAAATTCATCCCATATAAGTTAAAAAAACATTCTTCTCGTACTTTTGTCGGAAAAGTCAAAAAGTATCTCGTATGAAAAACGACAAAATATTCATTTCATATCTTTTACCAAAAACTCACTAAAGGGTAAAATTGGATTTAAACAATTTTAGGTGGATGGAAATAATATTACATATTGAGGAAACATGGATGTGGATGATAAAATACACCCCAGCAAATACCAAAGTATAAATAATCTCGGATAAAAATGAGATTTTGATATTTCCCTTACCTTAGGTCTGATTTGACTCGTAAGTGTCCGAAACTCCTGTATAATGATTTAAATAATCTCATTGACTTATTCCAGAATCATACTCATTGTTATGATATCATATATGGTTCACTTATGACATTATATTACCCGTTCTTTTGTAAATTCCATGTTAAAGAGCGTTTTGGATAAAATCGTTTCATTTTTCGTCCGTGTTTTGACTCGTAATAATTCATATGATTATTTAGATCATGATTACTTAAATCCAGAATGTAGAACATTATTTATATATAATATATATCCATAATATATATATATATAATGGATCAATAAATGGAAAGAAATACACCGTTCATGGAGACGGTAGGTCGTACGTACGCATGAACGCTGTTTTCGTTTCCTTATTGAGTTGAATGGAATTAAGTAGATGAAATAGATATATATACACATAAATCCAGTATCATTATTATGTCGTAAATTTCATGATTACTTATTATATATACTTTATAATCATTCATGAATGGTTAATGTGGAGAATGGATATTATCGGGTCGTGGAGACGGTAGTCCGTACGTACGCACGAGCGATGATATCGTTCTCATGATCGTTGACTTGTATTGGAGTGTATGTATACTATTTAATAATCAATATCACTTTACAATAGTCATATATAGTAATTATTTACACCATAATACCCATCCAAGTAAGGTGGTGGTGGAAAATAGATTACACCACGGCGTGGAGACGGTATTCCGTACGTACGCATGCGTGGTGATTTCATTTTCCGTAGGATGGATAGATGGTGAAATAGGGTTGTTTTATACTTATAATAACATATACGTATATGAGTGATACTGATCTTATTACTTCATAATAAAACAATCTAAGAAGAAGAAGTGGAAAGAGAAATAATGTTGAAAGAATCGGTAACGGACATTTACCTCTTCTTTGAAGCGCCTCTTTGAGATCTCCTTTTAGGGCACTAAAAATGGTATTTGAGGAAGAGAATAACCTGTAGGATGTTGATAGGGAAGTGTAGAAGAGGATTTGGCAGGGTTTAGCCGAGCATGAAGGCTCAATGTGGTGTGAGGAAGAGAGGGAGGAGGTGCCCTTTTATAAGGGAGGAGAGGGGCACCTTTGGAATAACAAAAAATATTATTTTCTTATAAAGCCAAATTCGGTTTTAAATAGCTCCAAAATTGATTTATTTAAAATATAAGGTGGGTATGGGTCGAAATACTCTCATCCAATAGAATTTAGACATGATTAGGTTCCTATTTTAACCTTATCATTTAGATTTAACATTAAGTTAAATAATTTTACTTTTACCGTGTCTTCTTGCGTTCTTATACTATAAGGTTAATAAACATACAATAAGCAGCCAAAAGAACCCCAAGCTATTTATTATTAATTTATATAACCTTATCTAATTCATTTGTCCTAACCTTAGATTTTTAGGAATAAAATTACAATGAATAATAAAAAATTTGTTTTAAAACTATTTTATGTCAATTTTGACACTATTTGGTAATTGATTTTTGTGAAAATAATAACAGAATTATTAGTTCTAAAAATGTTAATTAAATAAATAATAACATGTCATATTAACCTATACAATTAGTGGAATTTATATAAAGTCTCAAATTACATTTATTTGTGTAGTTATAACATTAATTATGTCAATATTTCATTAATAAGATAATTACTGCATCATCATTTTGTTATAAATAAATTAAATTATTTAATGTCTAAAAATTACAAATCAAAGACCATTATTTAGGAAATATTTTTAGAATTCTAATGAATATTTATAGTCGAATTTATCTTATGTATAACCCCATATTAAAAATGATTTACTTATTAATCTTTGATTTTAACTATTTTAACCCTTCTTTAAATAAATTAATAATAAATGTCCTAATCTAATCCATGTGGGCCTAAATGGTCATATTTTATTGCTAAGGTTGTTTTTGGTCGAATTAAACTTGTCCAATAGAATTAGGACATGTGTTATGGTAATAATAATATCATTTTTATCCTTAATTACCCAATTTACTTTTAACCGTGGTAAAAAAAAGTAAAAAGTTACTATTCACTAAAAATTATTTTCATCTCATTGAACCACATTTTGCTTACTAACATCAACCGTGTCTCTTGGATTTTTGAAATTCCACTCACATAAGTGGTAAAATTATGTTTTCTGAAAAATTCATTTTTTAACTACCACTTAGTGGTTTCACTATTCATCAAAAAATGAAAGTTTCTAGAAAAATACAAAAAATTATGCCTAAGATATATTTGATATTATGAATTCAAAAATGATGTCTATTTTTCCAAATTCAAAACATATCAGTTGCATTAATTAATTTAAAAATTAATTCCCGTTGTCCAAACAAATAGCATGTTCTTAAGAGATAATAACTATCTAAAGATTGACATTTGTTTATGTCTGGTTTAAATTTGAAATTACATCTATTGACCAACAATGTATTAAATTGTAAAAAAAATATTCTAAATATACTTTAAAACTACTCAAATTAATAATTTATCACTATTAATTATTTCGATTAAAAATGTTGTTTTTAATTAAAATTTAGTAATTTTCATTATTCATCAGAAAATGAAAGTTATCTGAAAAGTACCAAAATTTCACCCTAAGCTAATTTCGATATTCCGAATCCAAAAAAAAAGTCCATTTTGAAAAATAAAATTTAAAAATTTTAAAAAGTGGTTATTACTATTCATAAAAGCTAGTTTAATAATATTTTAATAGCATATCATTGTTTACTGAAACTGCGTATTGCGTACAACACAAGCTATCGTCGAAGGTCGCGCTTGTGTCTAATGCAAGGCAGGTCAAGGATTCGTGTTGTGCAAGCTCCTTTTGTTGTAGCGTAAAACACAAGACATTAATGAAATTAAAAATAATATTTTTCATAAAATCTCAAGGTGTTATTTTCTACCCCTTCAAATGAATTTCGCTCTCAAAATTTGTCGGGGTTATAAATGGTTTACTTCTTGAAAGCTTCTTTAATATAAACCCACATCATAAAAAAGAAGACCAAAACCAATATTTAAAAACAAAATTATGAAACGTAACAGTTACCCAAATAAACTAATCACTGGGTTTCCACATAGATGAAAATATGGATATGGAAGAGAAATATAACCATCATGTTCTGATGGAGAGTGGTAGAGAACATGGATATAGAAAATCCAGCAATCACAAATCCATAGATATGTGATGATCTAAGGTATCATCTGATTCATCGGATATAAGGGCACTAGGACAAAAATTTTGGTTTTCAAGATCATTAAAAGAAATACTTACATGATTTTGGTACAATATCACTGTTGTTCGTTAATTGAACAATTTCCACTTCATCCCTTAATGAAATGAAGTTGAATTTTTTATTCGTGATGTGTTAGCAGATCATGTGATAGAATGATGGGTCATTCCATCATTCTCAAACAAAATGTTATAAAAGTTATCAAAAATACATAAGTCCATCTATAGTGATATTAATCATATATAGTTCCTAAAATGGACTTATACTTCATATATCATACTACTTAATATAATAAAACTAGTTTCTACTAAACAGGGAATTCATGTAGGCCAGTGGTAGCTGATAAAGGTCAGTCGCACTTCGGTTGTGGGTTCAATTCCCACAGCCTTGTCCGACGGGATGAGATGTCACCCGTCCTGCATGTTGTCCTTTTTCTAAAACTACATTACTATATCATCCCATCAATAATATCGAAAAAAGGTTCTATCCTTAAACAATACTAACTTATGTCCAACATAATCCATTCAAGTCTTTATGCTTATCTAAAATACTTCGGTCCAAGCTCATAGTATAAAGAAAATGATCACGTGAATGCCATCATTTATCTCCCATATATCATAAGATATATCTTGTTGGTCAAATTACAAACATGTGAATAACTTAATCATGTATTCTCTTGAAGAATGAATAACCATTGAACCATAGTGAAAAAATTAATGCAGTTATAAGTTAACTCTTTCCACATACCAAAATCCTCAAAATTCTATATCCTCAAACCATGATATCACTTAGTCCTTATATCAATCATGAGCTCATGAATACTATCAAACCTATTATATTCTCTTTATCCCTTCATTATATGCATATCATCTATTTTCCAAAAATATTTCAATCACTTTTCATGGTTACCGATGCCATAAAATTATTGAAAACCACAATAGAACAAAACATAAATATTCCAATATTCCACGATACTATATACAACATTATTCTGGAATCCCATTACATAAACACTTAATCATTCCGCCACATCATTTTCATATTCAACATCACCAATGATGATCGCATGTTACTTCCCTTTGTCCTTTTCCTTAAGCGGTTGCTCATGTCGATCATCACTAACCCTTGGATTAGGGAATTTATTAGCATAATGCACCATTTCCTTGCACTTGAAGTATTGAAGTGTAGTAGGTTCATTCTGTGTATCCCTTCCTTTTTTGCATCATTATGCATCTTCTTCCCATTATTGTGGCATTCAAATGCCCGATGACCTTCCTTTCCACATTTGAAACATTTACTTGTCCCTTTAAGACAATCTCCACCATGCTTCTTTCCACACTTTGAGCATAATGAATCATTCATCTTCTTTTCACCATTATTCTAAGATTTCTCCTTGGACCACATCTTTCATTTCTTGTCAAAACTATGATATGGATAAGTAACACTAACTTCCATTTCTACTTTGATAGCACAACACACAATTTCATCATAGTTACTGAGGTCTCTTATAGCTAATTCCCTTCGAAGATTTGGTTTTAAGCCATTGAAGAATCGATCTACTTTACTTTCAGGCTGGATGATAAATCCAGATGCATACCTCGAAAGCCTTGCAAAATTCACTTCGTATATACCAACAGATTCATCATCCTTTTGATTTAGTTCAAAAAAACTCCTTCTCCATCTTTGTTCGAAGAATATGAGGGAAGTACTTATTGAAAAATAAGTTCTTCAACTCGTCCCATTCCATGGACTCAATTTCATCTCTTTGCCTCATATTCTTGATAAGATTACACCATTGATCAGCTTAACCATCCAAACGATATACTGCTAAGATGACTTTATCATGTTCAGAACATTGAAGAACTGAAAATATCTTTTCAGTGGTACTAATCCATTGTTTAGCAACAAGTTGATCAGAAGACCCACTAGAAGAAGGTGGACGTTGCCTCATGAATGAATCAATAGAATATTGTTCCCTTCTCTGCTCATTTGGAAGTCCAGAATGATTCATAGCTTCTGTAAGTATAGCAATAAGATTTTTCACTTCATCCCCCATAACATGTGTTTGTTCAGGAGGATAATCATTGCATTGTCCATTACATTGATCAACACGGTTCCTTCGGGTTCCAGCCATCGTCTAAAACCGAAAAAGAATAATGTGAGAGAAAAAATCATGCTAGGGAAAACAACATAATAAAGGGGTAGTATCCTCAATATTTAACATCTTAGGTTAAATTATATGATCGTTACCGTAGTTCTAGGACTTTATCCTATATGTATACTTATCCTTAGGGACATCCCTAGACGTACCTTAGAAATATCTCTAGGGATCTCACTAACGTTTTCGGATCCTAGTTTCCAAAGGTTACTAATACTTTCCACTGATACCAACTGTAGAGACCCTAATCTTATCATACATGGACATTACATTACTTTTGCAGAAGACTTAGTACATAATGAAAACACACACACAAGGACCGTAATAGTTTAGTGTCTTTGGAAACTCAGAATATAATCTTCTTATCGTGGTGAAAGAACTTCAACATCTCCCATAATGATCTTCCTTTTTTTTCTACCTAAAACCTTTCTTTATATCCTGGGGAAAAGAAAACATAAAAGGGTGAGCTCAAATGCTCAGTAATGGTAAACAAAAGAAATATCAATCACATCATATTCATAAGAACATAACATTTTGGAAATCTTAACCTGCAAATCAGATCATAATATCATAACATGGGATAAATCATAGAAGTGAAATGTAATCCCAATAATCATAACATAAAAAATGAAAATTTGTGGCATACACACATAATAATAGAGAATCTTTATTGTTAGCCATGACTCATTTCCATGAATATCTTAGTGGACAAAGTCCATTTCTGAACCGAGTTCACTCCTCGTTTCAGTCCTGTTTCACTGAACCGGTATAACCTACCGTTCCAGACATGTCTATCTCAGGAGATATAAAATCTTAACCCAATTTATTAGAGGGAGATATAGGTCCCACCCATATCATAATGATACCATTCTTATGTGTGCCACAAAATCATAAATCATACATCAATGCATAACCCATGAAATAAAAATGGGATTCTTAAACATCATGACATCATAAAAAAATTCATATAAGATAAAGGAATTCATAAAAATAATTCCATCACAACATTATCAAATCAATGTATTAATAGGGATAGAAATATAACCCTTTATTATCTTATATGGAAAATAATTTTGATAAAACACTTGAACTCCATTCTTGTGGAAAATATCCTTTCTACTTCAAAAACACTTTTCCTTTCTTAACATGTCCTAAAATTCTAAACAAAAAGAAGTTGATTAAAATTAAACCAGAAAACTTGTATAGGAAGATTCTTGGAAATAATGTTTTCAAAATCCATTCATGCCGTATAAGTTAAAAAACATTCTTCTCGTACTTTTGTTGGAAAAGTCAAAAAGTACCTCTTATGAAAAACGACAAAAGATTACTTTAATATCTTTTACCAAAAACTCACTGAAGGGTAAAATTGGATTTAAACAATTTTAGGTGGATAGAAATAATATTACATATTGAGGAAACATGGATGTGGATGATAAAATACACCCCAATAAATACCAAAGTATAAACAATCTCGGATAAAAATGAGATTGTGATATTTCCCTTACCTTAGGTCCGATTTTCTTCGTAAGTGTCCGAACCTCCTGTATAATGATTTAAATAATGTTATTGACTTATTCCAGAATCATAATCATTGTTATGATATCATATATGGTTCACTTATGACTTTATATTACCCGTTCTTTTGTAAATTCCATGTTAAAGAGCGTTTTGGGTAAAAACGTTTCATTTTTCGTCCGTGTTTTGACTTGTAATTATTCATATGATTACTTAGATCATGATTACCTAAAATCCAGAATGTAGAAAATTATTTATATATAATATATATTCAGAATATACATATATATAATGGATCGATAAATGGAAAGAAATACACCGTTCATGGAGACGGTAGGCCGTACGTACGCATGAACGCTGTTTTCGTTTCCTTATTGAGTTGAATGGAATTAAGTAGAAGAAATACATATATATACACATAAATCTAGTATCATTATTATGTCTTATATTTAATGATTAATTATTATATATAATTTATTATCATTCATGAATGGTTAACGTGGTGAATGAATCTCATCGCGTCGTGGAGACGGTAGTCCGTACGTACACACAAGCAATGATATTGTTCTCATGATCGTTGAATTGTATTGGAGTGTATTTATACTATTTCAGAATCAATATCACTTTAAAATAGTCATATATAGTAATTATTTACACCATTATACCCATCCAAGAATGGTGGTGGTGGAAAATAGATTACACCACAGCGTGGAGACGGTATTCCGTACATACGCACGCGCGATGATTTCGTTTTCCGTAGGATGGATAGATGGTGAAATAGGGTTTCTTCAAACATATAACAACATATCAATATATGAGTGATACTGATGTTATTAATTCATAATGAAACAACCTAAGAAGAAGAAGTGGAAGAAGAAATAAAGTTGAAAGAATCGGTAATGGACATTTACCTCTTCTTTGAAGCGCTTCTTTGAGATCTCCTTTTAGGGAACTAAAATTGGTCTTGGAGGAAGACCAGAACCTCTAGGATGTTTCTAGGGAATTGGAGAAGATAATTTGGTAGGGTTTGGCCGAGAATGATGGCTAAATGTGGTGTGAGGAAGAGAGGGAGGAGGTTCCCTTTTATAAGGGAGGAGAGGGGCACCTTTGTAATAACGAAAAATATTGTTTTATTATAAATCCAAAATCGGTTTTAAATAGTTCCAAATTGATTTATTTCAAAGCTAATATGGGTATGGGTCGAAATATATCATCCAATATAATTTAGACAAGTTTAGGTTCCTTTTTGAACCTTATCATTTAGATTTAACATTAAGTTAAATAATTTTACTTTTACCGTGTCTTCTTCTGTTCTTATACTATAAGGTTAATAAACATACTATATGCAGACAAAAGAACCCCAAGTTGTTTATTATTAATATATATAACCGTATCTAAGTCATTTTGCCGAACCATAGATTTTTAAGAATAAATTAACAATTAATAATATAATATTTGTTTTAAAAACTATTTTATGTCAATTTTGACACTATTTAGTAATTGATTTTTGTGAAAATCATAATAGAATGATTTGTTCGAAAAAATTTCATTAAATCAATAATAAATTTTCATATTAACCTAAATAATTATTGGAATGCATTAAAAGTCTCAAATTACATTTATTTGGGTATTTATAAAATCAATTATGTCAATATTTCATTAATAATATAATTAATGCATCATAATTGTGTCATAAATAAATTAAATTATTTAATTTCCAAAAATTACCAACAAAATACCATTATGTAGGAAATATTTTTATCTTTCTAATGAATAATTATAGTCTAATTTATGTTATGAATAACCCCATATTAAATATTATTTACTTATTAAACTTTGATTTTAACTATTTTAACCCATCTTTAAATAAATTAATAATAAATGTCCTAATCTAATCCAAGTGGGCCTAAATGGTCATATTTTATTCCTAAGGTTTTTTTGGTCGAATTAAACTTGTCCAATAGAATTAGGTCATGTTTTAGGGTAATAATATATCATTTTTACCATTAATTACCCTATATTACTTTTAACCGTGGTAAAAAAAAGTAAAAAGTTACTATTCACCAAAAATTACTTTCATCTCATTGAACCAAATTTTTTTTACTAAAATCAACCATGTATCTCAGATTTTTTATATTCCACTCATAGAAGCGGTAAAACTATGTTTTATGTAAAATTAATTTTTTTTAACTACCACTTAGTGGTTTCACTATTAATCAAAAAATGAAAGTTTCTAGAAAAATACCAAAAATTAGGCCTAAGCTATATTTGATATTATGAATTAAAAAATGATTTCTATTTTACCAAATTCAAAAAATATCAGTTGCACTAATTAATTTAAAAATTAATTTCTGTTGTCAAAACAAATAACGTGTTCTTAAGAGATAATAACTATCAAAAGATTGACATTTGTTTATGCCTGGTTTACATGTGAAATTACATCCAATGTCCAAATTGTATTAAATTGTAAAAATATAATCTAAATATAATTTAAAAATACTCAAATTAATAATTTATCACTATTAATTATTTCAATTAAAATAGTTGTTTTTGATTAAAATTTAGTAAGTTTCACTATTCATCAGAAAATGAAAGTTATCCGAAAAGTACCAAAATTTCACCCTAAGATAATTTCGATATTACGAATCCAAAAATGAAGTCCATTTTGAGAAATAAAATTTACAAAATTTCAAAAAGTGGTTATTACTATTTATAACGGCTATTTTTCATAATATTTTAATAGCATATCATTATTTAGCGAAACTCGGTATTGCGTACAACACACGCTATCGTGGAAGGTCGCGCTTGCATGTAATGCAAGGAAAGTCAAGAATGCATGTTGTGCAAGCTCTTTTTGGTGTAGCGTACAACACAAGACAATAATGAAATTAAAAAAATATTTTTCATAAAATCTCTAGGTGTTACAGGCTCTTTTGGAAAGTGTGAAAATATTATTTTATTATAAACTTATCGTCGGTATCAAAAAGACCCAAAATTATTAAAGATGAAGCTATGATGACTAATGGTAGAAATAAAATCATAAAATCAAAATTTCACATGTTTCGAATAATATTTTCATCATTATAATCTTATTTATTTAAATTATTTATTAATGAGGTAAATACTACATCATTTTTGTGTCATAAATAAGTTAATTTATTTGATTTCTAAAAATTATAAAAAATTACATCATGTAGTAAATATTTTTAGATTTAAAATGAATATTTATAGTCGAAAATATAACGTATATAACCCCTTATAAAAATTAATTAATAAAAGGTTTTTGTTAGTGTCATTTTTGTCATAACATTAAATCAATTAATTCAAATAGTCATTATCACGACCAAGTGGATCAATGGGGTCCCAAAATCTACCCAAGGATTCCCATGGTTGGACACTACTCATCCAATATGTTTAATAAAAGTGTTAATGTAATTTTGAATTATTATAATATTCTTTTAACCTTGAATTACCCTATTTACCTTTAACTGCATTAAATAAATGTCAAAAGTGACAATTCACCAAAAATTATTTTCATCTTAATGAACCAAATTTTACTTCTTGATAACAACCATGTATGTTGGATTTTTGAAATTAAATTCAAAGAAGTGATAAATTTTCATTTAATTTAAAAATTCTGTTTTTTAACTACTACTAAGTGGTTTCACTATTCATCAAAAAATTTATGTTTTTCAGAAATATACCAAAAAGGGACCAACATTAAAATTTTGGGTAATATTATTTCTAAATATTGCTATGAAATAATTTGTATAAAATATCAATTACAACATTTTCTCTTATCTCTTGGATTAACACCCTAGTAAAACAATTTTATCCATAACCATGATGCCAAATTTTTACTATTTTTACTACTATTTAGGACAAAAAAAATATATAGATTCATTAAATATCTTATGAATTATGATTAAATATATAGATCCCATTTTATAAAATTGAAATTCAAAAAGTTCCTGAAATTAATTTTAATATAACCTCTTAAATGTGATAAAAAAAATCTAGAAAAAAGGTTTTCATAATTATACATGTTTTTCACCAAATTCCTTAAGAAATTAATTAAAACTAAAATAATATGATTATTAATAATATATAATATCTAATTTTACGTTTAAACCCATTTTAAATCCAAATTTACCTTTTAGAACTCATTAAATAAAGATATATGTTTTAATTAAAATTGGTGTTTTTAAATATTTCATAGAATAATTAATCTTCTTAAAAAAAATTTAAAATTTCACTCTAAGATAATTCTGACATGATTATTTTAAAAATGATGAAATTTTTTTTTAAATAAATTATCCAATGGTTTAAAATTTTAATCTTAATATTTTGTGAAAACAATTATGAAAAAAATGTTTTAAGGGAGAATTTATTTTTAAAACATAGAAACACTTTAATAAAAATTCAGAACGTACTTATCAATTTATTTTCATTATATAAAATCCATATAAATAAAATTATAAATTTGGTTATTCTTTTTCATTACACTAATTAAAAAAATAATTTATAATTTTTTACTATATTACAGTTCTTTAAGACTTAGGGTAGTGCATACTACAAACAATAATAGAAATTAAATTTATTTAAAAATAAATATATCCTAAAATATAAGGGTTATAAATTACATGCATATGGTAAAAGGAATTTGAACATATAAATTCTATCACTCTAATACATAAAAATTAGGATATATTTATTTGTAACACCCCGAGATTTTGTGAAAAAATATTTTTTTTAATTTCATTAATGTCTTGTGTTTTACGCTACACCAAAAGAATCTTGCACGACACGCATACTTGACTTGCCTTGCATTACACGCAAGCGCGACCTTCCGCGATAGCGTGTGTTGTACGCAATAACGAGTTTCGCTAAACAATGATATGCTATTAAAATATTATTAAAACTAGTCTTTATGAATAGTAATAACCACTTTTTGAAATTTTTTAAATTTTATTTTTTAAAATGGACTTCATTTTTGGATTTGGAATATCGAAAGGGTGAAATTTTGGTAATTTTCGGATAACTTCCATTTTCTAATGAATAGTGAAAATTACTAAATTTTTATTAAAAACAACCTTTTTAATCGAAATAATTAATAGTGATAAATTATTAATTTGAGTGGTTTTAAATTATATTTAGAATATATTTTTACAATTTAATACAATTTTGGTCATTGGATGTAATTTCACATTAAAACCAGACATAAACAAATGTCAATCTTTTGATAGTTATTATCTCTTAAGAACACACAATTTGTTTTGACGACGGGAATTAATTTTTAAATTAATTAATGCAACTGATATGTTTTGAATTTGATAAAATAGACATCATTTTTGAATTCATAATATCAAATATATCTTAGGCCTAATTTTTTATTTTTTTTTGGAAACTTTCATTTTTTGATGAATAGTGAAACCACTAAGTGGTAGTTAAAAAACACTGAATTTTTCATAAAACATAATTTTACCACTTCTGTGAGTGGAATTTCGAAAATCAGAGAGACACGGTTAATGTTAGTAAGTAAAATGTGGTTCAATGAGATGAAAATAATTTTTGGTGAATAGTTACTTTTTACTTTTTTTACCACGGTTAAAATTAAATAGGGTAATTAAGGGTAAAAATGACATTATTATTACCCTAACACATGTCCTAATTCTATTGGATAAGTGTAATTCGACCAAAAACAACATTAGGAATAAAATATGACCATTTAGGCCCACTTGGCTTAGATTAGGACATTTATTATTATTTAATTCAAAGAAGAGTTAAAAGAGTTAAAATCAAGGTTTATTTCCTACAACATTTTTAATATATGGTTATACATAAGATAAATTTGATTTTAAATATTAATTAGAAAGATAATAAGACTTTATACATAATGATATTTTATTTATAATTTTTAGACATTAAATAAATTAATTTATTTATGACACAATGATGATGCAGTGATTACCATAATAGTGAGAAATTAGAATAATTGATATTATAAATACCAAAATAAATATAATTTGACACTTTTTGTTAATTAAACTAATTTTATAGGTTAATATGACATGTTAGTATTTATTTAATTAACTTTTTTCGAACTAATCATTCTGTTATGAGTTTCAAAAAAATAAATTACTAAATAGGTTCAAAATTGACATAAAATAGATTTTAAAACAAATATTATATTAGTAATTGTTATTTTATTCCTAAAAATCTATGGTTCGGCCAAATGACTTAGATACAGTTATATATATTAATAATAAAAAACTTGGGGTTCGTTTGACTGCTTATAGTATGTTTATTAACCTTATAATATAAGAACACAAGAAGACATGGTAAAAGTAAAATTATTTTACTTAATGTTAAATATAAATGATAAGGTTAAAATAAGAACCTAAACTTGTCTAAATTCTATTGTATGAGATTATTTTGACCCATAACCACTTTATCTTTGAAGTAAATCAATTTGGAGCTCTTTAAAACCGAATTTTTCTTTATAGTAAAATAATATTTTTAGTTTTTCCAAAGGAGCCCCTCTCCTCCATTGTAAAAGGGAACCTCCTCCCTCTGTTCTTTACACCACATTGAGCCTCAAAGCTCGGCCAAACCCTAAAGAATTCCATTCTCCACTTCCATAGAAACATCCTAGTGGTTCTGGTCTTCCTCATAGACCAATGTTAGTGCCCTAAAAGGAGATCTCAAAGAGGGGATTCAAAGAAGAGGTAATGTGCGTTACCGATTCTTTCAACATTATTTCTTCTTCCACTTCTTCTTCTTAGGTAGTTTCATTATGAAGTAATAAAATCAGTATCACTCATATACTGATATGTTATTATAAGTATGAAACAACCCCATTTCACCATCTATCCATCCTACGGAAAACGAAATCACCGCGCGTGCGTACGTACAAAATATCGTCTCCACGCCGTGGTGTAATCTATTTTCCACCACCACCTTACTTGGATGGGTATAATGGTGTACATAATAACTATATATGATTATTGTAAATTGATATTGATTCTGATATAATATACATACACTCCAATAAAATTCCACGATCATGCGTACGATATCATCGCTCGTGCGTACGTACGGACTACCATCTCCACAACGCGATGAGATACATTCTCCACATTAACCATTCATGAATGATTATAAAGTATATATAATAAGTAATCATGAAATATGTGAAATAATAATGATACTGGATTTATGTGTATATATATGATTTTCATCTTCTTAATTCCATTCAACTCAATAAGGAAACGAAAATAGAGTTCATGCGTACGTACGGCCTACCGTCTCCATGAACAGTGTATTTATTTCCATTTACTAATCTATTATATATATGTATATTCTGAATATATATTATATTTAAATCATGTTTTATATACTGGAATGAATTAATCATGATCTAAGTAATCATATGAATAATTACAAGTCAAAACACGGATGAAAAATGAAACGATTTTTCCCAAAACGCTCTTTAACATGGAATTTACAAAAGAACGGGTAATATAAAGTCATAATTGAACCATTTATGATATCATAACAATGAGTATGATTCTGGAATAAGTCAATGACATTATTTAAATCATTATACAGGTGGTTCAGACACTTACTAAGCAAATCGGACCTAAGGTAAGGGAAATATCACAATCTCATTTTTATCCGAGATTGTTTATACTTTGGTATTTACTGGGGTGTATTTTATCATCCACATCCATGTTTCCTCAATATGCAATATTTATATCCTTATACAATAGTTTATATACAATTTTAACCTTCGTTGAGTTTTTAGTAAAAGATATGAAAAGAATCCTTTGTCATTTTTCATACGAGGTACTTTTTGACTTTTCTGACAAAAGTACAAGAAGAATGTTTTTTAACTTATACGGCATGAATGGATTTTTAAAACAATATTTCCAAGAATCTTCCATTACAAGTTTTCAAGTTTATTTTTAATCAACTTCTTTTAGTTTAGAATTGTATGACATATTAAGAAATGAAAAGTGTTTTTGAAGTAGAAAGGATATTTTCCTCAAGAATGGAGTTCAAGTGTTTTTTCAAAATTATTTTCCATCTAAGATGATATAGTGTTCTGTTTCTAACCCTATTATTACATGGATTTGATTATGTTGTGATGGAAATATTTTTATGAATTCCTTTATCTTATATGAATTGTTTAATGATGTCATGTTGTTTAAGAATCCCATTTTTACTATATGGGTTATGCAATGATGTATAATTTATGATTTTGTGTCACACATAAGAATGGTGTCATTATGACATGGGTGTGACCTATATATCCCTCCAATGCATGGGGTAAAGATTTTATATCTCATGAGATAGACATGGATAGAATGGTAGGTTATACCGGTTCAGTGAAACAGACGAGGAGTGAACTCGGTTCAGAAATGGACTTTGTCTACTAACATAGTCTTGGCAATGAGTCTTGACTAATAAGAAATGATTCTCTATGATTATGTGTGTATGACACAAAATTTCATGTTTTATGTTATGATTATTGGGATTATATTTCACTACTATGATTTATCTGATGTTATGATATTATGATCTCTTTTGCAGGTTAAGATTTCCAAAAGTTATGTTCTTATATATATGATGTGATTTATATTTTTTTTTGTTTACCTTTGCTGAGTATTTGATCTCACCCTTTTATGTTTTATTTTCCCCAGGATATAAAGAATGGTTTTAGGTTAAAAAAGATAAGATATTTATGGGATATGTTGAAGATCTTTCACCACGATTAGAATATTATATTCCGAGTTTCCAAAGACACTAAACTATTACGGTCCTTGTGTGTGTTTTTTGTTATGTACTAAGTATTCTGAAAATGTAATGTAATGTCCATGTACGTTAAGATTAGGGTTTCTACAGTTGGTTTCAGAGGAAAGGTTTAGTCAACCTTTGGAAACTAGGATGCGATAACTTTATTGAGATCCCTAGACATATTTCTAAGGTATGTCTAGGGATGTCCCTAAGGATAAGTATATGTATAGGATATAGTCCTAGAACTATGCTAACGATATTAGATTAAACCAAAGATGATAGATATTGAAGTTACACCCCATTTATTATGATTTTTACCTCTCACACTATTCGTTTTGGGTTTTAGACGATGGATGGAACCCGGAGGATCCGTGTTGATCAATATAATGGACAATGCAATGATTGTCCTCCTGAACAAAAAAATTTTATGGGAGATGGAGTGCAAAATCTTATTTCTTTATTACACAAGCTATGAATCATTCTGTAATTCCAAATGAGTAGAGAAGGGAACAATATTCTATTTAGTCCTTCATGAGGAAATGTCCACCTTCTTTCAGTGGGTATTCTGATCCACTTGTTGCTAAACAATGGATCAGTACTACTGAAAGGATATTTTCAGTTCTTCAATATTCTGAACATGATAAAGTCATCTTAGCAGTGTATCGTTTGGAAGGTGATGCTGATCAATGGTAGAATCTTATCAAGAATACGAGTCCAAGATATGAAATTGAGTCCATGGAATGGGATGAGTTGAGGAACTTATTTTTCAATAAGTAATTCACTTGTATTTTTCGAAAAAAGGTGGAGAAGGAGTTTCTTGAACTAATGAAAATGGATTATGAATCTATTGGTATATACGAAGCGAATTTTACAAGGATTGCAAGGTATGCATCTGGATTTATCATCCAAGATGAAAGTAAATTTGATCGATTCTTCAGTGGCTTAAAACCAAATATTCGAAGGGAATTAGCTATAAGAGACTTCAGTAGCTATGAAGAAATATTGCGTTGTGTTATCAAGGTAGAAATGGAAGTTGGTGTTACTTATACATCTCATAGTTTTGACAAGAAACGAAAGATGGAGTTCAAGGAGAAATCTCAGAATAATGGTGAAAATAAGATGAATGTTTCCTTATGCTCAAAGTGTGGAAAGAAGCATGGTGGAGATTGTCTTAAAGGGGCTAGAAAATTTTTTATGTTTGGAAAAGAAGGTCATCGAGCAGCTGAGTGTTGAAGTAATGGAAAAAGTGTTTCTAATGATGTGAATAAAGAAAATACTACAGCGAACGCACCACCAAAACATCAATGCTTCAAGTGCAAGGAAATGTGGCATTATGCTAATAAATGCCCTAATCCAAGGGTTAGTGATGATCGACATGAGCAACCACTTAAGGAAAAGGACAAAGGGAAGTCACATGAGATCACTATTGGTGATGTTGACTATGACAACGATGTGGTGGAATGATTAAGTGTTTATATAATGGGATTCCAAAATAATGTTGTATATAGTATCGTGGAATATTGAAATATTTATGTATTGATCTATTGTGGTTTTCAATGGTACCGGTAACCATAGAATGTGATTGAGATATTTTTGGAAAAAAAGATGATATGCGCATAATGAAAGGAAAACGAGAAAATGAAATGTTTGACCATATTCATGAGCTCAGGACTGATATAAGGAGAAGGTTATATCATGGTTTGAGTATATATAATTTTTGGATTTTGGTATGTGGAAAGAGATAACTTTTGACTGCATTCATGTTTTCACTATTGTTCAATTAATGGTATTCATTCTTCAAGAGAATACATGATTAAGGTATTCACATGTTTGTAAATTAACCAACAAGATATATCGTATGATATATGGGGGATAAATGATGGCATTCACGTGATTGTTATGTGACATTTCAAGTAATCATTTTCTTTATAATATGAGCTTGGTCCGAAGTATTTTAGATAAGCCAAAAGATTGGAATGGATTATGTTTGACATAAGTTAGGATAGAACTTTTTTCGATATTATTGATGGGATGTTATAGTAATATAGCTTTAGAAAAACAACAACCTGCGGGATGGGCGACAGCCCATCGCATCGGATAAGGCTGTGGGAATCGAACCCACAACCGAAGTGCGACTGGCCTTTATCGCCTACCACAGGCCTACTGGAAGTCCCTGGTTAGTAGAAACAAGTTTTATTTTATTAGGCGGTATGATATATGAAGTATAAGTTCATTTTTGGAATCATATACGATTAACCTCACCATAGATGGACTTATGTATATTTGATAACTTTTTCTAACCTTTTGTTTGAAATAGATGGAATGACCCATCATTCTATCACATCATCTATTAACACTTCATGAATAACAAATTTAAATTCATTTCTATAAGAGATTAAGTGGAAATTGTTCAAAGCACGAACAACGGTGAAATTGTACCAAAATCATGTAAGTATTTCTTTTAAATCACCAACTTTAGGGAAATGATCTTGAAAACCAAAAATGTTGTCCTAGTGCCCTTATATCTGATGAATCAGATGGTACCTTAGATCATTGCAAATCTATGACTTTGTGATTTTTGGCTATTTCATAGCCATGCTCTCTACCACTCTCCATCATAACTTGATGGTAAGATTTTTCTTCCATATCCATATTTTCACCTATGTTCTCCTACATGGAAACCCAGTGATGTGTTAATTTGGGTAACCGTTACATTTCATACTTTAGTTTTTAAATCCAAGTTTGGGTATTCCTTTTTACGATGTGGGTTTCTATTAAACAAACTTTCTAGTTGTAAACCATTTATAAACTCGATGAATTTTGAGGGAGAAATTCATTTTACGAGGGGTAGAATGTAACACCCCGAGATTTTATGAAAAATATTCTTTTTAATTTCATTAATGTCTTGTGTTGTACACTACACCAAAATAAGCTTGCACAACATGAATCCTTGACTTGCCTTGAATTACACGCAACCGCGACCTTCCGTGATAGCGTGTGTTGTACGCAATACCGAGTGTCGCTAAACAATGATATGCTATTAAAATATTGTTAAAACTAGCAATTATGAATATTAATAACCACTTTTTGAAATTTTGTGAATTTTATTTTTCAAAATGTACTTCATTTTTGGATTTGGAATATCGAAGTTATCTTAGGGTGAAATTTTGGTACTTTTCGGATAACATTCATTTTCTGATGAATAGTTAAAAATTACTAAATATTAATTAAAAACATCCTTTTTAATCAAAATAATTAATAGTGATAAATTATTAATTTGAGTGGTTTTAAATTATATTTAGAATATATTTTTACAATTTAATACAATTTTTTTCATTGGATGTAATTTCACATTTATACCAGACAAAAACAAATGTCAATCTTTTGATAGTTATTATCTCTTAAGAACACGCTATTTGTTTTGACGACGGGAATTAATTTTTAAATTAATTAATGCAACTGATATGTTTTAAATTTGATAAAATAGACATCATTTTTGAATTTATAATATCAAATATATCTTAGGCCTAATTTTTTGTATTTTTCTTGAAACTTTCATTTTTTGATGAATAGTGAAACCACTAAGTGGTAGTTAAAAAAATTATTTTTTCATAAAACATAATTTTACCACTTCTGTGAGTGGAATTCAAAAAATCCGAGAGACACGGTTGATGTCAGTAATTAAAATGTTTTTCAATGAGATGAAAATAATTTTTGGTGAATAGTAATTTTTTACTTTTTTTAACCACGGTTAAAATTAAATAGGGTAATTAAGGGTAAAAATGATATTATTATTACCCTAATACATGTCCTAATTCTATTGGATAAGTGTAATTACACCAAAAACAACCTTAGAAATAAAATATGACTATTTAGGCCCACATGGATTAGATTAGGACATTTATTATTATTTAATTCAAAGAAGAGTTAAAAGAGTTAAAATCAATGTTTATGTACTACAACATTTTTAATATAGGGTTATACATAAGATAAATTCGATTGTAAATATTAATTAGAACGATAATAAGATTTAATACATAATTATATTTTATTTATAATTTTTAGACATTATATAAATTAATTTATGTATGACACAATGATGATGCAGTAATTACCATAATAGTGAAATATTAGAATAATTTATATTATAAATACCCAAATAAATATAATTTGAGACATTTTATGAATTACAATAATTTTCTATGTTAATATGACATGTTAGTATTGAGTTAAATAACTTTTTTCGAACTAATCATTCTGTTATGATTTTCACAAAAATCAATTACTAAATAGGTTCAAAATTGACATAAAATAGATTTTAAAACAAATATGATATTAGTAATTGTTATTTTATTCCTAAAAACATACGGTTAGGCCAAATGACTTAGATAAGGTTATATATATTAATAATAAACAACTTTGGGTTAGTTTGGCTACTTATATTATGTTTATTAACCTTATAGTATAAGAACACAAGAAGACACGGTAAAAGTAAAATTATTTTACTTAATGTTAAATCTAAATGATAAGGTTAAAATAGGAACCTAAACTTGTCTAAATTCTATTTTATGAGAGTCTTTCGACCCATACCCACCTTAGATTCGAAATAAATGAATTTGGAGCTTTTTAAAACCGAATTTGTCTTTATAAAAAAAATAATATTTTAAGTTTTTCCAAAGGAGCCCCTCTCCTCCCTTATAAAAGGGCACCTCCTCCCTCTCTTCCTCACACCACATTGAGCCTTCAATCTCGGCCAACCCCTGCCAAATTCCATTCTCCACTTCCATAGCAACATCCTAGAGGTTCTTGTCTTCCTCAAAGACCAATGTTAGTGCCCTAAATGGAGATCTCAAAGAGGTGCTTCAAAGAAGAGGTAATGTCCGTTGCCGATTCTTTCAACATTATTTCTTCTTCCACTTCTTCTTACTAGGTAGTTTCATTATGAAGTAATAACATAAGTATCAATAATATAATTATATGTTATTATAAGTGTGAAACAACCCTATTTCACCATCTATCCATCCTACGGAAAACGAAATCACCGCGCGTGCGTACGTACAGAATACCGTCTCCACGCCGCGGTGTAATCTATTTTCCACCACCACCATAATTGGATGTGTATAATGGTGTACATAATAACTATATATGATTATTGAAAATTTATATTGATTCTGATATAGTATACATACACTCCAATACTATTCCACGATCATGAGAACGATATCATCGCTCGTGCGTACGTACGGACTACCGTCTCCATGACGCGATGAGATACATTCTCCACGTTAACCATTCATGAATGATTATAAAGTATATATAATAATTAATCATGAAATATATGACATAATAATTATACTTGATTTATGTGTATATATATGTATGTCATCTACTTAATTCCATTCAACTCAATAAGGAAACGAAAATAGCGTTCATGAGTACGTACGGCCTACCGCCTCCATGAACAGTGTATTTCTTTCCATTTACTAATCTATTATATATATGTATATTCTGAATATATATTATATATAAATCATGTTTTATATTTTGGAATGAAGTAATCATGATCTAAGTAATCATATGAATAATTACAAGTCAAAACACGGATGAAAAACGAAATGATTTTACCCAAAATGCTCTTTAACATGGAATTTACAAAAGAACGGGTAATATAAAGTCATAAGTGAACCATATATGATATCATAACAATTCGTATGATTCTGGAATAAGTAAATGACATTATTTAAATCATTATACAGGAGGTTCGGACACTTACGAAGCAAATCGGGCCTAAGGTAAGGGAAATATCACAATCTCATTTTTATCCGAGATTGTTTATACTTTGGTATTTATTTACTGGGGTGTATTTTATCATCCACATCCATGTTTCCTAAATATGTAATATTTATATCCTTATACAATATTTTATATCATATATTACCCTTTGTTGAGTTTTTAGTAAATGATATGAAAGGAATCATTTGTCGTTTTTCATACGAGGTACTTTTTGACTTTTCTGACAAAACTACGAGAAGAATGTTTTTTTAACTTATATGGCATGAATGGATTTTTAAAAAAATATTTACAAGAATATTCTTTTAAAATTTTTCATGTTTATTTTTAATCAACTTCTTTTAGTTTAGAATTGTATGACATATTAAGAAAGGAAAATTGTTTTTGAACTAGAAAGGATATTTTCCTCAAGAAAGGAGTTCAAGTGTTTTATCAAAAAACATTTCCATCTAAAATAATATAGGGTTATGTTTCTATCCCTATTATTACATGTATTTGATTATTTTGTGATGGAAATATTTTTATAAATTCCATTATCTTATATGAATTGTTTTATGATGTCATGTTTTTTAAGAATCCCTTTTTTTCTACATGGGTTATGCAATGATGTATGATTTATGATTTTGTGGCACACATAAGAATGGTATCATTATGAGATGGCTGAGACCTATATCTCCGTCCAATTCATTGGGTAAAGATTTTATATCTCATGAGATAGACATGGCAGGAACGGTAGGTTATACCGTTTCAGTGAAACAGGACTGAAACGGGGAGTAAACTCGGTTCAGAAATGGACTTTGTCCACTAAGATAGTCTTGGTACTGAATCTTGACTAATAAGAAATGATTCTATATGATTATGTGTGTATGCCACAAAGTTTCTTGTTTTATGTTATGATTATTGGGATTACATTTCACTACTATGATTTATCCCATGTTATGATATTATGATCTCTTTTGCAGGTTAAGATTTCCAAAATTTATGTTCTTATGTATATGATGTGATTTATATTTCTTTTGTTTACCCTTACTGAGCATTTGAGCTCACCCTTTTATGTTTTCTTTTCCCTAGGATATAAAGAAAGGTTTTAGGTAAAAAAAGGGAAGATATTTATGGGAGATGTTGAAGATCTTTCACCACGATTAGAATATTATATTCCAAGTTTCCAAAGACACTAAATTATTACGGTCCTTGTGTGTGTGTTTTTTTATGTACTATGTATTCCACAAAAGTAATGTAATGTCCATGTACATTAAGATTAGGGTCTCTACATTTATTTAACCACATCCATATGTTTTTAAGTACATTCTTCAAATATATTATTCTTATGGAGAACATTAATCTTGTGAGAAATTTTGTTCCATATAACATTATATATAAAATCTAGGATTTTGACTAGTTTTTCTTCTTAGGAGTGATCATGTTCTAGTGGTGTAACCTCTTAGTTCAGCACATGTGAACGATATAGTATGTACTCCACTGGGAGAAACATATGGAATAAATCATGAACTTAAGAGAGGTGCAATGGAACCGCCATGAGATATGTATACATCCCTAATCGATTAAAAATCATAAAGAGAACAATATACCAAGGGATGAAATTTCCTCTAATCCCAAATGACATAACATTATTCCATGGATAAATTCACATGAATAATTTTTCACAAACATTAAATTATATATTTTCACAAACATTATCGTCATAATTTTTTTGTTATCTCTAGGATACCATAATATTCTATTGAATATATCTAACTTTATTTACCATTTATTCATCTTGATCAAGTCATTATTGATTTTTTTCTATATATTTTTTCCAGTACAATTGTCTTTTTTCACTTCCTTTATATATGTATTCATATTGAGCTATTGAAATTGTAGAGTTTATGTTATTATTATAGGATATTTTGATAAGAGGAAGGTGTTGATACCAATGGACATTAAAATCCCTTAAAAATACATAAACACATCTTCTGAGATTTGAGTGGTTCTCCAAAATTATACAAATTTCTATGGCTTATAAACACTAATAAAACAAAACTATGAATTCAGATCTTTTTGAAGATGTTACCTTCATTTTGGGGTAATCCTCAGATCTCAAATTATATATAGTTCAATATGGAACTCCATGAAATGTTACCACTCCCTAAATGTATGTTTTATAATGTTGTTCAAGGGAAACATATTATCTTATAGAAATTATGTGTTCTAACTTTATATGATGGTGGAATATTACGAAAATACCATTATGGACCTTGGATGTTTTTGGGTGTTCAAAAAAAAAAATATGGTGATGTTTTCCCATTTCCATTCTAGTATGGGTAATGTTTGTAACATAACATTAGTCTTACATCTCCCATCCTAAACTGGATAACATTCCCATCATTGAGATATATACTATACAATATCTCCCTTTATGTTACCCCCTCTAGAAATACTCTTTTAGATATTTATAAAACTTCATAATTATAGGATGAATAGAGAATGATGAACTAATATATTTTTATAATAACTCATTCCTCATGCATGGTATTAACAACAAACAAAAAGTTTTCTTAAAACTTATCATTCCATCGTAATAATTCTTGAACATTGAAATATTTCCAACTATATTTTAAAGTTCTAAATCATTCTTTTAATCATCCTTAATCTATAAATAAATTGATGATTCAATAATTATTTGATAATGATATAAATTTCACCTATCTTTTAGGATTTATAATTTTTTTTGAAATTATAAGAATATGATATCATTTTTATCATCATCATAAATAATCTATCTTGATCCACTCATCTCAAAGAATTGAACACCTTGTTTGATTTCTCAGGGTGATAATGTATTATGTAGTTGGAATTTTTAATCAAATCCAATCAAATTCTCTAGAACAAATTTATATATTTCTATGTGAATAAATTATTTTTTTTTATGAAAAAATTTATCACACCTTTCCCCATAATGAAAATTTCTCCACATATTTATTGAAACAATTAACATAATTTACTCCAAATCATGAGTTGGTTTATTTGTCTTATATAAATTAATTTTATAATATGAATAAGCTATCCCCAAATCAATATTCATGTGGAAAAAACACAGTTACTTCTTCGATGAATCACTGTAGATTATAGACCCTTATCCACAGTAGGGTAGTTTAATTGCTGGTGTGTTGACTATAATTTTATTAACTTCACTTTTGTTTTCCACATACTGATATATTCAAATGAATATAGATCCCATACATGTTTACATGAATAGTGTATTATAATTACATGATAAATTATTCACAAAGGGTTTGTAAAATATATATAATGCAAGAAAGATATAGATCTCATTCATAGTGGTCGTAACATCCCATCCCAAACCACTAGGTCAAATATGGAATGCTACGTAACCTCTTGTGTGCCTCCCCATATGCAAAAGTTGTCTGAATAGATATTAGGGTCCAAGTCCATCACTGGGGTAATTATACCCTCAATAAAACTTCATAGGATCAATAAAAAAATATAATATAATAAATAATAATAGTAATAATAAGGAGAGTGAATGGAATACATAGCATGGAAATAAAAGAAACTCCCTATGTAGAAAGCCTTTCCAGAATTACTAAAATATATGATAAAAAAGGAACAACATCGTTCTACAGTGTCTACCATGGTTCAGCCTAGATCAATACTCCACCTACTAAACTAGTCACCATAGGTCCCTTTCCCTTTATCATGTTTTTAATGAAATCTATAATCCCATTGAAATTTTTGAGTAGGGTACGAGTACAAGACTTGGTAGGACACCACCAATGCATCCTTAACCTAATGTCCTCAAGTATAAAAGTGCATGCCTTAATAATAATATATGACAGAAGATCATAAATATATAATCGAAAACTGATAAGTATTGTTCTAACAAAGCCTCTAAAACCCCCATATTTACCTCCTTCATATCTATACAAAAGATAACAGAATGATTTGGAAGAAGTAAGCCAGCCCTTGTACGGTGTCCTCACTATTTTGTGGAGGTGATACCCATTGTCATCTAATACTCAAGAAGAAAATTTCGCCTAGATCCTCTTCATGAAAGTAACCATTACTTACCATATCTTTGCTATCTCTTGGTGAATGGGACATAACTTTAATTCTACCTTGAGCACACCATCGGCATGACACCATGCCAACCACATACCTCCACCTGGGATCAAGTCCCTTTTTTCTATCACTACAACCAAGCATTCCCCCCATTGGGTGATAATATATCATTATGGTAAAACTATCTCAAATACTATTAACATCCAACACGGTAGGGTAATATATATATATATATATATTGGGTGAGAACATAAGTAGGAGTAGTATATCAACATGGGTATATAAAATCATATATCACAACATGTGATCATAATAAACCACAATAAATTAAAATTCCATGAAAGATAATCATCAAGGAAAAAAATTTAAACATGAGCCCAATAAGTTAAGGAAATTAATTCCTTAGAGTCATTGATGTCAACGACAAGTATAAACTACGCAATGTAGGTCAATAGTAGGAGTGGAAACTTCAACAGTCAAGAACACCTCCTTACTGCATTTTATTGAAGTTTTTGAAATGTTGTTGCCTGAGGTACATCCTATGTTCCTAGAACCAAATAAGGATATTTAATTTCAAAAGTAAAAAAATATCACATATGATGATATCTTCTTCCTCTTGTAAAATCTTTTTGGTTTTTTTTATTTCAATGCATAAAATTCACATTTTCTTCTTCAGAATAATTATAAACATCATTTGACAATACAAAATCTCTAAATTAAAACAAAAACACATGGTGTAGTAATTATGATTATTATTTTATAATTTAATTAATTATCCTTAGATAATTTATTTTAACTATAGATCATTTTACAATTCCATAATTATTTCATGATAATTAATCTTTTTTTCCCTTGAAAATTTGTATGCATTATCCTCTGTTAAATTATTATGATTATCATTTAATGATTTTTCATTATTATTCTTTGATAATTTTTATGAAATTATATTTGATAATATTTATGGAATTATCTCTGATAATCTCATGAAATTATCTTATGATGATTTTTTAATAATCACATGATAATTATTTTTAATATTTATTCTTAATAATTTTTAAAAATTATCCTTGAACATATAATGTGATTATCGTTTCTTAAAACAAAATTATCTTCAATAACGTAATGTAATCACATTTTATAATTATATGAATATATAGACTGATGTATCTTTATAATTATCCATATATTATACCATAAAATTATCCAATAATAATAATTTTTAAGAATATGATCCCTTGATAAAAATGATTTTCCCCGATAATATCAGTTTTATTATTTTATATAATTTCTTCCTTTGAAGAAAAATACTATATATATATATAAATTAAATTTAATAAATTAAATAATATAATATAAACACCATAGATAAGGAAGAATGTTCAATAAAGAATTAGAAACAACACAGCATCCACATGCCTTCAAGAGAAGAAACCCAATCTACGTGATGGTGGTTCGTCAATCACTCTAATGAGACAAAAATTTCATAAACACGACCAAAAATCCACCTATATAGACCAAAAAATTTCTCATCCAACTATGTTTATATCATATTGTAACCCACAAAAGGGATAATTGAAACCCCATATTCAATTCTTGATTTAACAAAAAATTAAATTTGGGGTGTTAAATTTTATCTCATTATTCCATTTCTAACTATAAATAATAAAAAATGGAAGATTTCAAAGAATTTCATTTCAATCATGTGAAGTAATAGTAGTTTCAAATTCAACTTAGATTAGATGAAGAGTGTGCATAGATAAAAATGAATTTACATAATTAATTCCATAATAATAAATAAATAAATTTTTAAATGTTATTATTGTGAGTGAATTGAAAAAACGTGCATTGATCATGAATATTATAACCTCATTAGGGTAAACACCTCTTTCCTGACCCAACAATAGTCTCAAATTTTTCATATGACACACTGTTTGAATGATATTAATTATTCATTAATTAAAAAATAGAATAAATAATTAATTAAAAATAAAACAGGTTTTATTACGAGGGATCCATCCAAATGATAAATTTCATGAAAACATATACCTTAACTACGGTAAATAATGTGTTCCAGATCTAAATGTGTTCATGAATTTATCATAATATTCCCCTTTTGAAGTAATTAAATTAATTTAAAAAAATAATAATACAAAAATTATTATATAAATTATTTTTGTCGGCGAGGATGCCAAACGTCTGAGTTATATAAATGTCATACCCCTCCTAGGGTAAACACCATATTCTAGACCAAACAGTGGTCTCATATTTATCTTACAACAAACTAGTTTTTATTTATTGAATAATTTTAAAAAAATTGAATGTGGTTAATTTAATGTCTTTCATAATATTATTTAATATTCATCAAGCCTTTATAGTCCTAAAAAAACACTAAGACCTGATGGTTAATTTTGGCATGTTACAATGGTTAGTTTGGGAAAACATACATAAACATATATATTTGATGGATCTACATAGCCCCTCTTGAGATTATATAAACCAAAAATGAATCTTTTTATATCCTAAATTCACACTTGGTAAATTGTTCTTACAACTTTTCCACCTTTAGGTTCTAATGTACAATATCCACGTGATCTTCATTCTCTTCCTTACACTTTGAATATATCTTAATATCATCTAAAAAGACTATAAAAACTGATCCGGGTAATCTATGAAGTCATTATTCACAAAATCAATGATGATATTAGGGGAATTCGTAAGACTAAATGGAATTACAATAAATTCATATTTTCCATTACATGTATGAAATTTTGTGTTCTGTATGTCCTCTATCTTGACCCCAAATTAATGATATCTAAAATAATATAAATAGTGTAAAATTACTCATCTATATGAAATTTATTAAGAAACACATCAAATATAGAGTATAGGATACTTTTTCTATATTTTGGTATTTTTTATGTTCCTAATTATCAATCAAGAGTAACGTTGATCCATCATTTGTTATAAAATATTTAATATGTGTACCCCAAGGTGACACACATGTTCAAATGACTCCCTTTTCAGGATCCTACTTGAGTTTATTTTTCAATTCATACAACCCAATTAAATAAATTATATATAGAAGCATTGGAATACTTGTAGCAAGATTTATTATATCAATTAAAAACTCATATATACGATAATATGGAAGACTAGGAAATTTTTATGGGAATATAAAAAAAATCTCTTGTACAATGGGAATATCATCAAAGATGGGTTTCACCTCAATAATATGATATAAAACACTCTTTTGAATTGTGATCAATAGCTATATAATGGAATTTATTTCCGTCAAAATTTCATTTTTATAATAACATTGATAGATGATCATAGGTTGGTTTGGTATCTCAAAAATCAATTCTCTTAATTGACAATTGATGTAGGATTTATTTAATAAAATCCAATCCAATCCAAATATAGCATAAAATTGAACTAGAGGGTGAATAACAACATTTTTAGGATGTAAATTCCCAAAAACAAAAAGTAGATAATAATAACAATATAATTTATATATGATTATTGTTCCACTTAGGTTTTCTACTACTAATTTAAATTCTAATTATTCTGGTTGTATTGTGATAATTTAGGAAATTTATTTAAATATAAAATAGTTGATTTATCTAAAATAAAATAGGAAATTTGTAGTTCTATAGTGGATTGTACATTTACCCATTTGGTTATCATACTACTCAAAAACAATAATTATAAAATCATATTTTTCATTATATCTAGGATTAAGAGGTTATGAAAATGATCATTTTCGTTAAACTTTATATTTAAGAACATGTTATTAAAATTCACTTACTCCTTGAATTTGAAACTCTGAGGTGTGGGTGGAACATTTTGTGGCTTTTTTAAACCATATTATCTAACTTCTTATTCCTATCACCTTGGAATCTTATATCCTAATTACTTTTCGTTCCACAAAAAAACATTTACCAGTCAGCAATAGATAATTTTCTCTTTGTTTTCCTCTAAAAGTTCATCATGATTGAAAGCTTATATTCTTAACTCTATTGTTTTAATAATTTCATTTTAATTATAACATTATATTCTTATTAAAACAATGATATTTATAGAAATATATAATCATCATATCAATTTTTGGATCCCATTAAATGATTTCACCAAAGGTATTGAAGTCCTTTATAGATAAAACCCTTCAGATACATGGTTCGAAGCAACAAAAGAATTGATCAATCCTACATTCAAGATGGATTATAATAATAGAAGTGTACCTAAAATGCCTTGTAATGTTTCTTTTATATGTACTAATAGATTTATCCTCCTTCTTATCTCTATCAAGAAATTACTTCTCAATTTTCAAATGATGAATATGATGAAAGTATTTATTTAAAAATAATAGTTTATATATATCCAACTCAATGGTGTTAATTTTTTCCCATTTTATCATGTTCTTGATAACATTCTACCATTTATCTAATTCACCGCCCAAATGATAAAAAACTAAAGTAAAATTTTCTTATTATAAATATTTGAAAATGTAAACTAACGTTTTAGTAGAAATGATTCATTGGGAAATAACTAATATATCAACTGTCAAACTAAAAGAAGTTGGATGTTTCCTACTGAATGAATGAAAAGAACATTATTCCATATTTTTATCATATAAAATCTCATAATGATGCATACCATGAAAAATTTTCAAATGTATTTTAATGATATTTTGTGTCCCAACTTCGATAAAATTTATTTGTTTACAAAGAAAATCATTCATTTTTCAACACATTCTTCATTAATATGGTTCCTTTGGATTCCACCTATTTACTAAAAAGAATCACTATAACCAATAATAATTAGGGTGAGAAACCAAATAATCATGAAAAATCATTTATTGTTTGTCTAAATCACGAAACCTTATTTTCAATTAATGAAATATAAATTTTAGCCACGCTCGTTTATTTCCATAATCTATTCAAATGCTTCATAGTGGTTCCTAAGAAGAATATAAGGTATCCATGAAAATCCTCTATGAGTGTTAAACCTTTTGTATAGTAAGGGACTTGTCACTGTGCACTATAATTATAACACCTTGACCCCAGTTACCCAGAGTTGGTGCATTATTACATAACTTTGGCATGATCAAAATGAAATCATGTCTCAAAATACCAATCAGTTCAGTATTATTTTAAACAAGATTCATAAATAAGTTCAAATTTACATCGTGAAGAGAAATACAACACAAATATATTTCATTAGAAACATCCAAGCCTCATATATAATGCATGAAGGTCACTCATTTCTAACATCTTCATATCATGGTAAAATGAAACATAAGAAAGGGGTGAGATGAATTGCTCAGTAAGGGAAAGTAATATAGTGAAAAATGACATAAATATTAAGCATGGTAAATAATTTAAACCACAAGCCTATACCAATAATAAACAGGAATACTTATATGGAAAAAATATGATCTGAGTAAATAATTCCATAATAAAACATAATCATGGGTATTATACTAGTTGAATGAACACAATAACCATCGATATTATTTCCATAAGGAGGGAATGTATAATGTTGGACATTCTGAAACATTTTGTCAAGGCCTCAGTGAAGACGTGTGAAAATGATTAAGGCCTCAGACGAAACCATAAATCAAATTGGTAATGGCCCTCGTCCAATTCCACGTCTAGTTGTCTCATGAGACCTACTGATGCATCAAGGAGCTATATCGGGCTCCATTCGCCACTTACTAAGTCCAATACATTCCTCACATGAAAAGGTTTAAACATATTATAAACATTTTTTTTAAACTAGCACAAGAAATTTCAATACTTTCACCATAAATCATGAATGGTATAAAAATAGCACATACACATTCAATAATATCACAAAACCTTCAATACAATATGGAAGTTTTGTATCATAATAAATAAAATCAAAATAAACTGAAAATCCCTGAATGGGTGTCGACATGGATGAAATAAAAAATCATTTTAGAGAAATATATCTTCCTATTTTGAAATAATTTAAGATTCACATAATTATAAATTAAAACAATTACATTGAAAATATTCTTATAATATTGTAAGGGAAGCTTAGATGAGTTTATAATGGTAGAAAATAGCCGCACCCTATGTATAAGTTAAAAAAGACATTCTTACATTAATTTTGTCGAAAAGGATAAAAAGGACCTTGTTTGGAAAATGACGGAAAGATTCCTTTATAAAAATCTTATAAAATTTAAACAAGGGTATAAATGAATTTAACCTATAGTCTAATTCCCATTTACTTTAGTTACACATCAATATCATACCTATCCAAATAATAATGTTTTGAATAACAATTACACCACGACGTGGAGACAGTAAGTCGTACGTACACACGTATGGTGACATGCCATTAAATGGATGGATAGTATACTGAATATGGTTGTACCATATTAATAATAACTTCACAAAATTTAGATTATACATGAGTTATTGTTTTATTATATAAATAATAAATAAATAATAATTTGAAGTACAAAGTTACTTGAAAGAGGGTGGTGAAAACATTACCTCTTCTTCGAGTTCTTCCTTTTGATTTGATCAAAAGGGCTCCATAGGGTGGCTTTCTGGTCAATATAAGGCCTATAGGTTGAAGTGAGGGAAGTTTGGAGCATATTTTGGTAGAGTTTGGATGAACCAGAAGGCTTTCAAGGTCTGGAGAATTGGTTATAATTGGTGTCCTTTTATAAGGGGGGAGGAGGGGATCTTTAGGAAGAACTTAATGTATTAATATATAATAAATTCATATTCGGTTTATAATGGATTAAAAGAGTATTATTCATAGTATAAGGTGGGTATGGGTTGAAATCATTTCAACCAATCTATTTTAGACAGGTTTGGTCACTATATTAACCTTATCTCATAGTTTTAACTCTTAGTAAATTAGTTTGACATTTACCATGTCACGTTGTATTTTTATATTATATGGTTAATAACCATACTATATACACAAAACATACCCCCAAGTGGTACATTAATGATTTAAATATCATGATATAACTCCTTTGGCCGAACCTTATATTATTAGGAATATCATATCAATTAATAATATAATGTTTATTTTAAATAATATTTTTTGTCAATTCTGACACTATTTAATAATTGATTTTTGTTAAAGTCTTAACATATTTATTAATTCGAACCAAATTCATTAAAAAAATCCTAAAATGTCATATTAACAAATAAAATTAGTGTATATCATCAAAACTCTCATATTATATTTATTTTATCATTTATAATACCAATTATTTGATTCCTTCATTAATAAGGAAAATACTACATCATTATTTTGTCATAAATATATTTAGTTATTCAATGTCTAAAAATTATAAATAAAATACCATTATGTAGGAAATTGTTTTATATTTCTAGTTAATATTTGTATTCTAATATATAACATATATAACCATATGTAAAAATTGTTTTTCAAAAATATATATGCTTATATGATTTTTGTATTTACCTTAACTTAATTAATATAAAGTGTCATTATCACCTACATGTGGCTCCATGGGGTCCTAAAATCGACCTAAAGATGTCCATGGTCGGACATATATCAAAAAATAAGGTCAGGGCACATTTTAGGGCAATTTATTATTATTATAATATAATTTTTTTCCCTTATTTGCCGGATTTACCCTTTAACCACAGTAAATAAAATATTTACCAAAGTAATTATTAAAAATGTTTAAAAATAAAAGATACCTATTTACACAACTTTGAAATCCTTATTCCAAATATTTAATCCATTTTTTAAATTCAAAAAATATAAGTGGCAGGAATTAATTTAAAATTAATTCTCATTGTTAAAACTACAAGTGTTCTTTTAAGAGATTATAACTATTAAAAGATTGACACTTGTTTGTGTCTGGTTTAATTGGGATATTATGTACAATGACCAACATTGTATTAAATGGTAAAAATATATTCCAAATATACTATAAAACCACTCAAATTTATAATTTATCACTATTAATTATTTTGATTAAAAAAGATTTTTTTAATTAAAATTTAGTAATTTTCACTATTCATCAAAATATGAAAGTTTTCAGAAAAATTATCAAAACATCACCCAAAGATAATTTCGATATTTCTAATCCAAAAATGATGTCCATTTGAATGATAAAATTTATAAAGTTTCATAATGTGGGTATTACAATTCATAACAGCTAGTTTTATTTGTTGTGGTGTGTGTTAGAACTCGATGTTGCGTACAACACATGCTACTATATTATTCAAAGTGATGTGTATCGTGGAAGATTAGGGTTTTAGATTCTCCCCTCATTCAAATAATTTAATCCTCAAAATATCTAGTATACTACCGCATAAAAAGACTTGGGTGGTTCTTCATCATAAGTTCCTCGTGTTCCCACGTTGTCTCTTCCCTCTTATTGTTTCTCCATAGAACTTTTACCAGACGAGTTGTCCAGTTTCTCAGCACTTGTTCTCTTGTATCCAGAATCCTGATGGGATCTTCACAATAAGATATATCATGTTTTAGTTCTAATTCCTCGTAAGTGAGTATATGTGTTGGGTCATATATGTATTTTCTAAATAGTGATACGTGGAACACATCGTGATCTTTGGAGAGACTTAGCGGTATTGTCAAACGGTAAGCTATAGCCCCAATTAGATCATGAATTTTGAAAAATATGATGTACTTGGGACTCAATTTAACTTTCTTACTAAATCATATAACTCCCTTCCTTGGAGATACCTTCAAGAACACATGATCTCCTACATGAAATTCCTAATCCTTCCTTCAGTTTTCGATATAGCTCTTATGCCTACTTTGAGCTTCTTTGATGTGGGTTTGGATTACCTTTACCTTTTCTATTATTTCCTCCACCAGTTTTGGGCCTACACATTTTCTTTCACCAACATCATCCTAGCAGGATGGTGTGCGACATCTCTTTTCGTATAATGCTTCATATGGTTCCATCTGAATACTTGAATGAAAGATATTGTTATAGAAAAATTCCACTAGAGATAAATATTGATCCCACATACCCTGAAAGTCAAGTGAGAACGATATCAACATGTCTTCTGAGGTTTGAATAGTACTTTCTGATTGTCTATCTATTTGAGGGTGGTAGGGAGTGCTCAAATGAAGTTCAGTATCCAAGGCCTTCTGAATACTCTTCCAGAATCATGAAGTAAAATGAGGATCACGATCAGAAACAATCGATAAGGGTACTCTATGAAGTCTCACAACATTATTAATATATTGTATTGCTATACGTTCAAGTGGTAACTCTTCTCTTATAGCAGGGAAATGTACTGACATGGTAAGAAGATCAACAATGACCCATATTGCATCATCCCTTCTAAGGGTCCTTGGTAGCCCCATGAGGAAGATCATCGTAATATTATCCCATTTCCACTCAGGTATGGGAAGAGGTTGCAATACTCTACCAGGCTATTGCCTTCCAGCTTTCACTTGATGAAAACCCATACATCTTGACACAAAATCAGAAATCTCCCTCTTCATGTTGTCCCACCAAATATTTTCCTTCAAATCTCTATACATTTGGGTGATCCCATGGTGTATAGAGAAATTGGAACTATGAGCATCATCCAAAAATTCCCTTTCTAGATCTGGTATATCGGGAACACAAAGTCTCTTCCCAAGTTTCAAAATTCCATATTCATACACAAAGTCTCTCAGTATCCCATCATTAACATCCTTAATCTTCTTTTGACACTCTTAATCACCGGTCTGAAAACTCTTTATCCTTTCTAGTAAAGATGGTTTGGAAACCATTTTAAAAAGTATTGATGATTCACCTTCCATGGTGATTCCCATATTCATCTTCACTAGATCCATGAAAATATAACCCCTTTCAATTCTCATCATGTTCAAAACTCCATGATCCTTTCTGCTCAAATAATATGCCACCTTATTTTACTTCCCCATGTGTTAGTGTATCATGCAATTATAATCCTTGAGTAGTTCAAGCAATCTCCTTTTCCTCGTGTTGGGTTCTTTCTATGAGAAAATGTACTTCAAACTCTTGTGATCAGTATAAATCTCACATTTTTCACAATAGATATAATTTCTCCATATCATCAATGAAAATATTATTGCATCTAACTCAAGATCATGGGTTGGATAGTTTTTCTCATGAATTTTTAGTTGTCACGATGCATAGGCCATAACCCTATCATTCTGCATATGGACACAACCATGTCCTTTCTTTGAAGAATCACTATAAATAAAAAACCCATCATTATATGATGGTATAGTCAATATATGAGTATTAAAAAATCTTTTCTTCAGTAATTCAAAACATTCTTCACAATATTTGCTCCAAATAAATTTAACCCCTTTACATGTGAGCTTCGTTAATTGGTTTGCCAATCGGGAAAAGTTATGGATGAAACATCGATAATAACTTGTTAAACCAACAAAATTGTGTACCTAGGTTATACTCGTTGGTGCTAGCCATTCATGGATTTACTTGGTCTTAGAAGGACTAACTGAGATTTCATCCTTAGAAAAAACATGGCCATGAAACGAAATCTCTTGAAGCCAGAATTCACACTTTCTAAACTTCCAATATAATTCATGTCTTCTAAGAGTCTTCTAGATAATTCACAAATGATCTTCATGATCCTCATATCTTTTGAATTATACCATGATATCATCAATAAATACCACCAAAAAATAATCGAGATATTCCTTGAAAACTCTATTCATTAGATCCATGAATAAAGAGGGTGCATTAGTCAATACAAAAGGCATTATTGTAAACTCATAATGCCCTTACCTGGTCTGAAATGCTATCTTCGGAATGTCTTCCATTTTTACACACAACTGATGTTATCCAGATCGAAGTTCAATCTTTAAAAAATATTGAGCTCCGTGAAGTTGGTAAAATAAATCATCAATGTGAGGTAGGGGATTCTTGTTCTTTTTTGTTATAGAATTTATTTCTCTGTAGTCGATACATAACCAAATAGATCTATCTTTCTTCTTAACAAAAATGACAGGGGATCCCCATGGAGAAACACTAGGGAGAATAACTCCCTTATTACTCAATTCCTCTAGTTGTTTATTTAGTTCAACTAATTACACAGTGGCCACTCTATAAGGGGTCTTTGATATAGGCCTTGAACCAGTAATTAAATCAATTGAAAACTTAATTTCTCATTCTGGAGGATGTCCATGTAAATCTTCTGGAAACACATCTACATATTCTTTTACAATCGGTACATCCTCTATTTTAACATTCCTTTACTCACCCATAGTTATTTCATTCTCTTCCTCCCCGATAATTGAATTTAGTGGAGCTACTGGGGTTGGATCTAGATAAGAATTTGGTGGTGAAGATTCTGCTCTAAAGATAAGGTGATCCTTATCATCATTGTAAAAAATCGTAACCACATACTTCTTACAATAAATCCTCATATAATGGTTCGAAATCCAATCCATACCAAGGATTATATCAAATTCACTCATGGGAATGACGATGAGATCAGCAGATAAAGAAAATTTATATGCTCTAATGGGGACTGATTCACAGAACATTGTAGCAATGATACTTCCCATAGGAGTTTTGAATGACAACTCCCTTGTTAAATCAAATTGGAAATATCTAATTTTCTTAGAAAACTAGGATGATATGAAACAATGAGATGATCCAGAATCTAATAAAGCATTGGCTAAACATGAGGAAACCATTAAATTACCTGCCACCACGTCTTTCGGATCTTCTACCTCAGCAGTAGTGATAGCATATGGTTGTCCGTGATCCCTTGGCCTTTTCTAAGGTAATATTCCCTGACGCTTAGGACATTCATTTGAATAATGTCCCATCTCCCTGCAATTTTAGCATTGAACATTGGGAGAGTATTTCTTTCCTTTACAATCCCCTGCTAGATGGCCTTTCTGTCCACACTTGTAGCATACTCCTTTTCCTTTTAGACAGGCACCGAGGTGGTTCCTTCTACAATTATCAAACGGTGGAAATTAAATTCTTACCTTCTTCCCTATTTCCTTATTTCCTTTCCAAGAGTGTTCAACAGATCTCTTCTTCTCATTTTTTGATTTAAAGTTATAAGACATAGAGAATTCCATCTCTGTCTTGATAGGGCATGATACATTATTGTCGTATGACAAGAAGGATTGAGATAATAAAGATCGATGGAGAAGTGGTTTTAACCCATCAAATAAACGATCAATATATCTTATTGGGTTATGTATATAATTAGCAGCACTCCTTTCTATCCTTGTAATGTTATCCTCATACTTTGCAACATTCTCATCCTCCTTTTTCCTTAGACTAAGAAATCGGCTTTCCATATCTTCTCGATGGTCATGAGGAAAGTATTTCCCTAAGAAAAGTTCTTGAAAATCCCTCTATTATATATTTGACACTTCATCATCTTCCTTTGTGTTTTGAATCAATGACCACCATTGAACAGCATCTCCAGTAAGGCTGTAAACTACCATGATAACTTTTTCTCTTTCACTACTCCCCAAGGCATGGAATATTTTCTCTAAGGAATTTATCCATTACTCAACTACTAAGGGATTTATACTCCCATTTAATGTAGGTGGTTTTTTCCTCATGAAGCAATATAACATTGATCCTCCACATTTTTGATATGGGTGCTCTATACGGGTAAGGTTATTATTCATAACCTGATTGAGTTGTCCCAGTATGGTGATTTGCTGATCAGCACTAGTTGCATCACTAGCTCCACTATAATTATCTTTAGCAGGAGGGAAATACCTACATGGAGTGCATGCATTGATACGGTTTCCATTTATTCCACTAGGTGCCATTTCTAAATAATGGAATACACTAGATCAGTTTATCAGTCAATATACATAATTTCATACTTGTAAAAACACATAACATAAATTAAACTATTTATGGATATAATCCATAGTCACAAAAAAAATTCTATGAGGAATTCTATACTCATAAACCCTTAATAATGGTTTTCAAAGAAAATGAGAATTATCCTAAGCATATCCCAAGGGAGTTTTGTAACCAAGAGTGCAGCAAGGCCCATTGTCATGCACCATTTCCCATTTGAGTCTAGCTCAAAGAGGTGTTTTTGGGTTTTACGCCTAGGTATATCTGTACCAGAGCCACCTCTACCTACTCATATCTAGACAGGGATATATTTCTTGGAAAACTCAAAAAATCTCTACAATACCAAAATTCTAGGATGTTCTTCTATATTAATCCTCAAACTCCATCTAAGTTCTAGGTGCTCTAATCCGAGTTTATCTAAATCTTGTTTCCAAGGTTTTTTTAAACTTCCTATCATACCAACTGTAATTCCCCGAACCTAGTTACCCAAAGTCGGTGCATTATTACATAACATTGGCATGATAAAAAAGAAATCTTTTCTCGAAAGACCGATCAGTTTAGTATTATTGGAAACAAGGTTCATACATAAGTTCAACATTACAAGCTTGAATAGAAATAAAACAAAAATATATTTCATTAGAAACATCCAAGCCTCCTAGATTATGCCAGCATGTCACTCATGAATAACTTTTTCATATCCTGATAAAATGAAACATAAGAAAGGGGTGAGATCAAACGCTCAGTAAGGGTTAGTAATCCAGTGGAAAATTACATAAATATTAAGTATGGATGAAATCAAAACTCTTTTTTGAGAAATATCTCTTCCTATTTTGAAATCATTTAATAGTAACATAATTATAAAAAAACATTTACATTGAAAATATTCTTATAATCTTGTAAGGGAATATTTGACGAGTTTATAATGGTAGAAAATAGTCGCACCTGCTTTTTAAGTTAAAAAATACATTCTTACCTTATTTTTGTTGAAAAGGTGAAAAAGGACCTTATTTGGAAAACAACGGAAATATTCCTTTATAAAAATCATATTAAAGTCAAACAAGGGTATAAATAAATTTAACCTATATTCTGTAAAATATTAAGAATGATTTGAAATACATTTTTAAGAAACATGGATGTGGATGATAAAGAGGTCCTAGTAGATAATTACGTATAAACAACCTCGGATAATGTAGAGATTGTGAAATAAACCCTTATCTTGTACTTTTCTTTGGATGAGGGTAGGTTAACCCACTGTATAATAGTGAAATAATTGTTACTAAATTATACAAGAACCATATACATTAATAAGATATCATATATGATCTTTTAACATTGATTTGTTAATAATATCTTTGTATTATCATCATTTCGGGTGTTAACGGATTCGTTTTTATTTATTTTATTTGTTATGTGATCCATATTTTTTATGGATGGGATGTATATTATTAATATCTATAATTATATCTAGTCTTTAGACATTATTTTTAATCATCAAGAGAGAATTATACTCGAATGGATACAATGGGGAATGAATCTCATCGCGTTCGTGGAGATGGTAGTTCGTACGTACGCACGAGTGACAATATCATTATTTTGATATTAAAATAATATATAATTTGATGGTATATCATATATACAGAATAATTATAATGTTATATTTATTATTTACTGCAATTACACATCAATATTATACCCATCCAAATAATAATGTTTTGAATAACAATTACACCATGACGTGGAGACGGTAAGCCGTACGTACGCACGTATGGTGACATGCCATTCAAAGGATGGATAGTATACTGAATATGGTTGTAACATATTTATAATAAAATCAGAATATATAGAAGATACTAGAGTTATTGTTTTAGAATGGAAATAATAAAGAAAGAAGAAGTTGAAGGAGAAAGGGACTTGAAAGAGGGTGGTGAAAACATTACCTCTTCCTCGAGTTCTTCCTTTTGATTTGATCAAAAGGGTTCAATAGGTTGCCTTTATGATCCAAATAATGCCTCTAGGTAGAATTTATGGAACTTGGTAGTATATTTAGGCAGCGTTTGGCCGAACAAAAAGCCTTTGATGGTGTGAATAATTGGTTAGAAGTGGTGTCCTTTTATAAGGGGGAGGAGGACTCCTTAGAAAAAACATAAAGTATTAATATATAATAAATTAATATTCGATTTTTAATGGCTAAAAAGTGTATTATTAAAAGTATAAGGTGGGGATGGGTCGAAATCCTTTCAACTAATATATTTTAGACAGGTTTGGGTCACTATATTAACCTTATCTTTAAGTTTTAACTCTTAGTTAATTATTTTTACATTTACCATGTCACTTTGTATTTTTATATTATATTGTTAATAAAATTACTATATACACCCAAGAGAACCCCAAGTGGTATATTAATGATAAAAATATCATTATATAAGACCTTTGGCTGAACCTTATATTTTTAGGAATAGAATATCAGTTAATAATATAATATTTGTTTTAAAAACTCTTTTATGTCAATTTTGACACTATTTAATAATTGATTTATGTTAAAGTTTTAACAACTTTATTAATTCGAGCCCAATTAATTTAAACAATACTAACATGTCATATTAACCAATAAAATTCGTGTATTTCATCAAAACATTAAAATTATATTTATTTTAATATTTATAATACCAATTATTTGATTCATTCATTAATACGGAAAATACTACATTATTATTGTGTCATAAATATATTAAATTATTCATTTTCTAAAAATTATAAATAAAATAACATTATTCAGGAAATCTATTTATCTTTTTAATGAATATTTATATTCTAAAATATAACATATATAACCCCATGTAAAAATTGTTTTGCTAAAAGATATATGCTTATATCATTTTTGTATTTACTTTAACTTAATTAATATAAAGTGTCCTTATCACCTACAAGCAGCTCCATGGGGTCCCAAAATCGACCCAAAAATTCCCATGGTCGGACATGTATCAACCAATAATGTTAGGACACGTTTTAAAGTAATTTAGTATTATTATAATATTATTTTTAACCCTCATTTATCGGATTTACCCTTTAACCATGGTAAATAAAATATTTACCGAAGTAATTATTCAAAATGTCTAAAAATAAAAGTTACCTAATTACACAATTCTGACATCTTGATTACAAATATGGAATCCATTTTTACAAATTCAAAACATAGAAGTGGAAGAAATTAATTTAATATTAATTTCCGTTGTTAAAAGAAAAAGTGTTTTTTTAAGAGAAAATAACTATCAAAAGATTGCCACTTGTTTATGTCCGGTTTTATTGTGAAATTATGTTCAATGAAAAAAATTGTATTAAATGGTAAAAATATATTCCAAATATACTTTAAATCCACTAAAATTAATAATGTATCACTATTAATTATTTTTATTGAAAAAATTGTTTTCAATTAAAATTTAGTAATTTTTACTATTCATAAAAATATGAAAGTTTCCATAAAAATACCAAAATTTCACCCTAGGATAATTTTGATATTCCAAATCCAAAAATGAAGTAAATTTTTAAATATAAAATTTATAAAATTTCATAAAGTGGTTATTACTATTCATAACATCTAGTTTGATTGGTTGTGGTGTGTGTTAGAACTTAAAGTTGCGTATAACACATGCTATTATATTATTAAATGAGAAGAATACCATGGATACTTGGGGTGTTACAATAATTATGTTCAATTAATAATAAACGAACGCTTTTCGAGGTTATTAACCCATGATACATTTGGTCCAAAACCATATCAACTTGTAATATCAAGAAAAATATGTTTTTATAGGAAAAAAACTACTTTATTTATAAAAACATAGGATGTAATCCTATACGTATTTTTATCATAAGGATTATCACTAAAGTTTAATTATCTTAGTTTATAGAAAAAAATAAACATTTCTTTGATAAAAACTATAGAAAACTATACTTTTAATATAAAGAATATTATATCATATTAGATTTATTTTAAGAACATAAAATTTAATCCATTATACAACCTTATATGTCTAATATCATTGAAAACATGGATAAATAAATACCTTTTTCATAATAGATCAATATCAATTAACATTATTTTATTCATAATTATAACCATTCATATGTATATCATACATAAAGACTCTGTTCAAACCTTGGTTAAAAGTAACAGAATTTAGTGAAATATCTAATTATCATTAAGGGTAAAGAAGAGATATATTGATGATAAATTAAAAAAAAGAGAATAACCATATGATAACATGAGACAAATATTTTAAAATCATTCCTATAATATCAATGATCACAATCATGAGTCATGATATAAATCATGATAGTTTATAAGACATGGATCATATAAAAATTAAATAAAATATCCCATGGGAAAAAAATTGGAAAAAATACTATTATGGTATGCACATAATCATATAAAATTATTTTTATTCATGTACCAAAGCTAATACTATCACAATGGATTGTGTTCCCTCCCCATTCCATCGTATCATGATTCAAGTTTCACCCTTAAGTCAATCCATCGGGACAATGTCCCTTACAAAACATGGTTCACTACCCATTCCAATCATTAGTATCTCATGATATGTGAATATTTACCATATTTATTATGGTACTATATAATTTTAGGCCCAAACATCACATAATCATAAATCTATTCATATGTATTAAGAAATATCATAAAAATTTAAACATAACATAACCTATTAAAAAGAAAATTGGATTCATAAAAATTTAAAAAACATAACCATAAAACATATATAGAAAGAATAAATATGTTATAAATTTATCATATTTATAGTAATGAAAATTTAATACTAAAGGATTTTATCATATTAAAAATACCATTAAAATATCACTGAAATATTTCTTGATGAAAAATACCTATCATTGTTAAATAACTTTTTATAATATAACAATATCTCACATCATATAGAAAAATTTTTTATTGTAAATATCCTTAGAAACCTGTAAATAATGCTTTAAATTATTGACAATTCACGTAGGTTGTAATTTTGTTTCATTCCAAGTATGTTAAAACAATGATTCCTTTCACATATTCAGTCAAATTTCAAATATAACACCATAATAGAATGACCAGAAGATTCATTTTATGATTTTTTTAAAATTAATACCTTGGTAAAAATGACTAAAAAATATTATTCTAATTCGTAAAAATTCTTGATATTTTTTAGAAAACATGTATGTGAAAGAAAATGGTTTTTTTTCAAAGATAGAAATAAATTTGATTTTCTTTACAAATCATATCTTAGCCTCCTGACTTCATAAATTGAGAAAAATTAAAGTAAAACCTGTTATCTATATATATAACTAGAGGAGGAAAAATTCATACAATTTTTTGAGAGATAATTAATAAAATTACATCTTCTGAAAATTGACTATAAAAAAATCTAATAAATAATGTGATTATATCATAAATTCATTACCTCAATTTAGAAATTTGTAAATAGTGATATAAACTTCTATATACTAAATTTATAGATACTATATTTATATAAATGTTTCATTTAAAAAAATTATACTAATATATAAGAAAAATTTATAAAATTTCAACTCGAGTTTATTAATAATTCCTTATAAAAATATTATCTTTTAGGTGTTAAATGTTTCGTTTCTCTTGAGAATTTTTGTTTGGTAGATCTGATCCTATACACTAGTCATAGATCATTAATCTAGTGAATTTTAAGCCTATTATAAATATCATATATATTAAATATATATATATTTATTTATTTATATTCATTTATAAAATATTAATATAGAAATTTTAATTACACAATTCATGGAGACTGAAGGTTGTATGTATGTATGAGCACGGTTAAAAATTTTCAGAATGTAGAATTAAATAAAGGTAAATAGTAATTCACCATAAAAAATCATAGATATCACATATATTCATTAAATATATCATTTTTCAGTATCCATGTAATGAGAAAATAAAATCAAATCACATTGCTTTGTGACGGTGGTTGTCCATGCGAACGCATGGGCGATGTTATCATTTTAAAAATAATTTGAATATTTGAAGATAGAAATTATATTATAATTATAGAATTATTATTATTTCATTACTATAAATTATAATCAACCTATCAAAACATGATTTTTTGAATTATAGTGATGGTAATGAATTGTATTTCTATGTAAAGGTGATATTCCACACATGCGTAGGAGAGATATTTTGACTTCATATTTTTTGAAATATTGGTTTATATTGGTGGATACATAATCATAATAAAAAAACTATATTCATTAAACTTATAAAATTATTCTATGATTAATAAAATGGATTTATTGGAGGTATACTATGAAATAAAATGAAAGAGGTTAAGTATGAATATTTCCTTCTCCTTCGATTAGCCTCATTGTTGTCACCTCTTAAGGACCATTGGAAATTTATTTTATAATGAAATAAACATGTAGTTTTTTATATAGAAAAGATTATAATATACATCGGTAGGGATTGGTTGAGGTATAAGGTTAATTTTTTTGTAAGTAAGAGAATGTAAGGGTGTCCTTTTATAAGTGGGGGAGATGAAACACTTGTAATTTTTTAATTTATTAAAATATAAGAGTGTAATGATTGAGAAAAAAAACTCAAAATTTCATTAGATTATAATTTTGGATAGTAATATTTATAATTAAATCCATAAAATTGGATTTATAAAATATTAATTGTAAAATTTACCTTTATCCCTTGGATTATCTATCAATAAACTGGTTTTATCATTTTCTACGATGACCACCTTTATTGTTTTAACTATTTAATATGAACATAAATGAAACTATAATAATAATAATATTTTTAAATTATGATTAAAAATATGTAATACGTTTTATCAAATTATATATATATATATATATATAATTTTTTAAAAATACTTCTAAAATAATATTTCAAAATATGAGGAAAACGATTTTCAAGGGAAAAAATGTTTTTTAAGTATAAAATGTTTTTATTCCACAATAAAAAATAAATATATTTTCATCAAAAATAATATGAGTATTAATAATATAAATGGACTAATATTGTTTTAAACTTACTTGAAAATAAAAAAGGAACATTTTAAATTCATTAAATGAAAAGTACAATTTCATTAAAAATCATTATTTTTCACTATTCATTGCAATATAAAGCTTTTCATCCAATTCTCCAAAATTTAATATAATATAATTTTCAACAAATAATTTCAATTAATTTTTACAAAAAAAAAATTCGAAAATTTATATGAAATAAATATATTATTCGGTCACAAAAATCAATAAATAATATTTTTTATGGAAATGATGTTTTTAAAGCATATAAAGACATTACTAATAATTCATTACTTATTTATCATTATATTTTATTTATATAAAATATTTATAAATAAATCTAAAAAATTAATTATTCTTATTGATTCCACACATTAATAATATAATATATTATGGTTCATTTAGACTAAAATTTGCACGTTTCATAAGCTATTATAGAAGTTAAATTTAATTAAAATGAAATATATAATAAAATCTTATGGTCTTATAATAATAATATTGGGAACTCTTATAGATCCCTTGTGATCGAACCAAATTCTATATTAGTTCTCTTCTGGTATATTCAATATAATTTCCCAACTATAAACATTACATAATCTAGTAAATTATTTTAGAATGCACTTTTTTACCTTCCCAAAGATCTTTTTGTTTTAGAGTTTTATTAATTTGGAAAATAATTCCTATATGTAAGACTAAAATAAGAACAAGTGGTTAATACTAAAATAATATAACTTTTTTCATAATAAAAATTTATTTAATAAAAATATGATATATTTTAATGAAAGGTATTGAAGGCATTCATCTTGGATTCTTTTTTTCTCTTAGCAATCATTAACCCTTGTGAAAAAATTAATCCTTGGGACGAGAAAAAAAGAAAAAAAGGGATATAAAAAGAGGGATTGAAACCAGTAGTCCATGGATACAAATAAAAATATAAATCATTTTCCCAAATACATACTTCTCATGCATAAAGTATTATATACGTACTTTTTAAAAACATGATATTTCAATAAAACATAGAGAAATGTAATTTAAATATATAGTATTAGTGAGGAATTACATACATTAGATTGTAAACCTGGTGGCTACCATAAAATTTTTAACCCTTACAGATACCTTAAAATGTATCCCTCATTACTACATTATTATGTAACCCTCACGACTACTTTATGGTGTAACCATCGCAGTTACACATGGAGTAACCATGTGATCGACCTCCAATATAAACATATCCAAGGAATTTGAAGATGATATATGTCAAACCAATATTATTAAATAATTCACAATAACCATAATATAATCAAAAAACATGAACCCCTTCCTAAAAATATTCATCTTGAATTTCCTAAAAATAAAAATTTAAAAGAGGATTTCTAAAGACGAGTCTCATACATATACAATATCATTAGATTAAGAATTGATAAAATAAATGGAATATGTATATTAATTTTAAATATACATAATACAACATAATATCATAAAATTTTATTTCCCAAATAATATTATCACGACAAAATCATTGAAGTAGTTGGTTAACCTAAAGAATTGAAATTGGGTTAATAATTCTCTTACACCGGGTTTTCCTTACATAAAATGGGTTCAAACAACATGTATAATGGTTAATAGTGATATTAATAATTTATAGAAACATATTCATTGTTATAGAACCTTTTATGTTAATTTTATAACATCATTCCACCCTTTTATTTATTATATTTGGTTATTTCCATTGTCTCTAGTGTGTTCTTTACATTATTTCTATAGTTAGTTGGAAAAGGATTTTCTTAAAGAATGGAAAAGAAACTCCAGATGTATAATTAAATGGTATTAATTTGTTTTTTATAATATTAAATTATACCATAAATCATTATGAATATGAATCATTATATAAAACATTAAGGATATTCCTTTATATTATTTTGTTAGTTCTTCGATAATCACAAACTAATTTTATTATATAATTCAATATTAGGCCTATATGTTAATTAATGAACATAAAATTAGTTATATCATAAATCATGAAATATATATCAACCATTAAAATGGTTTTATGACAATCCATGAAGGAAGTAATGGAAATTGAAAACCCATCATCCACAATGTTTGTAAATCGACACATTAAATATGATTTTTTTTATATATATAATAAATGGACTATGAGAAGAATTATTATGTATAATTTTTCCATAAACATGGAAAAAATTTATTATATATAATATAATATATTTTTAATTCCTATTAGATAATGGGAAGTGATGATAGTATACTAAAATAAAAAAAATAAAAGAATATCAAAGAGTATTAAAGAGTAATTTTACCTCTTGAATTTCCCTCCATGAGAAACTCCTTAAGGCTTATAGTTTTGGCATTATTGTGATACCATATGGTCATGGGTGTGGGTAAGAGGATTGGGATGACTATTGGGTAGAAATTTGAAAAGTAAAAAACTTTATAGATGGGTGTAGAATATAGGGTGATGGTAGTATTTATAGTGGAGGAGATGTGGGATTTTTTTATTATTTTATTCACTTGTTTATTATGTTGGAAAATGAAAATAAATAGTTTGAAAATTATCATCAATTATATTAATATATTGAAGTATAGTTTGATATTTTTGGCTTATATCATTCTTATATCATCTATGACTCAATAAATAATGGTTTTACCATATATAAAAATTATTGTATCTCTATATTCCCCAAAAATTCATGTATTTCAAAAAAAATCCAATAAATTCACCATAATGATTTTTCAATGTGTAAAATTCAATGATGAACTCCATTTTTTTAAAAATATTTTATATAAGAGCAGTGTAATTATTGTTAAATTCATAATTGGAAAAAAAACTCTAGTTTTAAAACTATAACTGATATTATAACACTTCGAAAAATTATTTAAATATCATAAAATTATACTATAATCAGAAATAAAAAAATTTATCAATTTATTTTTCAAAATTATTATGTAATTTAACACATTATATAAATTATAAATTTTTAATTAAATATTTATGTCTCACAAAAATTCCAACACTTAATATCTAATTTCTAGAATTCTTTTTACTTATTCAATGATATAAATATATCAGATTTTAACTTATAGGATGTAAATTTTTTATTTAAAAATTATTATTTGCGTTTAATATTCTATTTGATAGATTATTATTCCTAATGGTCATGTTAATATTCTTATGGTCAATTTATTATCCCATCAGTTAAAATTTTTTAATTTCAATAAATACCAATTATTTAATTATAAATTTATAAATAATTTGAGAATTTTATTCTAGAATGAAAAGAAATTATTTTATAAGTTTATGTCTTGTTACATTCTCACCACCATCATGAAATTAAACCCTTATAGATTTTTTACTTGTTATATAATTGAGGGTACCTTTCCCTCATGTCATTTTCATATTTCCTTGTCTTTTTTTCAACCACGTGGTTTCTCCACAAAACCTTAACATGGTGAATTACCTTATTCTGTGATAATTTTTCACTATGACAAAAACTTTAATAGGATTTTCCTTATAATAAATGATCTATTCCAACTGAACTACTATAGGATCAAAACATGAGATGAATCGACACATACTATCTTAAAATCAAAATAAGAAAAAAGTTTATTTAGCTAATATAAACTCATAAGAAAATATACTCTATAAGAAACTAGTACAACATTCTATAGGATTTCATAAGATACAATGAACCATAGACTTAGCTTTCCATTCTTACCAAAACACATAAAACATTTCCAAGGAGGGATTTTAAGGAAAACATGATCACTTACCTCAAAATAAAATTATTTCCATCTGTTATCTACATAACAATTCTTCTCTCTTTAAGATTCCCTAATATATTTCCGAATCATCTTTACTTTATCATCAACTTCCTAAAAAATATCTAGTCCCATCAAATTCCATTCACCTACGTCATCCTAAAAATATGGAGTTCAATACAACTTTACATATAATGCATTAAATGGTTTCATCTGTATACTGTAATGAAAACTATTATTATAAAAAAATAAACAAAAGTATGATGTTTATCCCAACATCCCTCTTAGTCAACTAAACAAACTTGAAGCATATCCTCCAATGTTTGAATGTTTTGGTATGTCTTTCTATCAGATTGAGGATGAAAAGTTGGGATGAAATTTAATTCTGTGATGAATAAATACTTAAGGTATTTTTAAATGTTAGATGTGAACATTAGATCGGGGTCAGACACTATAAAAATAGGAAATCCATGTATCTTAGAAATCACCTTCTAGAACAGTTGAGAAAGCTGATCTAAATACACGGTATCTAGAATATGAGGGAAAAGTACAGATTTAGTCTATCAATCAGCAAAAACTGAAATCCCATTTCTACCTCATGATTTCTTCAGTAGTACCACCTTCAAATCCATGGATATATTTTTCCATATCCACTAATGTACTAGAAAATTATAAAGAATCACCTTTGGTTGTAGTCACTCTAATTTAACCTATTGATGTTTTAAACATTTCACTGTAAAAAAATATCACTTTCCATTCCATCCCACCAATAATACTTCTGAAGATCTCCATTCAGTATAGTTCGGTTTGGAAGAAATGAAAATGGAGAACCATTATCTTCAATCAAAAAATCATACTTTATTTGGGAATCACAAGGAACTTATAATCTCTTTACAAGTCTTAAAACATGATATTTATCAATAATAAATTCTAGAAACGTATCCTTTTCACCAATTCGACCTTTTTTTGGAACCCATTGTATTCTTTCTGTGCTAACTTAATTATACCTAAAAAAGATTACTAAACTGAAACTTGAATCAAAATATTGAAATTTCCTACATCAACAACATCTGAGGAAAAATTCATCAAATCATTAATCAAGGGTTCTTGTTCAAAACGTTACATGGTTAATGATTCATGATGTTTTTGACTCATGGAATCCAACACATAGTTTTTATTCTATAATATTAATTGATCAAAAAATCATAATCACTTATCTGTTCACTTCATATTCTCTGCCTCATGATTAATTATTTTTTATTTAATATATAATTCATACTTTTTTTGTCATTATATATTTTACATTTGGAACTATATAAATGTTATCTTGAAATTTTTAATGGAAAATTCATTACTGATAATTCCATGTCTTGTGTGGTATAATTTAACTCTTGATGATTTAGTTGTCTTGAAGCATATGCAATTACCTGATCATTTTGCATCATAACATAACCAAGTCCCTTCAATGAAGTGTCGCTATAGATGAAAAAAAATCACCATTTCGTGAATGTAGGGCCCAAACTAAAGATTTCATCAATCTCTACTTCAGTAACTAAAAACAGAAAGCACATTATTATATCTAAATAAATTTAACCCATTTTCATTCTAAATTAGTAGGAGGGCTGGATAACCATAAATGAACTTTAACAAACTATCAGAAATAATCTGTTAATCCCAAACAACTATGAATTTGTGTAACATTTTTAGGTATTTTTCAGTAACCAACCAATTTTCATAAGGATTAACTATTATTCCTTCATTATTTAAAATATTCAAATGTAAATAAAAATTTTTCAACAAAAATAACATTTTGTAAATTTTTTGTAAATTTTTTTTCATTGAGATCTAGCAAAACTATTCTTAAATTGTTTTCATGATCCTCATAAATTTTTGAAAATACCAAAATATCATCAATAAAAACAATAAATACCAATTCAAATATTCCTAGAATGTTATTTTAACAATATACCTTAATTAGTAAGAGGAATTTTTTAATCCCAAGGGATTAAAAAAATTATGCTCATATATAGTATGAAAATCTATTTTCGTGATGTCATCCTCCTTCACCTTCAGCTAATGGAACCCAAATCTCATGAAAATTAAGGAAAAATATTGATATTCATAGAGATAATAAAAAACTAATCGATATAACGAAATGGATAATTAATATTAATAGTGTTTTCATTCAATACTCTATAATCAGTGAAAAGTATCATTGAACCATCTTTATTTTTAAAGAACAAAACAATATCACCCTATGGTGAAGTTCTAGGATGAAAGAATCCTATATAAAGCAACTCATGCAAATGATTTTTCAATTGAATAAGTTCCATTTGATCCATTTAATAAGGGGGTTTTTAAATTTTATTAGAATCATTAACCAATTGAACTATAAATTCAACTTCCCAATTAGGTATAACACCAGTAAACTAAACATAAAAAACAATGAGGTATTCATTTACATCATGAACATCATTAAACTGAACAATTCCATTTATTTCAATAGTATGAGAAAGATAGATTTCATTTCCTAGTTTTGTTAGGCATTCTATTGGGTTCTTTTTAGCGCACTTTTCACAAACTAGAAACCTGTCTTTCTTAACTTCATGTTTCATTGATTTATTCATTTCCATTAATTTCCATCTGGACCTCTTCTTCTGGTTGTTTTCAAAGTACATTTAATTATCAGAAAACTCCATTTCTACCATCTCATCTCATCAAAAAAATTTCTCATACATTTTTAATTCATAGTAAGCCAATTCTATTTGATATCATGGCTTCAATTCTAAGTAAATGTTATTTATTTTTCAATGAATATCCTTAATAATATTTGATTTTTTTACTAATAGGGTGATGTTTTCTTCATACGCGGCTACTATATTCTCGTTTTTCTTTCAATTTGAGGGATTGTTTTTCTATCCTATATTGAACCACAATTGAAAAATATTTTCCAAGGAAATGATTTTTAAATTCATCCCATCCCATGAAATCTTATCCTTGACATTCCTAACCAATGATCACCACATGTCAGCTTCAACATCCAAATGATAAGTGAAAAGACTAGAATTTTTCTTCTATAAACACTCCATAATATCAAATACCATTTCAATGAATTTAACAAATCCTTCATCCACTACTGGGTCATAAGATCCACTGAAAGCAAGAAGGTGTTTCCTGTATAATGTTCCTTTATAGTCATGTTTCATTGTGGTATCCCTATTTGTTATCTTTCACAGATTCTTAGTTAATTTATTTTATACATTAGTTATGACATTAGCATCATGAACTACCCAGTTCCAGTACCTACCATTCCTTGTTGTGGATACGGAAAGATATCACCCCCTCTGTGACTTCTAACATCAGCATCCCTATTTCATTAGTGGAAACAAATTCTGAATAGACATGGCTTAGATGATGAAATATAAAAATCATCAAATTTTATCTCATTTTAATATAAAAATGAGTTAATAAACATTTATGGTATTCTGTTAACATCATCAAAACCCCTAAAGTTATCTAAACCATTCTTTGATACCATAAATGTGGCCTTGACCTTAAATATTACATAATCTAGTAAATTCCATTAGAATTCACTAATTAACATTCCCTGTGATTTTTTAGTTTATAGTTATATAATATTCATACATAATTCATACATATGAACCCAGAAGCATTCAAAGTTGGTAATACTAAAACAATATCAATTTTTCATCATGTAAATGTTCTTAATAAAAACATGAAACCCTTAAAGGAATAGATTTCACAAAAATTTTCTTGGATTCTCCATTTCTCATAACTATCATTGAACATTGTTAAAAACATTTTAAAACATTTTATGAGGACAAAAAAATCTCCTTAATGGAAATAAAAAGAGATAGAGACACGATTATTTCATGAATACATATAAAATGGGAAATCATTTTCTCAAATGCATACTTCACACCCATAAACTATCATATATGTACTTATGAAAAAAAAAGATTTCTATAAAACAAAGAGAGAAATAAATAAACTATATCAGTTACATAGGGAATTAAATACCAAATATTATAACCCTCATAGCCACCATATGATTTTTAACCCTCATGACTACCTTACAATGTAACCCACACAGCTACCTTATGATGTATCCCTCACGACTACATTATTTTGTTACCATCGCAGTTACACTAAGACTAACAATACTCTATACCTCCAACATAAACATACCCAATTAATTATAGGGAGATATAGGTCCCACACTTATTCATAAAAAGATACCAATAACTATAACATAATCTCAAAAAATTAACACTTTCAAAAAAACATTAACACTTTTTTTAAGAAGATAAATTTAAAAGAAAATTTTTAAATAGTAGTCCCTTACATATACAATATAATTTAAGTATGAATTAATAAAATGAAGGTAATATGTATTCCAATGATAAATACAAATGATAAATTATTTTATAATCAAATTTTATTTCATAAATAATCAAATCATGAAAAAATCATTGAAGTAGAAGTTTATCCAAAAGAATGAAAATTGGGCTATGAATTACTTTACCTTGGGTTATTATTACTTAACATATGTTAAAACCTTTTTTAAAATTGTAAAAATATTATTATTATTATTTTAAAGAAGAATAAATATTTTTATAAAACTATATATGATCATTTTATAACATCATTTTTCCAATTTATTAGTAATACTTTGTTATTCTGTTGTTTTGTATGTGTTCTTTACATGGGTTTCATGGTGGGTATGTAGAGGATTTTCTATTTTAATGGATGTGAATATATATTTGTATAATGAAATTGTATTAATATGGTTCTATAATATTAAATTTTAACATAAATAATTACGATAACGAGTCATTAGATGCAACAATAATGATATCAGTTTAGATCATTTTGGTGGTTTTTGAATAATCACATATATGTTTGGTGATATAATTTAATTTTATGAATATATTTTAATAAAGGAATATAAAAGAGTATATATTATACACATTAAAATAATTTTCATCCATTAAAATGGTTTTATGATAATCCATTATGGTAGTAATGGAAAATGAGATCACATCGTCCATGTTGTCGGTAAATCGACACATTTACAAATTATGTTTTTTAGAATAAATGTGATAGAAGAATAAGTATAAATAAGAATTTTTCAATAAACATGAAAAAAATAAATTAAATAAAAGTTAATGGAGTTTTTATTCATCTAGGATAATACAAGGTGAAAGAGTATAAAAAAAGAATAATAATTGAAAATAAAATCAACAAATAAAATATGATATTTAACTCATGAATTATCCCCCTCGAGAAACTCCTTAATAACATTGGTTTTGTAATTTTGGTGAGACCCATTGGAATTAGAAGTGGGGAAGTGTCTTGGGAAAATGATTGGGTAGAAATCGGACAAGGAACAAATCATTAGAGGTGTGAGGAGAAGATGGGTTGAGGGTGGTATTTACCGTGGATGAGTGGACGGGTTTTTGATTATTTTATTAATTAGTTTATTATTTTGGATCAATAATTTGAATTGTACGAGAATTATCCTCAGATTTGTTAATATATTGAAGGGGAGTCTGATATATTTGGATTATGTCAGTCTTACATCATCTATGACTTAATAAATGTATTTAGCTAATATCGTAAATTACCATATTTCTGTATTAATAAAAAAATAAAGTATTTTAAAAAAACGTTTTACCCCACACTTTTCATTATATATAATATTTAAAAACTTAACTCTATTTTTTAAAAATAATTTTCTAAATATGATAAATTAGTGTTTTTATTAAAATCATAATTTTTTCGAATAATACATGTTTTAAAACTATAACTGATTTTATAACACTTTGAAAAATTATATAAAGTCTCATAACATTATCATATAATAACATGAAAAAAAAAAATAATTTATGAATCTATTTTATGAAAATAATTTTTATTTTAAATAATTATTATAATTATAATATTTCAATTAAGTATTCATTACTGTAAAAAATTCCAACACTTAATTTATTATTTTTTAAAAAATATTTACTTGTTAGATGATATAAATATATCATATTTTCACATAAAACATTGATAAATTTTATTTATACTTTGTTATGCGAGGATAATATTATATTGGTTAGATTAAAATTCATAATGATCATGTTACTATTCCTATGTTCATGTTACTATTTCATCAGTATAAATGTATTAATTTCTATAATTATAACTTATTTCATTATATATTTATAATAATTTGACTATTTAATTACATAATGAAATGAAATTATTTTATAAGTACATGGGTTATTACACCCAGTCACAATTTATATCATATCTATATTGGTTGAAGTCAACCGTCTTTGAGACAAATGGAGAATCCTTCAAATAGTCAAAGAATCCAACCTCTTAAATATTCTTGAAAATTTTACTATTCGCCTTCCCAAGGACCTGATGGGTTATCCCTCTGCAATATTTTATGTAAGTGAAAATTTAATGGTAAAACTCAATTTTCCCTCTCGTAAATCATCCAATGAACTGACACACTACCATTATCACTCAATATTTGTAAGAACCCTAATCTTCGTTTCTGGTATGTCTTTCCTTTTCGGGTTGTTTTTGAGAAAGAGGAAAAAATGGAAAATTTAAAAGTACATGACATGTACATTATAATTATACGCCGTGTACATTGATGCCGCGACAGGCTGTGCGTTGGTCATACCCGAGCCACACACACGGTTTGTAAGCGGATTTTGGAGACCACATAATGCAGAGTAAAGAAAGGCCAAGTACATGTCGTGTAACCCAGAAGTACACGCCATGTACTTTATTTTTTTCATTAATCGGATCGGGGTCACGCCTAATCGATGAAAATATCTTCTTCTTCAGGTTCTTCGACGGAGAGCGCCTCGTACTACCGCAAACGTCCTCTGAGCCCCCGAGCCTCTGTCTGTTTTCCAAATCGATCATCGCCGATTGCATTAGAACCGTAGTGGGGAGCTCTTCCTTCTTCTTGAGTTGCATTCCTTGTTTTTCCCTCTTTCTCATGTTATCATGGGTTGAATGTTTTGCATGTTTTCATAGATCTATGTCGTTATATGGAGAATCAAGCCTTGTGGTTCAATTATTTTGATCTCCTAACATCACGGCAGGCTGTTTGTGCCTTACCTTTAGATATATCTGAGTTTTATCTTCAAATTTCCACCAATACCCATGAACGAGGTATTTCATGTTTAGAGTTTTGACCCTGTTGTTTTCCTACCTTGCTTGTATACTTGTGTAAAGGAAATTTTATCATCATTGAGGATAATTTTTGTGCTTTGATGGTTTTCCCATGCCTTGTTCTTGTTGTGACCTTTGGGTTTGTCAGCCTTTGGGCGTTATACCTATTTTCCATGCCTTGTGACCATAGGAAGAAATGATATTCTTACATGTTGTTATACTATAGTCTAATTAGCCAACTAGCTCTATAGGTGTGCTTTGGTTATCCATGTAGTACTATATGAGTACTTTGGCCTTATTGCATTATTATGCACTGACTGTCACAGGACTATGAGAACCTACTTCTTTAGACTATAAGGGACAGACTGAGTGTGCTTCCCAGAGAGTCTTGGATATTACATACTACAGGAGGGTAGACCGAGTGATCTTCCTCATAGAGTCATGGATATTATAGACTAAAGAGGATAGACTGAGTGATCCTTCCAAAGATTCTTGGATAATATAGACTACAGAAGGGTAGACCAAGTGAGCTTCCTCAGAGAGTCTTTACATTGTTTGAACATCCTTAAAACCATTCCAGGCTAGAGAAGGAATTGATTGAAGTGCTTCAATAGAGAGTATGTGATAGACCTGAGACTATATAAGGAATTGACCGAGGGATCTTCCTCAGAGAGTTTCTATACCTTGGGGATATAAGAGGGTTAGACCGCGTGATCTTCCATAGAGAGTCCCTAACTACCCTAGACTATAAGGGGAATTGACCGAGCCAGCATCCCCAGAGAGTCATATAATTTCTCTTGACTAAACCAGAGGGGTTAGCCTGAGTGGACTTCCTTGAGGGTTGTGGGTACTTCATGGATGGAACCAGAGGGGTTGGCTGCGAGTACTTCCTATAGAGGTTCCTATTTGGTTATCTATTTGCTATGTTGCTGCTTGTTGGTCTGTGGATTGATTACCATTGTATATTATCCTGTTATTGCTTACTATTTACTACCTACTGTTTAATATATTGTTTACTACTTACTGTAATATTAACTTCCATATACTCACTGACTATGAGGAATAGATCTTCCGGTGGTTTCATACTAGGATTTAGTCTCACACCCTATTTGGGCCATGATTTTGGGCCCAAAGAGACTATGTTTTTGCAGTTATAGACAAGGGAGAGCGCCATTCAACTTCTGGTAGTTTATTTCTTTGGAACAAGAGATCATGGGACTAAGCTTAGGCTTGCGATGTTGAGGAGCTGTTTATCCTTTCATTTGTACTTTTTTGGGTACTGTTTGTATTTCCAGCATTGTGACATGTTTGGCTATTTTCCTAGATATGTATCACGCATCATTTCATATATACATATGTGCTCTAGTGGTTTATTGTTTTAGTCTTCCACTGTTTACTTGTACATTGTTATTGGATATTTACTGCTTCCGCTATTGCATGCTTGTTTACTTCTGCTGTGTACTCTGCCAATGATGGAATATTTTCCCCACTGTCACACCCAAGGCCCTCACTGCTAGTCGGATACCTCTGGAGTTTGGGGAAATGTTCTTTAGGCCATGTGACCATCCGGGTAAGGGGAACCTCTAGGTGGCTTTCGGAACCGGTGCATAACAATGTGGTATCAGAGGAATTGTATTCCCTTGATTTACTATTTGGAGCATTTAGCCAGGGATATGACGAATTCGGTACCTGGTAATAAGATGTTCCCAAGAGTAGCTAACCTGTGTAAAGGGAATATCTAATCCACCTCGTTTATTTCAGTTTTCAGGTTTTGAAATTTTTCGGTTGATATGATTTCACCTAGAGTGATTCACATGCCTTGTGTTGTTATTGTTGTGATAGTGCGGATCTATTTCTATCACAACCTGATGAGATGATGGTATGACATCTCATGCATTATATAGGCACTTGTTTGAAATCACATTCCATTCATTCTTTCCATGCCATATTAGGTTCATTTATTATTGCATGTTGTTGTAATAGACGTTGTGTAGATTATGCATGTTGTTGTGATAGATGCTTTGATAGAATCCATTCAGTTTGATAGTGGAAATGTTTGTCTTATGCCTTGCTTAAAAGGACACCAAATTTTGGTTCTTGAGGTGTTATGGGACCTCATGAATAAAAACATAGTGGATAATTGACTTGTTTTCCCTTGTATATGATATGTAGGAAATTCCAAGCTTTGATTCACGGGGAGTATGGGCCCTCACGGGTAAAAATTTGGAACCTACATGTTTTTTATATTTTTTTTTGGGATTCGGTGTAGCTCGTGAGCTACTTCCTAGAAAAACCCAGAATACACAGCATGTACCTGACTACACATCGTGTTGTTTTAAACCGTGTCACTGACTGTGTGAGCAGAAACACGAGGTGGTGAAAAAATATTCAGGAACACGCCGTGTACGGTCGTTACATGCTGTATAGTAGTGAGCTGTGTACCCGGTCGTGTCACTAACAACACGGGTCAGGGAAGCTCTTTCAGTACACACCGTGTTGGGTAGGAACATGTCGTGTAACCACACTCCATATACATTTCCATGTCACGAACAACACAGGACGATGTTATCTCTCTTATACACATGGTATTTGTTTGGACCACACTGTGTAAGGGTCAGCCGTGTAGCCGGCCATGTAACTAACAACACGGGAAAACGAAGCCCTGTCTAGTACACACTATATCTTTAGTGAACAAGACATGTATTCTAGGGTTAAGAGGACCATGTGGGATATCCGTGTAAGGAGACTCGGGCAAGTTAATGGAGATCCAGTACATGTCGTGTGTGGGGACAACACGCCGTGTAGTCTAGGGTTTTACATGACCACCTGTGGAAGAAGTACAATCCCCTATGAATGGACTTAAGGAACATGCCACGTAGTTTTATACATGTCGTTTAGTCATGTTTAGTAAACTTGAGTGTTTATTTCTCATGTTACCATTTTGTACTCTTTTTTTCATTGTCGATGATAATCCTGATCTAAGGTGTTCTTTTGATCTTTCAGAGTTATGCCTCCGAGATGTCCTCCAGTTGTACGTCAGCATCCAGAGTGTGATCAGAAACTGGATATGGCCAATTAGAGACCTCGTACAGATCCTCTTTTTGTGCCAGCCTTGGCACCCACAATTATACCCATTCCAAGCACCAATGCATAGTTCAGGGAGGACTTCCCGTGGATGATTCAAACCATTCAGAGAGCGCCGGCTCCTGCCCCGTTGATGGTTGAGTTGGCGCGAGTTTTCCAGAAGAAGAACACTCCTATTTTCGAAGGGGATAAAGTACCCCAAGCTACAATGTAGTGGTTAGAGGCCATGCTGACGATCTTCGAGCAACTGTAGATACCTCTATAGATGAGGGTTAAACATTCTACTCACATGCTCCGAGACACCGCCAAGTGGTGGTGGGAGGTGATCTCACAGTCAGGGCGCCAACAAAGTATGGCATAGGACGAGTTTCTGTGTATCTTCTACGATTTATTCTATCCAGAGAACTTAAGGGCCGACTGAGCCCAAGTGTTTATGAGTTTCAAGAGGGGTACTCTTTCTATGATGGAGTACTTGTCTCACTTTACCAAGCTGCAGCGCTTGCCGTCAATTCAAGAAGGTGATTAGTTGTTCCTTTATATGATCTTTTAGGATGGTCTCAGGCAGGAGATCCATTCCCAGGTGAAAATCATCAGGTTGAATTCGATATCCTCTATCATCAACTAGGCACTGATCACTAAGAGAAATCTGAGGGATTCAAGAGCATTGAGCCAGAGCGGTTCGACCTCCGGAGCTAGTGTTCCTCCTTCTGATAGTAGGAAGTGCCGTAGGGAGATGTCTCGAGGAGATCATGGTAGAAAAAATGTATTTTTGGGCATCTAGGATGTATGCTACCAGTGCGGTAGGAGTGTTCATACAAGGCCTTAGTTTCAGGGAAACCCGATGGAGTGCTGATCTTGTGACAATATAAGATATCTTCAACATTTTTGTCAGATATTCTCGCCAACATCTAGTGGTATACGTTATTCTACGACCACTCATAAAGGATATGTATCACCAGTTTCTTATCAATTTCTGAACTTGAGATATTCTAGCTGTTTAGGCTTAGATGGAGGTCATAGATGTGGTGGTCAGTCACTAGGTTACCAGTGGCAGCAGATTAGATCAGCTCAGAGTGGTCAGCCAGGGGCATAGGGTTGAGGTTCATTCCAGACATTCTCCGTGGAGAAAACCCACCAGGAGCACGATCCCGACCCTTCTACAGTTTGAGGTATGATCTTAGTAGCCTCAGTTTTATCTTCAACTATTTTTTATACTGTTTCTTCCCATAGTTTTATCTTTGTTGCTGTTGTGGAGATCCTTGGGCTCTGTATCCTTTTGTCTTCCGACATGTTGACTCTTGACACACCATTTGAAATGAGGACATCTAGCATAAGTCAATGGAGAGAGTTCCATCTTGAGGTTGTGGGGTGTCACATCTTATGGGATATCTATGTCTTAGAGATGACAATATATGATTCCATTCTCGGTATGGACTGGTTAGTTACCTTCAAGGAAGTTGTTGATTGTTATTTCCATAGTGTGATTTTCATATCACCAGAGGGAATATCATTTCTTCATAGAGGCATGTGGGATATCCAGGCAGGTAGAGATGGACCAGAGCATCATGGGCTAGGAGGAGTTATAGCCCAGATTACCATTCTTTATCTAGATAACTAGGGGACTTCACAGTTAGACTTTCCTACAGTGATGGATCGTTTCAGGGATGTCTTTATGGAGGACATTTCAGGTTTTACTCTAGAGCAGGAGGTAGAATTAACTATTGATCTCGTTCAATGAGCATCACCAGTGTCCATTCCTCTTTCTAGGATGGCTACACCTGAGTTGCACGAGCTAAAGAAGTAGTTGTAGGAGTTGTAGGAAAAGGGTTTCATCCAAACCAATACTTCTCCTTGGGGTTCGCCTATCCTTTTTTAGAAGAAGGAAGACCGTACCCTTTGAATTTATGTTGATTATCAGAAGTTGAACCAGTTTTCGGTCAAGAACTGATATCCCTTTCTGAGGATCTATAACCTCTTTGATCAGCTTCGAGCAGCCCAAGTGTTCTCAAAGATTGATTTGTGACCCAGTTATCATCAATTGTGCATTAGACCATTGAATATACCTCTTACAGCCTTCCGGAATAGGTATGGTCAATTCTAGTATACAGTCATTCCATTTGATCTCTTGAACGTGCCAACAGTTTTCTTGGCGCTAATGAATAGAGTGTTCCATCCGTACTTGGATTTCTTCGTGGTGGTTTTCATGGACGACATCTTGGTGAACTCTCACTCTCGACACGACCATGATACCCATCTTGAGAACATTCTGAGTACACTAAGAGAGCATCAGTTATATGTTAGGCTCTCGAAATTCCACTTTTGGATAGATCAGAGTCACTTCTTGGGTCATGTTATCTCAGAGGCCGGAGTATCAGTGGACCTAGATAAAATGAGAGCTGTAGTTTTCTGGGAGTAGCCGATGAATTTATTTGAGGTGCGGAGTTTTCTAGGGCTGGCTGGATACTACAAGAATTTCATACAGGGCTTTTCACACCTTAAAGCACTACTGATAGGTCTGAAAATGAAAGGGGAAAAGTTATTATGGTCAGATTCTTGTAAGACAGCCTTTCAGGAGATGAAATAGAGGTTGACATAAACAATGATTCTAGTATTTCTATAGCTAGGGAAGAGCAATACAGTATACTATGATGATTCAGGTGTTGGATTGGGATCTTTTCTTATGCTGGGATATGGGGTTGTTGCTTATGGGTCTCTGCAGTTGAGACCGCAAAGGAGGAACTACCTGATGCACGATCTGGAGTTGGCAGCTGTTGTTTATGCCTTACGCTGTTTGAGGCATTACCTTATGGGAGAGAACATTGTGGTTTTCACTAAACACAATACTCTCAAGTACATCTTCACTTAGCATGATTCGAATCTGAGATAACATCAGTGGGTCGAGTATATTAAGACCTTTGACTTTGAGCTTGCCTATATGCTGGGAAAGGTCAATGCAGTGGCTGATGCGTTGAGTAGGAGAACTCAGATTCAAGCAGTCCAGGAGGCTAACAGTGAGTGTCAGCTTATGGATCTGTTCTCTAAGATGCATTTGGAGGTGCACAACAGACAGGGATAAAGTATTCTATCTTTTGTAGTTGTTACCTCTACCCTTATTGATCGGGTACGGATGTGGCAGCTATCAGACTCTGAAGGAATAGTGCTGCAGGAGAGTATGTTAGGAGAGGACCCTCTTCTTGGATGGATAGTGGGAGAGGATGAGATCTTTCACATCCAAGGATGCATATGGGTGCCAGTAGACATATGTGATGAGCTGATGTGAGATTTTCATTATTCAGTTTGGGAACATCATCCTGGCGTCACCAAGATGTATCGTGATATACACCAACAGTACTGGTGGCCAAGTATGAAGAGAGATTTTTTTGGGTTCGCCTTGAGATTTATACATGTCAGCAGGTGAAAGTGGAGCATCAGTGTCTAGTAGGGCTTTTCTATCAATTACCCATCCCTTAATGGAAGTGGTATGATTTTGTAATAGATTTCGCGACCAGGATACAGAGGTCACCTCAAGGAAGTGATGATGTTTCGATTGTCGTCAACAATCTTACAAAGGTTTCTCACATATTACCGATCAAGGATACCATTGGTGTTTATGAGATATAGCGGTTGTACAACCAAGATATTGTACGTCTGCATGGAGTTCCACACTCCATTGTTTTAGATAGGGATGCGTGTTTTACTTCTCGGTTCTAGTAGATACTTCAGAAGGATTTGGGTACACAGGTACATCTGAGTACATCATACCATCTCCAGACAGATGGCCAGTCCGAGTGTACGATCCAGGTGTTGGACGATATTCTTTGATATTGTATCCTAGACTTTGGCGGTTCTTGGGAGAAGCATATTCCTCTTGTGTAGTTTTCCTATAACAATTGTTTTTTGGCGACTATTCAGATATCACGTTACGAGACTTTGTACAGTAGGCCTTGCCGATCAACTTTGTGCTAGTTGGAGGCAGGATAGGCCGCTTTGCTGGGACCTGTTATTGTTCAGGAGACCTCAGAGCCGATAGAGTTAATTCTGAAGTGGATGGTCACACCTCAGTCTTGACAGATGTCTTATGCTGATCAGTGGAGATGACCTCTGGAGTTTGAAGTCGGGGACCAGGTTTTCCTGCGTGTCACACCGAGGTTGGGACACAAGAGGATCTAGAAATTGGGTAAGCATTCACTACGGTATGTCAGGAAATTTGAGGTGTTATAGAATGTTGGGACGGTTGCCTACCAGTTGCAGTTACCTCATAGGTATCGGGCCATGCACGACTTCTTCCATGTTTCTCAGCTCTGACATTACTTTTCTGACCCATATTATGTCTTCCAACCTGAGGAGGTTGAGCTAGAAGCGGATGCATCATTTGAGGAGCATCCTATCCAGATTGTCGATCGCAGTACGAAGGTTCTCCATGGCCGATCTATTCCTATAGTATGTGTGCTATGGAAGCACGAGCGAGTACAGGACGAGACCTGGGAGTAGGAGGTCGATGTACAATTGCATTGGCTGGAGCTTTTCGGGGTTTCTTCTTTTATGCCTCACTAGGGAAATTCAAGTATGGATTTCATTAAGGGGAAAGTTTGTAAGAACCAGGATCTTCGTTTCAGGTATGTCTTTTCTTTTCTGGACATTTTTTAGAAAGTGGAAAATCTGGGAATTTTCAATGTACACACTGGGTACTTTATAATTACACACCGTGTACTTTGATGTCATGCCAGGTCGTGTGTCGGCCGTGTCCGGTCCACACACACAGTGTGTAGGGGTGTTTGGGAGAATGCTTAAAACAGAGTATGGAAAGGAAATGTATGCGCCGTATACCCCATAATTACACGTCGTGTACTTTATTTTTTTCATTAATCGGACCGGGGTCAAGTCTAATCGATGAAAACGTATTATTCTTCACGTTCTTCCACCGAGAGCACCCTGTACAGCTACGAATGTCCCCTGAGCCCGTGAGCCTCTGTATGTTTGTAGAATCGACCGTTGTTGATTGTGTTGAAACTACAGTGGTGAGATCTTTCTTCTTCTTGAGTTTCATTCCTTGATTTTCAATATTTCTTATTTTATCATGGGTTGAACGGTTTGTGCATTTTCAAATATCTACGCCGTTCTAAGGAGAATCAAGCCTCATGATTCAATTAATTTGATCTCCTATCATCCAGGTAGGTGGTTTGTGCCTTACATTTAGATATCTTTGAGTTTTATATGAACTTTTCCACTTGTACCCGTGAATGGGGTATTTCATGTTTAGTGTTGTTCCCTTGTTTTTTTATTCCTTTCTTGTATGCTTGTGTAAAGGTAATTTGATCATGTTTGAGGATAAATTTTTTGCTTGGATGTTTTTCCCATGATTTTTTCTTATTGTGACCATTGGGTTTGTTAGCCTTTGGCCGTTACACATGTTTTTCATGCCTTGTGACCATATGATGAAATGATATTCTTACATGTTGTTATACTGTAGACTGATTAGCCAACTATCTATATAGGTGTGATTTGGTTAGCCAAGTAGCTCAATAGGTTTACATTGGCCTTATAACATTGTTATGTACTGACTGGCGTGAGACTGTGAGAACCTAGTGCTTTAGAGTATATGGGATAGACCGAGTGAACTTCCCAGAGAGTCTTGGATATTCCAGACTATAGTAGGGTAGACCGAGTGAGCTTCCCCAGGGAGTCTTGGATATTATAGACTACAGGGGATAGACTAAGTGAGAAGTCTAGAGTGTCTTGGATATTATATACTACATTTGGGTAGACCGAGTGAGCTTCCTCAGAGAGTCTTTTCTTTATTTGAACTTCCTTAAAACCATTCCTGGATAAAGAAGGAATTGACTGAGAGTGCTTCCTTAGAGACTCTATAATGGACCTAAGACTCTAGGAAGAATTGACCGAGTGAGATTCCACAAAGAGTTTACAAACCATGGGGCTATAAAAGGGTTAGACCACGTGATATTACTCAGATATTCCCTAAATACCCTAGACTATAAGGTGAATTGACCGATAAAGCTTCCCTAGAGAGTCATATAATTTCGGATGACCAAACCAGAGGGGATAGGCTGAGTGCACTTTCCAAACGGTTGTGGGTACATCATGGATGGAACCAGAGGGGTTCGCTACGAGTAATTCCCAGACGGGTTCCTGTTTGGTTAGCTATTTTCTATATTGCTGCTTGTTGTTATGTGGATTGATTACAGCTGTATATCATCATGTTACTTCTGAATGTTTACTGCGTACTGTTTACTGTACTGGTTACTACTTACTGTACTATTACCTACCATATGCTCACTAACTACGAGGCACAAATAATCGGGTGGTTTCCTACTAGGATTTAGTCTCACACTCTATTTGGGCCATAATTTTGAGCCCTAACAGACTATTTTGTTTTAGGTATCAACAATGGAAAGCTCCCTTCGACATATGGTACTTGATTTCTTTAGAGAAAGAGAGCATGAGACTAAGCTTAGGCTTGTGATGCTGAGGAGCTATTTATCTTTTCTTTTGTATTTGTTTTGGTTCTGTGTGTATTTCCAACATTGATACCTTTTTGGATGTTTTCCTAGATATGTATCATGCATCATTTCATATATACATATGTTCTCTAGTGGTTTATTGTTTTAGTCTTCCACTATTTACTTATACATTGTTGTTGGATATTTTCTGCTTCTACTATAGCATTCTTGTTTACTTCTGATGTGTACTCTGCCAACGAGGGCATAGTTTCCCCACTGTCACACCCAAGGCCCTCACTACTGGTCGAAAGCCTCTGGCATTTGGGAAAATGCGCTTGAGGCCATCTGGCCAACCGGTTACGGGGCACCTCTATGTGACTTTCGGAACCGGGACGTTACAGTATTTATGTAGTATTTTGAAAAATATAGAAACTCGATTTTCTATTTTAGTATATAAAAATTTATTACTTCAAGAAAAAAAGATCACAATTAAAGAAATGTATTCTATGATAACCCTATTATAATCCCACCAAATTTCAATTATATTCTATGCATTTAATGGAAAAATCTATCATATGATTAGGTGTTCCAGAGTACATGTTACACCACTAACACTTTAACCATTTGAGTTGACCTAGGCTTTCGGAATTATAGAAAATCAACAGTATTGATGAAACATTTAAATACAATTGAATAATTAAAAAGAAGGGGGTGTCAATGATGAATAAAAATATAATATTTTTATTGAAAAATTAATTTCAATAAATATTATTTCAATTAGACAGTTGATTTTTTGGGTATCGATTTTATATAAAAAATATTTTTAATGGTGAAAGTTAATATGATATGCCCTTAACAAAAACATTACATGATTGGATTTTGGATTTATATTATACTATAATATAGGTATATAATTGGTTTTAATATATGATATCATAACTCTATTTTCTTTTTTATTGTATTCCAAATGGAATGTTTACATAATTTCATAATACAATGATATACATGATATATCAATATGTTGTTTTTTTTCATTGTTACTGAAAATAAATATCATTATTAAATAAATTTCTTTTTATGGATTACATGAGAGTTGTATCATCTATGGTGTATCCATATTTTGTAACCACATATAGAACTGATCAGATTCATAACACATGAGTGAATGACTAATGGAATTGAGATTGTATCAAAGGATTATGTAAATTATATTATTTATATAAAATGATTTTTGTTTAACATATTTGAATCATTTTCAAATTCTATCCCCTCATATCTGTAATCAAATTCCTTTTCTAAATAAAAATTTACTTCTTTATAGTGAATATAAGGTGATAATAGATCGAGTATCAAGGTAATTTTTTCAAACCATGGATATAACATTGAGAGGTGAAATATTATATTTTTTATTAGTGATATTAATTAACCATAGATTCTGATGAATAATGAGGAGTTCTAGTAGAACATAGTGAAATATATGTAGGATAATAGGTTCTTAATTTAATTTATAACACGTTATTTTGTAGCCAATCTTGAAATCCTATATGGGTTCAATAATTACTTCCACTTCACATTTTAATCATTAAAATACCACTCAAAACCTTTTTTGTTTAATCAATTTCATTATATTCCATTTGATAGTTGAAATCATTCTAAAAAGTACTTTAATATGATATTTCAAAAGAAAAACCAAACAATCATTTATTATTTGATGTTTCTAGTTAAATAATACTAGTGGGGCTTGGGTGATGTAGATAAAAATAATATGTTAGTGTCTATTAATCATAAAAAATGCCCTATATTTGTTTAATCATACATAAATATACATGGAATATACAAAATGTGATGTAAATCATATGAAAGTTAATGTCACCAAATATTTTTATAATTATGACTTGGACACTTCTCACACATGATGAATACCCACATTGTTTGGGACTAATGTTAAACAAAATTTATATCATAAAGAATTCACAAAATATAGGCACAATATTGAATGATTAATCTCATAATGGAACCAAGCTAATCTCACATTGTCTTGTACCATGTGAGAGAATCCTATGTACACTCAACATTTAGTCTCATGTGCGAAGTTGATTAAACCAATGCAGGTTCCCAACTACCCGAGAATTATTTGATACAGTACAAAGATAATTCAATAAAGGTGATCACCGTTTTAGTTAATGTAAGATCATGCCTATAATGTTTCTATATAGACCATATACCCCATGACATGATAAATATACATGTAATTTTGTACATACATATATACCATGGATATGAGTGAATCTCATGCATCACAGGTCAACATAATATTATCACTACTTATTCTCAAACAACATTGCTAAAGGCTACTTCTCTTCATCCATGATAAAATATCACATGGTTTTCTTAACTTAATATTACACAATATATTATTATTTTTATCTGATTGTTAATTATTAATTTTTTTAATAATTTATACTTTGTTAAAAAATTATAAAAAAAGTGAAATTTAGATATTATTTATTTCTAAATGAATTTATAAATAAATTCATTGTATGATGTATATAATTATATATTTAAATTTTTTTGAAACATATAGTAAATATACCAAAATATTTAGAGTTAATATTATGAAAACACTTTATTAAAGAAATGAAAAATACCTCTTGACTTATAAATAATGTTTTTATTTAGAAATAATAATTGATATTTTTAGAAATATTAATCATTTGTAAGGATTCAATATATAAGTGGTTAAATTTATTATTTTCAATTTTTATAATAAAAAATATTAATTATTAAAATTAAAATTCCATAATTAAGGAAATATTTAAACTACTTCAAAATTATTTTTGATGATTGATTTGACTAATGTAAAAATAAAATAAATATTATAACATTAAATTCTATAAAATTATTCTTATAATGGAATTTTTTAAATGTTTATAATTAATTAAATATTTTATGGTTAATGTAAATTAAATATAATGAATAATAATAAATGTTCATATAAGGATATGAATATAATATTCATACATTTGAATTTATATATTGTCTATAGATAATAGTTATAATATAATGTTTTATCTTTATTAGTATTTCTTGTTTTCTTATTAATATTTATCTAAAATTTAAATTCATACATTATTTATTTATTTAAATTTTCACACTATTTATTGTTGATTATTATGATTATTATACTATCAATTTTTATGAGTATCCATTAGTATAAATGTGTTTAAACTGCATCTATATATTTTCATACAAGCATCCAAGAATTTACATGTATGGTACGCTGATAGATTTTGATTTCTTAAAACATAATAATGGGTTTTATAGAGTTATGATCTTTCATTAAATAGTTAATTTTTATTTATACATATTAGTTGGCAGAAATATGACGTTATTAACATATATATATTGGGTAAAATATCTATGTTATAAGGACATTGGTCTATACTACACACTGTCAAAGAGGATTATGCATTATCTAGTATGGTGAGGGTTTAATATCTATGGATATAGGCTAAATCATGAGGGTATTAATGATTTCATATAATAAATATCTATTAGATAAATGTGTCTTATATTTTTTATGCATGAGATGAATTTTGTTATGTATATATATAAAAGGATTTTAATATGGGTTAGTAATATTATATTTGATTTTTTATAGACAAAAGCATTAATAAGGCATCAAAATATTCTTTTTGTGCAAAGAATATAAATATGAAATAATTCAATATAATCCTACATACTTGATAAAGAAAATACATGAAATAATATGGTTAGAAATTAAATCCGCATAAAACACAATATGTTAGATTCCATCTAAAACACGGTTTTCAAGACCTCAATTATCCAACAATGTTTTTCGAGGTAATTATAGGTTTCGTGATATGTTTTGTATAAGGAATGAATTTAATTGTTTACCGTAATAGAATCATATAACAATTCATGATTTTATTCATTAAACATATCTAGGAAACCAAAATATGGTTAGGTTATTATTGGAATAGGGTTGGTTTTATCTTTATGATATACAAAAATAATGGGATTTCGTCACAGCTACATAGGAATCATATTTGATAATATTGGGATGAATATATATCAAAATAGTAATATGATGAGAGTACTACTTAATATATCTATAGACTGGTGAATTATTTATCTTTTCACACTAAATGATATGGATAGTTTTAATGTGGTCCTCATTTTATAAGGAAAAAAATTATTAAAAGTTATTGTTAAATGCCAATAAAATATGTTACTAATATAATTAATGTACATACTATAGATTAATTGTATCATCATTAACAAACATAACATTGATAATAATCCCAAAAAATTAGTATCTTAATATAAGAAACATAAATAACTTGTTTTTAATTAAATTTTTATGTGATAAAAAAATTTTATGTGTGAGAGAAGAACCTTATTGGGTAACTAAATTTTAAATATCTTTAATAGATATTCCTTAATATATGTATGTCTCATAGATTTAATCACTTAACATTTCAAAACAATTATATTCATAGAAAAATAATGAAATTTAATATTCACTCATATACTTTGTATGATTGAATTTGTTAATGACCAGGTGAGAATAGAGGTTTCCAGAAGTATTTTTATAGTTATGGAATTAATTAATTATTATATCTTCTAATAATGTCATCATGTTTAAGAAGATTTTACTATATTTTATTAAATTATTTAGAATAACTGAACCATGGAATATGATTTTTATGTTCTACTATTGTGTTTTAGGTACGCTTGGGTAAAAGTACAAAATAGAGTAAGATAAATTAATAAGAGAAGTCCAAAAATGATTCTTTCATAATCTAGTTAAATTATTTAAAACTTATGGGAATTATCTAGAAAAATAGTCATTGTTTCTAGAGGATATAATTTTTATGTTCCATAATTGTTTTTATGAAAATCAAAATAATTTATAGTTCAGGTATAAGTGTAATATAAATTAATCTATTGATTTTTAATGTTACATGATAAAAAATATATATATTATAATTGTTTTCAGTATATAGGTGTTTTTATCTGATGGATGAATTGATAGATCTTATAGTTATCATTAATGTGGTAAAATAATGCATATATATAGATAATATTTTAATGAAATAGAATATATCAACCATATATAAATATGTGTAAATGATTTGTCTATTCAACAAATTTCCATCGCATGGTTAGAGTGAAAATATATTTAAAAAGTATTTTTTTGAATAATATGATATAACTCATTCAATACAAATGGTTTTAGTTAATTTTATAATATAACATTAATTCTTATAATGAATATAATAACAATTCTTCATCAAGGGTAAATGAGTTTATCAATGATATTTGTTAAAATTTGAGGAATTGAGACTCCACCATTATTAGTGGAAACTTTTGTGTAATATTTTGGTATTGAAAAACAAGTATCCACAAAGATATAATATTTTATATGATAATTTCATGATAATTTCTTTCCTTTACTACTTTTAAATGAAATATTAATTATATACCTAATATAACAGAGTTTATGAATCTTGTAATGATATTCTCAAGAGAATACAGTGTCTAAGAGGTTAGCGGTAGTATGTTTGGACTTAAAGAAGTTAAATGCTAGAAAATTAAATATCATGCTTGTAATGAATTAAAGTGACTATAACATAATATTTTTAATGTGATTTGGATTAGTTTGTTGTTAAATAATGTTAATAGTTACGTTAGGTATCAAAAAAATGATATTTAGAAAGGGTCCAAGAATAATGATGATAAAAAGAAACTGGGTTATATGTTTAAAATATAGTTATTAACAATGTAAAAATGGATATTATGGTGATAGGAAGAATTAATATGATAAATTAGTAAAATATTATGAATATTATTCTTAAAAAGAACCATTATAAAATATAGTTTACTTTATGGATTCTACTTAATAATGATTTTAGTAGGATGAATTTATTGAGTTTTTAAATAGTGATGTGGCTAGAGTAAAATAGAGATGCAATAAGTTTTAATAGTATATATTTTTTAAATCATTAAATTGTTTCAAAAATCAATCATATGTAATATTTTAGAGTGGAAATAATAGTTAGTTTTGTTTTTTATTGTTAATAAAATTTATGAATATAAAATATATTAATTTATACCAAGAAATATCAATGTTATCATTATTTCACATTGGCTTAAAATTTTTATAAATTGATATACATTATATGAAGTAATATTTTAATTTAAATCTCAATGTATACTATTAAGCTATACCTATCCATGGTTAATAAAGATTTATCATAGTCTAAAATAAAATATTATGTTTATCATGGTTAAAATTATTTTTTTAGTACACAAAATATTCTCATGAAGTAAAATAATGTTTTTTTGAGATGGATGAACCAAAATTATATCACATGGAGTGTTATAAACTTATTATATTTTTTCTAGGGGTGCATAGTTCATATTATTTATTTACAGCACTTGATAATGGTGTAATACTTAGGATTTTATCCATTAAAATTTTACACTAGTATTACAAATGCGTTAAGGAATACTAAACAAGGGGTTTATGGGTAAGATATTGATCGTGTAGTCAGTTTTATAATGACAATGATAGGATATATCCTCTATTATAAATAGTATAAAATATAGGCTTTTAATTTAGAAATATTTAGTAATTTTAATAATAAACCAAAATAGTCCATATTATGTGTTTATCTATTCAGGTGATATTCATGTATTGTGCTCATCTAATAATTAGAACAACATGTGAACTATTCCACAAACATGTTTTTTATACTAAGAGAATAAAGAACTTATTAGATAGATATATGTTATTTCCAAAATTTATGCCCAACGGTAACTCGATTTATTAAAAAATGGGATCACATAAAATTTCATTTTTAAATATGATGCATTTGGTGGAAATGTATTTAGATACATGTGATATATTATGATCTTAAAAGTCACATTTTATCTTGAGTATAATCGAAACATTTTCGGATGTTGGTTTTCTATAACATTTATTTAATTAAGGAATTTTTTTTCAATACTTCAATGTTTGATATGGGCATGCATTGTGGTTAACTAAACAAGGATTTAGTTATACATAGAGTGAAAAAATAAATTTTATTAATGGATTTCCAAAAACAATTTGGATTGAGATATCCCAAGGTAATTAATACATTGTAATTCGTAGTTAATCTAATAAAAACATCCCAAATGTTTTTTTTAAAATATCCAAAATGTGTTTTTGTAAGGTTTTATATATAAATATAGATTAAATAATAGACTTTAATGTAGAAAACATTAAATGAAGCTTTGGTACTTGTGCGAGATTGAATGTGATATTCACTAAATCTTTAAAGTCATTTCATTGGTTATCTTCCTTATTATATCATATGAGATTTGTATATTATAGGTCATGGTATATGATTTTCTAAAGTTATTATCTTTACAATTTTATAAAATATGTTGATATCATATCATAAAATAATGATATACATGTGATATAAAAAGTATGTAAGTTAGAATTATTATACACATTGTCTACCATTATTATCTAAGTTTCATTTTATGTAAGATGTGGGAGTATATAAAACTGTAATGATACAATGATTTTTAAACCCCACACAGAACCCATATGTTTTATAATATATGAGTTTCTAAGAAAATTAATCAACAATTTCTTATGGTGTTATATAATGTATCGTATTTCTATATAATTATGTTGGTTAAACCCCTATAAATAGTTATTTGGTTCCCTTTTACTTGTATCTCTTGTAATATTACATCATTAAAAAAAACCTCCCATATCATGGAGTGGAGGTGATACATTCATGAGATTAGACTGATTTCTATCAACCAATTGATACACCACAGAGTGAGGAATCCTTCAAATTACCTTTAGTTATATTTACAAACTACAAATACAAAGGAATAAGTAGAAGTCTTTGTTACATAAAAATTTAATGGTGTTAATGAAAACATGTTATTAAATTTAATAAAATCATGATATCATGTAGTCTTGTATGGGGACCCTTGACATGTTTCTAATTTAGTTATTATTATTAGTTTAATTTTCATACTATCCAATGAATTAATTTTGTTATAACTTGTATCTCCCTCAATAAAATAGTGTCCATTAATTAAATGAGAGAAAATGTAAATGAATTAAGGTTCATCTAAGACATTATCCTAGATAGAAGGATAAAATGTAAAAAAAAATATTCTCATTAGAAAATTATTATATTTTTAGGAAAAGGGATATATAGGAATAAATTCTTACACAACAATATCAATTTAAATGAATATTAATTAAAACTGGAAATTTGTCAATTGAAGGATTACTGGATATCATATTATGGTCGTTGATGTTACTTATAATTCATTGAATGGTGAAATTCCAAGGTTTTCAAATTGTGGATTACCATCACATATTTATAATATTAAATATATCCTTAAATAATTCAATAGTTATAAAAATGGAGTAGTTAAATTCATAAATAATTATTCTTCAAATGTTTATGGTGTTTGAAGGACTAAAATTGGGAATAGAAATTGGAATATAATATTGTTTCCTTTTCAATTTGTTAAAAGATAATATTTTGGGAATTTATAAACATTTTGAATATAGATAGGGTGATTTTCTGGGATAATAGATGTTTCATATAAAGGAAGGGGGACTAAAAAAATAATTTTAATGGGGTAACTAAAAAGAAAAAATCTATTCCATATCTGTGATGATTTTAATTCATATTTCATGACACTAATTCAAGTTAATGTTCTTTTAACTATGAAATTTTTTCATTTGTTGAAATGTACATATAAATTTTTATCAAGTATGAATATGTGAATAATATATTAACAATTACTCATCTAATCCTCAATTATTATTTTTTTGGTCAAAAGATAATTTTGGGAAATTAGTGTAATAATATATGTGGATAATAAAACTAAAAATTAACTATAATTGATACACACAGATGTTTATGAAAATATAATCAGGAATTAAGTGAAAAAAGATATATATTTAACTAATTTTTAATTAATTTTTCTCAATTGAATTATTTTTTATTTTTATTAGATTAAATCATGTTTTAATGTTATGTTAAAAATTATTTAACAATATGCATGGAACTAATTATCTTGTGATGTCAAGATATTTCAATTTAAAAGTGGGTATAAATTCAATAGTCAATACATTGATGTATTTATTGGGAAATATGTGATAAGAGATTAATATAGAACTCCATACATACCAAAGTATATATATTTATGTAAATTAATAACATGATTTTGTTAAACTTGAGGAGAACCATTTTAGTATATCACGGAACATAAAAACAATCTGGAAAATCTATTATAATTAGTTTATGTATTCTTAACATGTGATTATATCCTTTAAATTTATTCCAAATTAATTATGAGATGTTTTATGGGTAAAATAATTATTAGAAGAGGGTGGATGTTTCTTTTAGGACAATTATATCTCTATTAAATGAATATATTTTTGAATATTTGTAGAGGGAGTGAAAAATAGTATATTTGTTAGATATAGAGTTGGTTGAAGGAGTTGTATTGGTAATAAAAAAAATCTAAAGGAGGTCATTAACTTGTTTTATATTTTATAAAAAGAAATATTATGTAAAATTAAGGACATTAAATCATTCTGAAGAAATAATTAAATAGTATAATTTAAATTTTGATGGTAAATAAATTACATGTTTATTTGGAATAATATGTTATAAAAATACATTTTAAGATTATTATGTTTTTACTAATGAATAAGGGATGAATAAAAGGGGGTTTATATTCATAGGTAATAGGAAATATATAAGGAGTAATAATATCCTTTGATTTAGTAAAATTTTTCCCTGGAATAATTGGATGTTAGAGAAATTATGATAATACCATCAAAATTTTGTAAGAATTTTTATTTTAAAATATGTACTATCAATGTGGGGATATTAAACATGAGTAATCATTATTCTTTATCAATACCCTCAAATAATTTCTTCGTTTTATTTTAATATTTTCTCAGTGAAACTATACAAGGATTAAAATAGATGTTATCTTAGTTTTCAAAAATATAAAACATATGTATGAGGCTTACATTGGAAAATAATGTTTTCTTATTTTTATTATTTATGGATATGATGTATCCAATATTATAAAGGATTTACAAGGACTTAAATATTTTTCATGAACATGGTATAATTTGTTTTATAGTACTTTAATGAGAATTTTTTTTGTAAATAATATGTAGAAAAATATCTATATGAATAATGATGACACAAATTACCCCCACTCTAATTATGTATATCATTGGAATTATTTTTATTGAGAAAATTTGAATTATTTATATTATTTTGGTAGAATTATTTTTTTTGAAATACCATTGACTAGTTAAATTCCATTTCTTTTTAGTATTCATTTCCTAAAATCAATAATTTCAATTATTCACTCATTCTAAAATTATAATAATTAGTTATAAAATAAGTATTGAATGGATTCATTGATAGAGGTCCCAACTCCTAAGATTTATAAGACTATGTTTTAAATTGATAAATAATGATGGATTGTTGATCAAAATGATTTTAAAATACTAATTGAATTCCTTATATACTTATGAATATTAAAACATTATGTGGTGTTTATCATTGAAAATTTTTTATAATGGCAATGTAACCTGATGGAGTTATATCATTGGGTAATGAAATGGGTATTACATTATATCAAATGAACTCCAAATTTTATATTGAATAATATGAAATTTATATATATTAATGTTTTTAATATAAATATTATTCTAAAAGTAATTATAGATATCAAAAAATCACTTCTTGAGTTTCACTTTTATTAGAAGAATTCACATTTATTTAGAATTTCTAAAGTAAATGTTAGTCCAATTAAGAACAACCAAATTTAAGTATGTTACACCATCATAACCCATAACATAAATGATTAAGATGACCCCAAAACCTATTTAAATGAGTCTATAGTCCTCATATAAATTAATGATTGTGTAAAAATAATATTTTGAAACATTTTACAAATAATTTAGTGGGAGTTTTGACGTAAAAGAGTATTTATAACAAGAGATAATTCATTAAGGATAATGTTAAATATGTGTACATTAATTAATAATTTGTTTTAAATAATAAAAAACAACTACTTATTTCGAAATCTGCTAAAAAGTATGACATACAATATTTGAGAATGTGTTTTAATGTTAAATAGATAACAAAATCGAAGGGTTTTCTTGGGAATATTATCTATATTTTACTCTTTTTGATTTTTTATGGGGAAACATGTTTTTGATATATTTTTTTGAATTAGTAGTGAATCCTCTTACATAAAGGTTTTATGAAGCGGGAGAAGTGAAGTGAGTTTTCTATTAAATGGGAGACTATATATTTATAGACATGAAATATTCGTTGAAGTAGTTTTTTTAAAATTACATTATATTGTTTTTTACATGTCTGTGAAATAAAAAAATGGGGGTTATTGTTAAGAAAATCAAGATTAGTGTGGTTCAATATCACTCATGTGTTGTGAATACATTTTGATAGTTAATAAGATATCATTTGAGACATATTTTATATTATATTTCTAATTAAAAAACCAATTCATAACTATTGAAGAAATAATTATATTATTTATTGTAGTTTATAGATAACTCACTCTACAAAATTAATATTTTATTAGTTTATCAAAAATATCATTGACGAATTTTATATGGGATTTCATGTTTAATTTACTGAAAACATTCCCAAGGATTGATATATGTTCAATTTGAGGATATTTATATAAATTTGAATGAATAATTTTTAATGTGGCGTAAATAATTCATGGAGTTTCACTAAAACACATCAGGTTTGGGGAATTTACAAATTAGATAAGACTAATTAAATGAAAATGAATATTTTACTATGGGTGGTAATCTACTGTTCTATAGGTTATTCATGAGTAATATAAAACCAATCATGGATTATAGCACTTCATCATGGACTATTATAATAATACCAATGGTTCCCTTTTTTAGGGGGAGCATGATTTATTGGAGGATTCGTAGTGTAAGAATAAAGAATAAAAATATAAAGGTTCATATAAAAAATTCCATTTTGGACCTAAATTTTGATTCCATATCAACATGGTCTGAAAAGGATTCTTTTGTAATAGTGAATGGATGGTGGTTGGAATCATGAAGTGATGACATATCAATGGATGGAAAATGGATGAGAAATATAATTAGTAATTTCCTCTATAGGTTAAAGATCTGAGAGGGGTTCAGAAAACAACTCCTATATTTGTAAGGCTACTATAATTGACAAAATGAGAGGGTATGGAATATTCCATATGGAATAGCCACTATTAATTGATATAGAAATGGTGTTTTCTATTATTATAATGATGGGAGTGTGATCAAAAATATATATATTGGGATGGTATGTCTTGTAGTTTGAGTTCTCTTTGGTCTTCAGGCCATTATTGGGGCATCTGAATCTAGACGTATGGGCCCTATAAGGGTTCCCTATCAACCCTGTTAAAATTAGTGTAATCCAATAATAAATAAATAAATCTTAAGGAAGTATAAAAATTAATTATTTAAGGGTTTTGATATATATATGGTCATACTAATATATGGATTATAATAGACATATAGTGCAATGACAAACACCCACAACAAGTCATTGTTTTGTAAAAATTTTATCATTTATGTTTTGAATAAAAAATTGTTTCAATATTATTGATTTTCATAAAAACATCCATTGAATATTTTTTAAATAACTTTTTTCAGGTTTGGGGTGAATAATGGAGGTTCACACTTGTTCTATCCCTAGAGACAAATAGCGAGTAATTCAAAATTACCATCGATATTTCTAACACTTTATTTTACTATCAATTTTGTATACTGAGTTTAAGAACAAATTCAAGACCATGTTCTAGCTTAATTACTCTTATTATTGTTAAAAGAAGTTAAATATATGAGTAGTGTTATCATAATAGTTAAACACAATGCATTATAAACTAAATAGAAAAGATAGAAAACATGAAAAAAATTACATAATTTATATTCTTAATCAATTTTTAAGTATCATTTTCATATATATTTTTTATTCATTGATCACCTCCTATATAAAAAAAGAATTTTTTAGATATTATTTTTAAAGGACAATGATTCTCAAAATATCTAAATGACCATTTATAATTCTCTTTTCCCTGTCATAATATTTTCATAAGTTATTTTTTCACTAAATAATATATATGACATCCACTTATAATGATTAATATGTGATTTATTTGATTAATTTTTTAGAACAAAAATTTTTTATGTTGAAAATGTATAAATTTATATAATTAAACATTCCATAGTTAAAAACACAACTTAATTTCCTAATTAAAAAATATTTGTATCTTTTAATTATTTATAATATTACATGAAGGTAAATTTATTTAATTGTTCATGTGGTTTGTTAAATCTATTTAAATATAAGAATGAGTATAATTAATGGATGATGAAAATATGATATAATTTTATTTTTATATGATTATTATATATGTATAAAGATGATATGTTTAATTTATTATAGTGACCAATATTTTCCAAAAATAGTTATGATGATTAAATAAATAGAAGAAAAATATTGGGGTTCTTACATACATATAACAACTTGAGTTTAGTTCTCAAGAACCATATATTCATATATGGATTTAGGGTCCTTCAGAAAACAATGATCATTCAAGTGTTAAAGTGGCTTATTGGAGACGTAATTTTTATAGAGTAAATTAATATAACTGAATCATAGTTTTTTCTTCCAATTAATGGAGGAAGTCCCTTTTTGTATATTTAAGTTTGTGGGAATTTTTAAAATATATATTCCATAATTTATATATAATAATATATTTCAATGAATTTGACTCATAAATAGAAAATTAATAAAAAATTTCATAAATTACATAATATACATTTTTATGTTATATAATGTAGATATAATATATTACATTATACATGATTATAATCAATGAATTATTATGTCCTTTACTATTAGAATTTACATTTTCACTTTAGTAACAATTTTTTTTCAAAACATGATACTGATAAATTAAATTTTATTTGATTTCATGGTTATAAATAAGAAATCCATTTCATTATATTGTAAAAAAACATGAGTAATTTAATATTTTTAATAAAATACACAATATATCGAAATAAAGCTTTTATATAATAAAAATTAATTTCATCAATTAATTTTTTATTTTTATACATTTCCTAAATGATTTTATCAAATACTTTTATTTATATGGAAAATATATGATAATTTTTATAATTTTAATTAGGTTAGTAATAATACGAATAATAAAATATATTATAAATGAAACATCTATAATATTAATAATTATTTGTTTTTTATACCATACCCCCAACATGAATAAAACATTAGGAACATACCATAATCCTAAAGCAGGACATATACTATGGTGCTACATATATGTGGTCACTTAGCTGACATGGATAATGTATTGATCACTATAAACATGAACTACTTCAAATGATGATTTCACTCATTCCATAATATTTAATGTTTTTTTTGGTATTAATCAATGAAAATTATTAATGATGTTAACTCATTATAAATATTATAAAAAACAAACTTCACAAGGGATAATTATATAACATGACACCATTGATGGATAAATTTCACTACGTAACTACATTAAATAATAAATAATATATTAATGGCTATTTGTTCTTAGTGTGTGTATATATATATAATAGTTATATATTAAAAACAATATGTATTCCCAATGACATAATAACTATTATATAAATATCTTAAATGCCTGTATATTCCCCTAAATACTTATCTAAAAATATTTCATTCAATTCCATTCGAATTTATATAATATATTTAATGTTCTATATTCTGGATATTGTTATACTTGATGTCATGTATTAATTTATATACTATGAGGATGAATAAATCAATATCCCAAACTATATATTAATATATATTTATATTTCACTTACAGTTTTATAAATTATGATCTATATGAAACCATTATAATAATTTTAATTTAACTTAATATTTTAAAATTTTTTATAATGAAATAAGAAAATATAATTTTTGTTTTTTATTTATTGTATGAAATGATATTCAACACATGGAAATTATTAATTTAAAATTCATACTAAAAATTAGTAGTGTTATTTATTTAATATAAATGAACACAAATTAAATAATTGAGACCATAAAAGAAGTATGATATTTTTTCATATAATTTTATTTTTGAATGTTTATAATTTTCAGCTATTCAGATAAAATATAAATAAGCATATAGTTTTAACTTTAATTCATTGAGTATAGCCTAACTGTGTTATGAGTTAAATATTGAAGAAGTTATTATAAAAAAAATCATATTACATTCATACTATGTATAATTTTATAAGATATTGTTAATTTCATTAAATATTTGAAACATTTTAATTTTAATAAAATTTGGCCTTCATTTACATAATTTTTGAAAACATAAAAATCATGGATATTATTGATTTATTAAATATTTTTTTATAAAATTTCCATATCAGTATATTTATGGGTTGTTTTTAGTAATTAATTATTAATGGAATCCATGTAAATATTTAATATTATTAAAGCATCAACAGATAGTTTTATGTTTTATGTTTTTCATTGACAATGAAAATTTTTTATCTAAAGAAGACATTAACATTATTTAACGAATAAGAAAGTACTTGACTAAAATAATATCATATCACTATCTATATAATATCATCATGGAGGGAATATGAAAATATTAAAACAATATTAGTTTTCACTCATTGAAATTCTATAATTTTATATAATGTAATTCATAAAACAATGACTAATATAACCAAAAAATATATAAATGACTAAATTCTCCTACATGAAACATAAATTGAGTGAGAAACAACCTAGTAAAATTTCCCTTTTTACTACCCAATATAGAGAACTCTACCTAATGTCACCTCTGTTGATTCCTCAAGCTGTGATAAATTTCCAATAAAGGGAATGACATGCTACTCTATTTTTTAGGTGTCAATATATAATGATTATTTGGTAGAATATTGATAGCCTCAACCTTCTCTCAGCGCTTGAGAATTCACTTTAATTATTTATGTCTAGAACCAAATACATTGAAAAAAAGTAAATGGAAACAAATAGATATCACACTTTTTGTTCTATATACTGATAGTGACACTACTATTTCATAACCAACATCACTAAAAAATATCAAACATATCAGTAGCTTGTGGATTTAATAGTATTCTAATGAAATATTGAATGAAAAATAATATTGGGTCATGTTTATGAAGTATGGTTAGAAATATTTATATTGGATGAATAGGTGTCGGTCTCCTAGAAAATGTATATAGCCTAATAGGATAAAAATATTCAATGTACAAATTACCTAAATATATTATTAAAGGATTAATTAACTTGGATATGTTAATGATGATAGGGGAATTGGAAGGAAAAGATTATCATGTGGTAATAATGGTATATTTCATGATTTATAATAGCTTATATTTGGTAGAATATAATATAGGGGTTTTACTTCCATCATGGAATGGTCACCTAAGGCACCATCTCCCAGGAGAATCCTTTATAAACTATTTTGGAGGATTTTAAAATCTATATGAAGAACAAGAAGAAACATGCTTAATAAACTAGGGATTTAATCATAGAATTATCAGTGGTTTTTTTCATTTCTATTTTGGATTTTTCACTTCATTATGATATTCATTGTGTTTTACTCTTCTGTTTTTTGACAATATTGTTATAATTAGATAATTTGTTATAGATTATCTAATTTAGAATTAAATATAGTTCTTAAATTCCATTTATATGTTTTCATTATTTATTCACCTAACTTTATAATATTTTTTTCATGTGTAATGTGATAGGGGATAAGGGGATTTTATTACCACTTTTCTACACCTTGATTCTTTTACTAAACTCTTTTTTTGTTAAGGATTATTCATCCTTAGTTATCAATTATATTACAAGGGAGCAAGGTGGTTCTACAAGTAGAACACCATGAAAACGACTATATGAAATGGGGTACACCACTATGGATTAGTTTTCTAATATATATATAAATCATGATAGATGATGTTTTGGGAAGCTACTGTTATAGTGATAGTATTCAATGTTTTTTGTGGTGGAGTTTTCCTCATAAAATAAATGACTAGTGAAATTATGAGAAAAAGATTGTAATTATCACACTAGAATAGTGGTGATAGATATTGTACTAAGAATTCCATTTATAATATTCCTAATTAGATCAATCCATTAATAAATGTGATGTAATAAAATTTGGAACTCCTGATGAATATGCATCACATTCTTCCTAACCATATCTACATTTTCATATGAAACAGTTATATATTAATTCAATCACAGAACTATATATGATTTATGTTATTAAATAAAAAATATATATTATATTGATTTCTTCTTTCATATTGAGAAGTAGTATTATCTTAATTGATAACACTATAGTCAACCCTACACTATAGTAAAATTGTATTGTAAATTTTATGTCATGTGACACCATCATAGTCATGTTAACATCCATATAACCTAATCTCAAACTATTAAATGGAATTTTTAGAACCATGTGATTTTATATTCTCCTTCGCTTTTTCTTTTTCAATAAATTGTAATGAATATTGAACTCTTAATTCAAGAGTAAGAGACAATCCCATATTTTAAATTGTACCCCAGTAGACAACATCTACTAATATAATGTTTAAATAATTAATTATTAATATAAACTATTAAAACACACACAAATATATATATAAACATATATGGGACGATACTATAAATTATATATTTAAAATAATAATAATTAAATAATTAAATCCTTAAAAAATATGATTAATATTATTAAAAATTAAAATTTATAATCTTTCATTATTACATTAAATTAATAATCGCAACATAAATGTATAAAAACATATATGGATTATTATTTTATATTTATATAATAATATATGTAATTTACTAAGTATTAAAATAAAAAAATAATTTGAACTTTTTTTTTGGAATTACAAACATTGGCTTAAATCTGCACACCGAACAGGTTAAATAAACCATACCAAACCCAAAACCAAATATCATGAACTATAATTGAATTTTCCCTAATAAATATTATTAATCTCTAAGAGCTTATTGTTTTTAAAAATTATTATCCTAAAGAAAATGGGTAAATTATTTTATCTATCATAAATTGGAAAAAACCACAACCATAATATGAGTCACCCCATTTCGAAGCCCTTTATTTAGTATTGTTTAGTTACCCACAACATGTTTCCAAAACCAAATCACTAGTGTAATAAGAATACATAATCCATCTCAGAGTCTATTTAATATGTCAGAGGTCATCTAGTTCCCTAAAATGACCCATATATATTATCACTATGATATTTCACTTTCTCCAGGAAACAACCACAAATGGAAGTCTATAAAAAAAATTATAAATTATATATCCATGAAGCTATTTAAGATCCCCAACTAATCATACCCTTCGTTGAAATGAACCAAATCTAATAAAAAACTCTTTATATATATCAAACTATTGGAATGGTGGACCTCTGTCAATTGTATGAAGTTTGGGAAAGGGATAGTGGCCCATACTGTAAAATAATTAAGATACCATCATGATTAGACACAGATATTATAGATACATGAATAATAAAACATGGGTATTATATATTCATAGGCTTAATGTCCATTATCATTGTAATAGAATGAACTAATTATGTAGATCTAAATATTATAGAGATTTTATTTACCATAGCACCAAATATCATTAAGAGATTATTTCAGGTAAGGGGGTTGTATAGTATGTGTATGTGTTTATGTCCTATAATTATCCTTCACTATATGGAGAAGAAATCATTAATCTTTATATATATATATATATATTTATTCTTACTTAAACATATAATTTTTTTTGTTCCTCTTTTTTCTATATTTTTTTCAACAATAAGTTTTTTGGAATCGATAATCGAGGATACTTATGAAATTTCTTTAATACCATGAATCAAAAGATGATTTTGGAAAAAAATTTTGATTTTATAAATTTTTGGATGGGAAGATAAAAAGAAATTTCATAGATAAATATTTTATAATGTTTAAATTTACATTATAAGAGGATTCATACTGACGAACTTGACACATTTTGATGCTAACCCAATAGAGATAAAAATTACATAGTGGGCATCGTTGGATTAAAAATATCTTAGAGTTTTGTACATTATATATTAAACTAACATGGAATTAAACATCAAATAGGAGGCCAAAATGTTTAGTTTGATAAAATAATTGTTTAATATATGCAATACTCAATTTAAATCAAACAATGTGTACCTTATGTTATGATTATTCAATCTAAAAATGACTAAAATGAAGATTATTTATAGGGACATAAATTAATTCATTATGACAAAAAGTTTGTTGACTAAAATTAGAATTTAAATATAAAATAATTTAGGTGCATTGGTTTTACATTCCTTATTCTTTGATACACGGGAATCTATTTTAGTATATGTGAGTAGTTTATTAGTGAATAAAGGTGGTTGTTGAATGAGGTGAATGATCTAATACTAAATAAGGATTCGTGCAGTACTATGTTTGGAAGATTCTATATGTTTTATCATTAAATTGATGTAATAAATATATCCAAGGATTGGGATAATCAAAATGAAATATCAAATTTATTTGTATAGAGATTAGATAAGGAAAAGTGGCATAGTTTTACAAGAAAGTCTTTCTTTAATATTGAAAACATCATTAAGGTGTGTGGAAAAAACCTGAATCACCTAAATCTAATTTAGCAGACTTAATGTCAAAAATAATATTTTATTTTTTTTCTCATCAGTTTGGGTAGCTCTATAGATTAAAAAATATTTGACTTGGTGGAATTATTCCATTAAAAATTAGATAATGGTATATTAGATAATGTTCTCTCATAGAAATTTATAATGATTAATCTTAATAACTATGATCCAATTAAATTTTCTAAAAGTATGATTTATAGATAAAATTTAATAGTGATATAATTCTTTTTTATTCATTTTTAATATATATTTTTACTGAAAAAGTTTCTTATTTTATTTTTTATTAATACACCATGTTTTAAAACTATATTCACATGGAGTGCATTGAAATTTTTTTTCAAGTGATATGGTCATCACACACTGAGTAAATATTGAAATAATATAAAATATGACTAAAACTTCATATACATGGTTGTACTATATACTTTTTTGATGATTCAAAATTATAAAATTATTTTTTGGTCCACCTGAGTTAGAAGGGGATAGAGGTGTTGATAGCCAATAGAATTATACAATAGATATAATTAGTAGAAGATGTACATTTTGATGATTATCTCACTGTAATGTAAAAAAAATGTATATTTTTTTTAAAAGGAGGTAGAGCACCTAAATATGGAAAGCCATACATGGTACACAATGATGTTTTTGGATGTACACCAATGCAATCCATTTTAGGGTCACTGTATTATGTAATATTAATCGATGAATCAATAGGTAAACTATGATATTAACAATTAAAATTAATAAATAATGTGACTTTTGGTTCTCGAAGAGGAATAATATAGTTTATAATAACTAAATATCAATGAAATAATGAAGGATGTTTGAAAACATAAGAGTTCTTTGTGGTAATTAGTTTTAAGAATTCTTGGATAATAACTAATTCGGGGGGATATGGATCTTATTTGGTATCTTATTATATAATTTTGTGTCTAAGAGGATAAATATGAAATTTAATTATTATTTCATGATTATGAGGATATGAAATACTTTACATAACACATTACTAAATAAGGAAATAAAGGCAAATGTATATCATATTAATAAGAGTTTATTTTTACCAAATGGAAAATTACTTCAAGGGGATCGTTTGAAAAGAAATGAGGAAGAATCCCCTTATTTATAGGTATTTGGTTAATTGGAATGTGTAAATATAGATTGTAACTAAATGGAAAATATTATTTGGAAGTCAGAATCATGTATGTTTTCTAGATTTGTTGTTAAATAATTCATATATTACATCTAAGATAATGTGTAATATATGATCCTTAGAATCTAGATAGATATATTAAATATTTGTTCCATGTAATTGGTTCATCATAAATTTTAAATGAATGTGGTAATAAATAATAAATGTGGTACCAGAAAGTGGAGCCTAAAGATATAATTAAGCATGTCAAAATAGAACCAATGAAGGCTACACCAAAAGTGGAGTTGATGAGATAATCATGGATTAGAATATTATTCAGAGGTATTAGTTACCCTTATAATAATTATTCATTAAAGGCGGTGGAGAAAAACAATTCCATGAAGAGGAAATAAAATTGATTTTTTCATTTTAATCGGATAAGGCTATGAATGAAGATATTTCATCCTTCCATTCCAAATATACACAGTAAAATATGTCATTTGGAAAGGAATGAATGCATTTAATAGAATGTGTGTATTAGGTCATGAATTAACATTATAGAAATAGGATATATATGGTAATGGAATCTTTATGGGATTTTAATAGAATGAATATGTTAATTCCAGTGATATTTTATAACTTGTAGTTATGCTCCCATCTATTAAGGTTATTTATATAATTTTTTGATACATATTTTCCATCATGTATAACTTGATGTGAATATTTATTTCCATTTTGGAGTTTTGGAGGGGAAATTATTTTTGAGGAATTAGATGTAATATTTATATTCATTGATAATGTAACATTGATATTTCAATAATATATTTTCTACATTTATGAATAAAAATTTATTATAATTTTATGTCATAGATCAATATTATTATGTCAATTATTCTTCTTATATATAAATTATATTTATTTTATATATCAATTAGATGATTGTTTGAATAATAATTTATACTATGGATTTATATGCTAAAAGCTTGCTGGATGAGGAGTTCATGATTAAAGGACTTGGAGAAGCTAGTGACAATATATGAAAAATGATCAAGAGACCCAGTGAATTTATAACAATTATGTTATTAGATGATAACTAAATTATAATTTATTATAATAGTGTTAGTATTCTATAAGTAAAACTAGTTTCTAAATCCCTAGAAATAAATTTTATTGTGTCAATTGAGGAAGCACCAAATATTGTAAATGTTGTTTTGTATAAAGAAATAAGGATAATTCATCATTGATTGAAATATCATTGAATTATTTGAGCCATAACAACCCATTTATTTATGATTTAGTGGGATTTACATGAATTTACACATATAAACCCAGAAAATTAACACTAGGAAGATGTAAAGTGGATACAAATGTATTTAATGAGAAGGAATTACTTGTATATATTATTTCTGAAATGAATTTCATTATAAGAATATGTGGATATTGACCATGGATTTGATTCAATGACTCATTGGAGTACCACTATTTATGTACTTGCTTTTTAAGAAATTACATTATTCTATATATATATATATTACCTAATCAGATGGTTATCCTAACTAAAAAGCCACAGTAAATTATGATAAATAAATATATGAATGACATTATTATTCTAAAGAATGTATTGGAGGTGATGTATAGAATGTAATATAAAAATTTGTAACATTGTGATAGTTAGGATTCTATACATCATGAAATAAACCCAATTTTTTCATTCCTATGTATAGAATATTTAGTTAATGAAAAACATTGACCATATCATTAATTTAGTGTGGGATACATTAATTATAGAAGATTAAAAGAACTTGTAGTCCATTATATATGTTGAATAATCCTATGTATATATAGATGTTGAGGTACTATTGTTCCTCTATAAGTATTAATTGATTAGTGGTGGTTCAATGGTAGAATATTTAAGTACATTATGAGATCATTATAGGGAAAGTATCGATTTTTTATGAATAATTAATTTAAATTTGAATATTTGAATGGAACTAATATGATCTTTCATCAACATCTTGAAATTGATTCGTTAAATGTAATGTTTCCATTAGTGGGTTATGAACGGGAGGAGTGTATAATATGTTAATTTTTTAGGATTCCACCATCTCCGATTTTCAATTTCCAAAATGAGGCTCCAAGTGGAAGATTGTTGAAATGGTGGATCCCACTACACTGGATGAAATTTTTCAGTGTTCTCTCAACCCATATTTAAAACCAATTCAGTAACTCTAGTTATTGGACATGGGTATTATGGAGGTTACAAACTTGTTTCTCAATCTAGGAATAGATATATTTTTATTCTTGGAGTACAAGGGGAAGTCCAATAGTAAATTAGTATTTTTAATCTAAAATAACATCTTATGATTTTTTATGCTTCTATTATCTCAAAATGTGGTGTATTCCATAATGTTAATATGTATGGGAATTTTATATAGTTTCAATCCTTTAGAATAATTTTGTTTCATAAAAAATTATATTTTATCTAGTACATGTGTTCCTAATAGAATATTATTAATTCTCTTGTATTGATATATAGATGAGAAATTATACCCCACAATATTTTCTGGAATGGGGGTTTTCCACATGAATTCTATAATATTCAATCACATCACTGTTCCAAAAAAGTTTTGACAAGTGAAAAATTAATTAATTAATGTAATTAAATTAATTTTGTTTTGTCAGTATTTATTTTTCACAAAAAGTAAACAAAATTTATCCTTATTTAATACATATTATAGCTCCTCTCTTAGGTATCATCTTCTGTCATATAAATAACTCTATTGAGATAGATGAAGGGTCGGGCTCATGGTGGAATTGATGGAGGATCAAATGTGTTGGTCCAATCAATCAAAATTGAAGAAGATATCATGTTTAAAAAATGATAGAAACCACATAATTGATAACAAATTTATCCAATTATGATTCACTATTTAGGTAATGATTCTTTCTTGAAATATTTCCTCATTCATTGAGATTATATTTCTATGAATTCCATTATGATAGATTTATGCACCTTTATTATTATTTATGAAATATCATACTAATATTTTCTTGGCTATTCATTGTAAAAATAATTCCCTAAATATTGGTATTTCATTATAAACAATTCTATCTAGGATTCCTTCTTGATACATGCTATGTTTTCTTCAATTTAACATTACCCCTATTTTCACATTCTACATTATATAGTAAGTGTTTTATATAGTGGTGATTATTCATTCCACCCATCATTATTTAATTCTAATACATTTTGGGGTGAATGACCATCCTAAAACACCCCTTAGGAAAGATGTTAAACTTTTGGGAAATTATATTGGTAAGGTGGTGACATCTAGTAGTGAATATCATATATCAACCATGGTTTCATTGATGGAATGAAATCTATGAAGTATGAGGGGTGACTCTACTCTTAGGGATCTATTCAGTTTTGAGGGACAAGGTAGATAGATATGGATTGAGATTAAAGAAGGACCCTAGTTGTTATTGAAGTAATTTTATGGTGCAACCATATGGTTTAGAGAGAAATATTGTGGTAGTGGAATGAAATCAAATGAGATCAAGAAATCAAGAGATGAACATGACTACACACCATGTAATAAACATCATGTACCTCCATAGCTACAATAAATGTGTTTTGGAAGTATATTAATATCAAATGATGTGTAATATGAATTATAACTCTTCTTTGGGAATCTAGGTTCATGCCTATATATATGTTGTGAATTGTGGATAAATATCACGTGTGTATTACATGACATGACCTAGGATGAAGTACATAAATATTACATTATCCACTAACAACACATCATGTGTTAATATAGGTATTTCATGTTGTTAGGGACTATATGAGTTGGGTAGCCGATAGTACACATTAAACAGTTTAAGTCATACCACATGTCTTATACAATACCATACAGACCATGTAAGTGGACCATTTCATTCTACGAAGTCTAAAAGAACATTAACAAAGTGTTTTTGAGGGGTGAAAAATGTATACCATTCAAATACATGCCATATACCATTCTTACACAAGGTTTGTTTTATAAATCCATACACACAGTTTATATTTGAATGAATTTTGAATATAATGAGTGTTATTTCACATAATACATGATATAATTGTTCTAATTTGCATCAAATATGGGAAACTAGGTGGTAATTAAAATTCAGTATTCTTATGGTCTATAGAACATGTTATGGGGATCATGTGTAATCATTTAACAATTCTCAATGTAAATAATTCTCTAACGATGGATTTATGTCATGAAATATCTACCCCACTATCTTTAGATTGCTTTGATTTCCCCACCAACCATACATAGCATGCATGATCCTTTATAATAAGATCATATTTTTTTGGTATAACAAGCATATACATGGGTCACAAGACCCTCTATCTTTATAGTTGATAACACCCTACCAAAGATATTGGTTGTGGAATATGATTATCAAATGGAGTCAGTTATATTTGAAAATGATACCTATCCTTTAGTTAAGAGAGGGTAATTAAATATAGTTTTATAGATTTAGAATGGTTATTTGTTGTTTATTGTTTGGTTTCATTATGGAAAATTCTGATTTTCCATGTAGTTGGGTAGAACAAGGTGTGACTCTCTTTCCTATCCTAGTTTCTACATTTTACCACATATCTAGGTGGTTAAAAAGTTATGGTTCAGTACCCTTTAGACCAAGAACTATTTATTGACAATGGGTGTGCTCCCCTTTGGTTTTTCAAAATGGTGATATGGAAATAAGGGAGGTTAATGTGCGATACACCTTTGACTAACACACACACCTCAATGAGGATACGCCCCCTTAATATATTCTATTACAGGTGTAGAGGATAGGATTTGAAGTATTGATATATATATATATATATGTTTTATTACTTAGTAACCCCTTAGTTTCCTTTTAGATAAAACATATAGGTTGGGTATTGACATTAAGATTTGTAATGTTTTCAGTTATATAAGAATATTAATTTTATCATGAGGTGAAATCTCTAAGGATTGGTGTAGAGATTACTAGGAAATCATTGTATTGTTATTAATTTTACTAGTTTATCATTTCTTGGTTCATTATGTCTCTTATCATTGTTTTAAAACACACATGTTTTTTCATTCTTGTTAATTACTTCATCTTATCTTTTTTATTTCTAGGTGTTGAACTAAGTATGCCTATACTCACAAATGTATGGTCATTATTCCCACTTGTTTTATGTCTATATAGATGGTGTTAATAGGATGTATTTGTAGATGTGGTGCTAGATTTTATTATCCAGAAATGGTATATAATTATTATTTGTTATGCATGGTGGATCATTGATGTTTGTGTCAGTGGTAGTAATTTTTTCTATTAGAGATTGATTTTAGATTACAGGAATCAATAATAAAATTTCTGGTGTCCTCTATGTATCTTATTCATAGGTATGTAAGATGTAAAGTTAATTTTTTATTTTTCTATGTGGTGTTATTCTTATGTTTTTTATATCATGCCTGTATTTAATACAATTTATTTTTTCATACAGATATATACTTTTATGGAGTTAATAGTTACATTATGAATTAGATATATGTGTATTTTTTAGGTAGAAAAATATAATGTACCCTATGTGGTTTGATCAGTATTCTCCATGCTAGTCACTAGCACATAGAAAATTGGAGGTGTGGATTGGGTGACACACTAGGGGTTCCACTACCTTAGGTGGGGCCCTAGTGGTCTGGGTCATATCATAGTGGTATTATAGTTTTCATGATATAGGGGAAAAGTGGGATTGAGTAGTCATGTGAGATTTGGTTTATGAATATTGGGAATGATTTCATTGTGTTCTTGAGTTTAGTTATCTAATTAGGGAGACTGGTGTAGGTTCAATGACATATGTACCCTTTTCCTAAGATATTATAACATGCTTGTCACTCAAAATATCTATGATATAACTATAGGTTAGAATAATGTTTATACATTCATCTTATAATTTAATGTTATAATCATTCATATCCTTCACGTGTCTACTCATAATTCACACATGCTAGTAGTTGGGCCTCTCACTTCCAATTAGTTAGTAATAAGGTGTCTTTTAAAAGACTCTATTATATTATTACAATCCCGATGATACATGGATGTATTATTTACCTTAAAAATTGGTTAGAATAAATATTTATGAGTAGATGGAGGTTCTCAATATATTGGATTAGACTACAAATAGGCCACATATAAACTTGATATCAAATTATAGAGACCTCATGGGTTTGTGATGGGAGTATTATCCCCATATGATAATGTTTTGTATATAATATGAGACACATATCTCTATTATATCTAGAATATTTTTACAAGTGGATGATTCTTTTGTGGATATCATTATAAGATAGAGTGAGTCATTAGTAGATTAGGTCTTCCTTAAACTCATAATGTGATTGATTTCTCTATCATGGTTATAGTTTGAGCCCTTATTTGGGAAAGAGTTTTATTTGATGATGATTGAACATATGTATGGAATTATGACCATATAAGAGTAAACATTTGGGCCCAGATACATCAATAAGTGTTTTCTAAACATGTTTGTCCATGCATTTTTATGATTAGAAGCTCAGGTAGTTTCTATAGGGGAATAATTATGGAGGTTTAGTTGCCTTTAATTATAGGATCATATATGTCAGAGTTAAATGATTTTCATTGAATGAGGGAGGATTCATTAAGCATAATTAAAATAGATGTGGGATAAAGTTATTATTTCACCTAAGGATATCTATATGGGTTTTTTGAAATCCATAATAAATAAAACACTATGAATATAGAGTTTCATATAGAAGGAAGTATCTTAGAAGGGAAATGTTTTTGGTTTGGAAGCTGGTGGTGGAGGAGTAGATAAATATTGATGACACATGAATCCTATGGCATCCTTTTTTTGTATGTGCATGTGTTTTCTTACATCTTTTAGTTGATTACAAATAATTTTTACATGTTAATATTTTTTTATTAAAATTCCTAAGGTTACTAGTAAATTATATGCTCTATATGTTTAATTTCATTTATCTTAGCTCTAATTGTTCATCTTTTTTATATAACACATATTTCATGTTTTCAGTTTTTAATAAATATTTTTAAATATTACCACATGTTTTTCCTTACATGAAAAGTATTAATTTAGAATACTATTTCAATTTTTAATGTTATTGTTTTTGAGAATGTTAATTTTTTATGTAACATATAGTTATCATGTTTTATTTTAAAAAATCTTTTATATAAATGTTTTATTGATAAAAATTAGAAGTGTTTTATTTTTTATTCTCATTATAGAATATTTTAATTAATTTTCCAATTTAATGCATAATTTTTATTAATTTTTTTCTCTCAAATAAATATCATCTCATATATATATATATATTGACATAAAAATAAAAAAAATGATAAATTTATGTATATATATGTACTTCTTCCTACTTTCACAACAGGAGACATCTAAAATGACTTCTCCTTATGTTACACTATTCACAAATAATCAATTTTAGCCAAACGGGTATCCTCCATATACATTTTCCATTATAAAATTGGAAAAGAATGATTGTAGAAATAAAAAACAATGAAAATACACAATATCCCTCTCCCCCATCCATGTGCATGGAGTTCCCATGGTAGATATAGTGTCCATCCCATGGTAGAAACTACTTGGATTGACGATAGAATGATCTTAACCACTAAATTTTAGTACGATATCAATTGGAATGATAATGATCCTCCTTAAGGTAGAATGTATATCTCAGGGTAACACACCTCCTATCTTCACAATAGTATGTTTCTTTGACTATGGATGAAATATTCTTCTAAGAATTATAATCATCGACCATGAACTACTACATGGTTCCACAATGTCTGGTTCCTTCTTTTGTGGTACATTGTGAAATATTTTATTTGATGTTATATTTTATTTATTTATTTATTAAATATAATCTTGTTCTAATTCTAGTTTCTTTCATTATTTAATTTATAAAGATTTTATTCATTGTTATTTTAATTTATTTTTTGGGTTATAAATTAATTATTAATTTTTATTAAATCCTTATGTACATTTTGTAGAATTTTTCAATTAAAATTATTTTTAATGCATTCATTCATTTTCTTTATCACTATAAAAAAAATATGAACGTCATCAATTGCCCTATTTTCAAAAAAACATTATTGTTTTTTGTTTGTTTTAATAATCATAAAATTAATATTAAATTTATTCGAACTTGTATAAAGTAATTATATCATATTAAATGAATATTTTCATTATTTACATATTTTACAATTGAATTTAGAATACTTATTTTACTTTTTCAATTTACTTGTGATATTCAAGGAATTATTTTATAGAGTGTTATGGAATTATATTGAATGATTTATTTAACCCATTTGAATCATTTGAATTTTTTCAAATGATATATTCAACATTTTTAATTCATTAGATATTTATTGAATATTTTTTCATTAATAGAATTTGTGGTCTCTATTGTTATTAATTATTCTAAAAATTTCCAATAGTTATCATTTTATGTTCTAGATTTCTAGAAATTATACAAAAGTATCATGTTCTTATTTGGTGATACACTTTTTACTCTGTAATATAATGAAATCGTATCCTGAAGCCCATAATGTGACCCTCTATACATTTGTACCATTATTGATGATCTCCCAATGATTATACCTAAACGACTTCAACTACTTCTGTATTGATATGTTAGGATTATCCAATACACAAGAACTAGTACTAGTGCTTCTTTAATTTACCTATATAATTTTTATTGGTCCCTTATATTTTTTACACAACATATCATCACTAATAAATGATATAACATTCAATTTATTTTTTTCCATATAAATTAATTATCTCTATTCAGGAAATGACTACGATAATATAACATCATTACCATTACAGTTGTGGCTCAAGTTATCTAAAGTTAGTGTCAAAATTAGGTTGTAAATCCTTAGAATTTTTTTATCTTGGTTATACACACACTATATAGAGGTTTTTTTAAGTGGGTTGTTATTCTATATTAAATATGTATAAAATTCCCAATGTATCTATCATAGAATATAGAGGTTTACAATTTGATTTCGTCCACTTTATACTGAACTATTATAAAAATTCATTATGGTATTGATCATTTTAAATTTCTAATTCCTTATAACTTTAAAATTTCATAATTTTTATTAACCCCCCCCCCCCCGCCCTCTAGACCTTATACCATTCATTATAACTTAAATTGGTATCAATGGTTTTATTTTTAATTTAATTTTTAATCTTATTATTATTTTTTAAAAGACCAAAAAAATTATCATGGAAAGTTCCTTTTAAAATTTAGTAATACATCAAGATTGTTGGACAATCCCCATCATTATTTAATATTATATTTTATCTTAACATGTTCTTATTACAAATATTCTATGGATAATTAATCATTAATATTATTGGAATAAATATAAATAATGGATGGACTCTACATAAGCCTCCTAATTTGGATGGTAATTATTATAGATACTAGAAAAAAATATAAAATTATTTTAATGAAATGACAAATTATAACTTTTTGACGTTGGTAAAATATTGAATTTTTTTATTCCAATCCTATTAGATTTATAATAATTTATTAATCTAGACAAATTATATTATAAGTATATGAATTATTAATACTGTAATATAAATAGAAGGGTTTTTTGTTCTTGTATCTTCTTGTAATATAGCTCATGAGATCTGAATGATTTTTCAAATAACACATCCTCGATTTGATTATATGATCTGAACCAAATAAGTAATTCTTCAATCCGAGTACCAATAGTTAAAAACTTGTGAATATGAGAGAGTAAAATAGATATTCCACTAATTTACCAATATAGTTAATGGAATTTGTTCACTTGGAGAAATAAAAAATAGTCCCTATTAAAAGGGTTTGAGGAGAACTATGTAATGCCCCGACTCCAGTTATCCAGTGTCGGTGCATTATTACATAACATTGGCATGATCAAAAAAGATCATGTCTCGAAAGACTGATTAGTTTAGTGTCCTTGGAAACACTAGATACATTCATAAGTCTTACATTACACCATAATTTGAAAACCTACAGCAATATAGTCTCCATAGACAAAACTCATATCCCCTCATACTATACCTACAGGTCAGTCATAAAATACTTCTTCACATCCTAGAAAAATAAAACATAAGAAAGGGGTGAGCTCAGAAGACCAGTAAGGGTAAATAATTTAGTGGAAGCTATAAACATTTAAGGAATGGTGTGTGATAAAAACAAAATACTTTTTAAACATAATCTTGAACAAATATGGAAAAAAATAAATCAATCATTACCATATAAACATGCACATTGTTATTCTACTAGTCGAATAATCACATGTAATAACTAATTTCATAATGAGGGAATGCAGAATGCTAGAAATCATTACCACATAGTCAAGGCCTTGTGCCAATACTACAAATAAAATATTTTTCAACGCCATGTTCCAAGACACTAGTTTTTCTCAAGAGACCTACCGATGGATCGAGGAGCTATAGCGGGCTCCACCCGTCACTTACTAAGTCCACTTCATTCCTCATATGAAACATTTGAAACATAACATAAACATTCGTATTAAAACTAGCATACGAAATGTCAATACATTAATTGTAAACCATGTATGGTATGAAAAAAGAACATCCATAAGAAAACATATCTTAACTTATTCAATACAATATGGAATACTGTATTATAATAAATCAACCTCAATCAAAAATAATATCCAGTAAAGGATGCTGAAATAGTTGAAAATGATGAGTAAAACTTTTTAAGAGAAATATTCTTTCTTGTAAAAATAATTTAAATGTAAAACATTTATAAAGGAATTAATTTAAAAGATATTTTTGAATCAAACTTTCCTATACAACTTTGAAACTTTTGAAAATAATTATCATTTCAAAACATTCGTGTACATATAAACAAATCCTTAAAATCATTTTTAAAACATGGACATTAATTAAAAAGAATTAGAATGATAATTCTTTAAAACATTTAATATTCTGATTTTGATAAAGAGTAACATTCATAAATCCTTAAAATTTTCATTTTGAAATCTTTTTTTTTTGAAAAATGGTCATGGATGATAAATATGTCCAAGAAAATACTTACACATAAACAATCTCGGATAATAATGAGATTGAGGAATTAACCCTTACCTTCCACTTTCCGTTAGTCGAGGGTACATTTAACCTCCTTTATGAAGATCATAGTATGTTATAAAATTATAACATAACCATATTAAAATCTATGATATCATAAATGATTCATTTATGAATTTATACTACCCATTTAATAGTAATTTCCATGTTAAATTAACGTTTTGGGTTATGATCTCTTTCTTTATCGTATGTGGTTTAACTTGTTACACTTGATTGTATCAATTAGATCAAGATTTAAATACTTTCATAATATAAAAAAATATTTATAAATCATATATATTTATAATATATATATTTATAATAGGAATATATATGAAATAAAAAACACCATTTATGGAGATGGTTGTCCGTACGTACGCATAAACACTGTTTCCATTTTCATATCGTATTGAATAGAACTAAGTGAATAAGATATATGTAAGTATATATATATATAGTATCATTATTTTATCATATATTAAATACTTTTTAGTAATATATATTTTTATAATCGTCGATGAATGTTGAACGTGGAAATGAATCTCATCGTGTCGTGGAGACGGTAATCAATACGTACGCAAAAGCGACAATATAATTATTTGATATTAAAATAATATATAATTGGATGTTATATCATATATAAAGAATAATTATCATGTTATATTTATTATTTACATCAATTACACATCATTATTATACCAAAACAAATAATAACGTATTGAATAACAATTACACCACGACGTGGAGACGGTAAGCCGTACACACACACGTATGGTGACTTTTCATTCAAATGATGGATAGAATAACAGATTTGATTGTACCATATTTATAATAACATCATAGTATATATAATATAATTTATTTATTAATTTATAATGGAAACAACCAAGAAAAAGGATGTGGAAGAAGAAATGAACTAAAAAGAGGTGGTGAGATATTTACCTCTTTTTCTATTTAATCCTTTTGATTTGATCAAAAGGGCTCCTTATGATGGACGTATGACTAAAATAAGGCATCTAGGATTAATGAAGGATATATTATATGGCATTTGGGAAGTTTTTGGACAAGAAAAATGGCTTTGATGGTGTGAATTAGGGAGAAGGGGGAGTTCCCTTTTATAAGATGGGTGAGAGGCACCTTGGGAAAATCTAGAAATATTATTTTATAATAAATTTATATTCGGTTTATAATCACTCCAAACTAATTTATTTCATGTCTAATGTAGGTATGGGTTTATATAAACTTAACTAATAGGTTTTAGATAGGTTTGGGTCACTAGTTAATTAGTTTGACATTTACCATGTCTCTTTGTATTCTTACTCTATATGGTTAATAAACATACTCTAAACATCCAAGAGAACATCAAGTGTCTCATTAATGACATATATAATATTATTTAAGCCCTTTTTATGATCCTTACATTTTTAAGAATATTATATCAACCAATAATATTGTATTTGTTTGAAATATTAATTTATGTCAATTTTGACACTATTTGGTATTTTGTTTTTTTTTTGAAATTTATAAAAACATTATTACTTCGAACAAGATACATTTAATCATACATAACATGTCATATTCACCTATAAAATTCGTTGATGTCATAAAAACGTTGAAATTTTAATTATTTTAGCATTTAGAATAACATTTATTTTATTCTTTCATTAATAAGGTAATTACTACATTATCATTGTGTCATTAATAAATTTAATTATATTTTGTATAAAAATTATAAATAAAATACCATTATTTAGGAAATATTCTTTAATTTCTAAGGAATCTGTATAGTTGAAAATATAACTTATGAAACACCTTATTGATTTTTTTACTAAAACATATATATTTATCTAATTTGTGGCTTTACATTAAATTAATTAATATAAAGTGTCATTATCACTCTCAAGTGGATCCATGTGGTCCCAAAATCGACCCAAGGATTCCCATTGTCGGGAATGTATCATCCTATAGGGTTATGACTTCTGTTAGGGTAATTTAATATTATTTTAATATTATTTATTTACCCATATTTACGGGATTTACCCTTTAACGATGGTAAATAAAATATTTACCGATGTAATTATTCATAATGTCTGAAAATAAAATTTACCTATATACACTATTTGGATCTCTTTATCCCAAATATGGAATCCATTTTTCTATATTACAAACACATAAGTGGTAGAAATTAATTTAAAATTAATTTATGTTACCAAAATAAAAAGTGTATTTTTAAGAAATAATAACGATAAAAAGATTGACAATTGTTTATGTGTAGTTTAAATGTGAAATTACATAAAATTACCTAAATTATATTAAATGATAAAAATATAATCTAATGACATATTAAATACAGTCAAATGTATAATTTATTACTATAAATTATTTTGATTAAAAAAGTTGTTTTCAGTTAAAATTTAGTAATTTTCACTATTTACACAAATATGAAAGTTATCAGAAAGACACCAACAAATTATCAAAACTAAATTTTTATATACCAACTATAAAGAAGAATATTATTTTTCCAAATGGAATATATAAGATTTTCAAATATTGGATTTGAAAAGGGTTCTCCATTAAAAGGTGTTAAAATTTCATTTTTTTAAAATACTTCTTTTATCTAAAAAATGAAGTTGTTCTTATATTATTTATAAGAAACTCATAATATGGACTCTAAAATTATAAGGATTATATAAAATTAAAAATTCAGTTAATACTATTCATAACCGCTTTTGAACAGCTAGTTTGGTAAGTCGACATGCACTTGAACTCGGTGTTGTGTGTAGTGCAAGTTATTGAATTAATTTGTAGAAATAACGTACTACGAAATCCTGGGGTTTTACATTCTCCCCTCCTTTAATAAATTGCATCCTCACAATTTAAAATTTTTCTTCTAAAATAAAAGATTTAAAATTGTTAAATACCTTTGTGGATAACCCACATCATAAATTGGGTTAATAAAATTTAGTCTTAACAAGAGGGAAAGGGAAATGAAAATGATACTAGAAAATTATGATCTCGATTAGGAGAAAATTGGGGGCATTTAGAGACACATAATTGGAAGGAAAAGGTAAATATTTATAGAGAGTGATTGAGGTCAACAATCACAATATATCATTTAAATATATTGACATAACAAATCCATTATCAAAACCATTTTCAATATGAGAATACATAAAAATAGTATATGGTATTTATTTTCTCTAAAAAAACATTTTTTCTTCTTAAGGAAGCCAAATATCAAATAAAACCCGCAGCAATTGAGAGGTCATTGTCACCATATACATTAAAAAAACTTTCCTTTTTTTTCATTTATTAAAATGCTTCATAGAAAAAGATTCCCCTTGAAATGAAAAGTCAAACGGTTTTATACACTGTATAAAAGAAAGTCATTTGAAAATAAAAGGATGCCTCAATGAAAGGAGATTGTGACGAAGTCCCTTACCTAATGTTTAAGAATTAATTTAATCATAGAATAAGAGGGATATATATATATATATACTGGACAAGTAGAGTTACATCCTTTAACTAATTCCTACCAAAAACTCATTTTTCACTCCAAAATATTTCAAAAATATTTTATTTATCCAAATCATATAGGGTTCCAATAATTAATTTATAATTCACCTATCAGACCTTTTCAAAAAGAAACTTCATTATACAATCATGGGCATCAAGTAGACTAGGGGTAGGTAATTCACCCTTATCACACTTAAGTTGCGGTTTCAAGTCTCACGGCATAGCCGGACATGACTGGTTGTCGCCAGAACTCTGGGTTGTCCTTTTTATGACAATCTAGAAATAACATTAACAATTGTATCCAATTTATAACATAATCCATTCCAACCTTTAGACATATCCAAAATATTTCTATCCAAACTCACAGTACAAAATTTATAAGGTAGTTAAACACAATGAAGATCTTTATTTCCATGTAAAAACCTGTGAACAGCTTCATCATGTATTCTTTTAAAACATGGTAACACCCTACATTACTATAAAACCTTATTTATTACATTCATGCTCTCTTATTATTTATATAATACTTGATATATTCCTTATATCCAACAATTATGAATATTCCAACAATCATGAGATAAACAAACCATTAATCAGTTCCAAGATAGTCAAGAATATCCAATATAATTTATCCATATCGACCATATCTTATTCCAAAATTACTACCTTCGTATCAGGAACATATAATCTCAAATTCCCAATGATATAGTACTTCCATACAATCCTTATTTATTTCCATAATTCATATAACCAGTACATCATTCATACAAAACACAGATAACACAGTAATTTATTAAAAATGTAAGAAATCTAATCATTCCTCTTCATATTCGGTAGTATCATAACTTTATTATTTTCCAATAGCAGCATTTGGGGTATACTCTAATGATTTATACGTTTATTCTCATAGTGTCCCAACTCCTTGAAGATGAAGCATTGTACATTTGAAACTTTTCTTTTCTTACCCTTGCAATCATATACATGGTGTCCTTTTTCTCCACACTTATAAAAAACTCCCATTACCTTCAATAAATTACCAAGGCAATTATTTCCACAGTTGTCACAAATGGGAAAATCCTTCTTTTCCCTCTTCACTTTATCAATCTTTCTCTCTTACATCCTTTTCTTCTCTTTCAACCCGTAAAAATCCATAAGACTTAGAGAATTCATTACTTATCTTATTAAAAAATGATACTATTTCTTCATATGTTCAGAATAAATAAGAGACTATTTCCATTCTAAATGTTGGCTTAATACCATGAATGTTAAGATCCTTCTTACTCTTTGTATAGTACTTATTGCTGGAAATCTCATTCCTTCTACTGGGAACCATTTCTAAATAATGGCATACACAAGGTGAGTTTATGAATCATAGTGAATAATTCCAAACATGTAAAATACCTAATATAAATTGAATAGTTTATGGATATAATCAGTAATCATAAAAAAATAATCTTTGAGAAACTATATACTCATAAAACCATCATAATGGTTTGTAAAGAAAATGATAATTATCATATGCATATCCCTCAAAAGTGTCGCAACCAATAGTTTAGCAAGGCCCATTGTCATGCACCAGTACCCATTTGAGTCTATCTCAATGTGGTGTTGTCTAGTTTTACACCGAGGTACATATGTTCTAGAGCCGCCTCTACTTTCTCGTATCCAAATAGGGATTTATTGCTTGGAAACTCACAAAATCTCTACATTAACAATATTCTTGGAAGTTCTTCTATACTATTCATCAAAGTCTATCTTATGGATATGTTCTATAATGAGAGTTTATCTAAATCTAATTTCCAAGGATATTGCTAAACATCCTCTGATACAAACTGTAACGCCCTGACCCCAGTTACCTAGAGTCGGTGCACTATTACATAACATTGGCATAATCACAAAAGATCAAGTCTCGAAGGGCTGATTAGTTTGGTAGCCTTGTAAACACTAGATACATTAATAAGTCTGAAATTATTTCATAAAGTTAAAAACCACAAAAACATAGCCTCCATAGTCCACACTCATATCCCCTTAGAAATTCCCTATTGGTCAGTCATAAAATACTTCTTCACGTCCTGGGTAAATAAAACATAAGAAAGGGGTAAGCTCAGATGCCCAGTAAGGGTAAATAATTTAGCGAGGGCTATAAACTTTTAATGCAAGATGTGTGATAAAAACAACAAACTTTTTAAACATATGTTTCAACATAATATGGAAAAAAATAAATCAAACATACCATATAAACATGATCATGTATATTCAAAAAGTTGAATAATCACATGTAATACCTAATTTCATAATGAGGGAATGCATAATGTCGAATATCATTACCACATAATTAAGGCCTTGTTCCAAGACAACAAATAAATTTTTTTTCAAGGCCTTATGCCAAGAAACTAGTTTGTCTCATGAGACCTATCAGTGCATCGAGGAGCTATAGCGGGCTCCATCGGTCACTTACTAAGTCCATTGTATGCCTCATATGAAAAAGTTGAAACATAACATAAGAATTTGTATTTAAACTAGAATACGAAATGTCAATACATTAACCATAAACCATAATTGGTATAATAATAGAACATCCATAGTCAAAAATATCTTAAATAATTCAATACAATATGGAATATTGTATTATAATAAGTCAACCTCAATCAAAAATAATATCTAGTAAAGGATGCTAAAATAGCTGAAAATAATGAGTAAAAATGTTTGAGAGAAATATACGTTTTGTAATAATTATTTCAAAGTCACATATTTATAAAGAAAGTAATTTTAACTATACTTTTGTATTAAAGTGTCCCATATCACATTGAAACATTCAAAAAGAATTATCATTTCAAAACATTCATGTATATATAAATAAATCCTTAAAATCATTTTGAAATCATGAACATTAATTATAAAGATTTAGAAAGATAAATCATTAAAACATTTAAAATTATGATTTTGATTAAATACACCTTTCATTAATCCTTAAAAAATTCATTTTTAAATCATTTTTTTGAAAAATATACATGGATGATAAATATGTCCCAGAAAATACTTACACATAAACAATCTCAGATAATAATGAGATTGAGGAATTAACCCTTACCTTACACTTTCCTTTAGTCGAAGGTACGTTTAACCTCTTATATGAAGATCATAGTATGTTATTAAATTATACCAGAAACATATTAATATTTATGATATCAAACATGATTCATTTATGACTTTGTACTACCCATTTAATAATAATTTACATGCTAAATTAACATTTCGAGTAATAATCAATTTCTTTATCGTACGTGTTTTAACTTGTTACTCTTGATTGTATCACTTCAATCAAGATTTATATACTTCCAGAATATAAAACAAGATTTATATATCATATATATTTATAATATAAATATGTATAATAGACATTAATATGAAATGAAAAACCCCATTTAAGGAGATGGTAGTCCATACGTACGAATAAACGTTTCTTCTGTTTTCATATCGTATTGAATAGAACTATGTGAATAAGATATTTATAAGTACATATATATATAAATATATATATATATATCTAGTAGAATTTTTATGTCATATATTACTTACTTATTATTAATATATATTTTTATAATCGTCGATGAATTTTGAACATGGAAATGAATCTCATCGCATCATGGAGACGGCAATCCATACGTACACACGAGAGACAATATAATTATTTTGATATTAAGATAATTCAAAATTGGAAGTTATATCATATATACATAATCATTATAATGTTATATTTATTATTTTGATCAATTAAAAATAATTATTATACCCATCCAAATAATAATATATTGAATAACAATTACACCATGATGTGGAGACGGTAAGCCGTACGTACACACGTATGGTGCCATGTCATTAAAAGGATGGATATAATAATGAATTTGGTTGTACCATATTTATAATAATATCACAGTATATAGAAGATACTGGAGTTATTATTTTATAATGGAAAAAGCAGAGAAAAAGGAAGTGGAAGAAGAAAGGAGCTTTAAAGAGTTGGTGAGATATTTACCTCTTCTTCGGGTTCTTCTTTTTTATTTGATCAAAAGGTCTCCATAGGTTGGATTTCTGACAAAATTAAGGCCTCTAGGTTGAAAGTATGTCTGTTGAGAGGGTATTTGGGTAGGGGTTTCCTGATCCAAATGGATTTGAAGGTGTGAATTAAAGAGATGGGGTGTGCCCTTTTATAAGAGGGGTGAGGGGAAACTTAGGAAATGCTAGAAATATTATTTTATAATAAATTTATATTCGGTTTCTAATGGCACAAAAATAATTTATTTCAAGGATTAGGTGTTTATGGGTAGAAAAAATCTCAACCAATAGGTTTTATATAGGTTTTGTTTAATATATTAACCTTATCTTTTAGAATTAACTCTTAGTGAAATAGTTTGACATTTACCATGTCTCTTTGTATTGTTACACTATATGGTTAATAAACATACTATAAACTTCCAAAAGAACCTAAAGTAGCTCATTAATGAAATATATAATATTATTTAATCCCTTTTTCCAAACCTTACATTTTAAATAATATTATATCAACAAATAATATAGTATTTTTTTGAAATATTAATTTATCTCTATTTTGACACTATTTGGTATTTGTTTTTTTGTGAAAGTCATAACAACTAGATTACTTCGATCAAGATACATTGAATCAGAACTAATATGTCATATCCATGTAGAAAATTCGTGTATGTCATAAAAACGTTTACATTATATTTATTTTAATATTTATAATACCATTTATTTGATTCTATCATTAATAAGGTAATTACTGCATCATCATTGTGTCAATAATAAATTTAATTATTTTTTGTCTAAAAATTATATAGAAAATACCATTATGTAGGAAATAATTTTAGCTTTATAATTAATATTTATAGTTGAAATAACAACTTATATAACTCCTTGTAAATATTTTTTACTAATGGATATATGTTTATGTCATTTTTTCCTTTACTTTAAATTAATTAATATAAAGTTACATTATCACTCTAATGTGGATCCATAAAGTCCCAAAGATGACCCAAGGATTACCATGGTCAGAAATTTTGAATCCAATAGGGTTATTACATATGTTAGGATAATTTAATATTATTTTAATATTATGTCTTTACCCATATTTACCAGATTTACCCTTTAACCATGGTAAATAAAATATTTACTAAAGTAATTATTCATAATTTCTTGAAATAAAAGTTACGTATTTACAAAATATGGATCTCTTGATCCAAAATATGGAATCCATTTTTACAAATTCCAAACACAGATGTGGTAGAAATTAATTTAAAATTAATTTCCGCTATCAAAACAAAAAAAAATGTTTTTAAGAAATAATAACTATCAAGAGATTTACACTTGTTTATGTCCAGTTTAAATGATAAATCACATTTAATGACCTAAATTATATTAAATGATAAAAAAAAATATAATGACATATTAAATCCACTTGAATTTATAATTTATTACTATAAAATATTTTGATTAAAAAAGTTGTTTTCAGTTAAAATTTATTAATTTTTACTATTCACCAAAATATGGAATTTATTGGAAGGTCCCAAAAAATTTATCAAAACTGAATATTTATGTACTGATTCAAAATAAGAAGTTTATTTTTCCAAAATAAATATATAAAAGTGTCAAATATTTTATTTAAGAAGGGTTTTCCATTAAAAGGCGGTAAAATTGCATTTTTTTAAAAAATAATTTTCTTATCTGAAAAAAATGAATTTGTTCTTATATTATTCCTAGGAAACTCATAATATGGATTCTAAAATTATAATGATTATATAAAATAAAAAATTTAGTTAAAACTATTCATAACTTGTTTTTAACGGCTAGTTTGGTATGTCGTTCTGTGCTTGAACTCGGTGTTGTGTGTAGTCCATGTTATTGAATTACTTTGAAGAAATAACGTATTATGAAATCATGGGGTGTAACAACTACCTAACAAGTTTTTCTAAAATATTCTTTATATCAATGAAACTATGAAAAATAATAATTACACAATTGATGAACTCGTTGGATCATTGTTATAATTTAATCTTACGTTGAATAATATTTTGTTGACAGATACTATAAATACGAAACATATTTATTTCAAATATCTCCTAAATATCTATTTTTTATATTTTTAATCTAAATAAATTAATGTTTAAATGTACAAATCAAAAAATATATGTAAGGAAACTTATAACAATATAAAGCGAAAGAAAAATTACAATAATCGATGAAGTAATGAAAAAAATAATGATCAAATAAAAAAGGGGGATGATACATATAGACAAGATATAACCTATTATAAATATTAAAAAAGGGATTAAATTAAAATAAAATAACAAATACTAAAGAGAGAATGGGAATATTATTAGTACAATAAGGAAATCAAACTTTAATATCAAGAATGATTGTATCTTGATGAAGAATCTGATTCATGTAATTAATTTTGAAGTGAGAAAGAGCAAGACATTTATATTTGATATTGAAAAAAAATGAGTTTTTAACGACTCTAATTCAATAATTATTATAAAATTTATGTTATATGATTTGACAAGATGTATGAAAGAAATTACAATCAATAAAAATCATTTAAGGAGTCACTAAGTTTCATAATAAATTTGAAGAATAAAATAAGTTGCATGTTAGAGGAAGTATATAATTTCATATGGATATTGATATTTTTGGGGAAGAAAATATAAGTTTTGATAAATGTTGAAAAAGTAAGAAAATTGATTAATTTGATTCTATTTATAAGATATATGATAATATTTTGAAGGTTGTTGTTATCATAAAATAAAATATATCTAATTTTTTACAATGAAAATAAAAAAATTAAAATATATTAGTTAGGATGAAATTATATAAATGATAAAAATTGGTTATAATCCAATAATTACAATATATTATAAGACTATTTTATTAAATTTTCTACTCGAATATTTCATCGATTACATGGATTAAGTGTAAGTTTCATGAAAATAATGCGAAAAAATTTTCTCTTAGGTTTTTCATTCACTTGTATAAAATAAATATATTATTATTATTAATTTATATTTTATATTAAATTATAATAAATATTTTAAATCTATTTGGGTTCTAAAATAATATATTACTAACCCAACTAAAAAAAATATATCATCATAAAAAAATTATATTCATAGTTTTTCTTTTCATGATAATTTCCTTTAGAATATCAAGAACACTTGATACATAGAAAATAGGTATTCTTATTACATGACTAGTGGCCTAGAAAATATCCTTAGTTAAAGAATTTGTTGTGGATGGTCTATAAATTTTTGAGATAACTATAAATGAAAGGTTAGGTTTTTAGGTGAAGTGTGTAATTATAATAATTCTTTAATTTTTTATGATTTATATATCCAAGGGATTAAAAAACCTAATTAGAATCTCATAATGTTTCCCTGATAGTGTGTTTTTTATATATGAAGATGATATAGGATTTGTGTTTAATGAGAATTCTCTTTAATTTTATCTACAATAAAATTATAATTATAATTATATTAATTTTTCAAATATATATAATAAAAATGCTATCTGTCTCAATGATATAAACACATATTGTGTTTTATGGAATATGAAGCTTGAACATGCTCATTTCCAAATAATAATAAAAATAACCTATCATGAACATGTTCTAGGTTTACCTATTTTAAAGGTGATATATGATTTATTTTCGATTAATTCTTAAAGTATAAGCCACCTTGTGAATATTATATATATATATGAACCATGTGTATTACTATATACCTATTTATTTTATATCTTGATTTCAATTTTCCTATAAACATTTCTAATCATAGTGATATGAAATATATATTTATATTGATGATGATTACAGAATACTTACATGGGTTAATTTTTTATATTATAAGCATGAAAACATAGATTAATTTACTGGTTTTTTGTATTTTAGTTCCAAATATGAAAGTTTATTTAATTATTTCTTGTAGAAGGGATAAATTTGTTGAGTTTTTTAGCACTTAGATTGATATTTTTTGACAAAATAATGTTAATTATCGCAATTTTTTTTTATTTATGACTATAATGGAAATTATTTTGTAGAAAGAAAAAATATAACTATAGACAGACTAGCTCTAAATATTCTTAATTACTATAGATCTCCTAAATAATTTTTTAAAGAATGTATTAATACATTTGGTTATATCTTGAATAGAGTCTATGTTAAACATTATTAATGAAACCAATTATGAAGTATTTAATGTTATAAACATGAATTTAGTAACTATATATTATTGTGTTATAATGTTTTTTCTTGATTATGATGGATAATTAAGATAAGTTTGATGCTAAAATTGGGGAAGGAATATTTATTTTTTATTCTTATAACATTAAATATTATATATTTTATATTATTCAAAGATTGATAGTTGAAGAATCAAGGCATAAAAATTTTGGAAAATATTTTTCTAGATATAAATATACTCCAGATGAAGTAAATATTATTTTAGAAATTTCAATTTTGTTGATGAAATATTTATAGATAATTTGACAAGGGGGAGAAATATGCTTCTCAATCTGATCATATATCATTGATGATTCATTAGGACCATCGTACTGAAAATGGTATTGGTAATGATGGTTTATGTTTAAAAACAATTAATTCATATTTAAACTTCCTTTTGAACTGTCCTTTTATTTCTGATCATATTCTATGTAATGTTTTTAATGAACTAAATTAATATATTGGGATTTTTTCTATTCATGATGAGATTAGTTTGTCTTATAGAAATAAGGACTGTTATTTAGTTGAATTTCCTAAAGATAATTTGGTAATGGGAACTAAATATATATTTAATAACAAGCTAGATGAGTCACGATAGATTGTTAAAAATAAATCCATACATTTTCCCAATTATATTATCAACAAGAAGGTATTGATTTTGATGACTCGTTTTTACTATTTCTTTGTTAGATAATATTTTTATTTATTTCCTGTTTTTAAATTATATAAAATGGTTGTTAAAAGTGATTTATTAAGTGTTTCAATATATTATAAATTTTATGTTAGTCATCCCCACGTATTTCGAAGATAATAAATTTCTTAATCATGTTTTTTGTTATCTAATTTGTTTTCCCTTATAGAAGCTCCTTAAATTTTTTAAGGGGGGATTTTATTATTTATATTAAAAATTTGTTAAATAAAGTTAATGCTGATCAAACAGTATTTGTTAAAAGTGTTTCTTGTGTTTTTTTAATTATGTTAATATATTTTGATGATATATTTTTTGGTTCTTCTATAGAATCTCTTTTTAATGATTTCTCTTTTTTGATTACATCCAAGTCTAACATAATATTAATAGAGTTATTAAAACTAATTCATGAACATCATATTTCTCAAAGAAAATATGGGATATTTCCTAATCAATCTATGAATGATAAATAGTGTACTAAATTATTTAGTGTTGATTCTAGTAAATCTTAGAAAAATTCATAGAGTACAAATATTAAATTACATATTGGTGATTATAGTAATTCTTTTGATATTAATTTATATAGTGTCATGATAGTTAATAATAATTATTTAAATTCATATCAACCAATTGTCATTTTTTTGTTTGATTACGTTTCAGGGTAAAATTTGATCATAAATAGAGTCATATTAAATATTTGATATTAATAATTAGATATATTAAAGGAACTACTAAATTAGTTTTGTTTTATTTTAAGGATAAAATTTATGATTTAAAAAGTATTATGACTCTGATTTTTGAGGCTGTAGAATATGAAGAAAAGTTACATATTTTATCTGTTGTTGTTTTGAAAATGATTAATTTCTGGTGTTTTATGAATAAATTGTTCTATTTTTTATACTATTGTAGTGAGTATATTTATACTCTTACTTGTTATGATAAAAGATATTTAATTAATATTTTTTGGAAATGATTTTGAAAATTTTCCTTTTTTTGTGATAATATATCTTCAATTTACCATTGTAAAAATAAATTACCACAATCTTGAAACAATAATATCTTATTTATAATTTTCATATTAAAGATCATGTGAATAAGGGTGATGTTATTTTGGAGTGTTTTACTACTAAGAATTAATAAAATGAAATATTTACTAATAATTTAGAATTTTCTCACATTGAAAACATTAATTTTGAGTGTGACATAATGGAATAAAAAAAGTTATATCTGGATATGTATAAATAGAGTATATGTCTTCTCTTATTATTTACATAAAGTAAGAGGGATTCATATAATGTTTTTGGTTTTTCATTTTTAGTTTTTTAATAAACAAAATTCATAGATTATGTGTGCATATTCATGTACTATGATAATTTATTTTTTTTAAAATAATATTTATATATTTATTTTTGGTTTCTTACAATTCTCCATGTTCCTAATTGTTTACAGGCATTATGTTTTAAATTTACTTCCTCTTAGTTTTTAGTTTTCATTATTTTTATATCTAATGTGAAATATGTTTCCAGTGATTAATAGTTATTTTGGTATATAAATCACATGTTTTTCCTCACATTACATGTTTTAATTTATACTCCTGTGTAAATTTTTTAATGTGTTAAATTGTTTTTAAGATATTAACTTTTTATATCATATTTATTTATGATGTTACATTTTGTGAAAAAATTATGTTTATATAAATGTACTACTTCTTAAATGTTTTATTGTTTTATTTTTTTTCTTGAATAGTTTTTCAATGGGATTGTTTTAATACATAATGTTATTTTAGTTATGTTTAATCATTTAATTATCTTTTTATATATTATAATACGGATGAATGTTTTTTTGGACCGTGAAATTGATAAGAAAATTTATGTTTTTCCTTTAGATACTTTATTTGGGTAAAATAGATTTTTACCCCAGAAGATGATCTCTGATGATCCCACTGAATTTCTCTTGGAATAAGGGTTTAAAACATGATGAGGTATAACCTTGATTTTCTAACTCGGTACTGGCACAAATTTCTTTTTGTTTTAAATTTTAATTATTTTTCTTTCTTTTTTCCCTCATTTCTTTTATCCCTCATGTCTTCTAACATATGCCCCAATATATTTTCCATTCATGTGACTAGTAGATAAAAAGGGATAGGTAGATAGATATTATGAGTGAGTGTAATAGAGGGTTCATCTCAGAGCTCAAGAGGATCCCGATCTTCATTGGTTAATTATAGATAGTGGATATGGGCAAATCATGGGTATATTCCACTCAATGGAATTTCATTCTCACCTTTATTTAATAAATCCTTGTAGTCTTACCTATTTATAGTTTTAAATCCCTATTAATATATATAATGACTCCATAAGGATCAATCTATACTTAAATATGGATAATAGGTGTTTTGGGATTATTTCAGTGGTTTAATATTCATAAATCACAATCACTTTTGTGTGGTTCCTTGAACACATTCCATGTGTCCTTTCAGTTTGAGGAAGAATGATTTTGGGAAGTACATTTCATATACTTGGATTACATTCCATGCAGTAATACATGGAATTTTTTTTCATGTAGAAAAGTACATTATCATATGAGTTTTGGAAAGTACTTATCATGTACTTTTAGATAATCTTATGTAGTAGTTCATGGTCATGAAAACATGCTATATGGTAAGACAACCTGATGAAGTTGGGAATTGCGAGGTATAATGTACATAGACATACCCAAAGTGTTTCTTGTACATTTTTTAGTACATGAATATACCCCATGTATTCTATTACTGTGTTTTGTACAAAACAAGACAAAATGTGAGCGATGCCATATAAAAGTACATGGCCATGCATGAGGTTTTGGAGTACATCTGGTGTACTAATCAAACATTTCCATATTATGGTTTCTAGTAATTTTACACACTATAGTTGGAATTGGATTAAATATGATTTAATTTTGAGTAATTTTTCTTTGTAAATCACAATGTTTAACCCTTTAGGTGATTAATAGACTCCTATGAGGAATTTGTTGGTGAGTGATATTTGATGTACATGTCATTCCTCGGGTAATATAATAACAATTCCACAAAAGGGTGATAAATTGATATGATATCAGACATGATATATATCCCTATATTAGGGATTAAATATAACTTTTCATGAGGTGAGGTATGCATTTGGGTGGCCATATTTTTCTTATAATTCACTATAGCATGCCTCTACTTATTTCTTGATTTATAGGATGAATTTTTTGATTTATCTTCTATACTTTTTAAAGGGATCCCAAGTGTACAAAATTTAACTTAGAACATTTTTTAAGTATCCTATAATTTTTTTCCTTTGTATATTATTTGACCTAGGTTTTATGAGTAAGATGCTTCACATATTCTTTGAACTCAGGGACTAAGTCGATACCCTAATGGTTGAATAACCCTGAGCATGTGTGTTATGGTTTTCTAATGAAGGTGGTATCATGTGTTTCTTTTGAACCCATACCAAATATTTTATCTCAAGGGGTTATTTTAGTAGTTATGGGTTTTTTCATTCATCCACCCTAAATCATTACTTATGAATTAAATTGATTATTCATGATGCAACTATCATTTCTAGAGGTTATTTATGTTGTTCAATGGTGATCCAAATGGAATGTTATATTTTTATTGGGATTCCTAGACATAATTATTGGCAAACCACTATTGAGAATTTCGATTAAATATTTTTATTATTTATCCTAAACATACATCATAGGTTCTAGTATTTGAGACCTTTTGATTAGATTGCACTACAACTATTACTAAGAATGACCATTGACATTTGGATTCCTCCTTGATTGGGAATTATAGAGGTATTTCATTGGGAGTTTATGATAACCCTCTTATATTGGGTTAGTTTGATGATTCATAGATCATGAAAACCTAGGATATTACATAGGTTTCCTTGTGGGTGAATTTTTACCAAGAAGAAATATACTAATGATCTCTTTATGTATTGACTTGGTCTCCTCATTTGATGACCAGATGGTCACCTAGATCTTGTGGATACACCAATATGGTTACTCGAGAAAAAATTTAGTTAGTGGTATGTTGATCCATTTATTGAATGGATTTTGAGTGGTATCATGGATCCAAATAAGATTCATTATAAATTTCGTAAGGGTTATCCCCCGTTGGTATTATCTGTGATGTAATTTCTTGATTGGATATGGAATGGGATAAAGGTAATTTTTTTACTAAATTATATATAGATAGAGTGGATGATATCTAGGTATGAACCAAATTTATAAGATCTCCATTTGAAACAATTTACTCTATTTTCTTAATTATTTTAGGTGAGTGTGGGTGATCCCAAGGTTAGGACCATTATCCCCCTATGGCGATTCAAATTTCTTAAAGGCATGTCCAATGCTGAAAAAATAGATATCATTAATCTGGACTGTGAACTAGAGAATAATTTTAATTACACACTACCTGAGTGTTTTTAAATATAATGTATTTCTATATTCCTATAATTTTAAATTAATTTTGATCATGGATCAAGGATCGACTATGGGTTTTTTCTTTTTATTATATTTATTTCCCTTATTTTTATTCCAATTATGTCTTGGTTAGTATAGAAATATTTCATGATTCTGAAAAAATAATATATGTTTATAGTTTCACCAATGGAGTTGGAATAAATATATTTATTTTAAAACCCATGTTCATACACCCCAGTGTGTATTCATACCTTAAGTCTAATATTAGGTTGAATATAAAGGCAATATTGATATGGCTAAGACTAAGGGTTCAAGATCAAACATAGACACTTGTGTATATTCTTATGATCGGGTTCTACCATCTTTACATGGAATATGGTTTGTATCATATTAAGAAGAGAAGCTATAATCTTTTATTTTCTTCTTTCAATTTTATTATTCTACTGAATTATTAGTATTGTATGGCATGGGCGTTAATTCCTTTTCTAAATTCTAGTTATTATAACAACATGGTTATATTATTGTTTATTTTTTTCCTCTACACCATGATTATTATTCTTATAATATGTTTAGTTACATACATTTATTACTTACTTTTTTATTATTGTATAGTCTCCCATAAATACAATCTTTAAACCTTCATTACTAGTCGTCAACCTCAGGCATCTCGAAAGGCACACTTGAGGCCATATGGTGAAACAAATCTGGGAACTATATTAATGGATTTTGGTTTGCGACATTGTAATTATGTGTATATATTGATATATATATATATATATATATATATTCAAATAGTAAATATATATGATATTCTTCCCCCTTTCATGTTAGAATGAAACAACAATGTATTACCATTTGGCTCTCTTGATCTCTATAGCTCGATCATAACCACAACAATGACATCATTCTTCTTTACACACTAGTAATTTATCCACGCATGGATCCATAGATCCTAAACTATAAATATCCATAGTATCTCTCTCCTATATCTACGAACATGGAGTTCCCATGGTAGGAAAATAATTTTCCCCATTCATTCACTTCATTTATTTGATGGTAGAACATTATCAATTACTGCATGGTATAATGATCTCAACTCGCATGGTATCACTACTCATTATGGTGGCATGGATGTCTTACTATATCATATCCCCTCTATTCATGGTAAAATAAATTTGGGAATATTTATGAAATATTAAATCATGATTTTTAATCTTCAACTCTGAACTTATGTATGGTACCATAATGTCTGTTTTAGGCTTTTCATATATAGCGTGTATGATTAAAATTTATATTTAATTTTATTTTTATTTATTTTATAAATTTCAACATTCTCTATTTTTCACTTTTCAAATTCTTAATATTATAAGAATTACTTATTCATTATTTTAATATTTCATAAATTATGTGTTCATAAATTATTTTTCCATAAAAATTCGTATAATAATATTAAAAATTAATATTTCGTAGTGGAGTTTTAATTCCTATTATTTATATCAATAGAGAATATGTACACCATGATTCGAACTAATTTAAAATATTATTAATATTGGATTTATTTATTATAATTAATGAAGAATTATTAATATTCATATATAAAAATGTTCAATTTATTTCTATTATATCAAATACATATTTATATTTTTCCAAATTTGACACATGGATTTAGAATTTTTTTTAAAAAACTGCATTAGATATTAAAGGAATTACTTGAAAGAGTATTCTAATATTATCTTCAATGATTTATTTAATAATTATTAATTTCATTTATTATAATAGTTTTACGAGTAATATTTAACTATTGTTGAATTTTAGAATTCATATAAATATGTCAAGTAAATATATAGTGATCGGACTAGGACTCAAATAAATATAATCATATATAATCTGTGGAAATTCAAGTGACCCAAAACACATAGTTTACCATTTATGATGTCCTCTCAAAACATGTATGTAATCATGTTCAAAAACTGCTACCCTGGATAGATTATATGATCTAATGATCAGTAACCAGTACCCATGATTCTTACATTTTTCTATCTATTTTATCCAGGTTTCTTACATATATAACACTACTTTCAAATTGTACCATGTTCTCGCACTTTTTATTTTTCATATTCATACCAAATCATCCACTATCATCAATTCATGAATCCTATATTTTAATGTCAAGATAGTTTTGGTTGTGACTCGAACATTATAATTTCAATGATATAATTAGGGTGTGAATACCCATATAAATATATGGTTTCAAAGTTATACATAATATATAAAAGAATTTGTAATATGGTTATTATTCCCATCCAAAAATAAATATGGTACATAATATATAACTCATAGATTAGAGAGTTAGAAAATTATAGTAGGTCCATTTTGTACCAAACCTCTTTAAAAATTATTTGTGCTCTCTATCATTTTTAATTTCTACTTCTCTATCGGTTTGAAATATTATAATGTATATTAACCCCCCCCCCCACGTGACATTCTTCTATTCCTTCCAACCTAACTCCATCACCGCTAATGGTTAGATACTATCAAACATTGGGTGTAAATAGTTAGATATGTGGAATGTTGTGTAATACTGGATGGTTATAGTTACATAATGAAAATTGAATTTTGAAGTAAATTTTATATACCCTTTTTAGGGACACTCATATTGGATAGAGTAATTTTGAGTCAATTATTTTTATATTATGTTCAAGAGAAATATATTTCTATAGAAAAATATCTTTGACCATGTTATATAGATATATTCCACTCATGGAATGGTTTTTTCTCTCAAACACTAAGGTTAATTATTCTTTCTATATTTAAATAAGTGTTATTTTAGGAGATTATTTCATGGTTGAGATTTGATTCTATATCACATATGATGGAATGTATTGAGTAAAATATCTATTTACACACATTGATATATATATATATATAATTAATTCTAGTGAGGTTCACCCCACCCCTATAGGGATCGGTACCCCATCAGTTTTCATAATAATTCCAACCCTAAAAATGTTAATATCTGGAACATTTTATTGATAATGATATTTTTATGTTATTTGTGAATATATATTACTTAATTCAAGTAACGAGGTAAGAATTAAAAAATTCCTCTAATGGGTACTCATGGTGTTCCCTTAATGAGGGATTAATGATTTCATCATGTCACTTTAAGGGATGAAATTATAATAATTTTATAAGGAATGATGAATACCCTTATAGTGTCAGTTGATCATTTTGTTAGAGTAGTTTTTGTTGTCTTTATGAGGTCGTAATTTATATTGGATCATATCATAGTATGAGTTTATGATTCATGGTGTCGTAGTGATCATACATTGTGTGGATGAAAGTGTATAGGTAGAATATGTTTTAGCGGTGTAGTGGTAGAGAGGTGGTTGATGCTTCTAAAAGATGGAACATTGTTTTGATGAATGGGGAGATAATTGTGGAATTAAAAATATATTAGTTGGTAATTTCATATAAAGGGTAGGAATATCTCACCATTAATTGAATCATGTATCCCAACATCCGTACATTATGTGAGAGAGGCCCTTGGTGGGGATGTTTTCGTTGAGTTTTTATGTGATTTAATGTTAACTAGAAACCATCCTTGAAGATTTTATTAAAGGTATAGATATATTATACCACTTATATGTTATAAAATTGGTTTTTTATTGGTGTAAGTATTAAATATTGACTTTAATATCTTGGGTAGAGTGTGTCCCATAATGGGGTATGTTTGGATAACCCATTTTGGAAATTAAAAACACATGGAATGTCATGATGTGTGATAGAAGATATTCAATATTTATGACATGGATTTTAGTTGAATCAATATTCATAGGGATATTATGGGGTATCGAGCTGATAAATAAGGGTAAAAGTAAATTTCCATGACCATCTACTTTGTATTTTGTAATATTGGGCCTTCTAGTGGATAATAGTGTGGTGTGACGCATTTTTATTAGGCTAGTATTGATCCTGATCTGCTCATCAATAGTTTCCTTCAAATAGTGATGAAAATACAACTATGATATCTTTAGATGTGGTTGTCGACCTATCAGAAATCCTCATAAAAATAGATTATTTATGTGGAAGTGGTGTTTGGGAGAATATGATTATTTATTCTTTTCATGCATGATCTATCTTTGTTTATGCCTATACATTATGGTAATTATATTATAGAGAAATAAACCCTGATTGGGGGGGGATATTTCATGTAATTTCTTATGGTGTTTGTGTAAAATCAATAGGGAGTTAAGAGTGGGTGAGTGTGGAATGGATAAGTAGTTTTCATATGATAACCATCAATAACACTATATAAATATGGGGACAAAGTTTACCTAATAATATGAAACCTTTCTATTGAACTAGTATTTTTAGATTAATGTTAGTGGTTAGTGGCTTAATTTCTTCCCATATAGTATGATGACCATATGATGAGAAATTATTCTATGCAACAATTAATTGAAATGATTTCCTAGTGTGAACACAAAAACCTTTTAATATCATTTTATGAGATGAGTGGTTTCTGATAGTATTAGATATGTTAACGGGTTTTCTTTTCATATTTGGTTGTTTAACTAGACTGTTTAGTTTTTCGGCATCTAAATATATTGTATGCACATAAAAAGATGGGTCAATTTCTTTAAGTGGTTGTTTTTTATCTCCATTTTTATGTAACCCCAGTTGTTTTATTTTCTTGATTGGAATTGTTTAATGGTAAAAGGGATGTAGTGACCAGTATTTTTCACAATCAGGGAATAGATTTATGTGAAAATTTCAAGGTCCCCAGTCCTCTCCTTGGGTAAAACAAAAACCTTACCCATGTAAAAGACCTCATAATAAATTATGGTTTTGTTGATTCTTGGGTGTGGTGATTACCCTCGAACTAACCTGGTGGGGATATATGGGAATTACATATTTTCAAGAATAATATACTAAGTATAATATATTATTTTTAGCTTTCACGTGAACTTCCTTGGAATTAATTAATTTCCTCATGAATAAGGATTAAATTAAAAAAATAAGACACCACTGTGGAATCTAGATCTCAGAGAAACTGAAAGAAGATCAAACAAGAAGAACTAAATAACATGACATTGACAAATAGATCGATCAACTGTGATGTATAAAACAATGGAATCAGAATCATATTGAATTAGTAGGGATTATATGTTTTGAAAGTGATTCTATATTGAATTCATAACAATTTTTTCAGGATTTATTGATTTTCTATAAATATTAATTTCTCGAACAATTTTATTCTTTATGAATTATTGTAATTAGAATTTGGAAGATATTATTAGAGAATCACGTCCCAAAAATAATTCTATTCAGTTTCACAATTATTATTTATGGATTTCCTTCTCAATATATGGTATTTTTTTCTACATTGAAGAATACCCCTTGTTTCACAAATCTTATGGTGTCTTGCAGGGGTGTTTATTGTCTTGTCAATATTGACAACAGCCCCTATTTTTTATTCCAATGTATTTTGAACTGAAAAATCCCTACATGCCATTACCCAAGCCAAATATTTGGAGTTAGGGAAATAATATTTGAATGGGGGTGATTTTTTCCAATGATAATCATATTTTTAGTATAGAACCATGGATTAGACATACTCCATAATGCATGATGGTGGAAATTGGCTCATCTGATCAGGTTGATTCTCTTGGTGATGGTAAACTGTGATGGATTAATTTTTATGAAGGACCCCAAGAGATATTGGATGAAATTATATGATGTGACATCATTTTTTGGGGGATAATTTGGGCAGTATCAACATGAGTTTGGTGGATATATGGAAGTCTAATAATGAACATGACTACCCCAAAATTAATTTTTATGAACAAACATTTTGTTCCAAGATGGTTCTAGTTGAAGGGTTAAGAAAAATTATAAATATCACATATCATCTAGTATAAATTCATTCAAAATGTAGAGAGATTTATTTCACATCAAAAAATATATATTGATGTAATTATGAACACCATATAGGTCTTACACAACAGAGAATCAGAAATTATACATGCACAAGATGGAACTTCTCGACCACACATCATGTGTCCGAGGAGGCACATCATGTAGTCTAGGAATAAAATAATGAGGAAACAAATAATACATTACCATTTATTTTTACTATGTTCCAACAAATTTACCCTATCATACTTTTCATGTAGATGAACCATCACATTAAATGTGGAATGTTAGTACACAACTGAGAGTTACTGAGGAGATATATTCCCTTCTTATAAAATTCATATACTTTTCTATCCCCATCAGTTCTTTATATATCATTTGCCTCGAATCAAATTTAAGAATGTGGGTAGTCCATCCCATTTTTTTCATATATGTTATAATAGAATGCATCTATTTTACATTAGAGGACTGGGGTAGTGACCTAGAATTTTTACATAAACAATTGTCTTATAAATATAAATATGTTTCATATTATGTAATAATGATAATAAAAACTAACAAAAAATAAAAAATAATTCATAGAAAATATATAACCATTGAAATAGTATCCTTACCATTAGAATATCAATATAACATAGGGTGAAATAATTTTGATAAATACACTTTATTATTTAAGATAATTTTCTTAAAAAATTATTGGATTTTGGAACCTCATATTTATAAAAAAAATTATGTTATATATAATTTTAATATAATCAAATTTAAATCATTTTTGAATTTAGTATATCAATATAGAATAATATTATTTCTTTACATGTTTCGGAAATAATAAATTTTATTATGAATATTGAAAAAATTAGTTTTTACTAAAACATTCGAATTTACGACATTATATGTAATTTATAACAACATAAAGACATATAAATTAAATTCCATGATAGAAAATGTATTTTGGGAGTGAAATTATACAATTAAAAATAATACTGTTTTTAATTCAGAAAAAAATTAATATTTTTAATGTTTTTTAATGTTTTTAAAAGAAAATTTCTTTTGTAAATTATTTTTCAATTAATTGATCATTAGGTGAGATTCGGTTTTGGATGTTTTATATAAATATAATTCAATATTTTTTAATTTTAAATAAATTAATATAAATAAAGAAAATCATATTAATTTTTTTCCAAACCATTAAATGTATTAAGTTAAAAACTTTTATTCTAAAAACATGTTTTTTACATTAAATTTATTATTATAAACATTAATTTTTCATAAAATTATATTATTTAATTTTATAAATTGATTAGGTATTTATTATATTAATATATAAATTATATAATAAATCCTATTTTATTTTTATTTAGAAAAAAAATAAATTACCATATAAAAAATGCAACCTATTTAAAAACTAAAATTTAAAAAGAAATTAATAAAATTGTAAAAGTACTAAATTGATGTTAAATATATATTTAAAAATTAATGGTAAGGTGGTGATCTAGTGGAACCATTACCTAACTTGATTATTTTCAATTTACAAGCGATCTATGTTCCCTCTTTATATTAATAATTTATATTTTCCTACCAGAATTTCCTGACACATATAAAAGGTGTTCTCATCCACCCCTTTTATCAAAACATTATAAATAATTCTCTCTATCATAAATCTACGATTTTATATCTTCATCTATATGACCATGTATAATAAGAATTTTTATTTCCAAAATTCATAGCTAATGAGCCTTAATTTGTTACCCAATGGATAACATTCGAATAGAGTTGTAATATTCAAAATCGACCTACCATAATTCATTAATTATTATAACTTGTCAAATTAATTCTATCCATTAATTTTAATCTATATAATTATAATTAATAATCTTAAAATTTATAATTATATGGTGATAACAATTTTTTAAATTCTCTAAAATAATAGGAAAAATGTCATTTTTTTCATTTGTTCATGCAAACTAAAGCCTCCAAAAATAATCATTTATATTTTCCATCATCACCAAATACAGACGATTATAAAACTATATTTATTATTTAAACATGATATTTATGCCCCCATTAATAATAATTAATTATAATATTTTAATTCTATATGTTATACAAAGAAAAATGTGTCATAAAAAATTTAACAATCTTAAGTGAATATATAAGGGAAACATTCTTAATTTGTGTCAATTTTCAAAAACATAATGCGTGTAGATGAAATAATTTCAAATTATATATTAAAGTAATTTTACATGTAAAATTATGGATTTTATTATTCTATTTTACAATAAATTATACAATTGTAAATATACAATGTTTGTTTGAGGGAAATTGAATGAACTAGCTCAAGTAACTTGAATAATGAAAAACTATTTAATAAAAGAATAACCCATGATCGTAAATAATTAATTTTAAAATCAAATAAATATTAAAAAATATCATATTAAATGTTTAAAAAAACATTATATTATTTTTCATTTTTTCAAGCACATGTGCACAGTAAATTAGGACCCATATTAAGTGATTTTGTTAACAAGCCCTCTTACTTTTGGGTAAACATTTATCTTTCATCTTATCATTTTTCCTTATATTATTCACATTTAATTAAACCATATATATATATATTTTAAATATAAAACACGTTTACTTTATCTTTTTATCTTATATAATACATATTTTATGACCCCTTCATGATTTTTCTTTAATATAAATATTGTATAAGGGAACCACCCAATTCATTATTTAATGCCATCTTCAACATCTATATAATATTTTATTATTAGGGACTATATTTTTCAGACCCTGTTTATTTAATGGAAAACCATATCGTTCCAATATAATAAAAAATAAACTAATAATATATTTCCTCCAATAAATGGTTTTTTAAATATTTCATAAAGAATCACCAATGTGGATCATTTTTATTCTCACTTATTCATTATTAATATAATTTATCTACATTAAAAAAATGATAATGAAATGGTTTTATTTTTAAATTATAAAAATCCAAAATAATAATATTCTTTTTCTCTTGGTATTCCTTATAATATAGAGTTTATTTATTCCATGATACATAATTATGAATCCTACATCCTTCTCATAGGTTTTATCCATATTATTGTACCATTATAGTTTCATTTTCCTCTAATGTAACACATATTCATGTATATGTTATGAATATGATAGTAGAACTATGTTAGGGATCTAATTCAATGGGTAATATAATCTACAAATAAGAAACCGTGTATGGTTTCTGAGGGTTCAACCTAAGAACGTTGTGCTATGTAGCCTTTGATGTGATTCTTGATTTATGATTTTGATGTCATGATTTGTTTTTGTTTTCGTATATTAATTATTTCATGATATTTTCATATAATTTCATTATTCCATGTTTCTAGGGTTATGATCATTTATATTATGATATCATATTATTATTATTATCTTATATTTGTTTTATTACAATCCCTCTTTATTATTATTATTCCCATACTGAGATTTCTAGTTCAATATTTTATTTTATGCATTTACCCATGTTATCATTTGAAAATTAAAAAGTATAATGGGAATTAAGAGAACTATATAGAGTTTTAAATTAGGATGATATAATTAATGTTTAAGAAGATGTATTTTTTGTCCAATCTCTTAAGGATACTAATCCTTTCTATTCATGATAGTCATTTACTAGAAAACTATTTTAAAAATAATGGAATTAATTGTGTTTATGTATGAGGTTTCTATAGTTGGTATTAGAGGATGTATTTATATTTTTGGTAATTATGAATTGTTAGAAAAAGCCATAGGGAAAATATTTAAGAAATGAACTTAATGTTTTATTTATTTATATAGAATGTGGACTCCTATCAATTACATACCTGTATGGTTAATAGAATGTGCATATGGCTATAGAACAGAAATATATAGGGGAAACAACCTAAAAAAAATTGATGGATTATCAACTTGTTCTTCACTGGATGCTTGATTAGTGGACCTAACAATACAAACATGAAAATAAATTTTCAAGGGATATTCCTCAGTTTATTCATAAGTTAGTTACAAACCATTATAATGGATTTGATTAAAATGTTACATTACAGAAAATTAATAGGAAATACTGAATGAATAAAATATATTGAAACCAAGATTTTCATAAATTATGGTTTATATGTCATGTATGGGTTATTCCTTATTAGTGTATATTTTAAATTTTATTTTATTATTTTTTCAAGAACACTCATCTTTTCCAATAAAGTATTTTATGTTTTATAATAAAATAATTTTTTCCATTAAGTGGGATCATGTAAAAAATAACTTATCAAAAAAAAATATATACTTCAATCTAAATACCCAATCATTAAAATATCAAATCATATATCTCTAAGTGTAAGGTATCTATTTCCAAACACATCTTTGGCCTCACCTATTTAGGAAAAATATTCAAGATTCCCACTATACGAATGATAGGACCAGATCTCCAGAATTTTTATTCCATTAACAACCAAAAAAATAGGAAAAGAAAAAAAATTTCCACGAACCAAATAAATATTTGGTCCCTTAAACATTGTCATTCACACATATATATAAAAATAAAAAACCACTGAAAACAAAAAATCCAACAAAATAAAACATATCTACTACTATTGTATACAAAATAGATGAAAATAAATTATAATATCAATCTATAAGGAAGTCCATAAAAACCATTTATATTGTCATAAAATCACCATGAACATGAATCCATACCCCCCCCCCCCACAGGAAACAACTAACTATATAAAATTCTATTGAGATAACAAAGTGAAAAACCAATTACCATGATAAACTTTTAAAACCATTGCTATAGAATAATTATGGAGACCAACATTCATAATTGAGACCCTATTTTTAGCATAATATAGGAAATACCTTCAACCATCTCAATCAAAATGAATCCAATGACCCCCTCTATAAAATAAACCTATCATTATCTGAAGGGAATACCTGATCTCAGTCCATCAACATACATCCTATAAAAATTACTCCCATGATACTACAAAGAGTGACACCAATGTGAAAACAATATCAATGACAAGATGGAGTCAATCATAATTAGTGATAAAATTCTCATTCATAGATACATGAAACACAAATAGAGAGGTTGTCTAGGTCTGTCAGAGCATAAGGTGATGATTTGGTCTGAAATCTGAACTAACCGAGGATATAGAAGATCTAGTGTTGGGGTTCAACATCAGAAACTAAATCATGAATCAAAACAGGTTTTTGAAATGATGAAATATGAAATGGATAGGGATAATGATGACAGAACGTGATGATAGAAAATCTACAGCAAATCTGGAGATTAATTTAGCTAATCAGAAACCCGCATACTATCACATGATAGGGGAACCACCATAAGGATATATGATGTGTTGAATCACCGTAAAGAGGTAGATTTTAACTAGGGACAATACATGGAATAAGTAAAAGGACGTGAAGGGGATAGAGGTAGATGATGTTGTAGAGGCAGGGCAAAAGACTCCTTCTTCAATCCTCCATTGAAGAGAAACCCAGTGTTAGTGAGATAATGGAGAACTACCACATAGGGGCTTCAATACTCACATAACCAAATTTATACTATTCCATAAAATTTATAAAAATTAGAAGAATCAGGAAAAAACATATTCAATTGGAAATGTGATGATTTACTAAATGAAATTTGTAAAATAATTTGAGTGATAATGATAAAAATAATAGTAGTACTGGAACAATGTTTTGAATATATGAATATTGACTACAATCAGGTAGAAAATCATAGTTCTCTTAAGTATGAGAAGTTATTGATTGACTCATTTATATTATAGATACTACTACATTTTAGTGTATATTTTGTTCCCATTGTCACAGAATAAGAGATTAACTCAACTGAGAAAACTTTATTTTTCCTATAATTCTCTATTAAATCAAAGGTTATATATCTTTTTAACACCATCATAGAGAAATAGTTCAGTGGTAGACTCTTACCCATAATATGATGCCCAAATAATACATTGAAGCTATAGAGTGTGATTAATTTAAAAGGACATTTATAAATACTACAATCCACTAAATTTCTATCATAAAATGGAGAAGAACATTATTTCACTCAAAAAAATCTGGGATGAATATATTGGTTCATATATGAAATAATTCAAAAGACATGCTTAGAAGGTCTCCAATTTTATAATTAAAACTCAATTTTTAATTGATTTCTTATTTTGTGGGATAAATACTAATAGATGAAGGTGAAGATAAGTTCATTTATATGAAATATTTTAAGAATTTATCTGATGTTTCTTAGAATTTCAGATAATATTTATTGAATCCTAGAGGTCCTAGGGGACTGGATATAGGAATAGAGGAATGGAGTTAAATTCTGGGGGATCAATGTATAAAAATCATGGTGTAATTAATATACAATATCCCACAAAATCAAAAGTGTGTGAAGGAGAAAATGATAATCTTCTCAAGTTGGCAAAGAAATTTTCCAAGTGTGTAAAGTATGGAAATTGGGACAATTAATATAGAAGAGAGGTAATGTAGCATACTAATAGGGGTTGGAATTGAATAAAATGATAAAACAAAGACATGTTTTCTAATAATTCAACTACAATAAACATGGATATTTTAAAAAATTATATACTAATATTATTAAAAATGTCATTAAACCGCCATGAACATTAGAGTATGGAAGGAATTATACTATTATCATCGGTAATGTGTATCAAGACAATGATAATGATGTGCTGATAGGTATGTGGATTAATCAATTCATGAATTGAAAATATAATATTTGATTCTAGTTCTATGAATTCATTAATATAATACACGTTTTGACGAAATATTCAAGAATCAATATAAAACATTGAGGTTGAATTTTTATTGAAAATATCAAATAGTTAAATTATTAAATATCAAGTATATAACTCATCCTCAATGAGACTTTTTTGGTTAATTCTCCTAGAAAACCTTGTTATACAAAGATTATTGTAAATCAATGCTATAGTGGGAATGGGTTTGTTTTCTATATATTGATCCATCATCAGCTTATCATAGAAGGAAATTAAATTTTTTATCCACAATTTTGGTATAATTATATAGAAGTATTTGAAATGGATAAATTTACTCTATAATCTTTTTTACATGAATTGATATTTTTTAATTATTATTAGGGATATCATTTTCAAATGACTACAAAAAAAAAGATTAACACTATTAAAGAAATTAAAATAATAATGGAATACACTAATGTAATCCCTTAATAATTTATTATTCTTTCTAAAAAAGAATCACTAATTTCTGGATTAGGTATATAACTAGTTCCCACAAATATTTATGACTCTTTGTAGAATAGTCCTCACTGAAATGGATGAGTTGAGGAAGAAAACGCAAAAGGTTTTGATCAAGGGTAACATATATCTATGTACTCCACCATGGGATACTACAGTACCATTTTTCATAAAGAATAAAGGGTTGATGAATCTATGTATGGATTATCCTTAACACAATAAGATCCATATAGAGAACATGTATACCATGACTTATATTGATGACATGTATGTTTATCTATGTGGTGAATCTTACTTATCTAATGTAGATCATCAGTCGAGATATCTTCAGTTAAAGAAGAATAAGGATTATAATCTCAAAAATACATTTTTACATGGTATAGGAAATATGAAAACATAGTTGTTCAATTAAAACTATTTAATTCTCTAATAAACATTATAGAAAAAAATTAATAATGTATTTAGAGACTAACTTGATAAATTTTTAGTAGTATTTATAGACAATATTTTTAAATACTAATAAACAATGGTTTAACATGATCATCATTTGAATACTATGAATAATTCATTTAAATGGATAATTGATATACAATGTATAGTAAATGTGATATTTATATGGAGAATATATCATTCTTAGGGAATTTTTTCATGAGTATGAAGATATTTTTGAACCTTAAAGGATGACTGTGATTAAGGAATGTTCATGACTATAATCTATTATAGAGATCCATATTTTCCATAGATTATCTCAATATTATCAATAGTTATTGAGAAACTTCTCTACAAATTAAAACTCACTGACTTAACTGAGTCGAATGGGATAGAATTTTGAATGAATAGATAAATGTGAAGAGAGCTATATGGAGATGAATAACTGGATAACCACCACTACTTTACTCATACTACCCACATGTTAGGATATATTTTTTACATATATAAATTCATTAAGGACGGTTATTGGATATCTACTCATGCATAATTTCAATGGGACAACCTATTCCACAAGACTACTAATGGAGTATGAGTAGAATTATCAAACAAAATCCCTATAGTAGGATTCAATAATCTATGCATAAAATTTATTAGGAATTATATGAATGGAGATTTTTTTGATATCTGTATAATCCAAAAGATCAAAAAATATATTATCTCAAAAAGGTGACCACAATTGGATAATAATGATTGATATAGATGATCATGGATTATTACTACACAATCCACTACAATACATGGATGGAGAATAAATTGGGAGATTATATAATTAGAAAAGTTCTAGAAAATGCATCTACGTTGAGGATTTAGATGGAGAAATTATTTTTAGACATGAAAGTATTAAAATGTGACTTGTAATGGAATGAACATAGTCCTACCTATATTATATTATTTCATTAGTAAAAGTTTTGATAAAAAATTAGAATTCTCAAAGGAATGTTGTGTAGATACAGAGGATGTTAGATGCATTAATAAATGGAACATCCTTATAGATAAACATTGATGATGAGAGAGTTATAATATATGGAAAATACATTTATTTCCATTATATAAGGATATTTAGAAGGATATGTCGAATGATACTCATAGCAAAATAATATCCACACACTTAGGGTGTATAAAGTTGTATAGATATATTAGGGACCACTGTTAATGGGGAAATATAAAGTTACTGATTTTAGAATAAACATCTTGATACTTGGTGTGTTAGTAGTTTAATGAATATAGGAAAAATTTCAAATTGATGATTCAACCATTCTCAATATCCTCTTTGAAATGGGATAATGTCATTTTTGATTGTTTCATGATTATTGAAAATACATCAAGAAGAAATTACTCCATATAGTTTGTGGTGGATTTTTTTATAAATATTGCTCACTTTATTTCTATTCAAGAATAATTCACAATCAGTCACCTTATAAGGATATAAAATATTAAAGTAGTGAGAATATTTTTAAAATAATAATTGATTTGTATCTGATAGTGATTTAATGTTTACATTAATGTTCAGAAAAAATTATTCTGCATGTATTGACAACATTGTCGAAAATAAATATATAATTTGTTAATAAGAGTCATAGAAAATCAAAAAATACAATCCTAACAATTATGTATATGTAGAGAGGTTGTTCTATGTACTTCAAGAGATAACGATACCAACATATTCCTCTAGTAGAATTGTCTTTGAACAATACATTCAACAAGATCATTCAAATGGAACCATACAAATCCCTATAATAGATGAAATAAAGAACTAAAACATGATTGAAGGATGTTGGTGAATGAATGGTTTTGGGATATGAATTGGAACATGACAAGGTTGAGAAGTTCTAATCCATACAACAATATATCAGAGTAATGTAGTGTTAATAAAAAATTTATTCTGAAAACCATCAGTGAGAGTTGGATTTGAGGTCGGTGAAAATTTTTCCCATCATTAAATCTTTAGGGAATGGAGTTGTGAGGATTTTGAAGAGGGTGAAGCTATTTCATTTATATATTTTTCATTTCTTGATTCTTCATTTCATTGGATTTGTGTCTTATCAATTTGTTCTCCCCCAAAATTTTATAACGTATATGATATGATCCATGTATCCCACTTGGGGTAGAACACACTAGATATTAATCATTTTAAACAGTATGAAGATACATAGTGAAATAATAATATCCATTGCTCGACCAATATCATTATTTAAAGATATTTATGATATGAACACATTTGAAATGATATAACAAACATTAGTATATATCACATACATAGAAATCTTTGTGATGTGTTTGTGTTCTCAATGGAGTGACTTTATTTTATTAAACCTTCATTAATGAGTTTTATTTGTTGAATCGGGATTATGATATTTTTTCAATATATTTATTCTTCAAAAATTATCATAAGATCATCCCAATTCATCTTTCATTAACATATATCATTATATAAATCTATTATTCTTTCCAATCAAATAAATAAATCATAATATATTCAATATATTATGCCTATCTATATCCTTATGAATTTCTATACTTTTCAAAACTAATGATGAAAATGTACTTTTTTATAAAAATTATATAATATTAATTATATGTTTAGACATATTTCTTTTTGATCTTTAAAACAATTATGTGCCATGAAATATATTATGTATCACAAAAAACACACTAATACTAAAAAAATAATGCATTCCATTCCATTTATAATTTTTAAAAACTCTATAATCATAGGAAAGATGAAAATATCATACATATCTCTGAATTTTTCATTTTATAGAATATCAAAATTGAGTAGATTATTACATACCTAAAAATTTTATTCATCACTCAAAGATATTATCCATTTCCAAAAATTTAATAATGGGTAAATATATTACATTTCACATAGTCAGACATATTTATGAAATATATAATTAAAAATGTATCAAATTATCTCTATTTTATAAATTATAACACAAACACCTCATATAATATAAATACACCAGTGTCCACATTAGTCTTCTAAGAATTTATCCCAACACAACAAATGACATCAATGATATAACTAACATTTATTGAATAAAACCAAACATAGCATCCTAGTGTGTTTAATAACACACCATTTTATTCTATCAATACAAAAACCATAAATATATATTTCAAGGAAAATTAAACAAATATCCACTAATAAAATAAATCGAAATTTAAAACTTCTTTACACCCCTACCGATAATGAAGATAAAGAAAATTTGAAGAGGATAATATGAACATGGATAATTTGGGGAAACAAACCAATTAACTCTAATTCTTCATGATTCATGATCATCGTAGAAAACAACTATAATTTGATAAGATATCTGAGATGTCCTTAAAATAATTGAAAAGGGGAGAGTAAATTAGGAATTCAATCAAAAAAGAGAAACTAATTTTTATAGTAATTTCTATTCAATCACTCATCATAGAAATTAAAAAATTTAAAAAATTGATATATATGGATTATACCCCTGTAGATTAATTCTACTCTTTTTGTAATATTATAAATATAATTATGGATGGAAGGAAACTCATGAATTTACATAACATAATGTTGTGAAGTTAGATATAATCCTATTTATAGTCTTAAATCCTCAAAATATTAATTTTGAGAGGCATTGTTAGAATTTTAGTTACTAGTTCCTTATATGGAAAAAATTCAATAGTCAATATTCCTTCAACCAACTACTCAATCATAAAATGGTACAATATAGTAATGGGTTTTTAAATAGTATGATACACATTAATTTTGAAAATATTTCTGCCACATATATTAAAAAAAACCAATACCCAGTGGGTATCCAGTTTGAATAATCATGTATCAAATTTCAGTATTCATCCACATCAACTATGTGGATAATTGTGACGTAACAACTTATTTTTCCATAATTAAGATCAACATAACTGACGATTGAATCTCTTAATTCTAGGTTTTATATTTTCCACTAATGAAAAATGATCCACTTGAGGTAGAATTCCATTACTTAACAACAACATCCTCGTAATTATAATTAATCCTTTTCAGGTTCATATCCCCTTCCTTTTCTTATAGAAACCCACATTGGAGCTCTTTGAAATGTACGTCATAATTATATAGGAAATAATATGATTAGATATAATTTGGTTAGATTTGATATTTGGATCAAAGAGTTAATATATTGTCAGATATATGATTCTTCAAATCATTTATATGTATTATTTATCAAAGAACATTTTTTTCGTCATTATCCAGAATATGTTTTATGCCAATATTATTTTGAGTAGATAATCACCTTTCTCAAATCGTGATAAAACATTTCAAAAAAATTTCTAGTGTGTTTTTTGTATAAGATAATTACATAACTGGTAGCTTTTCATGTTTATAAACCTATGAAAACATCATTTACCCACATAGATATATTGAAATTTCTTTATTCATTTATGTGGAAAACTTTTCCCATAACTTCCCCTTAACAATATATAATATAATACCATTAACATAAAAAATATTTATAGGTTATGTGGGGATGGTTTTCGACATTTACATATTTCTATCAACCTATCCTTTTGAACTAGTGCTTCTCAGGTACTCATGAAACATGTTGTACTAATTTCAAGGAGCACTACAGAAAAAAGGCTCATTATGGAGGGTTATTTTTGACAGGTGGTTAACCCATCACAAATTTTCTTTCATTAGAGAGTATTTGGGTTAGAAACCATATCATGTTAGAAATAGTTAATAAAAGTAGTAATTGTGATAATAATATCTTTCCACCACAAATACCTTTGGTGCGTGGTGCGAGCAAAATTGTGGGAATGCTATTTTCAATGGGAGTTTACTCCCATCAGAAATAAAAATTCAGCATGAAATTATTAACAAGGGTTCATGTCACTAATACTTTCAATATTATAAATTATTTGTGATGATATTTTCTTTTCATGCAAATAAACTATTTTCACAGGTTATTTGATATGGGGCCCATCACAAATACTATTTTTTACAACTACTATAATAAAAAACTTTGGTAGTATTTTCGAGATGATTCCTTTTGCAAATACTTCTATGGAAAATGATATAACCTATATATAACTCCCCCATCCATTTCATTCTTTTATGAACTCCCCTCTAATTTTTTTCTCTCATATTATTATATTTAAACTTTTTAATCTTTTAATTTTTTAATGGAGAGACTTTCAAGGTTTTCATCCATTAAAATATTCAGATTCAAGATAATTTTTTACTGTTTTTATTTTTTATTTTATTTATTTTACATTATATTAGTAATAATTATTATTAATTATTAGTAATTCGATTTAATTTGACTTTGTTATTTATATTTGGCATTAATTATTTTTTGAAAAATATCATTTTGATTGGCAGTAATGTTTTTAATTAAAAGAAAATATATTTAATTTTCTATAATTTGGTTTAATGATCAATAATTGGTAATAATATTTTGTAATTAATTTTAATTTTATATAATTAGTAATAATTAGAAGAAATAAGAAATAAGTAGAAGTAATAAGTGATACTGTAGTGAAAATTAGTTATAAATTTTTATAAACTAAAAAAATTTGTAAATTAATATCATTTACCATTAATCAATATAAAATAGAATAAATTTATAATTTGAAACAATTGACGTTAAATTTATATAAAATATCATAGATTATTATAAATTATTGAGAATTAATAGAAAATAAAAACTAATTAAAATATTTAAAACAATATAATTAGTAATAATTCTTAATAACTAGTAAAAATAGTAATAATTTGTAAAAATTACAAATAATTTGTAATAATTAGAAAAAATTAGTGGTAATTAGAAAACATTAGGTGTAACTAGTAAGACATTGTGTTAATTAGTATAAATTAGTCACAATTAGTGGTAATTAACAATAATTAATGGAAATTGTTAATAATTAGTTTTAATTAGTACTAATATCCTACAGTTAGTAAAAATTACTGATAAAATAATAAAAATTAGTAAAATAGTAATAAACTAATATAACCAAATAAAAATTAGTTTGATTTTGTGGTAATTAGTAATTATTAGTATAAATTAGTAAAACATCGTTATATATTAATCAAAATTAATAAATTGATATAATTTTAAATTAGTTATATAAAATATTATAAATTATTATAAATTATTATTAATTTATAAAAATAATTATATACTAATTAAAATTTGTTATAATTGGTAATAATGAGTAATGTACAAAGAAAATATACTAAAAAAAGTAAGATATTGTTATAATCTAATAAAACATAGTACCAATTAGTTGAAATTTTTAATAATTAGTAAAAAGTTATTATAAATTGGTACAAATTAAGAAATAAATATAATTTAGAATAAAATTATATAAAATAGTATAAATTATTGAAAATTTGTATAAAAAAATAAAAATTATTAATGATTACTAAAAATATGTTATAACCTAATAAAAATCTGTAAATATTTCTTACAAATTTATATAAACGAATAAAAATTTGTATCAATTATTGGTCAGTATTAATAATTTGAAATAATTAGGAAAAATTATTACAAAATAGTAAAAATTGATTATTTGAAATAATTCACAACTAATTAATAGAAAATAGTACAAATTATTATAAATTAGTAAAAAAATTATATTCTAGTAAAAATTAGTAATAATTTGAAAAAAATATCAATAAGTAGTAATAAATGATTCTAAACTAATAAAAAAATTTATCGATTAGTGTTAATTATTAATAATTAATATAAATTATTTAAAACGATATAAATTAATAATAATTACTAATTTTATTGAATTTAGAATCAATTAATATGAAATTTTATAAGTTATTATAAATTATTATAAATGAATACAAAATTTATAAACTAATAAATATTATTAATAAATTATAAATATTAGTGATAAACAATTAAAATGTAGTAAAAATTAATAATTATATTTCAAAATTAATAAAAATTATTACAAATAAGTGGTAATTAATTATAATTATTATAAATTATTTAATTTTGTAACAAATTAATAAAAATGAATAATTTTATAAAAATTTCAATAATTTGATATAAATTTGTATAAAATATTATAAATTATGACAAAATATAATAAATTATTAAATAATTATAAAAGTATTATTTATTTAAGCATATAATTTGTATAAATTAACTAAAAAATTTTAAATTCGTATATATTATTTTAAATTTATATCAAATAATATAAATTATTATGAATTACTATAAATGTTAATATGGAATAGGTTTTAGACTTTGAAGTCATGTGCAATGATAAATTTATATATGGTTACAGTAATTGGACATTCTCATGAACAGAACATTGACAATTTTTTGATTTACACATTTCTGGTAATTTATACAATATTTTAATCTTTTATATTAAATTATACTAACCATTTGTTGTAATTACTATGAAATAGGGATAATTAGTAATAATTGGCATTAATTATTAATAATTACCTAAAACTAAAATTAATATAGTGGTAATTAAAAATAATTACCTATAAATTAGTCAAAGTAGTAATAAAATGTTATAAAGAATAAAAATAGTATATTAATTTAACATGTAATTAATTAATATAAAATAGTATAAATTATTATATATAATTACAAATTAATTATATTTTATATAAATTTATAAAAAAATTAAACATACAAAATTTGAATAAATTAATTAAAAATATCATTAGTATGATTTATTATAAATTACTAAGAAATAATATAAATTAATTTTAAATACTAGAAAAATTAAAATGAAGTAGGTCGTCAATTTCTAGTGATGGGTAATGACAATTTTGGACATTGTTGGCATAAATTGGTTTTAATCACTGAGTGAATTTAAAATATATGATTTACACTTCTTTAGTGATTTATAGTATATTTTATTACATTATGATAAATTATACTAACAATTAAAGGTAATTAGGGGTAATTATTTCTAATTACCATTAATTTTTAATAAGTTTTAGTATATTTTAATATAATGTAATAAAATAAATTTTCAATCACTAAAAATGTGTAATCCCTAGAATTTTCAATCTTCACGTGATGAGAAATAACTACTTCGTACCGCTAATTTCTAAATGTATCATTAGTTCAGCAAAAATAGAGCATTCGGGATGTGAAAAATCAATGATAAGAGGATGAGGAGGAGATTAATCGATGGTAGGATATGCATCACAAGAAGATTATGGAGTACATGTGATAGTAATTATAAACTAGAAATATTTAAATTTAAATTGAAGTAAAAATTAGTGAGGATTTGTTAAAATTTTTACAAATCAGCTGTAAATAGATAAAATGGATTTTATTTACATCTAAACTATAATTTTTAAATTTTCTACACTTTTTTTATCTTATTATTCTAATATCATATTAATCATAGTAAATTATTTATTTTATATTCTCAATAATATTTAGACCAAGAAAGTCAATAATATTATTTATTACATGATCATGATTAGATAAATCTGTTCATGTTCGTCTCCTGGAATCAACTATTTGAATATTGATTACATGAATATTTAATGTATTTAAATATTTGTCGTCTTATTACAAATTTTTCATTGTTCTTTAGGAATATAATTTAATAATTTTCTAGAGTGTTTTTCACATTAACAACATCATAATAGTTCCCCGCTATGATGAGAACCTTGAAGTGTTTTGACAATATTCATAAATATATTTTTTTGGTTCGTTAGAATACTATAATTGGAAAATAGTATAATCTCCATCAGTTGTGATTAGCTTTTAGAAAATGAGACTTCTTCTCATGAAGTTATTAGTTGGTAATCTCCAAGATGGGAGATTATGAGAATAATGTCACCAGTAATAATTCTGCTTGTCTTGGATTTATTGTATATTTTTATCTGAGAACATGTGTAAATGTCCTTAGAATTTATGATTGTCATTAATATGTGTTATTCACTATCACACCATATGTTGATAAGAAGTAGGTACATTGGTTACGTCATGAATTACATGTTATTAATGGATAAGTTGTGGAAGGATTTGTCCCTTCCTTTTGTAATGTCCCAGATTTTTCCATCTATTATTTTAATATTATATGGGAATTACATCGAGACGAGGCTCTACGATGGCGTATAGTTCCAAGGCCTGGTGAGCCCGGAACAAATGTTTCAATTTAATTTAATAATTAAATTCTGTGCACGTGCGGTTTTCCTGAAAAAGTGGAATAACTCATGAACGGGTGCTTGGATCTGAAATCTGAGGGCATTGTTGCGTCCAGAACAACATTTTTACCTTAGGCAAGGCCTAATATCGTCCGGCGCAGGTCGGTGGTGAGATATGGTTTTTGGATATAACTGTAATAAAATAATTAATTGAAATATTTTATTTAAATCCTTGTGGAAGAGAAATATTTTATTCTTTTAAATAGAGATTTTGCAGAGAGGTTCAAGGTTACAATCCCCCTAACTTTGATTTTCTCTAGAGAGTTCCAGAGAAGACCTCCCGACGCGGCAATGACATTCTTGACGATTTTCGCTGGCGATGATGAGGTGACAATAGGATCATTGCCAACGAATGCCCCAGATCTAGGTAGGATGTTTTGCTTTTAATTTTCCTTTCCATGTTCTTGATTCCCACGACGAACGCGGACTAATATGAGAACCTATTAACCCACAGATCGATCATTTTGTGGGTGGGTGTGATTTGGGTTTTTATCGGGAAAGAAATTACTCATGGTTTTATAATCTGTTGTTTGTTGAGACTTTGATCTAACAGGGGCAAACCCAGATTGTCAGGAACAACGATCGTGGTTCTTCCCTCTAACATGATTATTTTTTTCACTCTCGCGTTCTTCAGTGTGTTCTACGCGTTCTTCGTGGAAATCGATCGTTCCACATTCGTTTGTTGGCGTAACAATCTGAGATTGTAGATCCAACCCCGGAGTGATGTCACAAAGGTGCAACGACCGTTTCGGAAGGCGATTCGGAGAGGATCAGTAGATACGTGTTTTCGGGTGTTTTTCTTTTGATCGATCATTCGAGGGTTATGATCTGATTCAAGAACAGAAAACACCAATTACAGTGTTCATATGATGAAATGAACCAACCCCTGGAGTATCGGGACGAACAGAAAAGAGAAACATGATCCAGAAGATCGGCCGAAGTGTGAGGAAGAAGAGGGTGTGTCTGGAAATTTCCCGACTACACTCCGTGTAGTATGAGCTACATGGCGTGTGTTCGTTGGAAAAATTACATGGTGTGTACTTGGGGAGTACATGGACACATGAAGGGTACATAGCCAAGGAAACGTCGTGTATACCCCTCCCCAGCCAGACCCGGCCAGATACACGGGATACCCCGTGTACGGGTACACGGGCAGGTGACACGGACATGGGCAGAGACCGTGTACCGGCACATGGACAGCGTACACAGAGTGAGCCCCAAGTGCTCGGACACGGCGTGTGTTTCTTCTACACACCATGTAGTTTCTTTCTATCTGACAATCCAAATGGCATGGGCCGGTAACACGGGCAGTACCCGGGGTCAAGGAACACAGCGTGTACTTTTCTACACGCCATGTAGTTTGGTTTTACATAGATAGAACGAAAGACACGGGTCGTTTACTCGAGAAGTACCTAGGGTCAAGGAACACGGAGTGTAATTTTCTACATGCCGTGTAGTTTGGTTTTACATAGCTTGAAAAAATGGCATAGGCCATTTACACAGGCAGTAACCGGGGTCCAGGAACATGGTGTGTAATTTTCTACACGCTGTGTAGTTTGGTTTTACACAGCATGAACGGATGACATGGGCAATTTACACGGGTATTACCCAAGGTCAAGAAACACGGTGTGTAACCATACTACACACCATGTAACAATTTCTTCATGGCTTGAGCCACTTGTTTTCTGTGACTTGGACTAGTTTTCTTTGGGTTCGTCCCCTTAGTCTTTCACCTGAAGGTTTCCGAAATCATTTACTACCTATATAAGTATGATCCCTTCAACAGGACTTCCTGAATAGAGTTTTTGGAATCCCATCTTTGATACATAGAGATGGATCCTCTATTCATTCCTAGAAACCTAGGTAGAGTTCTTGGTCTCGATGTGAACAACTTTTCTCGGGCGTCGATCCACTGCTTAGCGGATTAGCTCAGACTGAGATGTCGGAATCACCCAATGACTTGGTTGTGATCCTCATCTCAGTATCATGTTCTCGTATTACTTGTGGAGTGTTTCCTCCCAGAACAAGTACTTTGTATCTCTCTCTTCAGACCTAGGAGTGTGTTCTCCTTGTTACATGCTTTGTGGAAACTTTGAGCTGGATCCTAGAGGCAGTATCGTGTTGGTCATTTGTGTATGAATATATTTGGATATTATTGTTATATGTTCAATAGAAATATACTGTGTGGAGTGGGCTGTATCTTTCCTTTGTGGTATTTCCCATATTGTATTTCATTTTAGGTTTTGGGGTGTCCTACTGGGTATTTTTATACTCACCCATACACGGGCTTTGCCCGCACGTGTCATGTCTTGTGCAGGCGAGCGAGCCTCTGGAAGGATTCTTGGCGGACCAGGACCGGACGATACTCAGTGAGATTAGGTGGGCTGAGGTGTGCTCCTACGGCTATAGATTGCAGTCCCAGTACCTTTCCTTACAGGTTGAATTTTGTTATGATTTTCATTTGGTGGGCATGTACATTTGTCCCAGGGTTTTACTATCTTGTACTTTACATTCCTGTTGTACTCTGTCGTTGGGTTTTAGTGTATGCATGCTTTTTTTCCTTTTAGTAGATTTTAATTTTCAGATTTTTGGGCTTGGAGATGTGTGTGCGTGTTTACAGGTTTATAGGAAATGCCCCCCATGTTATTAGCATGCCTACTCGGTGCTAGTCACCAGCCCTTGGCCTATTGGAGGCGGGCTTGGGAGGTTGCGGCTCGGGCCCCACTGGAATGGGTCGTGATAGAGTGGTATTAGAGGTGATCGGTTTTACCTTAGGACCGAGAGTCTGTGAGTTGATTTGCAGCAACAGTGTTAAGTTTTTCAAGTTCGGATTTCAGGACAAGGACCCCAGTGTTAGTGCGGGCGGCCGACATATCCATACACCAGGACTTTGATATCTTGATTTTCAACTCGGAACATGAGAACACTAGTTGCAGGGGAAAACAGTGGTATATAATGTAACTATAAATGGGTTGTGGTTTCCATGTCCATCTTGAGTCAGCTCTCAAGATATACTCACTGACTGAGATACATCTTGTTTTTTTAACAGGATTCCTCTGTGACGTGCACCCTCTAGGATCTAGCAGCTCGATCATGAGGATGACCCCCTCAGTGATGAAGCTTCGATACAGGGACCAGATCCCCTAGTTTTTCTATCAGGAGGTGTTCCAATTATCCCTCCACATGTGGAGAAATTTTTAGTGCATGTTGTACCCGTGGAGGAGGAGCGCATGCTGAGCGCACTCCACGAGTTTCAATGATAGAGACCCCTCAGGTTTCAAGGTGAGCCTGACCCTCAGGCAGTAGAGTACTAGGTTGAGGCAGTATCCAGAGTCTTATGTATGGTCAGGACAACAACATACGAGATGGTGATCCTGGCAGCGAGCCCTCTTCAGGGCTCGGCGGGACGATGGTGGAGTTTGGTTATCCAGTCCCACGACGAGGAGACTCTTGCATGGTCGGATTTTGAGCGTCTCTTCAAAGAGGAGTTTTCACCGGTTACCCTGAGAGCTGTACGTATACAGGAGATTCTTCATCTCTAGAAGGGAACCATGATGGTGGCTCACTATTTATCATGGTTTACCGACCTCTCGCGGTACTCGATGGATATGGTCAGAGATCAGTAATTCAGAGCTCAGACATTTGAGCGGGGCTTGCTTAGAGATATCCAACCTAGCATCGTCCCTATGGGAATTCCTACTTATGATGGGGTGCTCGAGTGGGCTTTGGTGCTCGAGAGCTTCTTGGCAGAGCAGAGACAGCCGGCAGTTGTCAGTAGTGGGCGAGCTGGAGCAGAGACCTCGGTAGCCGGGAGCTGACGTCAGGGACCCAGGTGTGGGAGACATTTTCAGAGGAGATCCCAGTATAGGGGATCTACCATATGGGGTTCGCAGGGTGTATCCATCTAGCTTCAATAGAGGAGATTCTACTCATGTGGTGGTAGGGGGCATCTCGCTCGAGATTGTCTGACCCGCCATACTACTGACATGGGAGCAGTGGATGGACCACCGAGGTAGAGGAAAATTGTGGAACAGATAGATATCCGGGGCAGCAGAAGCAGTAGAGGAGCTGGGAGAGCTGCTGGAGGTGGTTGGCGTTTTAACCCTTTACCACCACCACCCCCATGAGGTCCACCCTAGGCTCAGGGAGCTGGTGGAAAGAGGCAGGGACAGCTGCAGGTGGGAGAGACTTATGACCCAGGTACTCTCAGAATGATTAGAGGTACTATCTGTGTCTTTTCTACTTTGGCTTCCTTACTGATAGACACAGGTGCTAGTCATTCCTTTCTGGATGCTTATCTTGTTTGTGACCTTGATATCCCAGTTGAGCCATTGACTCGACCCTTAAACTTAGAAACACTGAATGGAGAAGATTCAGAGATCACACAACTCTGTAGATAGTGTTACCTGACCCATGGAGGCGAGAGTTTCGGTTGGAACAACTTGGTGGTAGGGTCGAGGACTTATGATTTCATTCTTGGAATGGATTGGCTATCCACAGTTCATGCCCAGATCGGTTGTTTTAGGAGAAGGGTGTGGTGTTTCCGTAGTGATGGAACGTGGTTCACTTTTTTTGGTGAAGGAGAGACCCATGCAACGCAGGATGGACTTGTGCATAGGAAAACACAGCCGATTTCACATTAGTTGGCTAGCCTAGCCCTTGGCGCATTAGATGTTACGAGTTTCCAATTTCCAGCAGTAGTGTCTGAGTACGAGGAAGTCTTTTCGGGGGATGTCCCCAGACAACCTCCCCATCAAAAGATAGATTTCTGCATTGAGTTGCAACACGGGATGACATTGATATCAGCATCAACATATCGGATGGCTCCTACAGAGCTTCATGAGCTGAGAGTGTATCTGGATGATTTGTAGAATAAGGGCTTTGTGAGACCAAGCATTTCACCCTGGGTGGTCCCAGTGTTGTTTGCCAAGAAGGAAGATGGGAGCTTGAGGCTATGTGTTGATTATCGGTGCTTGAATCGGGTGATATTGAAGAACTGGTATCCACTACTGAGGATCGATGACCTCTTCGACCATTTGAGAGGGGAACAATGGTTATAGAAGGTAGATCTACGATCAGGCTACCGCCAGTTGTGAGTATGGGATGAGGATATAACGAAGATGGCTTTCTGATGTCTTTATAGTCACTATGAGTACTTGGTGATGCCCATCGGCGTGATGAACGCCCCAGCAGTGTTCATGGGACTCATGAACCGGATCTTTCAGCCCTCTCTAGATGCGTTTTTAGTGGTCTTTATCGACGATATCCTTGTGTACTCTACGTCCAAGTAGGAGCACACGAGACACCTAAGAATGGTTTTGGACACACTCTAAGAGAACCATTTGAATGGGAAACTCTCGAAGTGTCAGTTCTGGTTACAGGAGGTCCCCTTTTTTGGACACGTTATCTCTGAAGATGGTGTAGCAATGGACCTAGGCATGGTAGAGGCAGTGTAGTATGGGAGCCACCCCAGAGTGTGACGGAGGTACAGAGTTTCCTTGGATTGACAGGCTACTATCAGAGATTCATTCTTGATTTCTCCAAGATTGTAGCACCCATGATAGCTTTGAAACGAAAGGGGAAGCCTTTCGTGTGGGCCGAGAAATTCCAGGAGGCTTTCTAGTAGTTGAGACAGAGTTTGATGAGTGCAGTGATCTTGAAATTATCGGGGGAGGGAGTCGAGTACGTAGTATTCTGCGACGCATCAGGAACCAGGCTTGGTTGTGTCCAGATGCAGAGGCAAGCGGTGATTGCCTATGGCTCATGTCAGTTGAGGCCACACGAGAAGAACTACATGATCCATTATCTTGTGTAGGCAGCGGTAGTCTTCACGTCGAAGATGTGGCGACACTACCTAATGGGTGAGTGGTTTTCTGTCTACTCTGATCACAATAGTCTCATATATATCTTTTTTCAGAATGATATGAATTTGAGGCATAGGCGGTGTCTTGAGTTCCTCCAAGACTACGACTTTGAGATCGTTTATACTCCTAGGAAGGGGAACGCAGTGGCGGATTCTCTCAATAGGAAATCCAATTCGCAGTTCCTGGATGAGGCGATGAGGCAGTTGGACTCTTTACAGTCATCCTTCATGGATGGATATGAGGGAGCTTACCTTCAGTCGATGGTTGTTACCCAAACACTCTTACAACAAGTCAAGGAAGCACAACAAGAGGATGCCAGCTGTAAGACTCTAGGTGCTCAGATATCAATAGGTGTTGCGGCTGATGGATATTCAGAAGGTGGGGAGCACATTTTTCTTTTCAGTTGGAGTATAGTAGTACCAGTGATGTTGCGGGAGGAGGTTCTAAGTAAGCACCATAAATCTCCTTTGGCGTTTCATCCACGCATGGAAAAGTTGTATGAGGACCTCTGACGTCAGTTCTGGTGGCCAGGAATGAAGAGTGTGTGGCAGAGTTTATTTCTCAGTGCCTTACTTGTCAGCAAGTAAAGGCTATGAACCTGGTGCCAGCAGGCTTGACTCATCCCCTTGAGGTGCAAGAGTGGAAGTGGGATGGGATATCCACGGACTTTGTGATGGGTTTACCACGTATGTCCAGGGGACACGATTCAATCTTGATGATTGTTGATCAACTCCCAATGTCTGCCAACTTCCTAGCCATAAGGGAGTAGAGTTCAGTAGAGAGCTTAGGATGACTCTACATGCAGGACATAGTTCGACTTCTTGGAGTTCCATTCACGATCATCTCATATCGTGATGCTCGTTTCACATCTTGATTGTGGAAGGGATTGAAGGAAGCTTTTGGGACTCAGTTACGCTTGAGCACAACATTCCATCCTCAGACCGATGGTCAGAAAGAGTGGACCATCTAGGTTCTGAAGGATATGCTTCGAGCTTGCATAGTTGACTTAGGTCATAGCTGGGAGGATCACCCACCCTTGGTGGAATTTTCTTACAACAATAGTTATCATTCAACTATTGGTATGGAACTATTCTAGTCTCTGTATAGGCGACCTTGCAGGTCACCACTTTACTTGACTGGCTAAGGAGAGTCATCACTCATAGTCCCAAAGATGGTGAGAGATACTACAGAGAAGGTGTAGGTCATACAGGAATAGATGAAGACTATGAAAAGTGGTCAAAAGTCTTATGCCGATAGGAGGAGGAGGACCTTGGAGTTCGAGGATGGAGACCATGTGTTCCTTCAGGTCTCACTTCGATGGGGATTGCAAATATTTGGCCGAGGCGGTAAGCTATCTCTGATGTTTGTTGGACCTTTTTAGATTCTGATTATATTTGGAGAGGTAGCGTATTACCTGGCTCTACCTCCTTAGATAGACCGTGTACACAACATCTTCCATGTGTCGTAGCTATGGAGGTACGAGAATGATCCATCACATGTTATCGATTGGGGCGAGATGGACATCGATGATGGAGAGACCTTGGTAGAGTACCTGGTGGAGATTGAGGATCATCAGGAGAAGATCCTTAATGGGAGAGATATTCCCTTAGTGCGTCTCCGGTGGCAGCACGGGAATATTTAGGAGAGAACATGGGAGTTGGAGGCTTAGATTAACGTGCAGTACCCACATCTTTTCAAGTAGACTTTGTTTTGGCTCTTCGGGGACATAAAATCCCTAAGTTGGGTGTGATATAATGTCCCAGATTTTTTAATGTATTATTTTAATATTATATGGGAATTAATTCGAGACCAGGCACTGAGACGGCATGTAGTTCCGAGGCCTGGGGAGCCTGGAACAAATGTTTGTATTTAATTTAATAATTCAATTATGCACGCGTGAAGTTTTCCTTAAAAAATGGAATAACTCTTGAATGGGTGCTCAGATTAAAAATCTGAGGGCACCATTGCATTCAAAACAACGTTTTTACCTTATTTGTGGCCTAACATCAGCCGGCGCAGGTCGGTGGTGAAATCTGATATTTTAACATAACCGTAATAAAATATTTATTGAAATATTTTATTTAAATCCTTGTTGAAACAAAAAAAAATTATTCTTTTAAATAGATATTTCGTAGGGATTGTCAAGATTACAATCCCCCTAACTCTAATTTTTTCTGGGGAGCTTTGGAGAAGACCTCCAAACCCGGCGACAATGTTCTTGACGATTTTAACCTTCGATGATGACGCGACAACCAGATCATCTCCAACGAACGCTGCAGATCCAGGTAGGATGTTTTTCTTTTGATTTTCCTTTCCCTATTCTTGATTCCCACAATGAACGCGAACTAATCTCGAACGGATTATCCAGCAGATAGATCGTTTTGCGAGCAGGGGTGATTAGGGGTTTTATCCGGAAATCAAGTACTCGAGGATTTATATATATTTTTTTGAGATTTCGATCTAACGACGAAGAACCCGGATAGTCACAAACAACGATCGAGGTTCATCCATCTTACTTGATTCATGTTTTCCCCCTAGCATTCTACATTGCGTTCTACGCGTTCTTGAAATAAATCGATCGTTGCGCATTAGTTTGTTGGTGCAACGATCTGAGATTGTTGATCCAACCCCTGAGCGATGTCACCGAGGTGCGACGACGGTTTAGGTAGGCCATTCGGAGCAGATCGGGAGATAAAAGTTTTTGGGCATTTTTCATCAAATGGATCGTTTGAGGTTTATGATCCGATTCAAGAGCTGAAAACACCCGTTACAGTGTTCGTATAATGAAACGAACCAACCCTTGGAGTATCGGGAAGAACGGACCAGAGAAATGCGATTCGAAATATCGGCCGAAGCGTGAGGAAGAAGACGAAATTTCTAGAAATTTCCCAACCACACATCGTGTAGTATGGGCTACACGATGGGTGTTCGTCGATAGGATTACATGGTGTGTACTTCGCGAGTACATGTACATGGGATGGGTACACGGACAAGGACACACCATGTATACCCCACCCCAATTAGACCCGGCTAGATACATGGGATACCCTATGTACAGGTAAATGGGAAGGTGACACAGACACGGGCAGAGACCGTGTAATGGCACATGTCCAGTGTACATGGAGCGAGCCCTAGGTCCTCAGACACAACATGTGTTTCTTCTACATTCTGTGTAGTTTCTTTCTATCTGACAAGTCGAATGACACATGCCGGTTAAATGGGCAGTACCCAGGGTCAAGGAACACGACTTGTACTTTTCTACACGCTTTTTAGTTTTGTTTTACACGACATGAACGAATGACATGGGCCATTTACACGGGAAGTACCTGGGGTCAAGGAACACAACATGTACTTTTCTACATTCCATGTAGTTTGGTTTTACACGGCTTGAACGAATAACACGGTCCATTTACATAGGCAGTACCTGGGGTCAATGAATAGGGCATGTAATTTTCTAAACACCATGCAGTTTGGTTTTACACAGCTAGAACGGATGACACGAGCCATTTACTCAAGCAGTACCCAGGGTCAATGAACATGGCGTGTTACCATACTACTTGACGTGTAACAATTTTTCATGTCTTGAGCCACTTGTCTTCTGTGACTTGGACTAGTTTTATTAGGGTTCGTCCCCTTAGTCTTTCTCTTTGAGGTTTCTCATATCATTTCCGACCTATAGGAGTATGATCCCTTCAACAGGACTTCCTAAATAGAGTTTTTGGAATCCCCTCTGTGAGAATTAGTACCAGATCCTCTATTCATTCCTAGAACCCAAGGTAGAGTTCTTGGTATCGACGTGACCAACATTACCCAGGTGTTGATCCTCTACATAGCGGATTAGCTCAGAATGAGTTGTTTGAATAACCCCATGATGTGGTTGTGATCCTCATAAGAGCATCATATTCACCTTGTACTATTGGAGTGTGTTCTCCCGGAACGAGTAATTAATATCTCTCTCTTAAGACATATGAGTTTGTTCTCCTTGTTATGTGCTTAGTGGAATCTTCGAGCTGGATCCTAGTGGCAGTATCGCGATGGTTGTTTGGGTATGAGTATGTAACATCCCAGGTAATTAAAGAATAAATAATTTTCATATTTATTAATATTTACGAATTAAATATTAATTTTAATTAAAAGGGGTTTCTACGTTCGATAGCATACTCGATACACAACGATGAGTTTCTTTGAAAACTTACGTTGCATACAAGTAATAAAATAATATTATTTTAAATGTTAGTTAACATGTAGTCGTTGTACTGGCGGGAATGGATAGAAATAACTAAAATATGATTATATATGTTTTTAAATGTATTTACATTTACCCAATAAAGGATAAAGGCGTAAAATACGGAAAGAATTCAATTTTAGGCATTTATTCCCTAATTTTCACTAAGGGTTCACTTATCACCTTTTGACGGCGAACTGCCCTTAAATATAGTTTTGATAAATCTTATAAATTATATTGGACCAAAAATAACTCTTCCATAGAATCGGGACATCAAAATTTTCTTTGTGTAAATTTATGGTATCTTTCCGATAAAGTTCATTTTTTTAATGAATAGTGTAAAATGTTGTATTTTAATTCAAAACCCCTTTTTAATATAATTTATTTATATGATTAGATTATCTTTTGAATTGGTTTTAAAGTGAAATTAGAAAATATTTTTAACATTAAATCCAATAGTGGTCGTTGGAATTAATTTCCCTTTGAAATTGAACTAAAATTAGTGTCAATCTTTTGATACTTATTGTTTCATAAAAACACGCTATTTTCTCTGACAGCGGGAATTAATTATTAAATTAATTAATGCAACTTATATGTTGTGAATTTTGTAAAATGGACTTAATTTTTGAATTCTGAATATCAAATATTGCTTATGGTGAATTTTTTGGATTTTTCTGAAAAACATCAATTTTTGATGAATAGTGAAACCACTAAGTGGTACTTATAAAAACTGATTTTTCCGTTTAAATGAAATTTTGCCTTCTTTGTGTTCTGAATTTAAAAACTCCGACATACATGGTTGTCATTAAGAAGTAAAATGTGGTTCAATGAGATTAAAATAATTTTTTGGTGAATAGTAACTTATTAAGTTTTTAATCGCGATTAGTGGTAATTAGTGTAGTTTAAGGTAAAAATAATGCTTTAATAAAATAAGATGAGCATGACACATGTCCTACCCTCATTGGTTTTGTCATGGCCGACCAAGACAAGCCATGGGTCAACTTGGGGACTCCATGGAGCCACATTGGTTGGGAAATGACATAAATAACTTTTTATTTAATGTAAAAGTAAAACTGACACAAAAATCATATGTTTTACAAAAACAATTTTTACATGGGGTTATAATGATCATATTTTTTATTATAAATAGTCATTGGAAATATAAAAATATTTCCTACATCATAGTAATTTTTTTTAATTTTTAGACATTAAATAAATTAAATTATTTATGACATAATAATGATGCAGCGATGACATCATTATTTGACGATTTAAATAAAATGGAAAGATAATGTAAAATCTATGAACTAAACATGTCAAAAACCTATTGGATGGGTAGATTTCGAACCCTTATCACCTTATCCACGAATTATATCAATGTGGGACCTTTTAAAACCGAAACACATTTTCAAATAAAGTAATATTTCTTTACATTCCAAAAGTGCCCCTCCTCTCCTCTTATAAAAGGCCCCCACCTCTACCTCATTTCACACACTCCCAATGAATTAGGCTCGGCCATCCCCTGCCCATTTTTTCTTTCCACATCCCTCTTCTCATCCTAGAGGAATCCCTTTGGGCAGAATCCTTTCAAAGGAAGCCTTTAGGCTCAAATCAAAAGGAGTTACACTTTTAAAGGACATTAAAGAACGATCGAGTCAAGTCGGACCCGAGGTAAGGGACTTCGTCTCAATCTCCATTCATTGAGGCATATTTCGTTTTATACACAACATTCTTTTATACGGTGTATAAACCCCTTTTAATTTTACTTTTATACAATAGTAATCTTTTTCTACGAAGTGTTTTACTAAAATACAAAAAGGAATGTTTTTTTTACGTACGCGGTGACAACGACCTTTTCCGCCGCCGCGAGTATTATTTGGTCTTTGGCTTCCTCAAGAAGCCGTAATGTTTTTAAAATAAAATAAATACCATATACTCTTTTATGTATTTTGGTATTGAAAATTGTTTTGATAAAGGATTCTATTATGTCAATATATTTATGATATATTGTGATTGAAATGTGGAAATGTTATCTTTCCATTATATTGGTTTTATGTTTTATGATTTTATGTTGGTACATGGACATTTTAACGGGTGGTTACGTTATAAACCATATGACGAGTGGTGCCATGAATACCAGGATGGGTGGTTACGTTATAACCTCTAATGCATTGGGTATGGAAGTCGGCCGTATGGCTATTCCATTAAGTATGTATGGAAATTGGCCGTATGGCTATCCCATTAAGTGATATGTGTGGAAGTCGACCGTATGGTTATTCCACTTAAGTATGTTTATGTCCCAAGTTACCTTTATATATGTTATGTGTTCTTTATATGGGTTTTATGGTAATCCTTTGGTTACAAAAAGGTATGTAATGATACTTTATTCGGTGAAGAGTTTTTACCACTTCATGAAGGTGAAGGTATTACTTTGATAGAGTATACATGGTTTACTTGATGTTTGAAAAACTAACAGTTTTCATTCTTTGTGTATCCCTTACCGAGTTTTTTATGCTCATCCCATGTTTTTTTGAAATGTTTTTCACAGGACTTAATGTGGAATAAGGTCAAGGATGGGATCAAGGGAATGTCATGCTATATAAAACATGGAACTAGACATGTTTCTTTTAAGAGTTTTTTTTATTATGGAAACTTAGTAGAAGTGACTACTTTGTAATCTTTTGAGATGTAATAGTTATGTTCTAATTCTCTAAAACTCTAAACCTGAAAAGATCCTCAAGGTGAATTATTCATTTAATTAAATATTAATTAAGGTTTAAGGCCGGGGCCTTATAGTTGGTATCAAAGGGAGGTTTAGACAACTTTAGGAGTTATAAAATTGTTAAATTATAATATGATTGAATTGATATAGCATTTACGGATTACCATGTTGCTTCGCCTAAGATATTTCTGTGTTCAGAATGGTTTTCCGTAGAGGAAACAAAGCAACTATGTTGGGACGACATCAGGAGGAAGAAAACCTACCAAATCAGCAACCTGAGATGGTCAGAATCGGAACTGAACAGTTTGTTGCAGTGATGGAACAGTTGACTCAGGCTATACGAGATCTGCTAGATCAACCCCAGAGGAACATGTCAGTGGTGGAACATTTCATGAGGCAACATCCCCCATCATTCAGAGGATCATATGACCCTGTGCAAGCTGAAGGGTGGATTGAAGCATTGGAGAAGATTTTTTATGTCATGGGATGTTCAGAACATCAAAAGGTTAGTCTTGTTGTTTACCGTTTTGAAGGTGAAGGTGGTCAGTGGTGGTCGATGGTGAAAAATATCAGGGATAGTGATGAGATTGAGGATCTTTACTGGGACGAATTCAAAGGTATGTTTCTTGAGAAATATTTTCCTAAGGTGGTTCATCTTAGGATGGAAAAAGCAGTTCCTAAAATTGAGGCAGGAGGATTATTCAGTGGCTGCTTATGAAGAAAAGTTCACTCGATTGGAAAGGTATGCTCCAAACTTCATACAAGATCTTGATAGTAAAATAAACCATTTTTACTCAGGGTTAAAGCCAAAGTATCGAAGGGCTTTAGCTTCTCGTGAGTTAAAAAGTTATGAAAAACTTGTTCGATGTGCGGAGAAGGTGGAAATGGAGTTTTCCGATGATCAGGTGTTCTATGACAAACAATAGAATAAGAGGTCTAGTTGGCAGGCAAAGTGGAAGAATTCATCAAAGAAGCAAGGATGTAAGAAAACCAAATATCCATCCTGTGAGAAGTGTGGTAAATGCATCCTGGAGAATGATTATCCAAGTCTGGTAACTGCTTTCGGTGTGGTAAGTCTGGTCATATTGCTTGTAATTGTAAGGAAGATGATCAAGAAGGCAATGGAAAGCCAACGGTAAGATGTTTTAAGTGTAATTAAATGGGTCATTATGCAAACGAGTGTCCAACGAAGAACTCAACTAGGGGAATGCAGCCAGTCTACAAGCAGAAAGGGGTGGTGAAATCCTTTGCAACAACTTCAGCAGATGTTGGGCCATCGAATGATGTGGTATCATGTACACTGTTTGTTTGTTCAGATTATGCCAATGTGTTGTTTGATTCAGGGTCTACACACTCTTTAATTTCTGAGAAGTTTTCTAGTAAATTGGAAATTCCATATCAAGATATGAATCCTGAACTTATGGTAAAAACACCTGGAGGGAACGTTGAGACAAAAAGGAATTATAAGAACATTCCTATCCTTTTGTGTGGAAAGAATCTACCAGCAAACCTTATTGTTTTTCCTCTAGTAGAGTTTGATGTTATTTTGGGCATGCATTGGCTTTCTGTTTATCATGCTAAGATTGACTGCAAATCTAAAATGGTTTCTATTCAGAAAGATTTTCAGTTTGTGTACAAGAATGAACCCTTGATTTTGATAACATATAAGGAAGTTGAGAAACTAGTAAAAGATAGAAATGAATGTTACCTAGCACATATTGTTGAAAATAAAGGAACTGTTCAGATTAATGATGTGCCAGTGGTAAATGAGTATCATGATGTTTTTCTTGATGAGTTGCCTGGTATTATTCATGATCGGGAAGTTGAATTTACTGTTGACTTAGTTCCTGATTCTAAGCCAATTTCAAAACCCCCTTATCGAATGGATCAAGTTGAACTTTTAGAGTTAAAGAAACAATTGCAGGAGTTATTAGATAAAGGATTCATTCTACCTAGCACATCACCATGGGGTGATCCTATCTTGTTTGTTAAAAAGAAAGATAGATCAATGAGACTTTGCATTGATTATAGAGCCTTGAATAATATTACTGTTAAGAACAAGTATCCTTTGCCTCATATCAATGATTTGTTTGATCAGCTCCAGGGAGCTCAGTATTTTTCGAAGATTGACTTGAGGTCGGGGTACCATCAGTTGAAAGTAAAAGAAGTAGACGTTCCGAAGACTGCGTTCCGTACTAGATATGGCCATTATGAATTTGTAGTTATGACTTTTGGGTTTACCAATGCACCTTCTGTATTCATGGACCTTATGAATAGAATTTTCCATGAGTTCTTGGATAAGTTTGTGGTTGTTTTCATCGATGATATTTTGGTTTTTTCTAAAAGTAAAGAGGAGCATGAAAGTCATTTAAGGGTTATCTTGCAAACCTTAAAAGAAAAGAAACTATATGGAAAATTCAGAAAGTGTGAGTTTTGGTTACAAAAAATTTATTTCCTGGGTCACATTGTTTCAAAAGATGGCATAACTGTTGATCCTACTAAAACAAAAGATGTTGAAGAATGGCCGAGACCCACAAATGTACCCGAGATCCGTAGTTTTCATGGTTTGGTAGGTTACTACCGAAGGTTTGTTGAAAAGTTTTCACGGTTATCTAGTCCAATGACTAAGCTAACTCGGAAGGGTGTTACGTTTATCTGGACAAAAGAATGTGATGATTGTTTTCAGGAATTGAAAAGAAGATTGGTGAATGCTCCTGTTTTGGCACTTCCATCGAGGAATGGTGAGTTTGTTATATACAGTGATGCTTCGTTGAAGGGACCTGGTTGTGTCCTTATGCAGAATGATCAGGTAATTGCTTATGCTTCACGACAGTTGAAAACTCATGAGGTAAATTACCCTACACATGATTTGGAATTAGCTGCTGTTGTCTTTGCTTTAAAAATTTGGAGGCATCATTTGTATGGAGTAAAGTGTGAAATATATACTGATCACAAAAGTTTAAAGTATATATTATCTTAGAAATAATTGAACATGAGATAGAGGAGATGGCTGGAATTAATCAAGGATTATGATTGTACAATTCATTACCATCCGGGAAAAGCAAATAAAGTGGTTGATGCTTTGTGTCGAAAAAGTAATGCTTCATTAGCAATGTTGCGTTTGGAACGTGATCCTTTGGTTAAAGATTTTATGAACTTTGGCATAGAAGTTTTTGGTGCGGGAAGTTCTTCTGTTTTGTTTCAGGTATCAGTGAAATCTTCTCTATCAGACAAAATCAAGCAAGCACAAAAGCAAGACAGTGAGTTACAGAAAAAGGTAGAGCTGGTTCAGAAAGATATTTTTCCTGAATTCAACATTGATAATGATTGTGTTTTGAGGTTTGGGAAGAGATTATGTGTGCCTTGTGATTCAAAGTTGAAGAATGAGTTGTTCTGTGAGGCTCATAGTTCCCCGTTTTCAGTTCATCCTGGCAGTACTAAGATGTACAGAGATCTGCGGGAGTATTACTGGTGGGATGGAATGAAAAGAGATATTGCTTATTTTAATGTAAAGTGTCTGACTTGTCAGTAGGTTAAAGAAGTGCGGAAGTTACCGAAAGGGATGATTCAGCCTTTACCAGTGCCAGAGTGGAAATGGGAAAACATATCCATGGACTTTGTTCTGGGATTACCGAGGACATCTCGAGGTAATAATGCAATCTGGGTTATTATTGATCGCTTGACTAAATCTGCTCATTTCCTTGCTATACGAGATACTTTTTCCCTAGATCAAATTTCCCGTTTGTATCTTAAAGAGATAGTCAGGTTACATGGAGTTCCCCTCTCCATTGTATCTGATCGTGATCCCAGGTTCACATCTAACTTTTGGAAAGGCCTTCAGAATTCGTTGGGTACTGAATTAAATTTTAGTACAGCTTTTCATCCTCAATCAGATAGGCAGTCAGAACGAACAATTAAGACCTTGGAGGATATGCTACGAGCTTGTTCGATGGATTATCAGGGAAGTTGGGACCAAAATCTTCCTTTGGTTGAGTTTTCTTATAATAACAGCTTTCATTCCAGTATACAGATGGCACCATTTGAGGCATTATATGGGAAACGGTGTCGAACTCCAGCATTTTGGTATGAAGTGGGTGAAAGGAAGCTGATGGGACCAGAATCGGTAGAAGAGATGGCAGAAAAAGTTCAGTTGATTCAGAAGCACATGAGAACAGCTCAGAGCAGGCAGAAGTGTTATGCAGATAACTGAAGGAAGAATCTATCTTTCGAAGTAGGTTATCATGTTTTTCTCAAGGTTTCTCCTCAGAAAAGTGTGATGCGATTTGGTAAGAAAGGAAAGCTGAGTCCAAGGTTTATTGGACCATATGAAATTTTGGAGAAAGTTGGATCAGTTGCTTACCGAGTGGCTTTACCTCCGCGTTTATCTCAGGTACACAGTGTTTTTCATGTTTCAATGTTGAGGAAGTATATGCCAGATCCATATCATGTTTTGAGTCTAGAGGTAGTTCAGCTGGAGGAGAACCTATCTTATGAAGAACAAGCAGTCCAGATTCTTGACCACAGGGAGCAGGTGTTACGGAATAAAGTGATTAATCAGGTAAAGGTTTTGTGGAAAAACCATGTGATTGAAGAGGCAACGTGGGAATCAGAAAATGCTATAAGGGATAAATACACCCACTTATTTTGACAAGTGAATAAAATTGCGAGGAAGAAATATCCAAAAGGGGGGAAGGATGTAACATCCCAGGTAATTAAAGAATAAATAATTTTCATATTTATTAATATTTACAAATTAAATATTAATTTTAATTAAAATGGGTTTCTACGATCGATAGCATACTCGATACGCAACGATGACTTTCTTTGAAATCATACGTTGCATACAAGTAATAAAATAATATTATTTTAAATGTTAGTTAACAAGTAGCCATTGTACTGGCGGGAATGGATAGAAATTACTAAAATATGATTATATATGTTTTTAAATGTTTTTACATTTACCCAATAAAGGATAAAGGCTTAAAATACGGAAAGAATTCAATTTTAGGCATTTATACCCTAATTTTCACTAAGAGTTCACTTATCACCTTTTGACGGAGAACCGTCATTAAATATAGTTATGATAAATCTTATAAATTATATTGGACCAAAAATAACTCTTCCTTAGAATCGGGACATCAAAATTTTCTTTGTGTAAATTTTTGGTATCTTTCCGATAAAGTTCATTTTTTAATGAATAGTGTAAAATGTTGTATTTTAATTCAAAAACTCTTTTTAATCTAATTTATTTATATGGATAGATTATATTTTGAATTGGTTTTAAAGTGAAATTAGAAAATAGTTTTAACATTAAATCCAATAGTGGTCGTTGGAATTAATTTCACTTCGAAATCAGACTTAAACTAGTGTCAATCTTTTGATACTTATTGTTTCATAAAAACACGCTACTTGCTCTGACAGCGGGAATTAATTATTAAATTAATTAATGCAACTTAAATGTTGGTAATTTTGTAAAATGGACATCATTTTTGAATTCTGAATATCAAATATAGCTTATGGTGATTTTTTGGGATTTTTCTGAAAAACTTCAATTTTTGATGAATAGTGAAACCACTAAGTGGTACTTATAAAAACTGATTTTTCCATTTAAATGAAATTTTGCCATCTTTTTGTTTTCAATTTCAAAAATCCGACATACATGGTTTTCATTAAGAAGTAAAATGTGGTTCAATGAGATTAAAATACTTTTTTGGTGAATAGTAACTTATTATGTTTTTAATCGCGATTAGTGGTAATTAGTGTAGTTTACGGTAAAAATAAGGATTTAATAAAATAAGATGAGCTTGACACATGTCCTACCCTCATTGTTTGTGTCATGGACGACCCAGACAAGCAATGGGTCAACTTGGGGACCCCATGGAGCCACATTGGTTGGGAAATGTCATAAATAACTTTTTATTTAATGTAAAAGTAAAAATGACACAAAAATCATATGTTTTACAAAAACAATTTTTACATGGGGTTATAATTATCAGATTTTTGATTATAAATAGTAATTGGAAAGATAAAAGGATTTCCTACATCATATTAATTTTTTTTATAATTTTTAGACATTAAATAAATTAAATTATTTATGACATAATAATGATGCAGCGATGACATCATTATTTGACGATTTAAATAAAATGGAAAGATAATGTAAAATCTATGAACTACACATGTCCAAAACCTATTGGATGGCTAGATTTCGAACCCTCATCACCTTATCCACGAATTATATCAATGTGGGACCTTTTAAAACCGAAAAACATTTTCAAATAATGTAATATTTCTTTACTTTCCAAAAGTGTCCCTCCTCTCCTCTTATAAAAGGCCCCCACCTCTACCTCATTTCACACACTCCCAATGCATTTGTCTCGGCCATCCGCTGCCCATTTTGTCTCTCCACATCCCTCTCCTCATCCTAGAGGATTCCCTTTGGGCATAATCCTTTCAAAGGAAGCCTTTAGGCTCAAATCAAAAGGAGTTACACTTTTAAAGGACATTAAAGAATGATCGAGTCAAGTCGGACCCGGGGTAAGGGACTTCGTCTCAATATCCTTTCATTGAGGCATATTTCTTTTTATACACAACATTCTTTTATATGGTGTATAAACCCCTTTGACTTTTACTTTTATACAAAAGGAATCTTTTTCTACGAAGCGTTTTACTAAACGACAAAAAGGAATGTTTTTTTACGTATGCGGTGACAACGACCTTTTCCGCCGTCGCGAGTATTATTTGGTCTTTGGATTCCTCAACAATCCGTAATGTTTTTAAAATAAAATAAATACCATATACTCTTTTATGTATTTTGGTATTGAAAATGGTTTTGATAAAGGATTCTATTATGTCAATATATTTATGATATATTGTGATTGAAATGTGGAAATGTTATCTTCCCTTTATATTGGTTTTATGTTTTATGATTTTATGTTGGTACTTGGACATTTTAACGGGTGGTTACGTTATAAACCATATGACGGGTGGTGCCGTGAATAACAGGATGGGTGGTTACGTTATAACCTCCAATGCATTGGGTATGGATGTCGGCTGTATGGCTATTCCATTAAGTATGTATGGAAATTGGCCGTATGGCTATTCCATTAAGTGATATGTGTGGAAGTCGACCGTATGGTTATTCCACTTAAGTATGTTTATGTCCCAAGTTACCTTTATATATGTTATGCGTTCTTTATATGGGTTTTGTGGTAATCCTTTGGTTACAAAAAGGTAAGTAATGATACTTTATCCAGTGAATAGTTTTTACCACTTCATGAAGGTGAAGGTATTACTTTGATAGAGTATACATGGTTTACTTGATGTTTGAAAAACTAACAGTTTTCATTCTTTTTGTATCCCTTACTGAGTTTTTTATGCTCATCCCAAGTTTTTTTGAAATGTTTTTCACAGGACTTAATGTGGAATAAGTTCAAGGATGGGATCAAGGGAATGTCATGATATATAAAACATGGAACTAGAAATGTTTCTTTTAAGAGTTTTTTTTATTATGGAAACTTAGTAGAAGTGACTACTTTGTAATCTTTTGAGATGTAATAGTTATGTTCTAATTCTATAAAACTCTAAACCTGAAAATATCCTCAGCATGAATTATTCATTTAATTCAATATTAAGTAAGGTTTAAGGTCAGGGCCATATAGAGTATATATGGATATTCTTGTTATATGTTCTGTAGACATATATTGTATGGAGCTGACTGTATCTTTCCTTTGTGGTATTTCCCTTGTTGTATTTCTTTTGAGGTTTTAGGGAGTCCTATTGGGTATTGTTATACTCACCCCTGTATGGGCTTTTCCTAAACATGTCGTGTCTTGTGCAGACGAGCGAGCCTTTGACATGATTCTTAGCGGACCATGACCAGAAGATACTCAGTGAGATCAGGCGGGCCGAGGTGTGTTCCTACGGCTACAGATTACAGTCCCATTACCATTCCTTAAAGGTTGGACTTTTTTATAGACATTCTTTTGGTGGGATTGTACGTTTGGCCTAGGGTTTTACTATCTTGTACATTACTTTCCTGTCGTACTCTGTGGTTGGGTTTTAGTGTATGCATGCATCATTTCCTTTTAGTGGTTTTTACTTCTCATCTTTGTGGGCTTAGAGATGTGTGTGTGTGTGTACAGGTTTATAGGCAATTCCTCCCATGTTAGTAGCATGCCTACTTCGTGCTAGTCACCAGCCCCGGGCCTATTGGAGGTGTTCTTGGGGAGTTACGGCTCAGTCCCCACTGGAACGGGCCATGACACCGTTTGTGGAAGGTGATATCTTGGGCCTTGGATTGAAATAGAAATTTCACCCTATATTCAATGGCCATTGGGTAATGATGAGTTTATTATAGATAGTTGAATAATTATGTATCAAGTATCTAGGTTTATGACAAGATAATGTAGCCTTCATGATGAGATATTATGACAAAAGTATTATATTACAAATTGAGTGTTTGTATGTGGATGTTGTAATTGCAACATTAAGTTCATTTTCTTGGTTTCCCTAACCCCTTTCTAGATAGTAATCATGGACATTAGGAAAACCGACATAATTCCAATAAAAAAGAATCCTAGAGGGTTTCATACTATGTGTTTTTGTTCATCTCTATTAAATTCTATTGGAATGTAATAAATGGAATAAATATTATTAACAACATTGAGGAATAAATTTATTCCAGTTAAAATGATCACATAAATCAAATAAATATTTATTCACTGGATTCTAAAAAAATATATTTATTCACTTTATTGAAAATTTAGTAAATATTTATTTACTAGATTAAAATAAAAATATTTCTTTAATAGAATAAAAAAATTTATTTTAATGTTCAATAAATGGAAGAGGAGTTCAAATAGACCAAGACAATGTCCATTGATAAATTAATGATTTACATGTTGTTAATTAATGTTCATCTGGTTTCCATAAGAAATAATAATAGTAATTTTATCATTATGTGGCATGGGATCTCATTTATGGTTCTGTTTGGGGAAAGTTGGTGCACAATAAATAATTGTGATGTTATTGTTATTATGTGGAATGGGTTTTCTCTAATATATAAAATTGAATTTAATTACAATTTTGCAATTAAATATTATAATTGAAATCCCATATTGATTAATAGGTATGTACATCTATTTTTCCAAACCCCAAGGAGTTGATAATTTTATAGCTAAACATTGTCCCTCTTGACTCCTCTCATCTCCCCCTATCATGAACAAGAGATGTTTTTCCAGACCAAAGAATAAGATATCAAGAACAATCATTGCGAGGAATTTGTTCAACTTTACTAGAAATAGTTGAATGATTATAATTTATCCGAGACCATTGGAGCACATGTGGATCACCGCTACAGAGATTCTACTATGTATCCTTTTAAGTGCAATGAAGGCAATTCAGAAGGCTTATTTTAGATGACCAACGATCGCCAACAAATAAAGTACCAAAGACCCAGGTATTAAATTTCTTCACAAATAATTGAATTAATTATGAACATGATTCACAAAATCCTCTTTCTGGGATCCCACAATATTATTATCTATTTTAAAATACTGGATTTAAATCTATAGATACTGGTGTTCATCATCATTTTGATCCCATATTTGTCATTGATTATATAGAAATAAAATTTGGTCCCTCTTAACCACTATTCTTCCATTGCGTCCAGATCCTACAAGTGGTATCGAAGTGGGACTCATCATCCATTAGAATTATATAAATAAAATCTTCGTGATATATGATTGAATACTTATTTTATCAATTCATGTTTAATTGTTCATGTAATTTGAATATCAAGATATGTTCTTCAACTTTTCATTCTTCATATATCTAAGAGAAACAATTAACTTTTTAATTCAATTGAAATAGTGGATCTCTTGAGGAGGTGTCAATGATTCTATCCGATAACACAAAAATACACACCATGTATTCGAAGTTACACATCGTGTAATATTCCATACATGCCATGTAATCTGGATTACACACTGCGTAGTTGTGTTCTGTGCATCAAGAGTAATTTAGAAATTCCACAATCCATTATAATTAATGAAACCTAGTGTAGTAAATTCATACACTGCATGTTGACCAGGAGAGAATAGTGCAAGGTCTTCCAAAATACACACCTTGTGTCTTAATAATATGGACTGAATAATTGAATGTTAGTTTTATTATATGTGGAATTTGTTGCATTTATGTTGATGATCATGACATAGACCATTCATTTGAATGTGATTGGTATTAGTTTAATTTATTTTAAATCAATTTTTTTCACATGTGATATCTCTCCTCAAAAAAATGATGGGCCTATATAATCATAGCTACATTGATGTAAACCACACTTTTACCCCTCACCAACATGCTAGTTTGAAAGCATATGTAGTAGATGGAGCTCCCAATCATGTGGAGACGATTCAAGTAAGGAGTTGAGGTGAAACCAATCCAAGTAGATATAATGGTGGATAAGTGGGATGTTATAGACATGAACCATAAATAGTTTAAGGTTTTTTTCCCTTGTTTCAATGGGTAGTTTATCAACCAGTAGATAAACTAACCATCAGAAGATCTCATGATCATTCCCTTTATTTTATTATAGTCATATGCATAGATTATCGTTGTGTATGTGTTTTCATGGTCAGATAATTAATAAATTAAACAAGCATTATATAGGTAAATAAAATAAACTAGGCTTATGTGTAAATATTATCAAGACATGGTTAATCACTTATGTTTTTCCCACATAATATTAACAATCATGGGATTATTATAATAAGAAATTTATGCATAAGAGAAATAAATTCATCAATAAATCATTAAGAGATACTAATCCTTTCGTTACTTTATTAAGGGATAGACTAAATAATACTATGTGTTTTACCAACCCTTGTTTGGACACTTACATTTATAGATGAAGACCTTATGAAAAAGCATGTTAACCACACGCGGTGCACGATTGCACGCCGGTTACCCAAGCGTTTACGCGGCGCCGGCCCCCGTTGGGGAAATGGGCTTCACCCCTTGGGTGGGCCTGGGGAAGGTAGGGGATTCGCGGGCCACTGCATGCCTGACCGCGTACCCACTCGGGGGATGGGCCATCACCCGCTTTGTTTCCCGGCCCCTACCTTTTCGTTAAGAAAGAAAGGAAAGAAATCCAAATCAAGAGTTCTAGATTGCGGAGTCCAATCAACGGATTAAGGAGTTGCAAGCCTGTAGTTTGAAAAGACATGCCTACCTAAATACCTTAAAATAACTATACTAACCCTTGTTTGGGTTTTTCTAAGGGTAATATGGATCCTTTCCACTATAATGTCCAAGAAACAAGACATTCCGAGTTCAACGGTGAGGGTCATTGGGACTTGACTATATAGTGGGATACATTGTAATGATAATTTATTATTTATCATAAAATGTAATCAGTATAGTAATAATTATCTTCTCTTAATTTTATAATAAAATTGAAAAAAAATCAACTATACTATCCAGATGATAAATACATGATAAAGACAACATCCTCAGGGTAGTAACTTTTGTGAATTGTTTTTATGCCTTTAGGTCATTCTATGAAATGAATAGAAATATTATATGCTAGAGTCCTCCTTACCTAATCCTCCTTCCCAAGAGGAAACTGATGAAAAATTCCTGGAATATGAAAATCCTATGGACGACATGATCAATGTTCAATGTTTGATGTTATAATAAATGTTCATTGAACTCAAGAAGTCTCACGAAAACATGGATGCATATATCATGCTTGACAGCCTATATGGTCCTTACGAGGATACACAAATTTTGGAATGGTTTCGGATCTCCAATGCACTCTTTCAGAGTAATCATGGATATGATTCCTCAGCTAGGCCTCACATAGTGAATCACATTGGCCACATTGAGTTCATAGAGGTTCTAGGGTATAGAAAATCCAAATAATTGGGTACTTATCTCATTCTCACATCAGTCCCTTATAGCTTCTCTAGTTATTCTTGAATATTTTAATATGAACAACATCGAGAACTCTCTAACAGATCTTCTTATCCTCCTTCTCTAAGTGGATAAATACATTAAGCGGGAAAAGACTTTGGTCCTTTTGGTGAATAATAGGAATAGGAAGGTGAAGATATTTATGCATGAAGCATCTTCACACCATTCCAAGAAAAGGAAGATTGATGGGGGTGGAAGGGAAAATGAAGTTGTTTATTTCCCAAGTGGAAATAAGGATCAATAGAAGGAAAACTACTCCCATCTAAATAAGAATGGGGATGTGTTAGTTGTGTTTTCTATCGAGTTCAATTAAAACATTCCCACAAATTTGGTATTAGATATAGCATGTGGTTATCACATATGTATCCAAATATTGACACCAAGTAGATTTCGATAAATTGACCATGGGATGGTAGATCTATGAGCAACCATTGGAGAGAGACTTATTGTTGTAGCTATTCAGGACTACCACCTCACGTTATTAATGGGTATGAAGTTGGTATTAAAATGTTGTTATTATGTGCCTTATATAAAAAAAATACATTATTTATATATAAAATACACATATAGATAGATTTATATTAATGTTTATATATAAATTTTTCTTCTTCTATAAATATATCATTTTTTGGAAAGGTACATTTATATAATTGTCTTTATGTGTTGAATTAGACAAACCATCTACTGGAAATCGATAATGAAACTTCTTAACTTGCCTCATTCAACACCCAATTTTGGAATCACCAGCTAGGTCATGTAAATGAGAAATGATTAACAATGTCACATCTAGAAGGATATTTAGATTCTTTCAAGCTAAAACTACTTGGTGTATGTCACACATTTTTATAAGGAAAAATGAAGAACCCCCCATTTAGTGGGAAAGGTGAAAGAGCAAAAGAGCTTCTGGAATTGGTTCATACTAATGTGTGTGGCCCATTTCTAGTTGAATCAAGGTGTGGCTACTCATACATAATATCTTTTATTTATGATTTTAGTATAATTGGATATAACTACATAATGAGTTACAAGTTAGATTGTTTTGATAAGTTTTATGAATACAAGAATGAATTTGAGAACCAACTTGGTAAGAAGATTAAGAAACTCCACTCAAACCGAGGTATAGAATATCATAATCATGACATCATTGATTACATACCGGTGTTTGGGATCCTATCCTAACTCACTCCTACTAACACACCTCAGTAAAATGGTGTAAGAGAAAGGAGGAACCACACCTTGTTGATCATGGGGAGATCAATGATGTGTCACGAATGTCTACCACTATCCTTATGGGGATATGTGTTAAAAACAGCTACATAGATAAAAAACCAAGAAAAAACTAAATTGATAAATGATATTTCATATGAGCATTGAAGTGGAAGATAAGACATGTTATTGAATTTACATGTGTGGGGAATCAAAGTGTATGTTAAGGGATCTTTAAAAAACAAAACTCACACCATGAGGAACAATGTGTACCTTTATAAGATACCCCAAGGAAAAAAGGGGATATTACATATATTACCACTCATAAAAAAGGCTATAGTAGAAATACATGAAATATTCCTTGAGGGGGAGCACGTATCCAAAAGAAATAGTGGGATTGAGATAGACTTTGATGAAGTTGAGGCTCAAGGTACAAAATTGTTGGTACAAGAGAAGATTCCACAAACCCCATGGATGAAAGATCTGTTCTAGAGACACAAATATTACATAGGAGTACAAGAGAGATTATAGAACTAGAACCATATTGTTTTCTAGATAATGAGGGTGGTGACTCGTTATTAGGGTATAATTATGATCCTCTAACCAATAAGGAAGTAGTACGTGACACCGTCATTGGATTGTGGAAAGATTCAATGAATTCTAAAATAGACTCCCTGCACCAAATACAATTATGGATTTTATTAGATCCTCTAGTAGATGTAATTCCTATTGGTTTCAAATGGGTATTAAAGAATAAAAATGGACAAGGAAGGACAAGTCTGTACCTAATAGGGATGAATGGTTTCAAATGGGATAAATCATCTTCAATTCATGGACTATGACGAAACCTTTTCACTAGTTGAAATAATAAAATCCATCAAAATTCAATTGGCAATTGCTGCTTACCACGACTATGAGATTTAGAAATGGATTTCAAAAAAGCCTTCCTTAATGGGAACCATTAGGAAGATGTATATATGACACAACTTGAAGGGCTTGTGACTCCAAATGATTAAAATAAGATGTGCTAGTTGAAAACAGTCCATATGTGGATTAAAGATGGTATCCCGATCATGAAACATTCGTATTGATGAAGACATAATAGAATACGGTTTTATAATGAATGAATGTGATCATTATGTCTACAAATTGTTGATTGGGAGTGCATTTGTTTTCCGAATAGTATATGTTGATGAAATATTACATATTATAAATGAAATAAAAGTCTTACAGTCTATTAAGTCATGGTTGAATAAATTAATTTCCATGAAGAAATTGGGTGAGGTATCATATATTTTTGAGATCAAAATCCATCATGATAGATCCAAGTTATTTTTTGTCCCTATGATAAAGTACATACTTGAAAAGATACTGAAGATATTAAGTATAGAACAATCCAATAGGGGATTGTTGTCATCATCACATGAAACTCATCATTCCAAGAAAATGTGTCCTCAGACGCCTGAGGAAAGAAATAGAATGTCAAGCATTCTGAATGAATCACTGATTGGGTCAGTCATGTATGATATTCTATGTACTAGGATAGATGTCCCACATGCATTGACTGTGGTAGGAAGATATCATGCTGATCTAGGTGACCTCCATTGGATGGAAGTCAAGAATATCCTTAAATATCTAAGGTGTACTAAGGATATGTTCTTGATTTATAGAGGATTTGAGGAACTAGTCATTAGAGGATATGAAGATGCTAGTTTCCAGGATGATCCAGATGACCTGAAGTCACAAACAGGATAGATAATCACTTTAAATAGATGTGTTTGAAGATAAATGATATCAAATAAGTTTTAGTCATACATTATATAATAGATTCTATGTAAATAATAACTTATGAGGAAAATAAAGAAGTAGATCAGAATATGAGCTTCTTTCAAGAGATGGATATGGTTCCTAGAAGTAATGATCTCATCACACACTATTGTGTATATACTACAACAATGTCTCTTGCTAAATATCCAAGGTAACATCAGTGAACGAAGAACATACAACATAAGTATCATATCTTGAGGTATTTTTCTCATAGATTTGAAGTTATAGTGAGCATTATTTCCACAAAAGACAATGTGAGAGACACCTTTAATTGGAAAAAACATGATCATCATGTGAGGTATAGTGGATTGAATGTCATAGGCTGTTGGATCTAGTCCAAGATGAAATCAACTATTTTTACTTTTATTACATGAATATGTGATTTATTTAAATATTAAACATCTTATTACATATTGTTCATTATTATGCATTACTATAATATAATAATGACTAATAGTATTTTTCTGATTAATAAGGTCATATCAATTTAATAATATGATGGGAACCAATATGTGCTATGAAAATATTCTTAAATATTTTTATACAGTTTGATGATATACTATGAAAGAACACATGGTATACAAACATTAATGTGAGAGTACTCATAAAAAGATGATACTTCTTCTCATGAAGTTTTCACTTGGTAATGTGCAAGATGAGAGATTATGAGAAGAGACCTGCTAGTAAAAATTCTGCATGTTTTAAAGTCTTTAGATATTCCTATCTTCGATCATGTGTAATGGTACATAGACTTTAATATTATCATTAATATGTGTCAAGACTCACACACATATATTTTATAATGAAAACATACATTCCATATGTTGGAAGGATGTAGGGTGTATTGGGTGTGTCATGAATGACATGTTATTAATTGATAAGTCAAGGAAGGGTTTGTCCCTTCCATTTATAAAAGATTATATATTGGCCATATGATTGAAATAGAACTATCACCTTAAATTACATGGCTATGGCGTAACTATGAGTTTATTTTTGGTAGTCAAAGAAAGACGTGGCAAGCATATAGGTTGAGGACACTATCATGAATCCTTCTAGATGAGATATTATGACAATGGAATTATATTACACAATGACCATTTGAATGTGGATGTCATCTTTGAATATTTATGATATTTATCTTGGGTTCCTCGACCCATTGAAGATAGAAATCTTGTACTTTATCAAAAAACTCATAATACCAACAAAAAATAATCCTAGAGGGTTACAAACTAAGGGTTTCGGGTGATCTTGATTAAATTATCTTTGAATTTAATTAATGGAATACACATTATTCCCAAGAGAGAGGAATAATTTTAATCAATATAATATGATCGGTTATATTGAATAGAAATTTATTCCCCAGGTAATGAATAAAATATATTTATTTACTTTTTTGAACATTTAATAAATATTTTTTTACTATATTGTAGATAAAAAGTATTTATTTCAGAAAATAAAATATTTTATTTGTGTTTTCAATAAATGGAATATAATTCTGAAAGGACCATGACCATGTCCATTGATAAATTAATTAATTAGAAGTCGGAAAATATTTTTTATCCAGTTGGCATAAGAAATAATAATAATACATATATCATTATGTGGAACGATATTTCATTTATGGTTCAATTTTGTGCATGTCGGGCCACCAAAAATAATTGCGATTTTATTGTTATTATGTGGAATGGTTTTTATCTAATGGTTATAATGGAATTTAATTGTTTTTTTATAATTAAATATTGTAACAAAAATACCATGTCGATTAATTTGCATATATGTCTATTGTACTAACCCCCTGTTAATTGAGAATTGTTTAGCCAATAATTTTATTTCTCGACTCTACTCATCTATCCCTCTCATGAATGAGAGATGTTCTTTAAGACCTATGAATGAGAAATCATGAATGATCTACTCGTGAAATTCGTTCCATCATGCTAGAACCCAAAGAATGAGTAGTGTTGATCGGAGTCCATTAGATCATGTTTGGATCATCGCTAGGGAGATTCTGCATTGGATAATTGCAAGTGCAATGAAGGAAATATAGAAAGTTCATTCAGGACAATCAACGATCATAAAAAAAATAAATTACCAAAGATACAATTGTTTAATTTATTCATAAATTACTAAATAAATTATAAACATGATGTGAGATATCAACTTTCTTGGATCTGGAATTATTCTTATTTTTGATTGTATATTTTATTTCAATCCATAGATAATGTCATTTATCGTCATATTGATCACATATTTGTCATCAATTATGGTAAAATAAAATTTGGGCCCTCTCAACCACCACACGTCGATTTCATCTAGATCATAAAAACATATCAAAGGAATAAAAATATTTATGGTATAAATCCTATATATATTGAAGGAGTTGATGTTTTTTTATCATTTTCATCATTAAAACCATATGTTTTTGAAGATGGAAAAATTAAATTTTCATGTACTAAATGTGATCATATGAGGTAGGATACATTTCACAATGTTGGGGGTTATCAATTACATTTTGGATTTTGAAAAAAAATAAGATGTTTAATACCAACATTGTGAGTGTTGTTCCAAAAAAGATACTAATAATTTTTGTTCTAGATCCATCAAAATTTTAATTTTTAGTATATGATGTGGCTGGTCTACCTTTTCAATAAAAAAAACTCATGTTGATATAGATTGAAATTCTATGTCGGAACCTTCCCAGTTTTATGAGTTGTTGAAGTCTATTGTGGATGTCTTATATCATGGCCGCAAGATAAGAATATTTGAAATAGTTTCAATTTTTTTGGATATTAAATTGGATAATGGAATACCAAATAGATATTTGGATCATATATCCAATTTGGTTAATGAACTGTTACCTGAAGGAAATGTGTTTCCTATAAATTTATTTGAGAGGAAGAGTCTGGTTTGTAATTCGGGTATTGGGTATCATAAGAATCATGAATTTTCAAATGGTAACTTCTTATATTATGGTGAAAATGAGTTTCTTGTTAGTTATCCTACATGTGTATAATCAATGTACAAAGTGGATCAACTAGGGATGTCTAGATATAAGAAGTTACCATTTGAACATTCATGATTCTTATGATACCCAATACCCGAATTACAAACCAGACTCTTCCTCTCAAATAAATTTATAGGAAACACATTTCCTTTAGGTAACAGTTCATTAACCAAGTTGGATATACGATCCAAATATCTATTTGGTATTCCATTATCCAACTAGGGATGTCTAGATATATTAATATGTAATAGTTGAGGTATTTCCCACTTACACCCAGATTTCATCATTTATTTATGTCTTAGAACATAGTGTCGTTGATTTCATTGAACAAACCCAATATTTAATCATGTAAAAGCTTAAATAATCCATCAGATGGTGATTCAAGGAATCATATTGACAATTTACATATATGTTTTCATTTATAAGCTTGACTTGTGTGATTAGATCTTTCTACTGACGGTTTCTACCCATTTGGTTCTTACAGTAGTCAATATTCTCTTTGTCCCTTATTTATAACTATGTACAATTTACCTACTTGGATATTAATTAATGTTCCATATATCTATTTGACCTTATTAACTCCAAGAGATCCAAAATAATAATATCTATTTTTATTTTAATTCATTGTTTGTGGAGTTAAATTTATTATAGAGTTATGGTATGAATACATATGATGTTGTTGTGAAATAAAATTTCATACTGAAAGCTATATTCTAGTGGAAAATTAGTAACTTCCCATCATATGACAAGTTATCTGGATGGAATACACATGGTACAAAATCATGTTCAAACTATATAAGATATAATAAATCATTTCTACTTATAAATTTATGAAACCCTTATTTTTTGACCATCATCAAATATTTCTTCATAATGATCATCCTTTTCAGAGGAACAATTATAATTAAAAAAAGTTACAATTCCAAGAGATAGACCTTCAACAATGATACCAGATATTGAGTTAAAACCTATTATCTCTTGATTACCTCGCATTACCTTTGTACTTACTATAAACCAAAAAAATTATGTTTTAGGAAAGAAAACAATTAGATAAAATGTTGAATGTTTTGGGATCTGCCTTATTTATCTGATTTTTTGACCCATCACATGTTGGATGTCAAACAAATTGATAAAAACATATTTTATAATATATTTTATAATGTTTTTAAAACTGATGGTAAGACCAAAGATAATGTAACGTCATGATTAGATCTTTCCCAAATTCATAAGTGATAAGAAGTTGATTTATTTAAAAATGAAAGATCATATAAGTTAATGAAGCCAAAAGAGTCTTCTATAGTATCCAAAGAAAATAATTTTGTGTTTTGTTTTTTTATTTTTTATTTGAGTCTTCTAGATGGTTATGACTTCTGTTTGGAAAGATGTGTTATAATTATTCATATTACTAAATTAAAAAGACACAGTTTTCTTGATAAAATAAAAATAATTATACCGATTGGATTTAAAGGTTTATTAAATTCTATTATTTGGGACTTTCTAATAAAAATATCATATTTTTCTGAGACTTCTATATGGTTACAATATAATAAGATTCACTGAGGACACTACACGGATTTTTTGTTTTAATTATAAGTAAATTGAAAAAAAATATTCCCACTGCCTTTCTTTGACTCAATGGAACATTTGATGTTACATTTCCTTTATGAAGAAGAATGTGGATGGCTGATACCATTCTGATAGATGTACCGATTGAGGAGATGCATAAATAAATTTAAGAATGATGTATGTTACAAAGCATTTTTTGAAGGATCAATTGAGGAAGATTATTTATGGGAGGAAATTTATTTTTCCCACACTCATGATTTTAAATCTGAATATCTCTCAAAATATAACTATATGGGATGTAAAAAGAGAAATTTTAATGATTAAATGAATAATAAATTATCATATTTTAATTAGTCTAAACATTACTTTTGTGGAGATCATGAAAAATGGATCTCAGATGATGAATGCCACATGGATCAAACATATGTTCTCAACAACTATGAAGAAATGACACAAAGATTATTGTGTGATATCATATTATTATCCTATAATTATTTTAAATAAAATTGAAATAGTTTTATTTTTAGTTTATGTGATAATAATATCAAGAAATAGTTACCAGAAATTACTATATCTACTCTTGATGAATGTCGGCCAAAAAATCACAATTGGTTTTAAAAATAGGCAAAGTAAATTGTTTATGGCTTAACATAAAAATAATATTATTACATTTTATATTGATATTTTTTCAAATTTTCATGAATCTCAACATGATGATAAAATTGATAATTAATTGTTTGTATTTAGTAACCTTCTATCCAAAATGTTTAAATCTTATAATTCATATATGGTGAATCTCATTCGATTTCATATACATGAATATGGAGTTTCAAAAAAATAATTAGTATTGGTGGTTTATTGATCGTATATCAACATAGAAAAGGTGAAGTTGAATTTTATGGTATGCTAGAAGAAATAATTGAATTATGTAATCTGGTACAAAATTATTTTACGATGTCAAATTTCATGGGTTGGATATTGATAGTGGGTTGTATGTTTATATACACCACTGAACTGTTGATATTAAAATTTTAATCCTGCTTAGTGTAAATGAAAAATTTCTATTGGCTCATTAGGAACATAAAATGTTTCATGAAAGTTATTGTGACCCATAAATAGCATTAAGTGATTGGTGGAGCATCATACAAATGAAATTTTGTTAAAACAAATTTATCCAAAGTTAATATGGTTTCTATGTTGTCTTGGGAAATAATATTTTTCAATGGACTACTATAAATCCATATTTTCTATGAAGAGGAATAAATATTGATTATGAAACCCCAAAATTATTGGTTGATGGTGGTGATGATGTTCTTCATGTAAAAAATTAATTTTAAATAGAAAGATATTATAAAACTATAACTCCTACAGAAATTTATGATACTGAGGGGGAATATGAAGATACTAACACCATCATACATGAAGATGAGAATTTCAAGGCTGATTGACACAATTAAAGGACGGTTATAATCGTATATGCTATATATCTATATATAATATGTGTCTTCAATTATTTTCTGAAAACATTCATTCCATGTTTTAGATGCCCAAAGACTATTTATCTGATCTATGGTGATGAAACTGATTCTACATCAACTAACCCTCAGACTAAGGGTGGTTCAATGACAACATATGGGGGGTGTTTTCTTATGGGATATATGACTACTGACCCTATACTTGAGAAATCTCCACATCTTAAGGAAGATCCATGTTTGTAGAGGTATTTTTAGTTGTGTAATTTAAGTATTTTTACTCAATGTTCATTAATTAATTTATATACTAATTATTTGATTGTTTTTCCTTTTTCACACCTTTTTGAATATAACTATTGAAAAAGGGAGTTCTATATTAAGGAATTATTTTTTCAAATCATGGGTGACATGGGATTAGATTCGCATTGATGGTCGGCACCGCTAGTTCAATCATTATATGGTACCTAAATAAATAATAGTTATTTTTAAATTTATTTCAATATTAACTTAACATTATAAATTTTTTAGAGGGTTTATGGCATCCCATCGATGATAGCATGTGGGATCTATCTAAAAAGCATGAGAGGTCTATATGAATGACCATAGCTATCATTATTTTCACAATCTAAGGAGAAGAACCTTATTAAAGGTGAGATTGATGGATTTAGATCAGGATTTCTGCACCCACTGACTAGATTACATATTATATATCATTTGCGATAAAGTATGATAATACTAAACATGATATATATTTCTGTGGCGAGAATCATGAGGTCAAGGGAACCAAAGGAGGAAGGAGCTGGCACATCATGTTGGATGTAGTGCATTCTTTTTGTATCAATAACATATGACATGTAATTTTTTAATAATTTATATATCTTTATTTGTGAATAATTTATTTTATACTCTTATAGGTAGTCAAACATTCCGATATTATAGAGCTCAATGTTTATAAGAAGATGTAAAATGATCCTATCACTAGAGAGATTATAGCTTATCTCGAGAATCATGTTGTGGTTCATATAACTATTTTTAATGTGTTTTGAAATAAAATAAAAATAATATTTTAACTATTTTAATTTTAAATATCTCTTGGTGAAGCCATATGAGGATATTAATTATTAGACACAAGATGGGTGTCCAACTAAGCCTGAGTATCAGACCAGCAGTGCATTAGTATTTTATTATGATTCATGGAAGTAGGTATCCCAATATGCCTTCATGAAAAGAATATTTTTGGTATCGAAAAATGATTGATGACTTTGAGTTATTATGGTACTTTTGTGATGTCGTCAACTATCTCTAAGGGAGCTCATATAGAGTCAACATCATCAGCAATAGAGTATGAGGAGAAGTTGAAAGCTCCGGGTGATCTTATAAAAACCATGCATAGGGATCAAGAGAAGCTTCATCGATAGTAGTAGCATGAGGGGGAGGAGATGGGTAGATGGAAGGAGCAATGACATGAGGAGATAAGGGATTAAATGTGACATTTGACTCATAGTTTATGGATGGAGTTCTCTCCACCACCTCTACTAGTTATCCCCACTCAGTGTTTTATATATTTTTTATAAAAATTTAAATGTTCATAATTTTTTTATATTTTTATTAATTCAGATATCTATTTATATATATATATATATATTACTATAGATATTGTCTTTTTATTATTTTACTACATATATTTTTTTAATTTTTTAATTTTTTAAATTTAAATTTATATTTTATTATTTTTTTTGTTACGTATTTTCGATGAGAATTTCCACCCATCACAAATACTTATTTGTGAATGGTGGATATTTCCATCACTAATGTTTGTTTTATATACCAAAAATTCCAATTGGCAATGTTATGCCTACCAGTGGAAAATATTCTTTTCTGTGACAACCCATCACAAAAAATACTGTTTCTGTTGTTGTTTTCTACAATGGGTTATTTGTAAGGGTGTCCCCTCGCAAATGACTATTTGTGATGGGATCCCATTGTAAATAACCCATAGAAAATACATTAATTTTCATTTTTAGCTTTCCTTATTACATAAAGTTACATAATTAATTTTAAAAATCTAATTCAATAATAATTTAAGAGAAAAACCTTAAGAAAATCTGTATATAATTAATTATTTAGTTCACCATTTATAAATACATATTTTACAACCATTTATATGATTCTAATATTAATTTGGGTAGAAATTGAAAAGAAATATATATTAGTTTCATGTATAAAAACCAAGCATAATGTTTCATCAAAATCAATTTCGTGTACTTCTGAGTACAGCTTAAATAAAAGTCAATAATTTTTTAGTGAAACTTTTATCTTATTATTTAATTGGATCATTTAATCACATTTGTTCCAATAATTTTTTTTCACTATGGGTCCTTGAATAAGATTTCACGATTCATTATTATCAATTTCCCCCAACTCTTCTATTATAGCTTGGAAACCTCCTAGTATTCAAATTCATCATCAATATCATATTTTTGGATAATATAAAATTTAATTATTTGATTACTAATTATGAATATTGTAATTTATTTTTTCCACAATTTTAGTCCCAGATGGTATTCTCAGTATCTCTAAGCTCTATCTTCCTTGTATTTGTTCATTTTGTCTTATAATTTTCCCTATAATACTTAGTGTTAGTAAAATGTACATATTATTCCAAAATCAGTATACATTTATATTTTTTTTCGTTTTATAGTTAACATCATCAGACATAATTTATACTTTGAAATGTCTCTTCATATCACATTTAAATTCAAGGAATATCACATCATCACTATCAACTATTTCCTCTAAACATTTTTTTAACTACTAGATGGAGTTCCATTTTGTGAATAGATAGGTAATATTATGTCATCAACTTCTTTATCATATATTATACCATTAATTCCCATCATATTGATCAGGAATAGACCCATACAACACTGTAAAGTTTATTACATTCATTTCTCTTGAACTAGTTTCTATAGGGATTCCAATCTACCTTTTTCCTCAAATTCTACCTATTTTTCATGATTCCACCTATAGTTATTGAGTGTAGTCATAACAATATTTCATTTTCATGATCGGTATGAATAATTATGGACATATTAATATCTATTATAATTTCCTATTTTCAAGTACACTATTTTCTCAGCTGTGTATGTGTAACTTATTTCATCCCTACTGACATGAAAATATATAAATTCAAAGAAATAATTTTAGGAATATCTAATACCATTATCATATCATTACCACTTCAAGAGACAACTTGTTTTTTTTTCAAAATCTGTTTAATTCATTAGAATCTATTCATAACACGAGACTTGTCAGACATTCACATGATACGTGTCCTTCTATAGAATTCATCAATTAATGTGTCAAAATTATCAATCTATATATTTTGATATTTTATCACCGACTGAAAAATATAACAGTGTATTAGATCTTATGGTTTCATAGTAATAATGGAAACTCCATTTTTGTTTCTATCCCCACATTTAAATTCATAAATGTTCTAAAAATATTATCAATTTTACCATTAATAATTGGAATATTTCTTCATACATTTTATTCAAATAATTTCCCAATTTTAATTAGTCCATAATTTCAAGCAATTATTTTCCATAAATCCTTATTTTTTATAAAATCATTGACAAGTATCTATCCAAGATTATATAATAAGAAACTTGTTACCATGGTTTTGAAATAGTTTTTTGATAAATTATCCATATTCCAAACACATCACAAAGAATCCATTGTTATTAAAAATTACATCAATTACATCATTAATGAGATGTGATACAATCATTGGGTTATGATTTTGGCCACAAAAAAATTGTATACAATGAAGAATGTTATAATTTTCTATACTTTTACATATCCATAACCATAGATTTTTCAGGAATATCTTTTTTTAATGTAACATATCCCCTATAACTATTTTAATAATTCTTTAAATTACATAAATCTCACATCATGCACGATTAACATCAACAATATTCAATACATTACTTATATGCTTTTTATTTTTATAGTGCACCTTATACATTATTAGATATTTAATTTTGTTTCCTGAAACATTTCATATTTTTTATATTTATTACATTGATCAAGTTGAAATGATTCATATCGATTAGATATGTTTCTTTGCGCACCACATCTACTATATGTTTCCTATAAAAATAAAAATTTATTCATCGTATCAACCATCCTATCAATTTGCTGATGCTTGTAGCTTTTCTGAATGTTTTATTTTTGTCTCCCAATTTATTTAATGTCTCCCATCACCATATGTGAAAAATATTTATAAAATCCACTATATGCTTCATCTTAAATAACATAAATATCCAACATATCTCTAAAACATTCATTTTTATAAAAAATTAGTATTTTCATATATTCATATCCATAATAAATTAGTTCTATTTTATGAATGCTTTACTTGATAATCTTTTTTGTATCTCATATGGATATTATAGATTGGATCAAAAATTTTATCAGGATATTTATCTTTCCATATGTGAGTCAGTTGTGAAATTTCTTCTTAGCTTTTTGTTGAAATATAATATTTTTTCTCATGGATTCTTAGGTTGTCATGGTTTCTATTTGAGTTAAAATTAAAGATGAAAATTTCACATATTATTCATCATCTATTATCATAAATATGTTGGATGAATAAAATATAGAATATTCACTTATGTATATAACTACCTTTTCATGGTCTTATTTGTGTTTCGATTTATTATTCTCACCCTCAATCATGTAATGATTAACTATGGCTACCAATTTATCTCCAGGAATAACTATGGAATTCATATCCTCAATAATCTATTTTTTTATAATTCAATTGTTTTAGTTTTTTAAATTCATTAACAATATTTTTTCTAGCTCTGATCTTATTTATTCTTGTCATATGTTTTCTTCAAATGTGAAATTTCATATTTAAAATTTCCAATATATTTTTGAGCACATCATTATTTCCATATTAATTATGTAGATTTAGATGATTCCACTTATTTATCATCATAATAATTACTATAGAATAATTCATTATATGATTAATAACTTCACTCTATTTAATATTCCTTAAAATTCTTTTTTAGGGTTTTGTTTTAGTGTGTCCACATAATCATTTCTCTCACCACTATTATAATCACTTTCTTAAATTACTATGAATTTGTTTTATTAAAAAAATTAGTCACATATTCAAATTATTCTATTTTAATATAGTATGACTTCCACATTAGGTACCATTATAAATAGAGGGAAAATTATCATTTTTGTAACCTTTACCATAAATTTAAGATTTCAGGATTAAATTGGTAGAAAAATTTCCAACTATCTCATACTCAAATAATTGAAATAAATATGACCACCATAGATACCTCTACCTCTAAGTAAGATTAAATACAAGAGAGAGAGGGTCTCCACATAGTCTTATATATTCTATTTTTCATCCAAATAGAACTAATTATATTTCATTTTAAGTGATATGAAATATATAAATTAAATTTCTTTATCCATTATTCATTTATTATTATGATCATGTCCTCTTATGATCTCATAATTATTTAAACCGTTTTTCATTTTATCAATATTAAAATCATCAAGATCCCTATATTATAGTCTTTGGACTATATAATAAATGAAATTAATATGTATTACATAATAATTCATTACAATATTAGGATATTTACATTTCTATCCATAATCTCAAACAGTACATACAATAACATTAACTGTTGAGAAAATTGTTTATATCAGTTTATGTTCTTAAATTATTATTTATTTAATCTATTGTCTATAAATTTTTCATTTTTTCTTCAATGATATTTGTATTTATTTTATAAATGGTATGATATTTTTACTATGTCTCATTGTAATTAGATTATTCTATGATATTAAATTAATATTTATCTGATAGAGATGTGAGTACTGTATTATTAACCTTTCCATATTTTTTCTACATTCTTCCTATTAGACTAAGACCATTTATAGATCTCCTTTGGAACTTCAAAGCCTTCAAGTATAAAATGAAGAGGAAAAAAATAGCCATAAGATTACGTACTATAAAGTATTTCTAGATATGAAATTATTATCATTTGAATTTGAAATCCTTTTCAATTTTCAATATTTTTATATTACATTGAAATGAATTTAATTTATATTCATCGGATTTACAATCTTTTATACCAATTGGCATGATCATATGTGATATGAGATACCCTTAGTGGTTGTTGATGAATTTGGGGTTTATTTTTTTAAAAAAAATGATATCCCTTCTCTATATCATAAATGATCTCTCATTCAAAAAAATAAATAATAAATAGTAAATAAAACACATTTATTAATGAGGTTTTCCTAATTAATGGATGAAAATATACTTAGTATATTGTGTTTTTTATTCAAATCATATACACATGATCTTTTATTATCAAGATATATCTATTTAAAATTATATAGACTAGTTCATGTTATTATATGTTATAAATAACTAAGGAAATACCAAAATAGAATTATTCTATACTAGTTCACTTGATCTTCTCTGATTTTCATCTCTTCTCACATGATATTTAATTATCATGAATTATATTTAAGATTTAGGTATCATTATTGGTCAGCTTCATCATATCTATCAAAACTAATTTATTCACTATAAACAAGTAAATATAATTTCCACAATTCATTCCACTTTATTACTCGTTTATTTTAAATCCTAAATCTCATAAAAAACAAATTGTAGATAATGTTATTTTAAATATAATAAAGACTATACAACTAAATATCAAATGATATTTGAATTATAACTGGGATTAATTATCATTTATACCTCCAAAAATCTATTAGAGTATAAAAAATTTCAACAACCTAAATATATGTATTCAAACCATCATGGTCATGACACTATATATTTTGGTGAAAATATTTTTTGAAACAATATCCATTACATTATAAAATATGTAATGAAAAAAACAACCTCACATGAATAACATTTAAATTTAATAAAAAAAATTATACAGCATCCGAAAAAATAATTTCTTATGGTGTTCAAATATTCTACATGATATCATTTTATTTACATAACACATCATCACCTAGTTTCTCTATTTTAATAATATTTGTCATTATTAATCATGATATTTATTCATTGAAGAGTAGAAAAACATTTTTCCAATTCATCTTTCATTAGAATATCTTATTCTAATAATAAAAAAAATCATGTTGTTAATTCATTTTTAAAATACCAAATTTATTATACAACTCTCTATAATTATGCATTTATAAAATTTTCCAAATAGATGATCAATAATTATTTTTTTGTTAATTAAATTGAATAAATTTGGATTTTTTTAAATAGTTATGTGTTTATCAAGATTAAAATAAAAGCAAAATTTTCCATGAAATATGTTTTGTATCATTAAAAACAAACACATTCATTAAAAAGATATTCATTCTATACTATTGATAATTTTTAATGGACTCCAGAAATATATGTGTGGTAAATATGTCATACATATAAATGAATTTGTAATATTCTAGTATCTAAACATAGATAAATTTATTCCAGATGAAATAAATGTAATGCATCAGTCAAATATCTATTTCTTTGAAAACTTTTATTGGTAGGGAATGTATATTATAAATATTTCATATATATTTATTTTATTGACATATAATGTAGAATTCTAAAAAATATATCAAATTAAAATAAAAAAATAAAGAAACATAAATCTAATCAAAATGTCTCCACTCACTTCAGTTTATCTCAATACATTTCTAAAAAACGTAAAAAATATCAAACACTTAAATATAAAAGTATTGTTAAAAAATATTTCAATAATAAAGTTTAGTAAATAATTCAATGTTCATCTTATTTATTTTATAGTTAGCTCTATGATCCATCTATATTAGAATATGATTTATGTTATTGATGACTAGTATGTATGAGATCATTCTAATTGAGGTAAAATATAATATAAATAATTATTGAAATAAATCAAGTCATTTTCCCCCAGAAAAAGGATTTATATAGTTTATGAAGATAATATAATAATGAAAATTTTAATATAAATTCATCTACTCAAAAAGAATAAGGCTCAGAGGTCTCTATAGGTTTATTTGAGTGTTCAAGAATAAATACTACTCATTTTGGTTCAATATATCTCTACTAGTAAAGAGGTTTGAATATGTGGGGAATGAGAAATAGATACGAATTTTTCATAAAACAAATATAGACAAGTAAGGAAATAATATTCATTATGTGAAGTTGATAAAGTATAAATTAAGGCATCTGAGGAACGCAAAAAAATTTCTCAACTAAAGAAATATTGATTATTTTTTAAAATTAAGGGTAGAAGGATAAAGGAATCACAAATTACAAATTATGAAAAAACCAAGTGGAATGCTTTAGAATATAAGAAAAACATTAATGACATGTTGTTTGGAGATAATAGACCTATAATTCAAATAAAAAATAAAGGTTTAAAGAATGGGAATAACATTAAATAATTAATCACATTCCAAAAAGACCATGATGTATTATTTAAAAAGTTCTTGAAAACTCAAGGGGAAAAATATATTCCAAAAAACTAAAAAGAAGATGATAAATTGGCTTAAAAGTTGAGAAAATAGAATAAATACATTAGAGAATCCTTGAAGGTGTATCATAAATAAGAAATAAAATCATTTGATAACTTTGAGAAGAAGAATAAGAATAATAAGAAGAATATATACTATAAAAAGGATTATTGTTCAAATTTTAAATATGAGGAACATAAATGTTCTTCCTTATTCTAATTATTCTTGATTATTTGAACTCTCATGTAGAGCAATTAAAGAGAATAAGTTGAGGAGATAAATGTGTTCATTAGTGGTTTTTTTGTAATAATAAATATATATCCTAGAATATGATAATCACCATGAAAATTTATGTGGTTTGACCCTTTCATGGGGAGGAAAGATAAAGATGACGTATCGCTATCACACATTCTTTGTAAATAAAAAACTGACCATCTTGGATGACTGATTATTTTTGAGACATATGATATGTAGGGGTATTTATGTGAATACATATAAAATGTTATTATTTATTTTTTGAGATGGGTATAGGATTTATCCTAAAATATTACTCAAATTTCCCACAATATAAATATGAATGATATAATCAAAATTAAATTATTACATAAAATAAGGGTTATAAACAACTATGATTAACTTTATTATACACTCTTAATTTTTACATAGGGTTTTGCCAAAAATTCCTAGAGTTGACTAATCTATATCTCTTTTTTCAATGATTCATGAGATTCTATTTCAATCTCAATGAATGTTTTCTGAATTATTATATGAAAGTAGATGAGTTGATATATACCATATGTTTCCCTTTTCATTTTATTTTCAATAATTGGGGAAATAAATTGAACCTTCATAAAGTGGAAAATTAATTTAAAACAAATTTTAATATTGGAGATGTGTTGTAATATTGAAAATATTCACAATATAGGATATGGATAGTAAAAAAAATTAGTTTCTTTTTTATTAATATTTCAATATCTGATTGTAGAAGAAGTTAGTTAGATATGTATAAGAGATTATTTGTTTTTTATTTTCAATGAAAATTAAAAAATTTGATGATAGTTTGTTGTTTCTAAAGGTCCCAAACATCATAATGATTTTCATGACTCAAGATGAGTTTGTTCAATGGTTGATATCTATAAAATTTTTGACATACAATGTTGGATTTTTTAGTGTAGAAATATCAAAAAAAGAGGTGGTAAAGTTATAGATAATTATTAGGAAGACAAGTATGATGGTTACCAGAATGATTATATTGGATAGTGGATTAATAATTTTTCTGAATAAGTCCATTAGATATAGAATGATCAGACAATGACTTTTTATTTCAATAAAAATAAAACTTCCTATAGATATATCTATACAGTGTACCAAATGGATAGAACTAATTATCACTAAACAAGTTCCATATAGTGGACACCCTAAATTGAATTAAATATATCAGATAAATATGGAGTAAATATAATGAGTTTATAGAATGAATGTTATTGAATCCATAAGATGATGAAAACTATAAATTAATATTAATGAATTTTGTAATTATATCAAATTGAGGAAAGTGATGTAAAGAACCAGACCAAGATCCCATATGATGTTCAACAGATGAATATTCATTAATCAGTTTGATAGAGAAAACAAAACAAGGAAAAATATAAGAGTTTACCAGAAGGAAAGTTATAGGACTCCAAGATATTTATTTCCTAGAAGAATATATTTAAAGAAAAGTATCATAGAGAGAGAAGAGATTAATGAATCCATATGATGGAGAATTCGTAATATATACCAGTAAACAGACATCAAATAAAGGATTTATTATGAAAAACTGTCATGTAGAGAAACCTTTATGTTTTTTCTCTAAATAAAAGTATGTGAGGCTCTAAAAAACAGTTTTTAGTCAAATATTGTAAGATGATGGGATTTACATTCAATATTTTTAAATTAATCAAATATTTAAGGATGTTTTACAGAGATCTTCGACTCTAATATTTAAGGATATTTTTAAGAAAAATGTTAAATTTGATGCTTTATAATCATTTAGGGTAGTCAAATAAATTATTAGTTGTGAAAGATGATTAATATTAGATCCCTCACATCCGGAATAATTTCTTAATATATTATTTTTATATAATGGGGTTTATATTCATTTTGTGCTGGAAATATATTTATTTATAAAGAGTGAAATTATTTTTTTATTCTAGGGATCAATGTATGACTTTCAATATAATATTAATCATGGTTAACAAATATTTATATTTCAATTAATAGATTTGTATAGAGACCTAATCGATAGATATGTACTGTATGGATAGAGTACCAAAATAAGTAGTATTAGACTTCGGTGAATTAGAAAAAATAAGCATTAGAACCATGTACATTAGATGGAGGCACATCAGTTAAAAGTAGTATCAGATGGAGGTGCATCATGTAAAGTAAATCAGACTTACGAGAACAAGAAAATTCATTCCATAAAAATTATTCCTAGATAGAATGTTGAAAAATATTATTCTACAAAAATGTTTTTGAAATATTATGTTTTTATTTTATCTACATCTTTTTATATCAATAAAATATTTCCCACCCAAAAACATTTTTATATAGAATCTAAAGATCATGAAGACATGGTATATTATAAAAAGAGATCTAACATTTTTGTGTCTGAGTTCGATCTGAAGAAGGTGGAACTTCTATTTTGGATCAATAATGAAAATGTAAAATAGTGTATCTTGTGGTATAACCATTTTTTGAGAGGGCTTCTATTTGGAGGTATAAATTTTCATGAGGGATGAGTAGAATATGAGGATTATTGTGGGGTATATTGAACTATGGTAGGAGTGTTTGTTAATTGGAGTATAACCATGGTCAACTGGAGGATTGATTACTATGGGATATAAAAGATTCCTTTTTGTGTCGTTATAATCCTATTTATATAAGAATAGAATTCTTATTGGTGGTTATAACTAACATGACCTGGGTTAGGAACACACATTGGGGCCAAAACTTCTAAAACATGTCTTCAAATATGCCTCTTTATATTATCTGTATATGAGGTGATGTTGAGAGATATCTTTGAGTTGATCTAAACTATACAATGGTTAATAGGATGAGTTTTGGGAAGAATTCATAAAATAAATAGATCAGTTATCCCCCCTCTCTGATCTCAGAGGAATATGGGAACTTCACAAAAACCCTTAGTTTAATGATACCTTTATTAATAAAATTTGATGTCTATTTATATATATCATAGAAGAAAATACCCTCCCAACTATCATTACATAATATTTTTTTAAAATACATCTCAATCATTCATAGTACCATTTTGGGTTCTCCCATAACTGAGATAATATGCATGGAAATGGATGTAAGAACATTGTCCATCAACATAATTTTTCTACTTTAAAGAAAGTTCATTACTTATTAATTAATGAAATGACCGGTAATATTTTATAAGGATTTAAAAAATAAATTCAAATCCACCAGTCTGATAGTGGATAATGAATACACTATTGTGGGATATCAATCTTGTAAAAATATATCTATTATTTAATCATGTATGATCTTATAGATGATATACATAATTGAATATAAATACTAATATTTATAATATTTACTCCATTACAAGAAATAAATAAATATTTTTGGATTTAGACCTTAAAATAACTAATTGATTTTCATTACCAAATATTAAAAACAAAATTTAATCAATAAAGATAATTATGTGATTCTTAAAATAACATATATTTTCATGAAATGATAAATCACCCAAACCTAAAAATCTTCATTGGAATTGTTAATATGACCATCATATAAATGAATAAGGATACATGGATAAATAGTTTTCTCAATCCTCTAATCAAAATATTATTTAATGAGACTAAACCATTTTTCCATGTGGGTAACCAAGAAATGACACGAGTCATAATAGTGAAATGAAATTTTATTCAACCATGCTAATAAGATTGGTTTTTTATTATCTATAATATGTTGTTTTATTCATGATTTATTGTCATTTTTCACACACACATTCAACAAAATTCCATATCCATGAACATATATTTCTATTTGTTCCACCATATTCCAAGAATTGTAAAAATAACTCTATATACTTCTTTCTTGAATAAAACCATGTAACACATTTCACTAAAAAATGGGAATTAAACTAGATAGCCAATAATTTAGGAACACATAAAATCATGAAGGGAAAATAACCAAAACTATTATAAATAATGTATTAGAATAAATGAGGTTCTTTTCTCACTGGGATGAGGAAAATAGATGTTGGGAATACTGCCTTAGATTAAACACCCCCAAACCTGACAACCCTGTAAATTGGACCAAGGATCCCAATTTGGAATGAAAATTTATTTGGGTTTGTACACTCCATATATTATATGATTATTTATTCATATAGAAAATTATAAATCAATCCATTCATTCAATCATTATTATCAAATGTAATGGGATATAATAAAATTATTCAAACATCTATCAGGATAATACTCACTATACTTTGATCAATTATAAAAATAAAACCCAATGATTTTTCCCAATACAATATAATAGTGAAGAAAATATGTTTTTGAGAAATTTATTTCATGTTAAATATTATGGTTTCCATGAATTTATTATCTCGGATAAAAGAATGGAAATTTGTTGTGTATTTATCACCCTACATGAGGAACCATAATCAAGATCATTATTAGTCCATCCTCTCCTATTTTAAAAGAACAATAAATTGAATTTTTTTCTATAAACCATGAAAAAAGATATCATTATCCCACTACCGTTATGTTCTATTTTTACTTTTTTGAATATGACTAAGAATTATCTCTATTTTCCTAAGTTCATTTTATTTTTCAAGGAAAAGTTTTTTTAACAGGAATACAACATTGATCTTATAACCAAATCTAGACATACTTAATGAAAATATGGAAACAATTTAGTAAAATTAAATCACCAAATATGAGAAATTGACATTTTCAATTAAATATATATCAGATATAGGGAAACAATTTTTCTATAAAGAAATATGTATTTGAACATTTTTTTTCTTTTTATTATTATTTTATAAAAATAAAAATATGTAGAAGGGTGATTATTTTAAAAAAGAAAAATATTTCATTTTATTAAAATCAAAATTTAATGTTGACATATTAAATATATTAAAATAACAATATATATGGCATGAAATAATTTGTTTATAATGTTAACTTTATAAATATTAAATTAATTAATAATTATTTAAAAATTAATAATATTTATCACATTAATAGTAACTAATATATTTTTAAACCGAAATAATTCCTTTTATTATATTAATTAATGAAAATTAAAAAATATATCCTTTATATAAAAACATATAATATAAAATATAAATAATATTTAATGCAATTGGTTTTCCGTGAATCATTAAATTATTATTCCTTAGAACTCGTAAATTATTTAAGAAGATTTATTTATTTATTATACTAATAAATACATATCTCTTATCTGAATATTATACTAGAATCATTCATTAAACATATTAAATCCAATAGAAATTATATTTTAGAAAAACATGTTAATTAAAAAAGGATTTTTTCCCAATGAATTAAAACAATTTTAATTTAACTGAATACTAAAAATAAATTATATTTATATTTTGCAACATCTATATTTAATTTATTTAACATCCTTAAGATTATATGGTTCTTGTATTCTAAATTTCTATATGACCAATGGACATATGTCCAACAAAAATATTTATAATGGGAGTATTACCTAATAGTAAATTTTTTATATTTCTAATGTTTTATGTTATTTTAATATTTTTAATTGATTTTTTTTATTTTAAGGACATCCAAGAGGATAAATATTTCATGTGCATGGTCTTTTTATTTAATTAATGTTTTATTCCAATTTTATTTCCCATAATTATGTTTCATATACTTTTCTCATAATATATTAATGTATATCAAGTACTCTTAAAACTTAAAAAAAATTAAAAATATAATTTTCTCACTATAGTTTTCTATGGAGTGTGAATGATTTTATTAAACATTTTAATGTAATAATATATTGGGGGTATTTTAGATGTATTTTTGGAATGTGGATAAAATGTTTATTCATTTCTTATGTATACCAGGATATTGTCCATATGGTAGCATTTCCTTCCGATATAATTTGAGTTGATGACCCAATATGGTTTTTATAAGAAATAATTTTATAAAATTCACATGATATTAATTTATATTAATTAGAGCATCATAACACTTCTTATATTGTCTATCTAGTGAAATATTTATTATATTCTCTATTAAATTATGGCATTACATCATCTTCAAAGGTAGTGATGTGAAAATATGTTATAGAACATCACAACGTCAATTAGAAACCCCCTATTAGAAAAATGGATCATTGGAAACATAGATTTAATTATGATTTGTTTCCATATTACATATTCTTAAATATATTCCAAAAATTACAATTCATAGTACATCATGAGTCTAACATATTTCCATGTGGAAACATGAGGTATTATTCATGGATAAAGTTGTCTTGAGAAGAAAGTGTTTGTGTATTTTGGAATTTTGTCATATTATTGGGCCTTGGGGAAATTAGAATTGTCTCTCTAATATTTTTTATGTTGATCAATTTGATATTTAGCTTACTTTAGAAAATATTAAAAACCCTCTTTCTCTAAGTGATTATTGAAAGAAAAAACTCATTTTTTATTTAAATACTTCATTTAATATTGAAAATTAATAAATTTATTTATTGCAACTAATTATTTATCAATAATTAACATAATTTTAATGAATTAAGAAATATTCTTAAAATCTCAGGAAATGAGGATTTATTCACATTACATAACAAAATTAGATTGTGGAAATTTTATTTGGGAATAATTTAGAATGAATTAAAAGAAAAATTTAGTTAAAAAATATTGAATCCCCATACTTCACCAAATAATTTTTAACAATGATATTAGTTTAATTCATTCCATTAACCAATCAGAAGACATTGATTATTCACATCGATTAATTTTATTGTCACTTTTGAAAGCATTTTTTGAAATAGATTATTTTATTCATGGTCTGCTTAGACATGATAAAACCCCTTATATAATAATAATAAGAATTATTTATGATGATGTACATATAAACACATGTTCCAAGTAGTTTCATAAGACTACGCAAAATATTTTTAATTAGAAATATCTAATTTGAATCCCAAATATCCTTTAACTAGTAATTATTTTTCAATATTTTCCATCTCCTTTATATATCTGAAGAACATTATCCATCCATATTAAAATAGTACATATCAACCACAATTTTTATTTAGTGTAAATTATATATAATTTTTTAATTAAGTATCTAATACCCTGCTACAAAAATATAATTTTCTCTTATAATGTAAGGATACATGTGTTTTCTTTCTCCCCAACAGGATATATATTAACAATTATTATATATATATTAATCAATTATATTATTTCGTTTATATTTGCATTAAGTACTTTTAATTAAATTTTTAACCATTTACCATGTCACATAATTGACTCAAATTTAAGAGACTATACAAAAGGCCATCCACATAATGCACTTCCATATTTTTTAACTCATCATTAGAAAACCATAACATTGACATTACGTGACCTTCATGGTAATTAATTTAGAATATTAATATTAATATTAACCAAATAACTCACATTCTTTAAAATATTTGTAATTATAGTTATATGATAATAAATAATACTTTAATGGACCCACATGTTGTAGTTCAATATTTCATTAACATGAATCTGTACTAGAGTGTGTGTCCCCTTTATCTCTATAGTTATACAAGGGATTTCTCAATGATTTGAGACAAAATATATTATTTCATAACTCTATTCAATAATTTTACTAGATTTAAACATTTAATATTCCATAAAAACTAGAACCAATTTACTAATGGAATTTTTTTGGTGGCCTTGCATCCAAAATTCATGGACTCAAATTAATTAAATTTTTACCCGTACAGTTCAAGAAACTCTTAATATTAAAACCAATGTTATAAAATTAATATATAATCTAAAAAAGTTATTATTATTTGACATGTTGAATAATATCTCAACATCATTTGAAATGTTATGAGTGATTCCTCTATAAAATAGTTCTTTTCCTAATTTTCAAAAAGTAATTATATTTATAATGTGACCACAATATTTACATTTCATCATGGGAAATAAGTTTTCACCTCTATCTCTAAAATTGTTTATATATAATGAATAAACTTCTAATTATCGAAAATACCTTAAAAACTCATGACAACATATTTCCTACTATGTATAATAATTTTCCAACTTTTTATAAAAAATTATATCATTTTTTATTCAAATATAATATTTATTTTATCGATTTAATTATTTATCTAATTAGTAAAAATTATTTTTCTTCTTTATACCACTTTCAATACATTTTTATTAGATTACACCCCAAACTACAACATCTTATATAAAACACATCTCTCTTTTTATTTGATCGTCCCCCTTATATTTTTCTTTTATATCCATCATTATATCAACTATTTCACTTGAAAATTTTGGAGTAAATCATTATTTTTCCAAGAACATGTCAATTTATATAACCATTGATTTTATTTCCTCAACATACATTGATAATTATTTAGAAAACTAATATATTTTTATATTTTTATTTCACTATTGATCAAGCTCCATAGTAGAACTATAATTTCGAAATGTTATATCCACAACATCATTCATATTATTTTATTCTATAGTTTTTATTTTTCATTATTGAGAATTTCCTTTATTGAATCCTATTTTTTAAAGATGAATTTAGTTTTATAAAGATAAATTCTTCATTTATCATCTTCATCATCCTTTCTCTCTAATATATTCCTATGAAAAAAGTTTGGATGTGTTTGAAATTTTTAAATTTGATATAGCGAAACTTCAATCCAAATTCTAATGTGTAATGACATTCAACTTTTTCTCTCCACCTTCTTTGAACATACCAAATAAATATAACAACCCACTCTAAAATTAAATCATGAAAATGATTTATTTTTATTAGACCTACCTTTACCATGTGCAATTATTTCTTTCATAATTGATAAAAAAAATCATTACTAACATCTTCTTATACATTTAATGGATCATGAATATGTAGAACCACTATGTATTTGAATCCTATCACTTTTAGGGAATGGATCGATACACTTTCTAACTGAAAATGTTTTTTAAATGTGACTAACTTTCAATTAAAAAATTTAAGAGATAGCTCTATGTGGTTTCCATATTTGAGTTATATATCCTTTACACTGAAAAAAGTGGTTATATCCATATGATTTTAATAATGATATTCAAGTCCATTAACTCATCAATTGGCTCACATATGGATCCTAGAACATGAGTAAGGCCATTAAAGAAAATATTATTATTATTATTAATATATATATAAATATTAAAATTATCAAATATGGTTTCTGAGAATTGAATCATTTCATCTTATTCAATGAATTCACATTAATAAATGATAGGGTAATTTTACAAAATTTTCTTCACTCTTTAAAAATAAATTATATTCATTGATTTCATATTTTAAAATTCATTGAACTATAGATTTTTTCTTTAACATCATTGTTCGGTGACTTTATATATAACACCCCAAAATATAATTGACCCCAAACTACAAGATTAATGAAAATGGTTCAACTATTTTACATATCTAGTAACTTTTTTGTTCTAAGTTTTAGATAAGTAGGAAAAATATTATATAATGTGGTTGATATTTCCTCACAGTGTACATTTTAACCAGAAAAATTGGTTCCAATGCCTACATTATTATTTCATTCGTAGAACATTTTCTTCATTCTGCATGTGTATCCCTGAACACTTATATAGTCTGCACACATCCTTAATCACAATGAAAATAAATTTTATTAAGTTAAATGATAGAAAACAATATCAATATAAAATATAAATAAAAGGAAACCCATTAGTCCTTTAGAAAATTCCTAAAAACCGTTGAAGAAAATTTTCTTTTTATATAACTAACTTTGATATAGAAATAAATATGACATAATAAAAAATAGTATTTAAATACTAGTGTTTTTATAAAATATTTTTAAATATATCATAAATGGAATTTCATAATAATGAATGATACATTGGAAAAATATTAGAACACATGAAAAAAAACCTCTAACCATTAGAAGACTATAAAAGTTCATTTAATGATGGTCCCATTATCTTACCTTATAATATAAGAATATTTCTTTTAAAACACCTATGTTGAATTTAAACCCCATTTATGTATATCATGAAACTATCCATAAAATCACCATTTATAATCCCTTATAAATGAATAAGAATGATGGTTAATTCTATTATATCCTATAGGTGTAAATTAATTCACATTAAATCCACCATAATCAATGCATTCAGGGATATATCCATCTCATCCATTATTACTTCTATATCATGCTCACTACAATCATATAAATTTTCAACGAACCCTATCATTAGTAAAACAATAAAATATTTCATTACCATCATAAATATTATAAATTATTATCATTTACATATATAAATATTCACATTCAGAAATAATTGAATTTTAGGATAAAAATAAATTTTTCGTTGAAAGTGAAAATTTCATAAATGAGAAGAGAATTTGATATTTTTTTAAAACATGTATGAAAATTTAGAGTAATATTAAAAAAATTTAAATTCTATTATTGTTGGAAGATTTATTTTTGTGGAAAACATTACAAATAATACTTTCTAAATTGGTAAAAAGAATAAAAAGTGTCCCATATAAAAAATGAATAAAAGATTCATTTTTGAAATAGTTGTAAAAACCATGGGAAAATTATAATTGGTTTTAATAAAATAATTTATTACATTCAAAAACATTATTGAACCATTTTTTTGAATTGGAATATAGAATACCAAGAGTTTAAAACATTAAAATGTTATTTTAATGTAAACTCCATTACGAAATTAGTAAATTTGGAATCAAAAGAACATTGTACGAGATATGTTGAAAATAATTTGTAAATATATTGAATTTTTCGAATTGAATGATAATTTAATTAAATATGTTAGTATATACAACACAAATTGAAATATTTTGCCGAAATGGCATGAGTCTCATAGAAATTAAATTGAGATGATAAATCCCTTAACTTGTTTTTGGACTCATCAAAATACATCCTTTATGTTCCAAAATAATAAAATTATATTAATTTTATAAATCTAGTGTATCCTTTTTATTTTTTATTCCTATATAATAAATCCATTTATTTCATTTATTATAAAGCCTTATATATTTAATAAAACAGTTATGTGTATTTTATATATTTCTTTGTTGAATGGTCTATAGTCTCTAAATAAAATTAGTGCATTAAGAATGGTCAAAGGGGTCAAGGTTCCATTATATCATAAATATTAAAAAAATTAATAATAATCATTTTTATACAGATTGTACACATTTAAAAAAATTAATTTAACTCTATCATAAAAACTGAATCACATCATTTCACGAGGATGATAGTTCACACGTATGCACAAGTTATGTTATCATTTTGAAACAGAATGGAATGTGTGAAGGTATGTAACTTATTATCTTTACCAATTAAACATTACGTTATAACAATATTATGAATTCATTAATTCCTACTTTATTACCAGTATTTATTGGTATTGATTAATATAAAATATATCTATTTGTGGATATTGTAGTATGCATCACACACAAGCGATGTTGTTATTTATCATAGTATGGTAAAATAGATGAAAAATGTAGGTACTATAAAAATAATAATATTTAATTTTATTCCAGATACTTATTTTATTGTGTAATAATTTTTATGATAGTTTTTATGTATATACAAGAAGAAATAAACATGAATGAACATGATTAAGAGTTATTAACCTTCATTGGGAAACCTTAATTGGGTTTAAAGTTAAGCCTTCTAAGATGGTATTTTGGAGAGACCATAACATCTATGGAATGGGTAAGTAATTTATGAATTTATTTGAGTACGTATTGTCTGAGATACTATAACACCCCAGGTAAATAAAGAGTATGACATTTTCACATTTATCCATATTTTTGAATAAAATATTAATATAACTTTAAATGGGATGCTATACTCGATGGCGTAACCAACACGCAACAACGAGTTTCTTGGGAATCTTAAGTTGCACTCTAATAATAAAATAATATTATTTTAAATGGTAGTTAACGCATAGCTGTTGTGATGGCAGGAATGAATATAACTAAATATAAATTGATTATATATGTTTTTCAAATATTTTTACTTTTTACAATAAATGTTAGAGGATTAAAAATGCGAATGAATCCAATTTTAAGCGTAAACATTCTAATATCCTTTAAATGGTCGATTTACCGCCTTTTTATGGCAAACCTCTTTTAAATCATCTTTTTGACAATTTTATGTGTTATATTTGACAAAATAAAATTCTTCTTTTGAATCAGGACATCAAAATTTACTTTGTGTAAATGTTTGGTATTTTTCAGAAAAAGTTAAATTTTTTATGAATAGTGAAAAATGTTGTATTTTAATTCAAAACCACATTTTAATATAATTTATTTATATTATTAGATTATCTTTTAAATTGGATTTAAATTGAAATTAGAATATATTTTTACCATTAAATCCAATGGTGGTCATTGGAATTAATTTCACCTTGAAATTGGACTTAAACTAGTGTGAATCTATTGATATATATTGTTTCATAAAAACACAATATTTGTTTTGATAGCGAGAATTAATTTTTAAATTAATTAATGCAAGTTATATGTTTGGAATTTTTTAAAATAGAAATCATTTTTGAATTCGGAATATCAAATATAGCTTAGGGTGAATTTTTGGTAATTTTCTGAAAAACTTCAATTTTTGATGAAAAGTGAAATCACAAAGTGGTACTTATAAAAACTGATTTTCCATTTAAATGAAATTTTGCCACCTTTGTGTTTTGAATTTAAAAAATCCAACATAAATTTTTGTCATTAAGAAGTAAAATGTGGTTCAATGGGATTAAAATAATTTTTTGGTGAATAGTAACTTATTAAGTTTTTAATCACGATTAGAGGTTATTAGTGTAGTTTAAGGTAAAAATATTTTTTTAATAATATGAAATGACCTAGAAACATGTCCTACACTCATTGGATGAGTCATGTCTGACCAATACAATCCATGGGTCAACTTGGGGACCCTAGGGAGCCACTTTGGTTGGAAAATGACATAAATACTTTTTTATTTAATGTTAAAATTAAAATGACACAAACATGAGTTGTTTTACTAAAACAATTTTTAAATGGGGTTATACAAGTCAGAGTTTTGACTATAAATAGTAATTGGAAAGATAAAAATATTTCCTACATCATAGGATTTGTTTTATAAATTTTAGACATTAAATAAATTTAATTATTAATGAAATCATGATGATGCAACAATGACCTCATTATTTAACGATTTAAATAAAATGGAAAGATAATGTAAAATCTAAGACCTAAGAATGTACAAAACCTATTGGATGGGTGTATTTCTAACCCTTATCACCTTATCCTCGAAAAAAATAAATTTGGGACCATTAAAATCTGAAACGCATTCTAAAATAAAGTAACATTTCTTTACTTTCCGAGAGTGCCCCTCCTCTCCTCTTATAAAAGCCCCCCACCTCTTCCTCCTTGTCCACACTTCCAAAGCCTTTGGATTGGCCACCCCCTTCCCAATTTGTCTCTCCCCATCCCTCTATAACACTTATAAGCCTAACTTTGGTCATAATTATTCCAAAGGAATCCTTTGAGCTCAAACCAAAGGGAGTTACCCGATTTTAAGGTAATGTCTTCACTTGAGTCCTTTTGTTTTACTTTGATTCTCCACCCCCCTAAACTATTTTTATTCCAATATTTTATAACAACATCAGTATCTCCAATATAATATTATGTTTTTATGTTAGTTATTCTAGCTAAACTTACACAGACCTTCGTTTAATGGTTAAAGAACATACTATTTCTATGGATGGAGAATTACTGCCTCACGAAATGATGATTGTTCAATCTTCTCTTAACACCTTTCATGGTGGCCATTATGATGTCACTAAATTTATATATTATATATAATATGTATATTTATTCCTTAATCTTCTGTATTTTTCATTTATGGCATACCTTTATGGCTTCCATTATGGGTATACGCGATATCTTCATTTTAGGAAGTGTAGACTACCGCCCCCTCAAAGTGATTTGATTTGTTAATACCATATGTGGTACGTATAAAGGATATATTTAATGTTATTATATATGATACCATACTGGAATTAAAATACTATTATGTATCATTATGTTTTAATTCCATTAAATATGAAATAGAAATGGAAGTAGCTTTCATGCGTACGCACGGCTTATCGTCTCCATAAACGGTGCATTTCATTTATTAACTCTAAATGTTATGTAATATTATAATTTCATGAATATACTAGGTATATAGGATATATATTATATCTAAATCATGAATACAATTCTGGATATAATGGATATTTTACCACATGAACAACTTGTAATTATAAAGAGTTAATTTTTGACTCAAGTACCAATGATCGTTAAAACGAACGTTATTAACATAAATAATAACATAGTGTTCATGACATGGTAATAAGTGATATAAAAGGAATAATGAACTTGAAAAAGGTTCTTAAGGATGTATAAATTAAATCAAGTTTATTATTTAGGAGATTAAAGAATGATCGAGTCATGTCGGACCTGAGGTAAGGGATCCTACTCCTCTTTTTCTTTTTAAGTATACTCTTTTATGTCATTCCTTTTAAGCTCATATTTCTTGTGATTGGGATGTACTTTTATATTACACTTACTGTAATTTTTATGTTCATATGATGAGAGACCCTATTCTCTCTCATCAAACCATTTTGGAAGTTTTGAGTGGCGCCGGTAGGCTGCAGAATTTTCGTAAGGGAATCCTACCTCTCTCTTTCATTGCAAGTACTCTCTTTTATGTAATTTCTTTTATGCTCCATGTACTTATGTGAGAGGATGTTATTTTTTATTCCTCTTTCTGTACATTTTATTTTCATGTGATGAGAGACCCTATTTTAACTCATCAATCCAATTTTTGAAGTTTTATGTGGCGCCATTAGGCTGCCGAATTTTCATAAGGGGATTTTCATCTCACTTTTTGTTCCCGTGAGATTCATGTACATTGGCCACTATTTCCTTTTTGTGTGGTGTATGTACTGCCCATTATTTTACTATTAGTATAATATAATCTCATTTATGGGTAGTTACATATTCATTGTATGGCCCTTCTTTCATGGGGTGTATGTTTTGAAAGTTGCCCAAATCGGTAAGGGAACCTTTCACACTCCTCTTTTAAAAAAGACTTATTTTGTTATGTCTTTTAATTTACATATTTTTATATTGAGATATGTTATTCTATATCCTTATTGATGTAAATTTTTTTCCATGTGATGAGATTCCATTTTCTCTCTCATCAACTAATTTTATGAATTTTAATGTGACGTCGTTAGGCTGTCGAATTTTACCAAGGGAACTTCTTAACCCAATTTCGATATCCTTGGGTTCAGCATGTAGTTATTGAATATGTTATCCTTTGAATATATGTGAATGAACTTTGATTGTTTTACACTTAATATCCATTTATATTGGTTGTATTTATGTTTGTCACACATAATTATGAGATTGACTCATCCTTAATTTAAGGATACCTTCATTATAAGAGATTTTATCATATTTTACATTTCTATTGATACTTCATTTTTTATGCACCAATTCACTATTATATGGTGTATATACTATCCATTGGAATATTATATCATGAATACCTTTATTCGCATGATATTATAAAGTTCTGATTAAATGTTATTCGTCAATTTTGTATTCAACTGTCTCTCATTTTGATAGAAACCCTTTAACAAAAATATTGTTTTAAATGTTTTAATGATTTATTCTTATAAATGTTTCTAATTAATATCCATGTTTTCAAAATGGTTTCAAGAATTTATTTATGTGGATATTAATGGTGTAAAATTTTAAAAGATTCATAGTGGTATGGGATACTTTGATTAAAAAATCTCTTTATTAAATGTTTTAAATGGTTTTGAAATTGTTTTTTTAGAATGGATTCAATATCTTAAAATGTCATATTATTATTGAAATGTGGGAAAATTATTATTCCTTTATGCTTAAGTTATGTTCCTTGATTATGTTATGGTTCTTGGGAATTTTTAATGAAGACGGATGGTTCCGTGATAAACTAAGGTCGGGTGAGCCCGATATAGCTCCCCAATGCATTGGGTAACATGAAGGGGTTAAACGTTAAGGTTTATCCGAATAGATTTAGGGAATATACTGTGGTGGGTATTCCAAACATAACCAAGAGGGTTACTCCCTATGTAAGAATGTTATGAATGCCTCATGTTACCTTTTATGTCTTATGATTTCTATGACTTATTCATGATTTGATGAGGTATTTTAAAGTGCCTATGTTTTATGGGTAAAGTATGATTTCATTCTTATGTATATATGTACTCATGTTTCCTTTCCATATTTTTATATCCCTTACTGAGCTTTTTATGCTCATCCCAAGTTTTTCTGAAATGTTTTTCACAGGTCAAGGGAAAGGTACATTATATGATAATAGTGTCAAGGAAGTGTCAAGAAAGAATCCATGTTTTATTTTTAAATATGTTTCTGTTGATGGGAAAAAATGAATACAATCTTTTATGTAACATCTTTGCTTAAATGTAGCATGTAATTCAAGTTTTATGATCTAATTATCTAAAACTCTAAACTTGAAAATATCCTTAATGTGTAATCTTGTAATAACTCAAGATTAAGTAATGTTTAAGGCTGGGGCCTTATAGTTGGTATCAAAGGTCGGTTTAGATAACTTTAGAGGTTAGGGTATTATCTTGGTATACGTGACATTACAATAATGGTTAGGATTTCAGAAAGGGTCCTAGTTTTAGATGAAGTGAATGAGTAATTATATCTTAGTGTTTATCTTCTTCATTAGTACATGATGGTTTTGTTGATATACTCACACTGACCTTTTTGGTTTTAGTAAATGGTTGGATCTAGCAGGAACAAAAGTAATAGTGGATGTGAAGGAAAATGTGATAGTTTTTTGAGCAATCAACTGAATGATATGGGAGCAGCAATGAGAACTCTTGTGTTTATCCTCAACCAACTATCTGGAGTCATTATTGACCACCTAAACCTTGGTGATTTCTCTAAGTAATCATATATGTGAGAAACAATTCCTTATGAAACTACAAGTAACAATCATAAAGGTAAGTGTGTTCAAAAACCTATGTGTCAAAGATGTGGAAAGAAACACCTAGAAAAATGTTTCAAAGGGACAAAAATATGCTATAGATGTGGAAATAAAGGTCATAAAGCAAGAAACGGCCATGGAAAAAGGAAGCATCTAGTTGACTCGAGGAAAGGGAAAGAAGTTCTTTCTGAGGGATCAATAGAATGTTTTAAATTTGGTGTGCATGGTCATTATGAAAACACATGTCCTATGAAGAAGTTTCATGAATGGGATCACCAAGATTGTACAAATATTCGTTTACCAATACCTAATGCCATTCCGATTGAGGATGACGAAACTGACAATGTCCAATCAAAGGTATGGATTATTTCATAATTTTTTTTTTCCAATTTTGGAATCTTAGGATATGATTCATGATTTTGTTTGTAGGAAAGAAGTATTTCAGAATAAGTTGGAAAGGAATGTTTAATGGATCATGAAGAATGTTGAAAGAGTAAGAAGTCAAAATATAGGGGCTTCAAGAGTTATGGTGAAATTATTAAGAGTATTAAGTCTCTTTTGATGATGGGGTTACGTTAGAATACTAATTATAGTATGTGTTACCCTGATGTTTAATGTATGAAAATTTTATTCATGGAATAGTTATCTACTCTTTTGTGGACATAGTTAAAAGGACCATTTGGGTTTATATGATCCTTACTTTTGAGGTAATTATGGGTTACTATATGTTATGATGGAAGTGAAAGGAATGAGATAAAATTGAGGTTAAATTATGTTATGATTATTTTTGAAGATTTTATCTCATTGTTGGGGAATGAATTAAGAATTATATAGTTTTGGAAAAAGGACAACATGCAGACCGTGTGACAACTCGTCGTGTCGGACAAAGCTGCGGGAATCAAACCCACAACCAAAGTGCAACTAGTATTTATCGCCTACCACTGGACTACGTGAAGTCCCTAGATAGTATGACTTATTATTTTTAGTTAGGTGACTTTATGAATTAAGAGTAAGTTGATTTTGGGTAATTTATGAAAATGATTAACCTATCATGGAGGATATGTGATTAGGTAAATTACTTTTCATTATGAGACTTTAAGAGTAACTGATGTTATTTGGCGATAATTGTTAATTTGTACCTTGGAAGACTATACGACTAAATCCTTCAAATATTTGGGTTTCTATATTATTTTGGTTTACTTTGAAGTATTTTATGGAAAATTTGTTTATTGAATGGTCTTTTTTGAAATTTGGGTATTGTTTGATAAATTTTGGAGATTAAAAATAGATTTTTTTTAAGGATTATTCTTTTTTGGGTATTATCTAATCTTGTACTAAAATTTTTGGTTTTGTTTTTGGTTAAGGTCTAAAGATATGGGAAGTATATAGTTCTCTTTTGTGGATTAGGTGATTCTCTATAAGTTGATTATAGTACTCTTAATGTGAACAAGTCTTCCTAAATTCTTGTCTTTTGGGGAAAGAATATGTTTGTGTAAGAAATATAGTAAAAGTTGAAAGTCAACCTGACAAGTAAGTATGTTTCCTTAAGATCAAAAATAAATTCCTCAATGAAGAGTAACATAAAACAAAAGTGTTTTCTGTTAACTTTTCCTACTCGGGAATCAAATACCATTTAACCCATCACAATTTTGTGATTTTCTAATAGTTAACTTTCTCCTAGACATGTTTACTATCACTCTCCATCAAAACATGACCCTTTTTTCCTCCATGTCCATATTTTCATACTTGGAATCCTAGTATGTGTTAACTCAAGTGACCTTCGTACTTATCTTTATTTATATTGAAGTGAATGTTTTACTGACTCATGTTCCTATGTGGGATTTTCATTGAAGTTTCCAAGCCGAATTTTAAAATTGCGAGGTCACAATTCCCAAAAGGGGGAAGGATGTAACACACCAGGTAAATAGAGAGTATGCCATTTTTACATTTATCCATATTTGTTAATAAAATATTAATATAACTTTAAAGGGGGAGCTATGCTCGATGGCGTACCCAACACGCAACAAAGAGTTTCTTGGGAATCTTACTGTAACACCCCAAGCTTCTACGGTACATTTCCCTTCGAATAATGCGATAGCGTGTGTTGTACGCAACCTCGAGTTCTAACACACACCACAACTAATTAAACTAGCCGTTGTGAATAGTAATACCTACTTTTTGAAATCATATATATTCTATATTTCAAAATGGACTTCATTTTTGGATTCGGAATATCAAAATTAGCCTAGGGTGAAATTTTGGTACATTTCGGATAACTTTCATATTTTGATGAATAGTGAAAATTTCTAAATTTTAATTAAAAACAACTTTTTTAATCAAAATAATTAATAGTGATAAATTATGAATTTGAGTGGTTTTAAAGTATATTTAGAATATATTTTTACCATTCAATTTAATGTTTATCATTGGACATAATTTTACAATTAAACCGAACATAAACAAGTGTCAATCTTTTGATAGTTATTATCTCTTAAAAACATGCTTTTTGTTTTGACAGCGGGAATTAATTTTAAATTAATTTCTGCCACTTCTGTTTTTTGAATTTAGGAAAATGGATTCCATATTTGGAATCAGGATGTTCAAATTGTGTAAATAGGTAACTTTTATTTTTAGACATTTTGAATAGTTACTGTGGTAAATATTTTATTTACCATGGTTAAAGGGTAAATCCGGTAAATAAGGGTTAAAAAAATAATATTATAATAATAAAAAATTACCCTAAAACGTGTCCTAACCTTATTGGTGGACACATACCCGACCATGGGCATCCTTTGGTCAATTTGGGGACCCATTGGAGCCACTTGTATGTGGTAGGGACACTTTATATTAATAAAGTTAAAATAAAAATAAAAATGGTATAAGCTTACATCTTTTAGAAGAACAATTTTTACATAGGGTTATACATGTTGGATTTTCGATTATAAATATTCATTAGAAAGCTAAAAAGATTTCCTACATAAGGATATTTTATTTATAATTTTTAGACATTATATAATTTATTTTATTTATGACACAATGATGATGCAGTAATTACTAAAATAGTAAAAAATAAAAATAATTGATCTTATAAATACCCAAATAATTATAATATGAAACTTTTAGTGAATTAAACTAATTTTCTATGATAATATGATATATTAGGATTGATTTAATTGACTTTGTTCGAAGTAATAAATCTGTTAGGAGTTTCAAAAAAATCAACTATTGAATAGTGTCAAAATTGACATAAAAGAGTTCTTAAAACAAATATTATATTATTAATTGATATTAAATTCCTAAAAATCTAAGGTTCGGCCAAGAGACTTATATTATGATAGGTTCCTCATTAATGGACCACTTGGGGGTCGCTTGGATGTATATAGTAAGTTTATTAATCATATTATATAAAAATACAAAGAGACATTGTAAAAGTGAAACTAATTAACTTAGAGTTAATACTTAAAGATAAGGTTAATATAAGTACCCAAACATGTCTAAATTCTATTGGATGAGTTGTTTTCGACCTATCCACACCTCATCCTTTGAATAGTCAACTTTTGAGCCTTTGTAAACCGAATATGAATTTATTATAAATTAATATTTCTAACTTTTCCAAAGGTGCCCCTCACCCCTCTTATAAAAGGGCACTCCTCCTTCTCATTTCTTCACACCTTCAAAGCCTTTTGGTTCGGCCAAACTCAGCCCAAATACTCTCCCAACATCCCTCAATACAACCTAGAGGCCTTAGTTTGATCAGAAAGCCAACCTAAGGAGCCCTTTTGATCAAATCAAAAGGAAGAACCCGAAGAAGAGGTAATGATTTCACCACCCTTTTCTAAGTTCATTTCTTCTTCCACTTCTTCTTCCTTTGTTCTTACCATTCTGAAATAATAACTCCAGTATCTCACATATACTGTGATGTTATTATAAATATGGTACAATCATATTCAGTATTCTATCCACCCTTTGAATAACATGTCACCATACGTGCGTACGTACGGCTTACCGTCTCCACGTCGTGGTGTAATTGTTATTCAATATAATATTATTTGGATGGCTATAATAATGATGTGTAACTCATGTAAATAATAAATATAACATGTTAATGATTCTGTATATATGATATACCATCCATTTATATATTATTTTAATATCAAAAGAATGATATTGTCGCTCGTGCGTACGTACGGACTACCGTCTCCACGAACGCGATGAGATTCATTCTCCATTGTATCCATTCAAGTATAATTATCATTTGATGATTTAAAAATGATGTTTAAGGACTGTATATCATTCTGGATATGAATAAGATACAACAACCATGGCTTATGTAACAAAACATATAAAAGAAAATGAGTAAGTTAACTCCCGAAACGACGATAATTCTAAGATATTATTAACAAATCAATGTTAAAAGATCATATATGATATCATATTAATATATATGATTCTTGTATAATTTAATAACAACTATTTCACCATTATACAGGAGGTTAACCTACCCCAACCAAGGAAAAGTACAAGGTAAGGGTTATTTCACAATCTCTTCATTATCCGAGGTTGTTTATATGTAATAATCTACTGGGATCTCTTTATCATCCACATCCATGTTTCTTAAAAATGTATTTCAAAACATTTTTACTATTTACAAGAATATGGGTTAAAGTCATTTATACCTTTTTTTTTTGACTTTTTATAAGAGGTTTATAAAGGAATCTTTCCGTCGTTTTCAAAACAAGGTCCTTTTTAACCTTTTCGACAGAATTGAGGTAAGAATGTTTTTTTTAACTTATACGGCGGGTGCGGTTATTTTACGCCGTTATAAAATCTTCAAAGCTTTCCTTACAAGCTTATAAGAATATTTTTAAAGAAAATGTTTTATTTTATATGGATCTTAAATGATTTCAAAATAAAAGGAGATATTTCTTTAAAAAGAATTTTGATTTCATCTATGTCAACATCCTTTGATGGATTTTAAGATTATTTGAAGTTGATTTATTATGATACAAAACTTCTATATTGTATTGAAGGTTTTGTGATATGTTTGACTGTGGATGTGCTATTTTTATACAATTCATAGTTTATTGTGAAAGTATTGACATTTCGTATGCTAGTTTTAATACGAATGTTTATGTTATGTTTAAACCTTTTCATATGGGAATGCATTGGACTTAATAAGTGACGGGTGGAGCCCGTTATAGCTCCTCGATGCATCGGTAGGTTTCATGAGACAAACTAGTGTCTTGGCACAAGGCCTTGACAAAATCTTATTTGTAGTCTTGGCACGAGGCCTTGGCTATGTGGTTATGATAGTCTGGCATTATGCATTCCAACATTATGAAAGTGGTTATTTATTTTTGCATGTGATTATTCGATTAGTGGAATATCCATGTGAATAAGTAAATGGCATTATTTCATTTTATTTATGCCATACCATGTTGAAAGTTCATGTTTAAAAGGCTTTTGTTTTAGTTATACATTGCCTTAAATGTTTATTCTTATTGATGAAGGTTTCCGCTATATTGTTATCCTTACTGGGCATTTGAGCTCACCCCTTTTCTATGTTTTATTTTTCCCAGGAAGTGAAGATGTAAGTTATGAATGACCTGCAGGGATATTATGAGGGGATTGTAGTGTGGGCTGTGGAAACATTATGTTGTTGTAGTAGTTTTTGATTTTATGATGTAATGTAAAACTTATGAATATATCTAGTGTTTCCAAGGCTACTAAACCAATCGGTCTTTCGAGATTTGATCTTTCTTGTGATCATGCCAATGTTATGTAATAATGCACCGACTCTAGGAAACTAGGGTCGGGGCGTTACAGTTGGTATCAGAGGAAGTTTAGTACAAACCTTGGAAGCTAGATTTAGATAAACTCTGATTAGAGCACGTAGACCTAAGATGAACTTTGAGGATTAGTATAGAAGAACTTCCTAGAAATTTTGGTATTGTAGAGATTTTGTGAGTTTTCCGAGCAATACATCCCTGTCTGGATACGAGCAGGTAGAGGCGGCTCTGGCACAGATGTACCTAGGGGTAAAACCCGAAAACACCGCTTTGAGCTAGACTCGAACGGGAACTGGTGCACGACAACGGGCCTTGCTGCACTCTTGGTTACGACACTCTAGGGGGATATGCTTAGGATAACTCTCATTTTCTTTACACATCATTATGAAGGGTTTATGAGTATATACTTCCTCAAAGAAAACATATTTATGATTATGGATTATATCCATAGATAGTTCAATTTATGTTTAGTGTTTTATAAGTATGGGATTATGTATTTTGATGCATAAACTGATCTAGTTTATGCCATTTTTTAGAAATGGCGCCTAGTGGAAGAAATGGAAACCGTATCAATGCACGCACTCCATGTAGGGATTGCCCTCCTGCTCAAGATAATTATAGTGGGGTTGGTGATGCAACTGGTGCTGATCAGCTAATCACTGTACTGGGACAACTTACTCAGGTTATGAATAATAACCTTACCCGTATGGAGCACCCTGATCCGCAGCGTGGAGGATCAATGTTAGATCGATTCATGAGACAACAACCACCAACGTTCAATGGGAATACAAATCCCTTAGTAACTGAGCAATGGATATTTTCCCTAGAGAAAATATTTCAGGCTTTGGGGAGCAGTGAAAGGGAAAAAGTTATCATGGCAGTTTACCGCCTCACTGGAGATGCTGATCAATGGTGGTCATTGATTCAAAATACGAAGGAAGATGATGAAGTATCAAATATGGAATGGAGGGAGTTCAAAGATCTGTTTTTAGAAAAATACTTCCCTCGCGACCATCGAGCGGATATGGAAAGACAATTTCTGAGTCTGAGACAAAAGGAGGATGATAATGTCACAAAGTATGAGGCTAACTTTACAAGGTTAGCGAGGTACGCTGGTGATTATATTCGCAACCCAAGAAGTAAGATTGATCGTTTCTTTGATGGGTTAAAACCATTTCTCCGTCGAGCATTAGTCTCACAATCCTTTTCATCGTACGAAGACATTGTCTCATGTGCTATCAAGACCGAAAAGGAATTATCTAAGTCTTATGACTTTAAAGCAAAGCAAGAGAAGAAGAGACCTGCTGATCAATCTGGGAATGGAAATAAGGGGAAGAAGGGAAAGGTTGAATATCCATCTTGTGGTAAGTGCGGGAAGAAACACCCCGGTGCTTGCCTGAAGGGAATGGGAGTCTGTTACAAGTGTGGTGAAAAAGGCCACCAAGCTCATGATTGCAAGGGGAAGAAGGAAGCTACCAACGTTCAGTGCTACAATTGCAGGGAGATGGGGCATTATGCAAATGCATGTCCTAAGCGTCAAGAGAACTTACCTCAGAAAAGGCCAAGGGATCAAGGTCAGGCTTATGCTATCACTACTGCTGAGGTAGAAGCTCCGAAAGACGTGGTGGCAGGTAATTTAATGGTTTCCTCAAGTTTAGCAAATGCATTATTTGATTCTGGATCATCGCATTGTTTCATATCTTCCCAGTTTGCTAAGAAAATTAGATATTTCCAATTTGATTTAATAAGGGAGTTGTCAGTTAAAACTCCTAAGGGAAGTATCGTTGCAACAAAGTTTTGTGAATCAGTCCCCATTAGAGCACATAAATTTTCTTTATCTGCTGATTTCATCGTCATACCTATGATTGAGTTTGATATAATCCTCGGTATGGACTGGCTTTCGGACTATGATGCGAAGATTTATTGTAAGAAGAAAGAGGTTACGATTCTTGATGATAATGATAAGGAACACCTTTTATTTAGAGCAGAATCGTCACCACCTAATTCTTATTTAGACCCACCCCCAGTAGCTCAACTTAATTCAATTATTGGGGAGGAAGAGAATGGAATAACTGTTGGTGAGGAAAGGAATGTTCAAATAGAGGATGTACCTGTTGTGAAAGAATTTGTAGATGTATTTCCGGAAGATTTACCTGGACATCCTCCAGAACGAGAAGTTGAGTTTTCTATTGATTTGATTCCTGGATCAAGGCCTATATCGAAGACCCCTTATAGAATGGCCACTGTAGAGTTAGTCGAACTAAAGAAACAACTAGAGGAATTGAGTAATAAGGGATTTATTCGCCCTAGTGTTTCTCCATGGGGAGCCCCTGTTCTTTTTGTTAAAAAGAAAGATGGATCTATGAGGTTATGTATCGACTACAGGGAGATCAATGCTATAACGATAAAGAACAAGTATCCCATACCTCGTATTGATGATTTATTTGACCAACTGCATGGAGCTCAATACTTTTCAAAGATTGACCTTCGATCTGGATACCATCAGTTGTGTGTAAAGAAGGAAGACATTCCGAAGACAGCATTTCGAACCAGGTACGGGCATTACGAGTTTACTGTAATGCCGTTTGGATTGACAAATGCACCCTCTGTATTCATGGATCTGATGAATAGAGTTTTCAAGGAGTATCTCGATGAATTTGTGGTGGTATTTATTGATGATATCTTGGTATACTCCAAAACCTACGAAGATCATGAAAATCACTTGCGCGTTATCTTGAAGACTCTGAGGAGGCATGAATTATATGGAAAGTTTAGCAAGTGTGAATTCTGGCTTCAGGAGATTTCTTTTCTTGGCCATATTGTCTCTAAAGATGGAATCTCTGTTGATCCTTCTAAGACCAAGGCAATCCAAGAATGGCCAGCACCTACGAGTATAACTGAGGTACGTAGTTTTATTGGCTTGGCAGGTTATTATCGACGTTTCGTCCAGAATTTTGCCCGATTGGCTAACCCATTAACGAAGCTCACACGTAAAGGGGTTAAATTTGTTTGGACAAAAGAGTGTGAAGAATGTTTTGAAGAACTGAAGAGAAGATTAGTCAATGCTCCTATATTGACTCTACCATCGGGGAATGATGGGTTCGTTATTTATAGTGATGCATCGAAGAAAGGACTTGGCTGTGTCCTTATGCAGAATGATAGAGTTATTGCCTATGCATCACGACAGTTGAAAATTCATGAACAAAACTATCCTACTCATGATCTCGAGTTAGCAGCAGTGATCTTTTCTTTGAAGATATGGAGGCACTACCTCTATGGTGAAAAATGTGAGATTTATACTGATCACAAGAGTTTGAAGTATATTTTCTCACAAAAAGAACTCAACATGAGGCAAAGGAGATGGCTTGAATTACTCAAGGATTATGATTGTACGATACACTACCACCCAGGGAAGGCAAACAAGGTGGCAGATGCTTTGAGTAGAAAAGACCATGGAGTTTTGAACAATATGAGAATTGAAAGGGATCCAATTTTCATGGAGCTAGTGAAGATGGATATGGGAATAACCAGGGAAGGTGAAACATCAATGCTTTTTCAAATGGTTGCCAAACCATCTTTACTAGAAAGGATTAAGAGTTCTCAGACCGATGATGACGAATTCCAAAAGAAGATTAAAGCTGTGAATGATGGGAGATTGAGAGACTTTGTGTATGAAGATGGAATTTTGAAATTCGGGAAGAGACTTTGTGTTCCCAATATACCTGATCTAAAAAGGGAATTGCTGGATGATGCTCATAGTTCCAATTTCTCTATACACCCTGGGAGCACCAAAATGTATAGAGATTTGAAGGAACATTTTTGGTGGGACAACATGAAGAGGGAGATTGCTGATTTTGTGTCAAGATGTATGGTTGGTCAACAAGTGAAAGCTGGAAGGCAACAGCCTGGAGGAGTCATGCAACCTCTTCCCATACCGGAGTGGAAATGGGACAATATTACGATGGACTTTGTCATGGGGCTACCAAAGACTCCTAGAAGGAACGATGCAATATGGGTTATTGTTGATCGTCTTACCAAGTCAGCACATTTTCTTGCTATAAGAGAAGATCTACCCCTGGAACGTCTAGCAAGACTATACACTAATGAAGTTGTGAGACTTCATGGAGTTCCCCTATCGATTGTTTCTGATCGTGATCCCCGTTTTACTTCAAGATTTTGGAAAAGTCTTCAGAAATCCCTGGATACTGAACTTCATTTGAGCACTGCTTACCACCCTCAGACAGACGGACAATCAGAACGGACTATTCAGACCTTAGAAGACATGTTGAGATCTTGCTCACTTGATTTTCAGGGTATGTGGGATCAATATTTACCTCTGGTAGAATTTTCCTATAACAATAGCTTCCATTCGAGTATACAAAGGGCACCATATGAAGCGTTATACGGAAAGAGATGTCGTACACCAACCTGTTGGGATGACGTTGGTGAAAGAAAACTTGTAGGCCCAGAACTGGTGGAGGAAACGGTGGAAAAGGTGAAGGTAATCCAAAATCACATCAAAGCAGCTCAAAGTAGGCAGAAGAGCTATGCCGATAATCGAAGGAAGGATTTGGAATTTCAAGTCGGTGATCATGTTTTCCTAAAGGTATCTCCGTGGAAGGGAGTCATACGTTTTGGTAAGAAAGGTAAATTGAGTCCCAGGTACATCGGACCTTTCGAAATTCTAGAACGAATTGGGGCTGTAGCTTACCGATTGGCAATGCCGCTAAGTCTCTCCAAAGTTCACGATGTGTTCCACGTATCTCTGTTGAGAAAATACATGCCTGACCCAACGCATGTACTCACCTATGAGGAATTAGAACTGGAACCCGATCTGTCTTATTGCGAAGAGCCCGCCAGGATTCTTGATACAAGAGAACAAGTACTGAGAAACCGGACGACGCGTCTGGTAAATGTTTTGTGGAGAAATCATAAAATGGAAGAGGCAACGTGGGAACCCGAGGAACTTATGATGAAGAACCACCCGAGTCTTTTTATGCAGTAATACCCTAGAAATTGCGAGGACGCAATTATTTGAAGGAGGGGAGAATGTAACACCCCAAGCTTCTACGGTACATTTCCCTTCGAATAATGCGATAGCGTGTGTTATACGCAACCTCGAGTTCTAACACACACCACAACTAATTAAACTAGCCGTTGTGAATAGTAATACCTACTTTTTGAAATCATATATATTCTATATTTCAAAATGGACTTCATTTTTGGATTCGGAATATCAAAATTAGCCTAGGGTGAAATTTTGGTACATTTCGGATAACTTTCATATTTTGATGAATAGTGAAAATTTCTAAATTTTAATTAAAAACAACTTTTTTAATAAAAATAATTAATAGTGATAAATTATGAATTTGAGTGGTTTTAAAGTATATTTAGAATATATTTTTACCATTCAATTTAATGTTTATCATTGGACATAATTTTACAATTAAACTGAACATAAACAAGTGTCAATCTTTTGATAGTTATTATCTCTTAAAAACACGCTTTTTGTTTTGACAGCGGGAATTAATTTTAAATTAATTTCTGCCACTTCTGTGTTTTGAATTTAGGAAAATGGATTCCATATTTGGAATCAGGATGTTCAAATTGTGTAAATAGGTAACTTTTATTTTTAGACATTTTGAATAGTTACTGTGGTAAATATTTTATTTACCATGGTTAAAGGGTAAATCCGGTAAATAAGGGTTAAAAAAATAATATTATAATAATAAAAAATTACCCTAAAACGCGTCCTAACCTTATTGGTGGACACATACCCGACCATGGGAATCCTTTGGTCAATTTGGGGTCCCCTTGGAGCCACTTGTATGTGGTAGGGACACTTTATATTAATAAAGTTAAAATAAAAATAAAAATGGCATAAGCTTACATCTTTTAGAAGAACAATTTTTACATAGGGTTATACATGTTGGATTTTCGATTATAAATATTCATTAGAAAGCTAAAAAGATTTCCTACATAATTATATTTTATTTATAATTTTTAGACTTTATATAATTTATTTTATTTATGACACAATGATGATGCAGTAATTACTAAAATAGTGAAAAATAAAAATAATTGATCTTATAAATACCCAAATAATTATAATATGAAACTTTTAGTGAATTAAACTAATTTTCTATGATAATAGGATATATTAGGATTGATTTAATTGACTTTGTTCGAAGTAATCAATCTGTTAGGAGTTTCACAAAAATCAACTATTGAATAGTGTCAAAATTGACATAAAAGAGTTCTTAAAACAAATATTATATTATTAATTGATATTAAATTCCTAAAAATCTAAGGTTCGGCCAAGAGACTTATATTATGATAGGTTCCTCATTAATGGACCACTTGGGGGTCGCTTGGATGTATATAGTAAGTTTATTAATCATATTATATAAAAATACAAAGAGACATTGTAAAAGTGAAACTAATTAACTTAGAGTTAATACTTAAAGATAAGGTTAATATAAGTACCCAAACCTGTCTAAATTCTATTGGATGAGTTGTTTTCGACCTATCCACACCTCATCCTTTGAATAGTCAACTTTGGAGCCTTTGTAAACCGAATATGAATTTATTATAAATTAATATTTCTAACTTTTCCAAAGGTGCCCCTCACCCCTCTTATAAAAGGGCACTCCTCCTTCTCATTTCTTCACACCTTCAAAGCCTTTTGGTTCGGCCAAACTCTGCCCAAATACTCTCCCAACATCCCTCAATACAACCTAGAGGCCTTAGTTTGATCAGAAAGCCAACCTAAGGAGCCCTTTTGATCAAATCAAAAGGAAGAACCCGAAGAAGAGGTAATGATTTCACCACCCTTTTCTAAGTTCATTTCTTCTTCCACTTCTTCTTCCTTTGTTCTTACCATTCTGAAATAATAACTCCAGTATCTCACATATACTGTGATGTTATTATAAATATGGTACAATCATATTCAGTATTCTATCCACCCTTTGAATAACATGTCACCATACGTGCGTACGTACGGCTTACCGTCTCCACGTCGTGGTGTAATTGTTATTCAATATAATATTATTTGGATGGGTATAATAATGATGTGTAACTCATGTAAATAATAAATATAACATGTTAATGATTCTGTATATATGATATACCATCCATTTATATATTATTTTAATATCAAAAGAATGATATTGTCGCTCGTGCGTACGTACGGACTACCGTCTCCACGAACGCGATGAGATTCATTCTCCATCGTATCCATTCAAGTATAATTATCATTTGATGATTTAAAAATGATGTTTAAGGACTGTATATCATTCTGGATATGAATAAGATACAACAACCATGGCATATGTAACAAAACATATAAAAGAAAATGAGTAAGTTAACTCCCGAAACGACGATAATTCTAAGATATTATTAACAAATCAATGTTAAAAGATCATATATGATATCATATTAATATATATGATTCTTGTATAATTTAATAACAACTATTTCACCATTATACAGGAGGTTAACCTACCCCAACCAAGGAAAAGTACAAGGTAAGGGTTATTTCACAATCTCTTCATTATCCGAGGTTGTTTATATGTAATAATCTACTGGGATCACTTTATCATCCACATCCATGTTTCTTAAAAATGTATTTCAAAACATTTTTACTATTTACAAGAATATGGGTTAAAGTCATTTATACCTTTTTTTTGACTTTTTATAAGAGGTTTATAAAGGAATCTTTCCGTCGTTTTCAAAACAAGGTCCTTTTTAACCTTTTCGACAGAATTGAGGTAAGAATGTTTTTTTTAACTTATACGGCGGGTGCGGTTATTTTACGCCGTTATAAAATCTTCAAAGCTTTCCTTACAAGCTTATAAGAATATTTTCAAAGAAAATGTTTTATTTTATATGGATCTTAAATGATTTCAAAATAAAATGAGATATTTCTTTAAAAAGAATTTTGATTTCATCTATGTCAACATCCTTTGATGGATTTTAAGATTATTTGAAGTTGATTTATTATGATACAAAACTTCTATATTGTATTGAAGGTTTTGTGATATGTTTGACTGTGGATGTGCAATTTTTATACCATTCATAGTTTATTGTGAAAGTATTGACATTTCGTATGCTAGTTTTAATACGAATGTTTATGTTATGTTTAAACCTTTTCATATGGGAATGCATTGGACTTAATAAGTGACGGGTGGAGCCCGCTATAGCTCCTCGATGCATCGGTAGGTTTCATGAGACAAACTAGTGTCTTGGCACAAGGCCTTGACAAAATCTTATTTGTAGTCTTGGCACGAGGCCTTGGCTATGTGGTTATGATAGTCTGGCATTATGCATTCCAACATTATGAAAGTGGTTATTTATTTTTGCATGTGATTATTCGATTAGTGGAATATCCATGTGAATAAGTAAATGGCATTATTTCATTTTACTTATGCCATACCATGTTGAAAGTTCATGTTTAAAAGGCTTTTGTTTTAGTTATACATTGCCTTAAATGTTTATTCTTATTGATGAAAGTTTCCGCTATATTGTTATCCTTACTGGGCATTTGAGCTCACCCCTTTTCTATGTTTTATTTTTCCCAGGAAGTGAAGATGTAAGTTATGAATGACCTGCAGGGATATTATGAGGGGATTGTAGTGTGGACTGTGGAAACATTATGTTGTTGTAGTAGTTTTTGATTTTATGATGTAATGTAAAACTTATGAATATATCTAGTGTTTCCAAGGCTACTAAACCAATCGGTCTTTCGAGATTTGATCTTTCTTGTGATCATGCCAATGTTATGTAATAATGCACCGACTCTAGGAAACTAGGGTCGGGGCATTACACTTACATTGTACTCTAACAATAAAATAATTTTATTTTAAATGGTAGTTAACACCTAGATGTTGTGATGGCGGGAATGAATAGAACTAAATAAAAAATTATTACATATGTTTGTCAAATATTTTTACTTTTTACATTAAATGATAGGGGATTAAATATGCGAATGAATCCAATTTTAAGCGTAAACATTCTAATATTGTTTAAAAGGTCGATTAACCGCCTTTTGATGGAAAACCTCTTTTAAATACACTTTTTGAAAATTTAATGTGTTATATTTGAAAAAATAAAATTCTTCTTTAGAATCGGGATATCAAAATTTACTTTGTGTAAATTTTTTGTATTTTTCCGAAAATGTTCAATTATTAATGAATAGTGAAAACTGTTGTATTTTAATTCAAATCCTCTTTCTAATCTATTTTGTTTATATGATTAGATTATATTTTAAATTTGTTTTAAAGTGAAATTAGAATATATTTTTACCATTAAATACAATGTTGGTCATTGGAATTAATTTCACCTTGAAATTTGACTTAAACTAGTGTCAATCTTTTGATATATATTGTTTCATAAAAACACGCTATTTGTTTTGACAGCAGGAATTAATGATTAAATTAATTAATTCAACTTATATGTTTTGAATTTTTTAAAATATACATCATTTTTGAATTTGGAATATCAAATATTTCTTAGGGTGAATTTTTGGTAATCTTCTGAAAAACTTCAATTTTTGATGAATAGTGAAACCACTAAGTGGTACTTATAAAAAACTGATTTTCTGTTTAAATGAAATTTTGCCACCATTGTGTTTTGAATTTCAAATATCTGACATACATGGTTTTCAATAAGAAGTAAAATTTGGTTCAATGGGATTAAAATAATTTTTTGGTGAATAGTAACTTATTAAGTTTTTAATCGCGATTAGAGGTAATTAGTGTAGTTTAAGGTAAAAATAATGTTTTGATAAAATTAAATAACCTAGACACATGTCCCACCCTCATTGGATGAGTCATGTCCGACCAAGACATTCCATGGGTCAACTTGGGGACCCCATGGAGCCACTTTGGTTGGAAAATGACATAAATACCTTTTTATTTAATGTTAAAATTAAAATGTCACAAACATTAGTTATTTTATTAAAACAATTTTTAAATGGGGTTATACAAGTCATATATTTGACTATATATAGTCATTGGAAATATAAAAATATTTTCTACATAATAGTATTTTTTATAATTTTTAGACATTAAATAAATTAAATTATTTATGACATCATGATGATGTAGTGTTGACCTCATTATTTAACGATTTAAATAAAATGGAAAGATAATGTAAAATCTAAGATCTACACATTTCCAAAACCTATTGGAAGGGTTTATTTCGAACCCCTATCACCTTATCCTAGAAACACATCAATGTGGGACCATTAAAATTCGAAACTCATTCTAAAATAATGTAACATTTCTTTACTTTCCAAGAGTGCCCCTCCTCTTTTCTTATAAAAGGCCCCCACCTCTACCTCCTTAACCACACTTTCAAGGCCTTTGGATCCGCCAACCCCTACCAATTTTGTCTCTACCCATCCCTCTTTAACTCTTAGAAGCCTCACTTTGGTTAGAAGTCTTCCCAAGGAAGCCTTTGAGCTCAAACCAAAGGGAGTTACCCGATTTTAAAGTAATGTCTTCACTTGAGTCCTTTTGTTTTATTTTGATTCTCCACCCCCATAAACACTTTTTATTCCTTTATTTTGTAACCAAAACAGTATATTAAATATACTAGGATTTTGTTATGTTAGGGATTCGAGCTACACTTACACACACCTTCGTCTAATGGTTAAAGAATATACTGTTTCTGTGGATTGCGAATTACTGCCTCACGAAATGATGATTGTTCAATCTTCTCTTAACACATTTCATTGTGGCCATTATGATGTCACTACATTTATATATGATATTTAATATGTTTATGTTTTCCATAAGCTTCTGTATTTTTCATTTATGGCATACTTTTATGGCTTACATTATGGGTATACGCGATATCTTCATTTTAGGAAGTGCGGACTACCGCCCCCTCAAAGTGATTTGATTAATTAATACCATATGCGGTATGTATAAAGGATATATTTAATTATATTATATATGATACCATACTGGAATTAAAATACTATTATGTATCATTATGTTTTAATTCCATTAAATATGAAATAGAAATGGAAGTAGTGTTCATGCGTACGTACGGCTTACCGTCTCCATGAACGGTGCATTTCATTTCTTAACTCTAAATGTAATGTAATATTATAAATGCATGAATATACTAGATATATATTATATATATGATATCTAAATCATTAATAAAATTCTGGATATAATGGATATTTTACCACATGAAAAACTTGTAATTATAAAGAGTTTATTTTTGACTCAAGTACCAATGATCGTTAAAACAACCGTTATTAACATAAATAATAACATAGTGTTCATGACACGGTAATAAGTGATATAAAAGGAATAATTAACTTGAAAAAGGTTCTTAAGGAAGTAGAAATTAACTCAAGTTTATTAATTAGGAGATTACAAAATGATCGAGTCAAGTCGGACCCGAGGTAAGGGATCCTACTCCTCTTTTTCTTTTTAAGTACACTCTTTTATGCCATTACTTTTAAACTCATATTTCTTGTGATTGGGATGTTATTTTATATTAAACATACTGTAATTTTTTTTTCATATGATGAGAGACCATATTCTCTCTCATCAATCTATTTTGGAAGTGTTGAGTGGCGCCGGTATGCTGCCGAATTTTCATAAGGGAATCCTACCTCTCTCTTTCTTTGCAAGTACTCTCTTTTATGTCATTTCATTTATGCTCCATGATCTTATGTTATAGGATGTTCTTTTTTATTCCTATTTCTTTACTTTTTATGTTCATGTGATGAGAGACCTTATTTTATCTCATCAATCCATTTTTCGACGTTTTATGTGGCGCCATTAGGCTGCCGAAGTTTCATCCCACTTTTTGTTCCCGTGAGATTCATTGTACATTGGCCACTATTTCCTTTTCATGTGGTGTATCTACTGCCCATTATTTTACTATTAGTATAATATAATCTCATTTACGGGTAGTTACATCTTCATTTTATGACCCTTCTTTCATAGGGTATACATTTTGAAAGTTTCCCAAATCGGTATGGGAACCTTTCACACTCCTCATTTAAAAAGACTTATTTTGTTATGTCTTTTAGTTTACATATTTTTATGTTGGGATTTGTTCTTCTATATCCTTATTTATGTAAATTTTATGTACAAGTGATTAGATACCATTTTCTCTCTCATCAACTAATTTTATGAATTTTAATGTGACGTCGTTAGGCTGTCGAATTTTACCAAGGGAACTTCTTAACCCAATTTCGATTTCCTTGGGTTTAACATGTAGTTATTGAATATGTTATCCTTTGGATATTTTTGAATTACCTTTGATTGTTTTACACTTAATATCAACTTATATTGGGTGTATTTATGTTTTTCACGCATAATTATGAGATTGATTCATCTTTAATTTAAGGATATCTTCTTTATAAGAGATTTTATCTCATTTTACATTTCTATTGAGAATTCATTTTTGTTATGCACAAATTCGCTCTTATATGGTGTATATACTGTACTTTGGAATATTATATCATGAATCCATTTATTCTGATGATATTATAATGTTCTTATTAAATTTTATTCCTCAATTTTGTATTCATGTGTCTCTCATTTTGATAAAACCCATTTAACTAAAATATCATTTTAAATGTTTTAATGATTTATTCTTATAAATATTTCTCATTAATATCCATGTTTTCAAATTGGTTTCAAGGATTTATTTATGTGGATATTAATGGTGTAAAATGTTAAAAGATTCAATGTTGTATGGGACACTTTGATTAAAAAATCTCTTTATTAAATGTTTTAAATGGTTTTGAAAATGATTTTTTAGAATGGATTCAATATCTTAAAATGTTATATTTTTATTGCAATGTGGGAACGTTATCTTTCCTTTATGCTTATGTTATGTGCTATGATTATGTTATGGTTCTTGGGTATTTTTTATGAAGACAGGTGGTTTCGTGAAAAAATAAGGGCGGGTGAGCCCGATATAGCTCTCTAATGCATTGGGTAACGCGAAGGGGTTAAACGTTAAGTTTTCTCCGAAGAGATTTAGGGAATATACTATGGTGGGTATTTCAAATGTAACCAAGAGGGTTACTCCCTAGGTAAGAATGTTATGAATTCCTCATGTTACCTTTAATGTCGTATGATTTCTATGACTTATTCATGATTTGATGAGGTATGTTAAAGTGCTTGTGTTTTATGGGTAAAGTATGATTTCATTCTTATGTGTATATATACTCATGTTTCCTTTCCATATATTTATATCCCTTACTGGGATTTTTATGCTCATCCCATGTTTTTTTGAAATGTTTTTCATAGGTCCAGGGACCGGTACATGATATGATGATAGTGTCAAGGAAGTGTCATGAAAGAATCCATGTTTTATTTTTAAATGTGTTTCCTTAGATGGGAAAAAATGAATACTATCTTTTATGTAACCACTTTGTTTAAATATATTATGTAATGTATGTTTTATGATCTAGTTCTCTAAAACTCTAAACCTGAAAATATCCTCAATGTGTAATCTTATAATAACTCAATATTAAGTAAGGTTTAAGGCTGGGGACTTATAGATAAAGTGCAATATGTCTTTGAATAAGTGAGGAGTGTAGGTTTTATCTTAGAAGTGAGGGGAGTGATACACTTGTAAATATCCATATTCTTTAAATACAATAAATTTATTTATATTAGGATATTTGAGTTAAATAATTCCAATACATAATCTAAGGTGATAATGGATGAAATAATAACATAAAATAATAATTAAGATAAGATTTTATGACCTCATTACCAAGTTTATATGAAGGGACCTAAGATAAACTATATAAATAATAATTCATTTTAGATGAATATTCAATTCATATCAGAATTATAAATGTACAATGACCAAAATATATTAGTTTATTTGGAGAAAAAATAAACAATAATATTATTTATTAATATATATTCAAATTTTCCTATAATTTTCTTCAAAATAGTACCCTTATATTGTAATTATACATAGAACCAACTATTAAAACATGGGCAAGAAAACACATGAAAGGGTTACCTTCGATTTTAAATAAGCATTGACATTTTATATATAAATCATATTATAACGTAAGATGATCATAGGGGTATAATAACATAATCAAGCACATTATATCGATGTAATATATTCATACAAATAAATTAATTAATCGTAAAGACTAAAACAAATTTAATTTCCAGAATCATAAATAATGAGGGTGTAAAAGAAGTAATCATTATTAATGGGTCATAACATAGGGATTTAGCTTCATAAGAATAGAAAATCATAATCTTGTTATCAGAACTATTCAAATTAAAGGCCACAGATAATATTTTGATCATAGATAGAAGAAATAATATATATGAACCAAAAATGTAAACATATTTATCAGCAATCATGTCCCTGAACAATCTTAAAAGCCTAACCATATGAAATACTAATCACACATAAAAATGTGAACATATCTATAAGAAATAATTTCCATGATTATGATCATTATATCATGATATATATATATATATATCCCATTACCCAATTCATTTGAGGGTTATTATTGACCTAACCATAGAATAATGAAAACCATTCATATATGTTCCTCAAGATAATAAAATATTTATCATTTAATAATATCATAATAGTTTTAAAAAAATTTCATCATCACATACTGGAAATTCATATAAATAAATATCATGAATGATACAATTATATTATATCCTTTTTAACCATAATAAACATAATAGGATGTTGATATATATGAAAATGATTTAAAATAATATTTGAACATTTCATTGAAAATGGAGGAAAATATCATTTTCCATCATTAAAATTAAAACTATATTTTCCAAATAAATTGAGAAAATAAATTTCATTATAATTCACCATTGATTATTAAATATGAATATTAAAATAAAATAGTAGTCAAGAAAATGGGAAGAATCATTCATATTAAAAACGTTAAATTAATGATTCCTTGAACTATATTTTTAATTAAAAAAGTACATCATTTGGAATAAAAATAGAATATTTATTTTTAACATTGAGAGGAATGTAAAATATAGTTCAAATGAATTTTGTGACACCCTAAGTTTTTATGATTTTTTTAAAAAAACCATTAAACTATTTTATGGATTGGGTTACATGTTCCACAAAGTTATTATTTCATTATACACAATTAAAAATTAAGCTTTAAAAACATGAAACACTTATATTATCATGTGTTACACACAACAAAATCTTTGGCTTTTGTTACACACAATGCTAGTTCCTTCAATAGAATGAGTTACATGAATGACTATGTTTTACCAAAAAAAATATACTATGCTATTTATTACTTATATGTCTTAATTTAGGGATTGATTAAGTATTTATTGAATTATTAAATGAATTCATGATATAATAGTTAAATAAAAATGAAGATAAAACCCAAATTATAATAATGGTTTTATTTTTATGGAAAACTATTTTTGTTCTAAAAAAAATATTTAAACAAAATAAATTAAATTAAATAACAAAAAATATATTTTTTATATTAAATAAAATGTTTTTAGATTTATCTAATATGTTTTATAGGCATAAAATAAGAACAAATCCATTTTTAAGCATAAAAAAAATTACTTTTTTAAAGATAGTTTTTCCTCCCTTTAATAGAATACTTGTTTAAATACCCAATCATGATATTTTGATAAATTGTATTTGAAAAAAAAATTATTTTTTGAAATTGGTATGTTAAAATTACCTTAGGGTGATTTTTTTGGTTTTTTCTGAAATGTTTCATCATTTCCACAATAGTGAAAATATTGATTATTATTAAAAATATATATTTTATTTTAAACATATTTACAAGGAAAAATTATCTTTTAGATTAGTTTTAAATATTAATTACTTAATTTTATTTTAAAATAATAAAATTTGGGGTTTGAAATGGATTTTATTCATTAATTTGTTATTAAATAATTTTATACATTAAAAGGGAATTTTTCCAAAAAAATTTGTTTTTCATGGCATTTGACAAGTTTTATTTTAAATTACATTTTCCAAATTATGTCAATTGAATTAATAAAATTTGATACCAAATTTTTATTCGTAAGGTATAAATTTAGTTAATATGTACCTTATGTTTTTTGTCAATATGAATAGTAACAAATGTAAATTTTGTTTCCATGGTAAATTTAGTAATATTGGTTAAAAATAAAATAATAATTAATATAAAATGTCTCTCAATCATGAAAAAATTTATTGGGAGAATATAATTAGACCTTTAACACTTATTTTGGTAAATTATGTTGGTTAATGGAATCGTTTTCTTGAAAATGAATTATATAATATTTAAATCAAGCACAGTCACAAAAATGTCACTTTCTTTGTCATAAATATTTTATTATTCATCAACATGGGGAAAACATATGTTATAAAAAAATATAATTGTAATTATTTAACTTAATAAACATAATTTCATGATATAAATTTATTCTATACTTTTTCAGAAAATTATTCGATGTTGTGATAATTATAATATTTTATTTAATAAAATTTCAAAATTTCCACATTCATGTTTTAAATAATATAGAATTTTTAATATTGGTTTAACAAAATTATATATTATACTATAAATATTAATCTAAAATAAAAATTATTTATGTTTATCATGGTATTTTTTTAATTTTTATAAAGGAAATATGTATATTAAAAAATTAAACAACAGTAATGTAGTAATAATTTTATTTATTGAAATATTAAATAAATGTAAAAAAACCTTTTAAAATAAATATAATTTGAGATTATTAATATTATAAAAGAATTTTCTACATTCCATTTTCCTCATAGAGATATAATAAAATGTATTTTTTATAATGAACCCTATTATATTTTATTTTTAAAAGTTTGAATAATGAATTTTGTCAAAATTGACAGTAATGATATTTTATCAAAATAAAATCTTTCTATATTATATAATAATAATAATAAAATATTTATAAATACATAATAATTAATATATGGTCTAAAATGATATAAATTACTAATTTATGTTATAATTGATATCACATAAGTAACAATTTTATCATTTTAATGTTGAAAAATTGTTGACTTAGTTAAGATTAAATTTGGATAAATAATGGTTAATCAAAAAGGTAAATTTTAAAATACTTAAAAGACATGGATAAAATTAATATGTAGATAATATGAAAACCTTATAAAATATTATATTATAATAAATTACCTTTTGGATGTATTTCTATTGAAAAAAAAATTATTATAAATCAATATTAATAGAAATTCCAAAAGTTATCCTCACTTAAATTGTCAAATGGAACCTCCTCCATCACTTATTAACATCACATTAAGCCTTATATATTAAAAAACCAAAATTTTATTTTGAAAACTTCACTATAAACATTATTTATGTTTTAGGATTCCTAAAAGACAATCTATGGAGTCTTTTCGGGAAGATCTAAAGGAGCTGTTTTGAAGTAAAGGTAATGGCTCTACTCCTTCACTCTATTTTTATACTCTTCCATACATCCTATAAATATATAATATATATTATAAAATAACAACTTCATCTAACTAAATATTATGATATTTTATTATGATTATGTACACACCACTATAAAACCCATTTCTTTTCGAACAATAAATGAAAATATATTTCGTGTGTAGGTACGACTTATAGTCTCTACGTAGTGATTCTATTGATTTTCCATCACCAAATTTTATGAGAGGAAATTATGATTGGTTTAGTGTTTTTATATTTAATTTATGAAATAAATATAGATTTGGAATGATAATATCAGTTTTACATTTTTCCACCTAATATTTTGGGAAATGATGATGTCGTTGGTCCGTACAGATGGCATACAATCTCCACGATGCAATATGATTTGTTTTTCATATATATATCAAATTTATAGTAATAAGGACTTATTTTATGAATATATATGATATATATAACAAGAAAAGGATTCTTAAATAATAATATAACATATATTTTTATTTCTTTTAATATGAAATGTAAAAGAAATAGCAATCATGCGTATGTACAACCTACCATATGGATGAACAATGTATTTTATTTGATATGTATAACTTTTATGAATTAATATGAATATTTATATACTTAATATACATATTTATATTATAATTATATCATTTTAATCATTTTTTGGGTTATTAAACAAAGATCTATTTATGAGGACAAAGGATAATTAGTAAAAACATGAATTAAAAAATCAGTTATTATTCGAAACAGATAATTAACATGGAACTGTGAATAAAAGAGTAATATACAGTCATAATTGAATCATATATTTTATTATATATATTATTAGGTTTCTATGTTAGATGTATAAAAAACTCATATTTATTTTATATGAGGATTGAATGTATATGATGAAAGTCGAGACATAGGTTAAGAGATTTTTGTCTCACATTTATTTCTAAGGGATACATCCCTTATACACTAATCGTTTAACTTTTTTGGCGCATAAACTGTACATGAATTTATTTTATGACTATTATAATAAATATTTGGTTATTTTAATATCCATATAATGTTATTCCTCCATTGTTCATGCAATTCAGCCGATCAAAAAGTTGTAAGATTCAGTACCATATTATAATTATTTTTTGAGATTTTTTATACATATGAATATACTGGGGAATATTTATCTTCCATGCCTATATTTCTTCAAAAAATATTTAATTTTTTAATTATTCTTATAAAAAAATTTAATATCATTTATACCCATGTGTAAATTTTTTCTAATTTTTTTGAAAGAAATTGTTTTTTCATTTTCCAAATGAGGTACATTGTGACTTTTCTAGAAAAAATAATGAAGGAATGTTATTTTAAATTATACTTCATAAACATATTTTTGGACTTTAATAATGCCTTAATTCCATTAAACATCCTAAAAAATAATAATACTATATGTTTAAATAAAATTATTTTATTTAAAATTGTGCTGTTTTTTTAAATATTTTCAAAACAAAAGAGATAATTTCCATAAAAATTAATTCGAGTGATCTCTAAAAATTATTTTTCATCTTAGATAATATTATTTTATGTTACATATGTTTTATTGGGTATATATTCAATGATATAATTATAATTATTTATGTAAATGGTTTGTGTTTATGATGGATTGATACTTATGAATAATTTTTCTTTTCCATGAGTTATGAAGAAATATTTATGAAACCCATTTCTTTTTATGGGTTATAATATGAATAATTTTTTATGTTATTGTGGAAAAATATGCATGGTTTTTAATATTTTATGGGTAGAAACTATATCAACCTCCAATTTATTGGGTATTGATTTATATCTCATGAGATGGATATGTATAGAATAGGATGTAAATCCATATTAGTAATACAGGGTTGGAACGAGAAGAGAACTCGGTTCAGTAAAGGAATTTATCTACTATCATGTTCTTTGAAATGAGACTTGAATAATTTGAAAAATATTTTAGATGATTATTTGTATGATGAAATTTCTTTGTCTTATGTTATTCTCTCATGGAATATGTTATTTTATTATTTGTTACCATTAATTATTTATTCCATAACATAATATCAAGATCTTTGATTTATAGGATATGAATTTTTTATTGTTTCTTAATGTCCATATTATTTATGATGGTGTTATGACTCATATCTTCCTTGTTTACCCTTACTATGAATATGAGATCATAATTTTCATATGTTTCATTTTCCCTGTTTATAAATAATGGTTTTAGGTAAGGATACTGAAGGGGAAGATATTTGTGGGAAACATTGAATATCTTTCACCAGTCTAAAAAAATTAGTGTTTCATGTCTTCAATGATAGTAAACTAATATTGTATTTGGTTAGGTGTTATTTTAATATGTGAAATATTCTAAAAATGAATTAATGTCAATTTATAATAATTTTTGGATGTTATAGTTGGAATTCGAGAAAATTCTTATTCAACCATTAGAAACTAGGAGGATAAAACTTTATTGAGTACCTATGGATATTTCTAATGAAATATTAAAGGATGTCTCTAAGGATAAGTCTATGTATAGGTTACAATCCTAGAGTTTTCGTACTGGTCATGAATTTCCGTTTTTAATTTTGAGGTGCCATATAATGAAATTTTATAATTTATTTCCCTTGATAATGAGGTTTTCCAAGTACGATTATTATCGGTCACACTATTCATTTTGGGTTTTATAAAATGTATGGGACCAGGAGGATTCATGTTAATGGTGAATATTATGGATAATGGCATAATAATTCTCATGAAATACAAAATTAAAAGTAAGTTATATGGATAAATATTTTTATTAATCCTAATCAGAAATATCATAATATGATTAATAATCTCAACATTATTGGGTTTCTTGACCCATATAATAGGAGAAAGATGGAATATCAGGCTGACTACAGGGGATATAATGTTAAATTTTCATATCAAAAATCATGTGGGAAGTGGAATCAAAATAATTATACAGAATAACATTAAGATGATCTGGGTGCCAAAAATAAGGATACAAAGAAAGTTATTTCAAAATAAATTGTTTAGTTAGAAAAATGGAGAGTGGTAATGAAATTTCTAAGGAATCAATGATATATCCATGTTTTAAATGTTTAATATTTGGGAATTAGGATGTTTGATTTCCTAGGGGGAATCTTTTTAAGAGAATCAGTATATTTGAGTGAGTAATGGTTATATTATTGATGATCAAGAGACTATGAGTGACAAATGATATGAAATAAATGTTAAGGAAAAAAACAATGAATCATGGTAAATGGTTTAAGATAATAATGGAAGGATTTCATATGTATGTATTAGAAATCAAGATTTATGTTATAGAAATTATTTTATATTATTATCAAATAATGGAACATCGAAGGATGGATCCACTATTGTATTTTCATTATGTATTTTAAAGCATACGATTAATGGCACTGGTAACCATTAAAAATAATTGATGTTTACAGGTGATATTTTTTTTTGAACACATGATAAAGTGACATATAATACTAAATATCTTCATAGAAATATGTTTGATTGTTATAAAATAAATGTGAAAGTATTGATTACCTTGTAAGTGATGATATTTAGGTTTCTAATTCCATGGATAGTGTTTATATAATTTTTGGATTTATAGTACGAGGAAAGAGTTAATTATTTATGGAATGAATGTTTTCTCTATGATTTTATTATAATTCCAGGTATTACCATGTTTAAATAGAATGAATTTTAATGTTATTCACATGTGTTTTGTGTGATAATTAAGAACTACATCATGTTTTTTGGGGTATTAATGACATGTTTATTTGTGAAATAATTTTATCATCTTTTGAAAATTTTAGATTTTGATATTTTGTAATGTTCATAAGGGTAACCATTTATGAAATGTTTTCCATTTAAATTTGGATGATATTTTAGAGATTAATTTATTTTCTCTCTATATGAAGATTAATTCATATTACATAACAATCGTTAAAATTTTTGTTGTGATGTTTATAATAATGGAAAAACCTGTCATTATATGGACCTCATAATCTTATAATACATCAGGAATTAAAGGATTATATTAATTTCATTGAATAGCTGATTAAGTGGAAAATGATCAAGGAAGAAAGAATATATGAGACTGTGCGTATAAAATTTAATTAAATAATGTAAGTATTTCGTCTCTTGAAAATTATTCAACTCTAGGGAAATGATATTAAAACCACCAAATTTATCCCAGTACCTTCTTTTTCGATGAATGAAATTGTCCCTCAGATCATCACCTATTTATGGATTTTTGATTTTCAATCTTATCCACACTATATTATCTATTACTCTCCATCATAACTGGATATTTATATTTCTATTCCATGACTATTTTTTTTAACATTCTACATATGTTTTCTAATGTGGAAACCAATTTAAGAGTTACATTAGATAAATGTTGAGAATCCAAATTTCTATTTACAAAATATATTTTAGTATTGATCATATGATTTGGTTTTCCCACAAATAAATTCTCAAACATCAACCTTTTATTTTTTTTGGTGAAATTTAAAATTGAAAGGATGCGATTTTATTTTATTTTATTTTTTAATGATTGATTATATCATAATGGTTTCTTATTCATCAATCCTTCTACAAAATCTCTAAAAAGATTATCATATGTTACATGTATCACTTTTATTTAAGTAAATACATGATCCTTTATATGTACTAATCACAGAGGTCATACCACTAGAGATAGAACTTTCTTTTGAAGAGAAATTGGTAGAAATTATAGATTGTAGAGATAATGTTCAAAAAAATGAAACCACTAACCTAGTCAAGGACTTTTGGATAAAAAACCAACTTTAATAATAAACCTATGAACTTATGGATATTTTGAGTTCTATTTATCCTCATTTTTTAGTATTAGAGTGATGGATTTTGAGGGTAGAGTTCATTTGGGGGGGGGGGGGCTGAATGTTACACCCTGAGTTTTTGTGATTTATTAAAAATTAAATATAAAATATTTTATGTATTGGGTTGCATGATACACCAAGTTAATCTTTATATTATATACCAAATTAATATCTCACTATAAGTAACAAAAATATTATCTTCTGGTTCACATGAAAAAATGATCAGATTATGTTGCACACAATTATAAGTTCATAAAATATCTTGTGTTACAAACAAGATCAAATTTTCCTAAACAATAATATACCATGATATTTATCACCAACACATTGGAATTTTAGTAATGAATATGTATTGACTAAATTATGAAATTAATTCTCAAGATTACGATTAATTATAAATAATGATAATTCCCAAATTAAAATAAACGAAATATTCCTATAAAAACACTTTATATTACCAAAAATCATTATATATTAATAAATTAAATTAATTAATAAAAATTATATGTTTTATATTCAATTAAATGTGTTAAAATTTACAAAAAAAAATTATAGGCATATTATAATAACAAATCCATTTCAAAGCATGAAAAAAACAAAGTTTTTTAAAGGATGTTTTGCTGCCTTTTAGTTGAAGTCTTGTTTTAAAAATAAATTTTAACAATTTTATAAATAAAATTACAAAAAAATTTATTTTTTATGTTGTAATATAAAAAATAAATATGGGTGAATTGTTTTGACTTTTCTAAAATGAATCATCTTTTGATGAATAGTGAAACTAATGATTTTTATTGAATAATATATTTTATTTAAAATATTTTTAAGGTAAACTTATGTTTTGGATTAGATATAAATTTTAATTATTTAATTTTAATTAAAAATAATACAATTAATTAGTTTTTAAAAATATTATTTGCATGAATTTATTATAAAAACAGTTTATGTTTTGAAAGGGTATTTTTTGGAAAACATATTTTTCATGCAATTTTATCATTTTTATATTGAATTAAATTTTTAAATTTATATGTTTTCAATTTTCAAAAATATAAAAATATTATGGATTCAAAATGTTAAAATTTATTAAATATGTCCCTTTTATTTTTCCCAATGTGAACAGTAACCTAATAAATTTTCTTACTTTGGTAAATTGTAAATTGAGTAATTTAGGTTAAAAAAATATTGACAATAAAATGGCCCTAATAGAAGAAAATATTTTATAAGATTTATATAATTCTATCATTAACACATAATCATTTAAATTAATTTTTTAAGTGACACATATCAATTAAAATGTCTTATATTATATTAAAATCAAAGAACATTAGAAAATGTCACATTATTTGTCATAAATATCCCTTATGTGTCAACATGGGGGAAAAATATTTTATGAAAGAATAAAAATTAAAATATTTAACTTAATATACATAATTTAGGATACAAATTCATTTTTACATTTTGGGAAACTGAGATGATAATATAATATTTATAATATTTCATTTAATAAAAATTCAAAGATGTCACATTCATGTTTTAAATAATCAATTTTTAATATATGTTTTTCCAAAATATATATCCAAATTTCAATATTATATGGAAATATTTAATTTTTGTATTCATCATAGAATTGTATTTTTAATTTTTATAAAATAAATAAGTATATTATAATATTAGACATCCCTAATGTAGTAATTATTTTGTTAATATAAATATCGACTAAATGATATTAAAAATATTAAAATAAATATAATTTCAAGTAATTAATTTCATAAATGAATTTTAGAGATTTACTTGACCTCATTGTGAAAAATAATTTTTTTATGTTATCCGATTATATTGATATTTCAAAAATTACAAAAAATGAATTGTGTTATAATTGAAACTAATGATCTTTTATCAGAATAATATTTTATTAAATTATATAAAAAATAAAAAAACATATTTAAAAATAAAAAATAAAATAATATAGTGGAAATTTTTACTACTATTTCATTTATGGTCTCATTGATAAAACATAAGTAAAAAAATAAAATCTGTATATATTGTAATGTTTTTACCTTATTTACAATTAAAATAGGTTATCTCATTGTTAATAAATATTATATGGTTTAAAATTAAACAAAAACATGTATAAAATTTATTTTTTGATGATATTAAAATATTATATCCTCTTATATTTGAATTCATGTTCTTTTAGAGGTATTATTATTGAGGATAAATTTATTATAAATTAATAATTTTGGATGTTCCAAAAGTGATCCTCACCTCAATTATAAATGAGAACATTCTCCCTCACTAATTTATGTCACATTAAGCATTATATGTTCCCGAAAATCATCCAAATTCTCATTAAAATTACATATACTCATTATAGAGGTTTTGGTCTTCCGAGAAGACCAACTCTAGAGTCCATTATAGGAGATCTAAAAGAGACATTTCGAAGTGGTAATTGCTCTAACTGAACACTTTCTTTTTCTACTCTTCTATACCTCCTATATATCTATGATTTATATAAAATAATAATTACTAAATAATCCTAAATATTATTAACATTTATTTTGATTATGAACAGACCACTCTACATCATCTTTCCCATCGAATAATAGATTAATGACTCTATTTTCTTGTATATATGACTTACTTTCTAAACATTGAGAAACTATTGATTTCTCATCACAATATTTTATGGGAAAAAATACGGTGGGTTTAATGTTTATATGTTATAGTTGCGAAATAACAATATTTATTTTATTATATTATCAAATATAAATTGTTACCACCTAAGATTTTGGGAAATGATACTGTCACTCATGTGTATGTATGACTTACCATCGCCATGATCTGATGTGATTCATTTTTCAACTATTTTATACATGGATAGTAAAAAGGAATAATGCTATGTATATTTATATATATATGATATATATATATATGTAAGAAAATAATAATTATCTAATGATAATATATTATATATGAATATTTATTTTAATATGATAAGAAAATGTAGATGACGTTCATGCGTACGTATGACCAACCCTGTCCATGATTAGTGTATTTTATTTTCTATCACTATATTTTATGAATCTCCATTAAAAAATATATAATGAATATATATATATAAATATATATATATATATATGTATATATTATTTATACCATTTATATCATTATTTAGATTGTTAATTCATGATATATGTAAGAGTAACAATGGTAAGAAGTCCAAATAAGAATGAAAAGCAAAGAATTTATTACATGAACAATAACATTAATTTGTAATTTTTAATAAGTGAGTTATATAATGTAAAAATTAAATAATATATATTTTTATATTTATTAATATATTTATGTGGTAGATTTATAATAAAATTGTATTTATTGTATGGTAATTTGAAAAATATACGAAGGAATTCAATACTTAATGTAAATGATTTTTCTCTCATTTTATTTATATAGGATACATGCCTTATACAATACTAGTTTCTTTTGTGAAATGTATATAATTCCAATTATTTTTTATGGGTTTTATTATAAAGAATATTTCATTTTAATATCCATATAATTTTCTTTATTTCAGGGGAAAAAAGTAATCTACTAATTATAAAGTTGTGGGGGTTAATTCTATAATCTCATTATTATTCAGGATTTTTTATATGTATATTCTAAGAGTATTAATCTTCCATGTTCTTTTTTTCAATAAATATTTATGAAAATATTTTTAATTTTATTCTAAAATTGTTTAAAGTCGTTTTTACAAATTTTTTAATTTTTAATATATGTTTGTAAAGGAATAATTTTTTCATTATCCAAACAATATACATTGTGATTTTTTCAAAAAAAGTACGAAAGGAATGATTTTTAACTTTTACAAAATGAATGGATTTTTTTCTTTCATAATTCCATAATGAATTAAATGTTTCATTAAAATATTTCAATGTTATTTTGAGCTGATATATTTTCTTTTAAAATTATGATCCATTTAAAAAACATATTAAAAACAAAAAATATATTTTCCCAAAAAAATATTACTAGTGGTTTGTCAAACTTATTTTCCATCTCAGATAACATTATTTTATGTTTCTTATGTTTTAATGAGTATATTATTCAATTATTATATTATTCTTCTTCCTATAAATGTTTTATGTTTATGGTTTATTTATCCATATGAATATTGTTTCATTTCCATGGTTAATGTTGAAATGTGAATGAAACCCATTTCATTTTATGGGTTCAGAGACGATAAATGATTTATGTTATTGCGTCACACATTTGAATGGTTTTAATTATTTGATTATAGGGATCATACCTAAATCCAATGCATTGGGAAAATCCTAATATTTCATGGTACAGATAGGATTGGAATGAAAGGTAAAATCAATTCAATAATGCAGGGATTGAATATGGAGTGAAGTTTGTTCAGTAGAGCACAATGTATTTTATGATAGTCTTAGAAATCTTCCTAGACTAATATTAAAAAGATTTTATATGATTATGTGAGTTCCAAAATTCCATGCCTTATATTACACTGTAATGTAATATATTCATCGATTATTTATGAGCATCTAAGATATATTCTATGAAACAATATCATGATCATTGATATAAATCATATTATTACATAAAATCTTATGTTTTTGTACATATGCCTTATGATTATGTTATGATTGATACCTTATTTGTTTACCATTATTAATAATTAAATATGAAACTTTTCATATTTTTCATTTAACTGGGTTGTATAGAATGGTTTTTTGTAAGGATACTAAAGGGTAAGATCTTTGTGGGAAACATTAAAGATCTTTCACCCATTAATAAGTTGGTGTTCCAACATTCTATAGGAACTAAACTAATACATTCATTTAGCATGTGATTGAGTAATATATGAAATATTGTGACTAAATTATTTAATTTTTATATTTTTAAATCTTGAGATGTTATAATATAAATAACCATTTTATCATTGAAAATAACTTTCTTGAAAAAAAATATGGATATGTAAGAAAAATTCTATCGACCAAAGTGTTAATAAGGTTGAGTATTCAAAAACTTATTTTCATATCCATTTTAATTACTAATGAGATGTAATTGTAAATAATACTTTTAAATTCTTGGAACATTTAGAGGATAATAAAATATATGGGGATTAATGTCTAACAGCTTTATAATTTACCTCTGTGTAAATTCAACATATAAAATCTGGAAAAGAAATGACATTGTTGAATAAACTTTATCATGAAGTCCCATAATTCATTATACATGATCAAAACTCATTTATAATATTTATATATTAATTATAAATATATTATAGGACCATATATATACATTAAATTATATTTACAATTCCTTTATAATTTCCAATTTTAATTTCAGGTGTAATTTCATCATTAAAATGATTATTTGCGTGAAAACTACTCTATTTTTAAAAAATATTTCAGTTTGAAAGTACCAATAATTTAAATTTTTTATAGAATCATATAAAAACATAATTACTTAATAAGTATCATATTTATTCATTATATACACTTCTATAACTATTAAAATAGAACATTGAGGAAAAATAAATATCATAACTTTCTAGAAACCGTAGTATGTACATTCACATGGGTGAGGTTTTCAATTATTGATGGATAGATAGAAATATAGATAAATAATGAATCACCATTATATAATAATAATATAATATATTTTCATTAAATACATCTTTATTACTATCCATGTAACGAGGAAATGAAAAATTAATCTCATCGGTAGGTGGTGATGGTAGACCACACAAACGGAGGGGCGGAATTATTATTGTCTGAAATATTAAACATTAATAAGTTATATTATATAATATAAAATTATAATAATAATTTTTTTAATAAATATCGTATATATAAATTAAATTAATCATATTATTCAACCATGAAATATGGTGATGAAACCTGAATCATATTTCTACAAGGAGTCAGCAATCCACATGTACACAAAAGCGTTAATTTCTTTTTACATTTTATATAAATGATTTGTAATATAGTTATCCCATAAAAATTATAAAACCTAAATATTTTATTAATATTGGATACATTATTTAAGGGTTCATTCAATAAATATTCTTGAAATAGAATAATAAATAATCTTCAATGAGTTGGGTAAGAAGATTACATATTATTTGAGTGACCTTCATTGGATTACTCTCGATGTATTCCAATAAAGGAATTAGGTTACAAAACGGATATCACAAAATGAGTTAAGGAATACAAGAATTTTTTTCGGTGGTCTTGGCTGAGATAGAAAGCTCAAATTGTGTGAATAACGGAGGAGAAGGGGTTCCCTTTTAGAAGTGGTTGGAGGGAAAAACATGGAAGTGTATAAAAGTGTTAAAAATATAAAAGGTAAAATTATATTGTAATCAGAACCAATTGGATTGAAACTAAAATCATTGAAAATATAATATCAAAATATCTATAACTATAATATTTACTAAATTTATATAGAATATTTATCCTTCACTTTGTTTAACCCATCACGTAAATTTGTTTTAACCATAGCTGTATAAAAATTACATAGTATTTTTAATATTCATTAATAAAACAAATATATTTTACCAATTTAAATATTGTAAATTGTTATCTTTATTAATATAGAATACATATAACCACATTAAATTTCTAAAATTTCTTGAAATTAATTTTAAAATAACTGTACAAAACAATAAATAGATTCCTTTGGAAAACTATATTTTAAATTTATAAAAATGATCTTTTTATTATTCATTAAATTTTAGAAAAAAGTATATAAATCTTAAAGTGTTGGATTAATATATTACATAAAAATTTAATTAAAATAATTCCTCAAAATTTATTCATTTATTTTATAAAAAAATTTCTTATATAATATTGTTTTTAAGTAAATCAACTCTTTTTATTAGTTTTTTATATAGTGGAAAATTTATTTATTAAGTTGGAATACAAGAATATAAGAGGTTCCATTGGTTTTGGAACAATTAATATCAAGGGAATCCAACCTTACTCTCTCAATAAACCGTTGGGGGATGAACCCTATCATACTGATTTATGTGAAAGGTATAACAAGAAAGAACCATGACGCTAAAAACATAGAAGCCATATATCCTTCTCACTAAATTTGAAGAAGATCCATATTATTTCAAATGACTCTCTTGAATAATCAAATGAGGTAAATTAAAGTACATTCAGTCTGGGTGATATCATCATGTGTGATAAAAATAGTTAAGGATTCTGTTTCAACTATGGTTGACTCAATGCCTTTGAATTGAGAAAGATCTATCCCATTCAATATGAAAATATATTTTGTACGAATTGATTCATCAAGTCCATAATATGTGTAAATAAAATAATGACCATGTTCTCAGGGATAAAATCTATCCCACCCCCCCGCATAACAATAAAATTAGTATATGACTCATCCATGTTGATTTTATGGTCGTTTGTATGGGGGATCAAATAGACCCAATGATCAGAAGGGAGGGGTTCTGTATAAAGGAAAAAGTACCCCTACCTACCCTTAATGATATTAATAATGGGGAAATTTCCTTGTTCTTATTTAGGGAGGCTAATATTTTCATCAAATAGATATCCATTACAGTTATTGTGGTGTATGTTCTTGTTTCTCATTTGTGTTTGTTATCGTTCCTCACATTACAGATGCACGACCATCAGACCACAAACAGGATTTCCATTTTTTTATTTTAGGTTTTTTGTTCCCATTACCATGAAACTAGAGGAGTAGGAATCCACTAATATAATACTCATGTGAGGTAGGACTTTTTAAATCTCCAATGAATCTATAGATAGACATTTTCTACCATCCTTTAAAGAAATTTTTTTTATCCATTACTCCATTAGAGATTCGAAAGAAAGATAATTTAGAAGAGTGGTTGTTCCCTTTGTGTTGGAACAAATCATTAATGGATATTTCATCTCTCTATAAATACCAAACAAGAAATATGTATTTATAGGTAATATACTTAAACTATAGAGCCTCCCCCTTTTTTCTTGATCCTCTATATTTTCTTTTAGTACATTATGATAATTCATAGCATAAAATAACTTAAGAGAGCTTCTGTAATGATGAAAAAATTATTGAATTCTAATATCTAAATCCCATTGAATAAAATGTGTTATTTTTGATCCATGATGGTGTGATTGTGGTTTGTGATGTTGATCACCTATATAAAAGATATGTTGATTTTTTGTAAATTAGGAAACCCAAGCATAGTTCACAACCAGTTATGCATCTTGAAGTTCATATCACCTCAAAAAATACTCTAGTATGACTTCCATAGAAGATTTTAATATAGGATTTATGGAATATGCTATAATATATAGACATTCCACCTTTTCTAGTTCAGATTATCCCAAAACATTCATGTGTTAAAAAAACCTTATATGAACTTATCCTCTAGAAAATACTATGATATATTGGTTTAGAGGAATTTAATTGAAAAAAAAATTATTTTCATATTTATGCCACCTTCACCCACAATCCTAGACATCCTTTTTCCTGGATTTCGAATGGAATCTCCACTCTATATAGTCCACACATATGAATGAATCCATTATATTATAAATTTATTTCCATATTTTCTTAGACACATTTAGGGAATAAAACACTTTAATGGTTTTTGTGGTGAAAACATAGATACCAAGGGAAATTCTACCACCAATGTATAGAAACTAGATCTTCCAATTGTAGACACAGTTGGTGAAATTTTCCACCACTCCATCGATGTGATGAATCCCTAGACTATTGGGATTAAACAACACTCCAAAGTAATCCATCGTAAATATTATCCTATGAACCCCTATATGGGTCTTTATCATCCTCTTAAACCTCTCTACACATAAATTGGAAATGAATACACTACTCTTTTCATGAATGATTATTTGGAAACTCGAAAATGAGTATTCATCAATGTATTTTTTGAAGTAATAAATGAATTTTATATCTCTATTCAAAAATAAAACCATGTAATTCTTAAAGAAGAGGTGAGAGAATCTGTTAAAATGGGATAATAATCGTAAGAGGGTGATGTTCCAATTTCTAATACTCAAATTGACATGTTTGGAGAGTTCATAATGAACCATTAAAGGGATAGTGGGTGAAATATGTTGTCTCTTACTTAATCCCCAAGTCAAATAGAAGAAGTTATAGTTCATACCAATCATCGAGATGGATACTAAGTAGAGCTGAAGAACGAAATATATATTCTACATTTCTAAAGAAATATTTTTTTATAATATTTTAGTAATATTCATACTTAATCATCATATATATAGGTTACAACTGTCACATTGAAAAATATAAATTTATTAGTATATAATGGTTAGTTTAATATTGGCATTATATGTAAAATATTGTTTAAAAAATTAAAGTTATTTAAAGGAAAATCGATCTTTAAATCATATGGGGTTAAATTAAAACCCCTTTATAGGATTTTTACCCTAAAAATTTCTTCAATAATATATAACAAACTCAAGATAATTAAACCTAAATGTATTTATAAGTTCCCATGTATCTTGTTATAATTTATGGTTTCTCTAAGTAATATTAACTAGGTAATTGGAATTGTTTTGAAGAAAATTCTCTCTTCAATATAGAAACTCCACCGATTGTTACTTTTTATATTGATCATACTCTATTGATACAAACTCTATATTGAGTATATATGAAGGATTAGGTATGTACCTCATTAGGAGAGAGACAAGGAATAAATTTTGATAATGATAGTGATTCTATAGAATCTTGATGTAATAAACATACCTATAAATAGGATCAAGTATACTACTGTAATTTATATATAAATATGTCTTAGATATACCTTATTTCCAAATATCATATTGTTTTTATGAGTTTATATTTATTGAAATACATTTTCACCAAATTGGACCCCTATATTTCATCAACAATTTTCAGTAAAACTTTTTATCAACTATGAGCTATCCTAATATTCTTCTGAATGGATCTAACCTTCTCTCATATTTCCTCATATTGATACAGTCATAATATATATTGTTCATAACCATCATCTTGATATATTATAGTTCTTCACCTCCTTTTATAATGTGATTCACAATGAGCAATAGAAATACTCGAGTAAAAACTATTATATTATCAAAACTATACCAAAAAAAGGTTTTTATCCCCAAAACCTTAGAATGCGTCATTCATTTTCTCATCATATCTACTATGTTTTTACTCGTCCTCCTAGAATGAAATTCTTTATAGGTATTAATACACTGTAAAAGATCAATTATGTTTTAAAATCGTGTTGAAGACTTCTCAAGAGCATTGAGATAATCATTTTATCACAATATGATAAAATAGAATGAAATACCCAATAAAACCTTGAAATGTTTCGAATTTATATCTAGGAAATAAAATCTAGAGTGAAATATACTCTAATTTCAATAAAAAAATTGACTTCATATGTTGATCAACTGCAAACCGAATTACATGATTCCCTTTAGATGATTCGAGGAGTCCAATTATGAAATCAATGTTAATGTTTTTCCACCTCCATTATGGTATGGGTAATTTTTTTTCATCCCCTCGGATAAAAATATATTAATATTGTCTTACTGACATAATAGGTATCAATATATATGCCCCACAATATCCCTTTTCTAGTTATCCCATCATAAATAAGCATTTACATCTACATAAATCATCATAATTCTAGGATGAATAAGGAATGATGAAATATGACATTCATCTTTATCCCCTTAAATAGTTTGGGTATTAAAATGAAATATACTGGGTTATCTAATTTATCATACCATCATAATAATTTTTTAATGTAGTAAAATATCACACCTTCTTTTATAGTTCCACATCCTCCTCCCTTACCACTTTAATACCCACTTGGAAGGATTATCGAACATTCATAAGAGAAAGAGATAACCTATATAATTTTTTATATTTCATTGTATATAATATAGAAATTCATTAATATTGGATCTATTTTAATCAACATAATGTACAAAATTGGAATGGTCCTTCTGATTTGGAGCATGATCCACCGTTTTCTTCTTCCTTGGGTGGTAGTGTATTGGGTAATCATTAGCCTAAATCGTTTTAATCCTTTTACATTAGAATATAATAAAATATTTTATTCGGTGGATATATACATAATTTTTATGATCCATATATATATAACACCTATCACCATTAATATATGGCCTCCATATTTTCTTTGTAAAAATTTACTACTACCAACTCCAAATCCTATTTCGGGTAATGTTAATTGTAAATATTCAATTAGAATAATGAAAATTATATAACTATGTCATTATATAATAATAAATCCTCGAAATACCATTTGTTAAATTTCATTATATATAAAAAAAATTACACTACTTGGTAGTGTGAGCATAGGTAAACTAAATAACTATAACTTGAATTCTGTAAAATTTTCATTATATTCATTGGACAGATGAAACTTGGATCCAATTTATCCTAACATGTTTATTTAATTATATAATCCTAAAAAATCCACTAAAATGTGTTAATTGTATCAAACAAAGACATTTAAACTATATATCTCAACTACGGAACTTGGTCATGGGCATTGGTCAAAAAAATACATATTTGAAGTTTCTATTGATATCACAACTCATGAGATTTTTTACACAACAATGAATCCTTATGTAGTCAAAATTCCCACTTGGTAAATTATTCATAAATTTTATCTTTTCTTAGGGACATAAATAAAATATCCAAATGACCTTCATGTTATTCTGTGATCATTTAATATATTATAACATCCTCTAATGAGACTACCAAATATTGATCTATGTAATATCTAAAGACACAATTCCTTAAATACATGAAGATTACATGTAAATTGGTAAGTCCAAATTCCATTATTATAAATTCATAATGACCATAGTGGACATAGAAATTTGTCATCAGTATATCCTTATTCCTGACACTCAATTTATGATATAAAAATTTGTTCAATCATTGAAAAGTATTTAGCTTTACACAATTGGTCATATAAGTTAAAAATAATGGGTAAAAGATACTTTCTATTGATAGTGATCTTTATATGTTATTGATAATCAATAAAAATATTCATCAACCCATCTATATTATTAGAAAAATGAAACTTGTTCACCCCATGGTAAAACAATTAGGTGGTTAAATCCAATTTATAGATTCTACTTGAGTTTTTATAGAATTCGTCCAACTCAATTGGTTCCATTCAATAAAGATTCTTTAAAATAAACATAACAATACCTAATAGTTCTATTAAAAATTAAATTAATTATTCAAGGGAAGAAAAAATAATTATTTAGGATTTACTTTACAATATTTTATAAAAACTGGAATATATATGATTATTAAATTCTCCCAATCCATTAGAGATAAATATAGCTAATGAAATATAAAGAAACACAACATTTTCATACATAAATATTACATATTTTAATATTAATATTCAATATATTTCACAAATAAATAACTGATGACCCTAAATTATTAGAGTTTACACTGGATAGATACACAATATTATTATTTGATGAATAACCTTAAACATATCACAAAAAGAACATCCCATTTCTTAATCTTCACAGACATAAACTCAATAAACATTTTTTCATAAATTAGGGAAATGAAGAACATGAAATAGTGAGATAGTATTCCTAGTAAGGGTAAACATGGGAGATATCAATGAATGATTATATAAAATTATATGATCATAATACGAGTACGAGGTAATGAATATAGCTTATATAGTTTATACCATATCCATCATGGTTTTCAAACATGAGTCATGGAATAAAAAAGTATCATTAAAAAATATACTTATCGTAAGTGTGAGAAATAATAAATAATCAATCATGATACTTAATTCCATATCATAGAAATATTAAACCATCGTCAGTATAGATACAATATAAAATTTCAGTTTTAAATACTAAGAACATCAAATCACAATAGATCAATAATCAAAACCTTCATCCCATATCATGATGTATCATAAATTGTCACATGTTTACCATAGTGTACCTGGAACATTATATTTTCCCCATTGTATATAAATATCCTTAACATGTCTCTAATAATTAACTAATGGGATATCAAAAATAACCTAATGAATTGGAGGGATATAAAAGTTCAAATCAATCGGTAACATAATAAAAACACTAAATTTTTATTCAATAAGATCTTCAAATAATCATATTATCATTATATCACAACCCATGCTATGAAATTTTGTTTCATAAACATTTAATAATTTCAATATTACATAACACCTAAAAAATAAATGAATTCCATAAACATATCATCATCATAATCATAAACCATGAATAGAAATAATTGGGATATTATCATTAGAACATGTCTCTAGTAAAACATAATTAACATCAATGTAAGTTAATATATATGAAAATTATTTTAAAAGAATCGCTAGAATATTTCCTGATGGAAATACATTTTACCCATTAAAACCACTTATTTAATATCATAAAATTTACCAAATATTATATATAAAAAATTCATTGAAAAGAGACATTAAAATTTTTAAAGGAAGCTTAAAGTAATTGTGTGATATTGATATTAGGAAATTCTGTTCAATTCTTATAAGTTAAAAGAAAACATTCCTCCCACTATTTTGTAAAAATTTAAAAAAAAGTACCCCATTTGAAAAATGAAAAGAAGATTAATTTTAAAAAAATTGTAAAAAAATTAATCAATGGTAAAAAATAATTTAAAGAATAATATTTTTTTTTTTAAAATATTATTGTCATTTTTTTAGAAAACATATATATGTAAGAAAATGGATTTTCAATCGTATAATAAAATAAGGTATGTATTCCCTAAAATATTATTTCAATCTATTTGGTATATGAAATAAATATAATGAAAACAAAAAAATATATTCAAAAGAAATTAATATAAGATAATAAATTCAAATATATTTTTATATAAGTATAATATAGTTAACTCACTAGAAATTCAGGTATAATAAACCATGATTAAAATAAGGATGAAACGTAAATTTATTACCTCAAGTCTCATCTTGTTTCAAAAATATTGAAACCTCATGTATATGAAATATAAATTTTTTATAATTTTAATCGTGAAAAAAAATCCATCATACCATATATGATATTATTATGACATCTTATCACTTTTTTAATAGAAATTTATTATTAAAATAATTATTTTGGTTAATAACTCTTTCATTTTCCTTGCATGTATATATTTGGTTTTATTGATCATTGTAAATTACACATGGCTCTATCATATAAAAAATATTAATCATGATATTAAAATCATGTATATTAATTATATATATAGATATCCTTTCATATAATGTAGAGTTATAAAAAATTAAATACACCATTTATAGAAGTTATAGGATATACGAACACATGGACAATATTTCTATTATTTGACAGATCGAAAAAGAGAAAGTTATATAATAATTCACCATTATATAATTATTATTATATCATATATATCATATAAATTCATTAAACCATTCATTATTACCATCCATGTAAAGTGGAAATTATGAAAAATACACATCACTTCCTGAAGGTGGTATTCCACACATATTCACGAGTGATACTATCATTTTCCAGAAGGATATAAGGTAAGATGGTATATGTGATATTATAATTAATGAAGTATTATTATGAGTAAATTAACATATAAATATTATACCTATCATAATATCCATCCATAAAATTTGGTGAACAAACATTAATTTTATCAATATTTTGAGATCATAAGTCATATATATGCACGATCAATTCATTATTTTTTTCCTTTGATTGAAAAAAGGGTGTGTAATTATATTTTAAAAGTTATAAAATCTTTTAAGTATTTTTAGGATAAATAAATTATTATAATATGATAAATATCATAGTTTTTATGAGGTAAAATAATAAGTTAAAAAAAAGTTATTGGTTACTGTGATTACCACATCCTTGAAAACACGGATTTGGAAGTACTATTAATGACCCTAGGATTTTTATTTTGGGTAGACTAACACCTCTATAAATTGTATATAATTTTTTATACGAAAATTTTAAGAGTTTTGTTAAGTTATAAGGCTGAAAGTGTTGAAAATAAGATAAAGGGCGTGTTAGTATACAAAAGAGGGAGAGGAGACTCTTGGAAATTTATAAAATATACAAAATTAATTTTCAATAAACATTCTTCCAAATGGACTTTAATTTAAATAGAAAGGGTATAGGGTCTAAAAAACAACACCTAATGAAATTTATATTTTTTTTGGGGGTTTTGAAACATTATTGTTTTTATTAACCCCTTCGTTAATAATTTTTGGTCTTAACCATGTTAAAAAATATTTCAATTATAACGCTTTATAGATGTTAAAATAAATAAAAAATGATATAAGAATGCAAATTAGTTCATATTTTCTTTCGTAATCCATTAACATGGTTGTATATAACATTCTTATGAATTTTAAATCATTTAATAAAAAATATTACGTTTAAAAAATATCATTAGTGACTATTTTGGATCTTTTCATTAAATATAAATTTAAACACACTAAAAAAATATTGAATTAGAATATAATATTTTCACACCTAGATGATATTTCATATTTATCTTCAAAATTATTTCTAAACTATAAATCAATAAATATTTATTACACTGATTATTTTTTAAATCATTTACTCTATTTTTATTTTAATTGATAAAATACCCTATCCACATTACATATTAATTTAGGGTAAATATATAAATACATAAATTTAAAATATACTTTAATTATGAAAAATTTTCATTTTTCACAAAATAACCATTAATATTCATTCTCAAATTTCTTTTGTACTTATTTGAAAACATAAGAATTATTTAAAAGTAATCGAGTGACATTTTTTTCTTAATATAATTTTAGGGTCATATTTCAATAAATTGGTCATAAATTGGATAGATATTTTATTATTTTATGGATATGGATGTTCTAGACTAATACAATAGGATAAATTCATGTGGTATATGAATTTTAATTCATTATCCAAACCATTTAACATTATGCTACAAATGATACTGATGCACGCCTATCAAGGGGTGTGGAAAACAATTTTTATATTCCCCGAGTGTATTCTAGTGATTAAACAAAGGAATGTAATGTCCCATAATTTCCACGTAATTTTCTTTAAATTTTATATAATTATTTCGAGACCAAGCGCTTTGACATCACATGATTTCGATGCCCGGTGAGCCCACAATGGAATTTTGAACATTGTTTGTTTAGTTAAGTTAATATAATAGTGGGTTTTTGAAAAATTTATACTAGTGCTCATATAAAAACTATGAGGGCACCTTTGAACTCATAACATCAGTATTTGACTTGAAAGTACATAGCTTCAACATACAAAGGATGGATAAAAAATTTAATTTTCGAACATTCAATAAAATAACAAAATAAGTTAATTTTTTTTCTTTTCTTTTTCATTGTTGAGTGGTAGAAAACAACACTACGGTGAAACATTGAGTCTCATTAAGGGATGATCCATAATGTATTGTTTTTATAAAGCATAATGACACAACGTCATTTCACAACAGAAATGTTGGGACGTGTTTCCTTTAAATAATAAAATATGTTGGATGGTTGATAATTAAACAATAGAAATTCTGATGAACATACGCCATTGATTCCATCCAATGATGAATGAATTATTCCTGTGGGATTGATAGAAATGTTGATTCTCTATGAAGAACTAGATTGGGAAGTGACGAACCCCAACAGAGCTTGAATCCTCGAGGGAGAAGCGATTCAACGATGAGTGTCGATTGAGTAAGGGGTTTATTTTATTTATGTTTCCCCATTCATTATTATAAATGGAAAACAAGGATAAACCCATGAACAGGTTGATCAACGGATCGTCTGTCCTTTTAGAAGGGTGATATTTCTCGGGATTTAAATTTTGGATTGAATTATTGTTGGAAGAAAATCATCCCCAAACAACCCTCTGTTTTAAAACTCTAACGTGGAGGGTGCGGGCCGACATGAACAAAGATCGAGCCCCCTCCGCTTGTTCAATATTCATGGATGAGTTTTTAAATTCGTGATATAGAGGATATGATTACATATAAGAAAAGAGGGGAGACGCCAAAGTCCATAGGCACAACAGACATCATGAACCGAACACCAGAGAAAACATGGTGGCCAGTGGAAGAATCTTCATGCATGCCACGCCGGTGCATCGGGATGACGTTGTGGTCATTTGAACACAATAGTGCGACAAGGGATGTATGTTGGTGGTGGGTGGACATATCCACCTAGATACATCGCTACATCATGGATTCAACATCGTTTCGTATCCCACATGGCTATCACGGTCAGTCGACCTCGGCTAAGTAGGAGACCCATCAGATGACTTGTAAGGTAAGGGAGTCAGGTGTGGCTTCCCACAGTATCCAGGCCTGGCAGACTAGGCAGGCTAGTGGGTCAGACCCATGACCCAACGGACTGGACCTAGAACTGGTTGGGTCCTGGTTGGGTCCTTGGACCCTGGTTCGGTAGGTGGACCCCGGGTCGGGTCACGTCGGTCGGACCCAATCAGAATGGACCCAAAAACCGGCCCCTTTTTAAAAAATGTGAATATCTAGAAAATTGAGAGTCTAATTGATGAGATATTTTCGGCATTGGAACCGCTCTGAGGAGTCAGATATTTTTAAATACCTTATTGTAGATTTCATTGACGTTGGAATTCGATGAATGGCTGGGGGAGAGGTTCTCCTGAGATCGAGAGGGTTATGTGTGGAAACCCTACGGTCGGTTGAGACATAAATACTGCTGAAGATTGACACTATTTGGTTTAAATTCTATGGCCTTGTGGGATGTGGCGTCTGTGTGACCATACATTCCCATGGTGGGGAGCATCTTCTGTGTGACCTAGTAGACCAAAGTTACTTGACAGGAGGAGTACCTTAGTATGGCCATAGGTGGGAAGTGACTTATGTGTGACCTGTTATAACCAAAGTGCAGAGAGGCTTCTATTTAACCCTATATTCTCATGGTACTCTTCAGGGATGAGTTCCATTGTTTCCCTATGGTTAGTGGGAAGTAGATTCTATGTGACCCGTTAGAGCCATTGTACTCATTAAAGAGGAGTTCTCCATCTTCTCATGGTGTTCGACGATGTGACTAATGGTTCTAATTCTCTACCATAGAAAATATCTAATGTGGGTTTTCATGTTTTGCGATCTTGCTTTGTGATCCTGATTTATGGTTTGTTTGTGCATTGTTTTCTATTCTTTCCTTTTTTTCGGGTCCCTACTGATTATTTTGTTAATCAACCATGCAGGGGCTTCTCCCGTACATGGTGTGTCGTGTGTAGATGACTCCTATTTTGATGAAGGATTTTTTGTCCTAGGGACTAGTTGTTTCTAGGAAGAATAGAAATATGGTACATACTTCAACAGCATCTAGAATCTACTTTTACTTCCCAGTAGGTGGGGTTTCCAGTGGATGACTTCCAGAGTTTCATTTGTACTTTCCAATTATTCTGTTATCCTTTCATCGGGTTTGTATTCTAGCACATTTGAAATTAAATTGTACTTGTAATTAATGGTTGTTTAGTGTCGTAATTGTTTACTTTTCTAGCTCTAGTACGTGGTTGTGTGTCATGGGTACATGTACTTAAGAAAATTCATTCCACTTGTAGTTTGACACCTTCAACACTAGTCGTCAACCCCTAGCCTTTTGGAGGCAGTTTTATGGTATGTCAGGGAATTAGACCTAGGATATGGGTCATGACAAAGTGCTAACCGAGTTGTTCTCTTCTACCTCAAATATCTGGAGAATATTTTTTATTTTTAGTGGAATGGTGTCAAATGTTTTGAGTTTTATTTTCATATTTGGGGAGTCTAGTGTTGGTGCAGCGTCCAACGTATCCATACACCAGGACCCTGAATTCTAATTTTTAGCTCTATACATGAAATCAATGGTTTCAAAAGTGTATCCGTATCATTAACTTGAATAAAATTATTCTCACCAGGTATAATCTTCTAATTGTGGTATATCTTGATCTATTTATCGATGCCTCCACACAGACAACCATCTAGACATCAGATACATGATCGTGTGGATAGCTCGCATTGCAATGAGGCATTAGTTTGGGAACCAGTTCTAGAGATGTCCCCATTGGGTGGTGCATTGTTGTTTTCACTACCCTTTGATTAGCAGTTACTACCGAATTTACCGTTATAGGGAGTATTCAGACTCAATTCCCTATATGAATTTTAGAAATAGAGAACTCTCATGTTTAGGGGAGAGATAGATCCTCAAGTCATTGAGGACTAGATAAAGGCTATGATGTTGGCCTTGAAATTAATGAGGAAACCGCTTGACTAGATGGCGATCTTGGCCATGAGCCTTCTGTGGGGCTTGGCAGGGATATGGTGGATCATGACCATCCAGATTCATGATGATGGAACCCTCTACTAGACAAACATCATGCAGCTTTGCAGGATGAGTTTTTCCCTTTTACTTGACACTTTTTGTGCATTCAAGATCTTGTTCAACTATAGCTAGGAATCATGATGGTAGATGAGTAGTCTACGAGATTTATAGACCTCTCTCACTACTTCACAGACATGGTGTGGGAGCATTTCATCAGGGCATGAAGCATTGAGTAGGGACACAGACGAGAGATCATAGAATCTATAGTGTCTCGTAGCATCCCAACTCAGGCTAGAGTGCTTGAGAGAGACCTCTTTATATATATCTTCCTGGTGTAGAAGGAGCCAAATTCTAGAGCCAAAAATAGCCCTCTAGAGGCAGAGTCTTCAGGGGGAGTAACAGAAAATATGCACGAGGTCCCAAGCAGGATAGGTCTTTCAGGGGACAACCACATGACTCGGTGTTGGAAATGTTGGGCTCCCAGAGTAGGGGGAGTCAGTAGGGAACTAGACAATCCTTCACATGTTGAAAGTAGTGACATATAGCTCATGAATGCTCGACCCACAACATAAACGATCAGCAGACGGTTGAGAGACATCCAAGGATGATGTAGAGTTTCGAGTGAGGAGGTATACAGGGCGGAAGACAAGGAAGTGGGTGAGGCGGTGGGTGATGGTTCGAGGTGTGACCTCCACCACCCCTAGGTGGTCCACCTTGGTCTTCGGGAGACAGAGGACAAGGGAGAGTCCAACTTAAGGTGATGGAGACCTATGAAAACATCTCTCCATAGATGATTAGAGTTATTTTATGTTTCTTCGTCACCTTAGCTTCAGTTCTTATAGAAACTGGTGTCATTCACTCTTTTCTTTCCATAGACCTCGTTCAAGGCTCAGAGATTCTGATGGATCCATTGGATCTATCCTTACGATTAGGGACTCCAACTGGAGTCCATTCAACAAATAAATATTGGTTCCAGTTGTGTGAGGTTAATCTAAGAGGTGAGATCTTTAGCTGAGATCTCCGAGTAGCAACGTCGAGGCCTTAGGAAGTTTTCTTGGGTATAGAATGGTTATCTACAGTCCATGATCTGATGGACTATTATAGATGAAACGTTTGGTGTGTCTGTGAGGGTGTGACTAGGTCTTCATTCACCGCCGATAAGGGATACTTTGCAACACATGATGGACCTTCTTGAAGGAGGGCATCGCCAATCACTCACCAATTGGCTACCCTCACCCTTAGTGTGGTTGACGAGAGGAGTCCAAGATTTTGATGTAGTGGTAGAAGGGTATAATCATTTATTTCTTGGGGATGTTCTAGGGATACCTCCTCGTATGGAGGTGGAATTTGGCATCAGTCTATACCCCAGGATGGTAGCGATATCCAGACTGGAATATTGGATGTCTCTTATGGAGCTTTGTGAGTTGATGGTACAACTAGAGGACTTGCAAGAGAATTGATTCGTGAGGCCCAATGTCTCACCATGGATAGCCTCAGTCTTTTTCCCATGAAGTAAGATGAGATATTGAGGCTATACGTATAAATACGATGCCTGAACTACGTGACCATGAAGAAAAAGCATTCGCTTCCAAGGATTGATGACTGCTTTGACCAGATGAAGGGAGAAAGGTGGTTCTAAAATACCGACAGTAGATCAGGCTATCATCATCATTGGATATGGGAGGAGGATGTACCAAATACATACTTCAGATTCTAGTATGGCCACTATGAGTTCTTGGTTATGCCCTTTGGCATGACCAATTCCCTAGTAGTGTTTGTGGAAATCATGAACAGGATCTTCCAGCCCTACCTCGATCGTTTTTTCATGGTCTTCATTGATGACATCTTGGTGTACTTGGATTCAAAGGAGAAGCATGTTATACACATTCAGATAGTCTTAGATACAATTGAAGAGCACCATATTTATAGTAATCTCTCAAGTGCCAGTTTTGTATTTAGGGGGTCCACTTTCTTAGACACGACATCTCGGAGGCCGGAGTTGTAGTAGATCCAGCAATGATAGAGGCGGTGCTTTATTGTGAGCCACACAAAAGCATGACTGAGGTGAGTAGTTTCTTAGGGTTGTCTAGATACTACCGTAGGTTCATCCCTGACTTTTCCATTGTAGTATCACATTTATTATCCATGAAATGGAAGGTAAAACCCTTCGTGTGGATGGAGAAGTTCAGGTAGAGTTTCTAGGAGCTAAGGAAGAGAGTGACAAGTGCCCCTATCTGTAGACTACCAGAAGAGGATGTGGGATATGTACTCTTCTGTGAATCATTAAGGACAGTACATGGTTGTTTCCTAATATAAGAGTGAAAGGTGATCTTCTATGGCTCACAAAAGTTGAGGCAACATGAGCAGAACTAAGCGACCCATGGCCTGGAGTTAGCAGTAGTGGTCTTTGAAATGCTAATATGCTGGCACATTATGATGGGTGAGCGGATTACCATATACATAGAACACTAGAGTCTCAGATATATATTCTAACAAAAGGACCTAAACATGGTACATAAGAGATGGTTATAGTTCTTACAGGACTATGAATTTGAGACAGTTTATACTTTTGAGAAGGGGAACGTGGTTGTAGACACGCTCAACGTGAGTTCTGGTTTACAGCTATAGAGTTAGGCTACAGTGCAGTTATCCACGATTCATATATCATTCATGGATTATGATGAAACATCTCATTTTTATTTAATGATTATCTCCCCCACACACACTCATACAGTGATATTGGGGGGAACAACTTGTGGATGTTGACTGCAAGGCCTGACGTGATCAGTTATGCTCAGGACAGGATCTTGGGGGATTTTTGATAGATGGGAAGCACATCATCCTATTCATAGGTGGTACGGTAGTAACATTTATGTTGCATGAGGATGTTTTGAAGGAGTTCCCTAAATCCCCTTTGGTGGTACATCCTGTTGTGGAAAATATATCCCAAGACCTCCGATATTAGTACTGGTGGCACAGGATGAAGAAAGCGACGGTAGAGTTTGTTTCACGATGCCTCACTTGTCATCAAGTGATAGTCTATCATCAGTTCCTAGTAGGATTGGAACAACCAATTGATGTATCATAAAAATATGGAATGGTATCTCCATGGAATTCGTGTTGGGGTTACCACACACGTTCATGTGGCATGACTATATCTGGGTGATAGTTGAATGACTCACCAAGTCGGCTCACTTCCAACCCATCCAAGAGATGGGGTCAGTTGAGGGCTTTGGGAGACTCTTTATCTAGGAGATAGTATGGCTACATTGGGATCCTTATATGATCATCACATACCATGATTTACACATTACATCCTGGTTGTGGAAGAGATTGCTGGAGGTGTTTGGGACTCAATTGCCCTTGAGAACAGCTTTTCACCCCCAGAAAGGTGGTCAGACATAGTAGACCATATAGACCTTGGAAGACATGCTTCATTCTTGTGTCCATGATTTGGTCATAGTTGGGAGGACCAACTACCAATTTTGTAGTTTTCATATAAAAATATCTACCACTCCACCATTATCATGGAACTATTTGAGACCTTGTACAAGCGGATGTGAAGATCAAATCTTTGCTCGACAGACCCTGGGGAGTCAGCACTCATGGGTTTATCGTGCGTATGGGCTACCACTGAGAAGGTTTAGATCATCTAGGAGTGGATGGGGACTGCACATAGCAGAACGGTATCATATGATGACATGATTCAGAGACCCTTGTAGTTCAAGGAGGGAGGCCATGTTTTCCTTTGGGTATCGCCCCGATGATGATTGCAGAGATTTGGGTGGGGTGGAAATCTTTCTATGAGGTTAATCAGACATTTTTAGATTCTCATCAGAGTTGGTGAGGAGGCATACCATATAGCTCTTCCCCCAAAGATACACTGGGTTCATGCTGTTTTCCACTTGTCATAACTGAGGAGGTATGTGCATGATGCATCACACATTATCGACTGGGCGAGATGAACATTTATGATGGGGAGAAATTTGTAGTGTTCCCTATGGAGATATAGGATTGAAAGGAGAGGTTCATTCATGGTTGTTTGATTCCTCTAGTGAACATTTGGTGGCAGAACATAATCCTCATGGAGAGAACCTGGGAGTGAGGGGCTCAGATTCATTCTCAGTACCGCCAATTGTTTTATTATTATTTTTTTGGATTTTTGGGACATAAATCCCTAAGGTAGGGAGAATTTAATGTCTCATAATCTCCATGTAATTTTTTTAAAAAAAAATTATATGGAATTATTTTGAAACCACATTCTTTGATGGCAGATGTTCTTGAGACCCAGTTAGCCCAGAATGGATTTTTGAACTTTTTTTACTTCGTGTAAGTAAATGTAAAAACGGGGTTTTCTAACTTTTGAACTAGTGATCAAATTGAAAATTCAACAACACTGTTGAACTGGAAATGCTAGGATTTTCCTATAATGGATTTATCATCAATTGTCAAGGATCGAATGGAAATGTTATTTTTCTGAATTTATAAAAAATAATAAAATATCCTTAAACGTTATTTTATTTTCATTCACACCATTGAGCGGCAGATAACAAGTCCATGGTGAGATGAATAGGAACATCAAGGGAATCTATTTAATGTATTGTTTTTTGTGGAGCATAGCATCTATGTTGATTCATAAATGAAAAAATGTTACGATGCAATGTCACTGCATAACAGAAACGTTGTGATGTGTTTCTATTTAATTAACTAACACATTGGAGGGTTGAAAATTAAACTGTGGAAATTATAACAAACCTAAGAAAAGGATTCCATCAACCTATGAATTCCAACAATAATGCTAGAAACATCAATGCTCTATGAATAACGAGACCAGGAAATGAAGAACTCTAATGGATCTTGAATCCTTGAGGTAGAAGTGATTCAACGATGAATATCAATCGAGGTAGGGGTATATTTGTTTTACATTTTCTTCACTCTTCATTGTAAATGATGAATTCGAATAACCCATAAACAAGTTTATCTTGAGATCTTCTATTATTGTGGGATGGTGATGATTCTTGGGATTTCTATTCAAGAATGAATTATTTTGGGTAGAACATCACCCCAAACCTCTCTCTATATTAAAACTCTAACGCGGAGGGCGTGGGCCAACACAAACAAGGCCTGAGCCCCTCCCCTTGTGCATTCTTTGTGGACAAGTTTTCAAATAATAAATAAGGAGGATCTATGGCCTTTTAAAGAAATCTGGGATCCTATTGAGGCCAATGATGCAATAGACATACATAATAGACCACCAGAGCAGACCTGTTGGTCCTCGGTAGAGGCTGCGAGGGGGGGTGGCCGCACACCACGATAGTACGAAAAGGGCCACCTAATGGGATTGCAGATGTTTTTGGGTGGACACAACCACCCATCCATATCAGTGCACTATGGATGTGGTACCACACTATATCCCATGCGGTTTCTATGGTCGATCGATCGTGGCTAGGAAAGCGGCCATGCAAATGACCCTTAGGGTGAGGGAGCTGGATGTGTCATCCAGCCATGTTCCATGTAACACCCCGACCTCAGTTAACTAGATTCGGTGCATTATTTTAATACATTGGCATGATTATAAGGAACATGTCCCACAGAACCGATCAGTTTAGTAGTCTTGGAAAACAGATTACATACATTAACTTTTCATTACAATTTAAAACATAAAACACATCATAGATAGTTCATTGAGAACTCCATTATTCTCTTTATCTTAACCCTACATATCAATCATAATACACTTCTTGGAATCCTGGGGAAAATAAAACATAATAAAGGGATGAGATTAGATGCCTAGTAATGGTAAATAATTTAGGAGAAGCTATTAACTTTTAAGGCCACATGTGTGATAAAAACACAACCTTTTTAAATATAAACATGAACATAATATGAAAAAATGAATAAAACATTACCATATAAAAATGAAAATGGATATCCTACTAGTCGAATAATAACATATAATAACTAATTTCATAATGAGGGAATTCCTAACGCCCGACATCATTACCACATAGTCAAGGCCTCGTGCCAAGACTACAAATAAATTTTTTTTCAAGGCCTTGTTCCAAGACACTAGTTTTTTTCATGAGACCTACCGATGCATCGAGGAGCTATTGCGGGCTCCACCCGTCACTTACTAAGTCTATTCTATTCCAAATATGAATAGTTTAAACATAACATAAACATTCGTATTAAAACTTGCATACTAAATGTCAATACATTAACCATAAACCATGAATGTTATAAAAATTGAACATACACAGTCAAAAATATCATAACTCATTCAATACAATAAGGAAGATTATATTATAATAAATCAACCTCAGTCAAAAATAATATCCAGTAAAGGATGCTGACATAGTTGAAAATGATGAGTAAAACATTTTTAAAGAAATATTATTTATGTAAAATAATTTAAAATACACACATTTATAAAGGGATTTTTTTAAAAGAAGTTTTTGAATCAAAGTGTCCCATACGACTTTGAAACTTTTGAAATGAATTACCATTTCAAAACACTCATGTCCTTATAAATAAATCTTTAAAATCATTTTGAAAACATGGACATTAATTAAAATGATTTTGAAAGATGAATCATTGAATTATTTAAAATTCTGATCTTGATAAAGAGTACCTTTCACAAATCCTTAAAAAATTCATTTTGAAATCATTTTTAGGAAAAATGGACACAGATGATAAAAATGTCTCAGTAAATACTTAAACATAAACAATCTTAGATAATAACGAGATTGGGGAATTAACCCTTACCTTGAACATTCTTTTAGTTGAGGGTATGTTTAACCTCCTGTATGAAGATTGTAGTATGTTATTAAATTATACAAGAACCATATTAATTTTTATGATATCATACATGATTCTTTTATGACTTTATACTATCCATTTAGTAATAATTTCCATGATAAATTAACATTTTGGGTAATAATCGCTTTCTTTATCATACGTGTTTAAACATGTAACTATAGATTGTATCACATATATCATGATTTAAATACATCCATAATATAAATCATGATTTATATATCATATATATTTAGAATATAAATATGTATAATAGACATATATATGAAATCAAAAACACCATTTATGGAGACGGTAGTTCGTACGTACGCATAAACGATGTTTCCGTTTTAATATCGTATTGAACAAAACTAAGTGAATAAGATATATGTAAGTACTTATATATATAAATATATATATCTCCAGTAGAATTATTATGTCATATATTACATACTTATTAGTAATATATATTTTTATAATCGTCAATGAATGGTGAACGTGGAAATGAATCTCATCACCTCGTGGAGCCGGTAATCCGTACGTACGCACGAGCCACAATATCATTTCCTTAATGGTGTTGAATTGGATGGAATATTAATTTTACAGAGACATTATCATGTTATTTTAATTATTTATATACATATTACTCATCATTATATCCATCCAAATAACATAGTGTTGAATAACAAATTACACCACATCGTGGAGACGATAAGTCGTACGTACACATGCATGGTGACATTATCATTCATAAGATGGATATAATAATGAATACAGTTGCTCCATATGTATAATAACATATCAGTATATATAATATTCTGGTGTTATTATTTTAAAAAGGAAACAACAGATAATGATTAAGTGGATGAATAAGAGAACTTGAAAGAGGATGGTGAAATCATTACCTCTTCACGGGTTCTTCCTTTTCATTTGATCAAAAGAGATCCTTAAGTTGTCTTTATAACAAAATTAGGGCCTCAAAGATGAATTTAGGATAGTTGGGAGGATATTTGGGTAGGTTTTGGCTAAGACAAATGACTTTGGAGGTGTGATTTTGAGAGAAGGGAATGTTCCCTTTTATAAGAGGGGTCAGGGTCTCTTTAAGAAAAGATTAATGTTTTAATTTATTATACAATCATATTCAGTTTATAATGGTTCCAAATGAATTTATTTCTAGACTTAGGTGGTTATGGGTCTAGATCCTATCAACCAATAGGTTTTAGACAACATTAGGTTTAAATTTTAACCTTTTCTTTTAGATTAAACAATTAGTAAAATAGTTTAACTTCTATCATGTCTTCTTGTATTCTTACTCTATATGGTTAATAATCGTACTCTAAACTTCCAGGAGAACCTCAAGTGGCTCACTAATGAAATTTATAGTATCATTAAATCCCTTTGGCCGAACCTTACATCTTTAGGAATATTATATCATAAATAATATAGTATTTTTTATATATTAATTTATGTAAATTTTAACACTATTGGGTATTTTGTTTTTTTAAGTCATAAAAATTTAATTACATCGAAAAAGATACATTTAATCATCCCTAACATGTCATATTCACCTTTAAAATTATTTTATGTCATAAAATGTTTCAAATTATATTTATTTTAATATTTATAATACCATTTATTTGATTATTTCATTTATAAGGTAATTACTACATTATCATTATGTCATTAATAAAATTAATTATTTAATCTCTAAAAAATATAAATAAAATACCATTATATAGGAAATATTTTTATCTTCACAATGAATATTTATAGTCTAAAATATAATTTATATGACCCTTTGTAAAAACTAATTTACTAAAAGATATTTGTTTTTGTCATGTTTGCCTTTACTTTAAGTTAATTAATCTAAATTGTCATTATCACTTACAAGTGGATCAAAGGGGTCCCAAAATCGACCCAAAGATGCCCATGGTCGTTAATGACTCCACCAATAAGGTTTGGAAAAATTTTAGGTTACTTTTTACTTATTATAATATTCTTTTTACCTTGAATTACCCTATTTACATTTAACCATAGTAAATAAAAGTCAAAAGATACTATTCACAAAAAAATATTTTCATCTTATTGAACCAAATATTACTCATTATTAACAACCATGTATATTAGAGTTTCTAAATTAAACTCACAATGGTTGTAAAATTCATTTTAATGAAAAATTCAGATTTTTTAACTACTACTAAGTGGTTTCACTATTCATCAAAAATTGATGTTTTGTAGAAAAATACCAAATATTCAGCCTAAGATATATTTGTTATTCCTAATTAAAAAATAATGTCTATTTTGATAAATTAAAATCATAGAAGTGGAATTAATTAATTTCAAAATAATTCCCCTTCTTTAAACAAATAGTGTGTTTTTAAGAAACAATAACTATAAAAGATTGACATTTGTTTATGTATAATTTCAATGTGAAATTAATTCCAATGACCAAAATTGGATTAAAGGGTAAAAATATAATCTAATTATACTTCCAAAACAATAAAATATATGATTTAACACTAAATTATTTTGATTAAAGAAGTTTTTTTCAGTTAAAATATAGTCTTTTTCTCTATTCACCCAAATATGATAGTTATCAAAAAAACACCAAAAATTTATTTAAACTAAATTCTTATGTCCCGATTATAGAGAATAAGTTTATTTTTTAAAATTTAATATATAAAAGTTTCAAATATTGGTTTTAAAAAAGGGTTCTCTATTAAAAGGTGGTAAAATTGCATTCTTTGAAAAAAAATTCTTTTATCTGAAAAAATGTATTTGTTCTTACAGTATATCTAAGAAACTCATAATATGGATTCTAAAATTATAAGGATTATATAATGTTAAAAATTCAGTTAATACTATTCATAACCTCTTTTTAATGACTAGTTTGATAAGTCATGATGCTCTTGTACTCAGTGTTGCGAGTAGTGCAAGTTATTATATTACATTGAAAAAATAATGTACTATGAAATCTTGGGGTGTTACATTCTTCCCTCCTTCAATAAATTGCGTCCCCGCAATTTTAAATTTGTTATTTGAAAATAAATTGTTGAAAATAAAAAATACCTTTGTGGGAAAACCCACATCCGAAATTGGGTTAATTAAATTTATTCTTAATAAGAGAAAAAGGGGAATGAAAAAGCCACCACCAAATTATGATCTTGATTAATAAAACATTGGTGGAAATTAGAGACACATAATTGGAGGGAAAATGTAAATATTTATAGGGAGTGATTGAGGTCATAAATCACAAACAATTGTAGAATTTTGGGCCTCAAAGCCATCAATCTATGTTGATTACAATACCATCGATTCAAAAAAATGTAAGGAATTAGGATAAAACATTTTTGTTTTTTACATCCCTTACCTAAAGTATAAAAATTAATTTATCCATAAAATAATAGGGAATATATATATGTATATATATATATATACATGACAAGTAGAGTTTCATCCTTCAAAAAATTCCTATTATAAACTCATCTTTCACTCTAAAAGATTTCAATATATATATATATATATATTCTATTTATCCTAATCGTATATGGTTCCAAAAATAATGAATTTATATTTCACATACCAAACCCTTTAAAAAACTAAATTATTCAATCCATGACATCACGTGAGTCAGTGATAGGTGATACACCATTTCCTCCCTTCGGTTGCGGGTTCACGACTCACGGCCTTACCGGACGTGATGGGTTGCAGCCCGACCTCTGGGTTGTCCTTTTTATGGCAATCAAAAAATAACCTTAATAATAGTATCCAATTTCAAACACAATCCATTCAAACTTTTAGAATTATCCAAAGTACTTATATCCAAACTCTCAGTCCATAGTTTATAAGGAAGTTAAACATAATGAGGATCCTTTTTCCAGGTAATAACATGGGAACGCCTTCGTTGTGTATTCTTTTACAACACTGAAACACCCTTAATTACCAACATCAACTATCTCTTATTCCAAAAACACTACCACATTATCAGAACCATATTAAGGATTACCTTTCCTTCAACCATTTATTTTCAAAAAATCATAGATTACTATTATGTCACTTTTCTTATAACTATATAATGTTGAATCTTCAATAAACAGTACTTTAGTACAATCCTTATTTATCTCCATAATTCATGTAACCAGTATACTGTTGATACAACACTCAAATGAAATAATTCTATAATAACAAACATTAGAAGACTAGTCATTCTTCTTTATCTGTGGTAGTATCATAACTTGATTATTATCCAATAACATCATTTCTGGGATACTCTTATGAATGGGACATTGATTCATGTAGTGTCTCAACATCTTACAGATTAGGCATTTTACTTTTGAAAACTTTTTCTTACCTTTGCAATCACGTACTTGGTGTTCCTTTTCTCCGCATTTTTAACAAACTCTGAATCCCTTCAGAAATTTACCATGGTGACTCATTCCACATTTATCACATATTAGAAAATCCTTATTTAACTTATTCCCTTTATCCATCTTTATTTCTACCATCCTTTTCTTCTCTAGCTTCCCTTCAAAGCCATAGGATTTAGAGAATTATTTACAGATCTTATTAACACATGATACTATTTATTCATATGATGATAACACGTGGGAGAATATTAAGTTTCTAAATGTTTTCTTAATAAAATGATTGATATGACCTTTCTTACTCTTTCGATCATACATATTGCTGGACTTCTCATTCGTTCTATAGGGTGCCATTTCTAAAGAATGGCATACACTAGGTCAGTTTATCAATCAAAATTCAAAATTCCAGACATGAAAAATACCTAATGTAAATTGAACAGTTTATTGATATAATCCATAATCACAAAAATGTTTTCTTTGAGGAGGTATATACTCATAAACCCTTAATATTGGTTTGTAAAGAAAACGCCAATTATCCCAAGCATTTCCCCTAGGAGTGTCATAACCAATAGTATAACAAGGCCTATTATCGTTCACTGGTTCCCAATCAAGTATAGCTCAAAGCGGTGTTTTCGGGTTTTACCCATAGGTTCATCTATGCCAGAGCCGCCTCTACGTTCTTGTATCTAGACATGGATTTATTTTCTTGGAAAACTCACAAAATCTCTACATTACCAAAATTATAGGAAGTCCTTATATATTAATCCTCAATGTCTATCTTATGTCTTTCTTCTCTAATCAAAGTTTATCTAAATCTATCGTCAAAGGTTATTTAAAAACATCCTCTGATACTATATGTAACTCCCCAACCCAATTTTATCAGAGTCGGTGCATTATTTTAATACATTGGCATGATTACATAGAATCATGTCTAGAAGGATGGATCATTTTAGCAGTATTGGAAAATAGATTACATACATTATCTTTAAATTACAATTTCAAACATAAAACCCCACATAGATAGTTCTTTTAGAACTCTATTATCCCCTTTATCTTAACCCTTCATATCAATCATAATACACTTCTTGGAATCTTGGGGAAAATAAAACATAATAATGGGGTGAGCTCAGATGCCCAGTAAGGGTAAATAATTTAGCAGAAGCTATAAAATTGTAAGGAATGATGTGTGATAAAAACAGTTGCCTTTTTAAACATAAACATGAACATAATATGGAAAAAAATGAAGCAAACATTTCCATATAAACATGCACATGGATATTCTAATGGTCTAATAATCACATGTAATAACTAATTTCAAAATGAGGGAATGCCAAATGCCAGACATCATTACCACATAGTCAAGGCCTCGTGCCAAGAATACAAATAAATATTTTTTCAAGGCCTTATTCCAAGACTCTAGTTTGTCTCATTAGACCTACCAATGCATCAATGCACTATAGCGGCCTCCACCCATCACTTACTAAGTCCAATGCATTCCTCATATGAATAGTTTAAACATAACATAAACATTCGTATTAAAACTAGCATATGAAATGTCAATTCATTAACCATAAACCATGAATGGTATAAAAATATAACATCAATATTCAATGATATCATAACTCATTAAATACAATATAAAATATTGTATTATAATAAATCAACCTCAATCAAAAATAATATCTAGTAAAGGATGCCGACATAGTTGAAAATTAAGAGTAAATCTTTTTGAGAGAAATATCCTTTTGGTAAAATCATTTATAAGACACACAATTATAAAGGAATAAATTTAAAAGATATTTTTGAATCAAAGTGTCCCATACCACTTTGAAACATTTAAAAATAATTATCATTTCAGATCATTCATGTCCGTATAAATAAATCCTTAAAATCATTTTGAAAACATGGAAATTATTAAAAATATTTAGAATGATAAATCATTAAAACATTTAAAATTATGTTCCTGATAAAGAGTAACATTCAAAAATCCTTAAAATATTCGTTTTGAAAACATTTTTATGAATAATGGATATGGATGATAAAAATTTCTCAGTAAATACATACACGTAAACAATCTCAGATAATAATGAGATTAGGGAATTAACCCTTAACATGAACATACCTTTAGTTAAGAGTACATTTAACTTCCTATATGAATATTATAGTATGTTATTAAATTATACTAGAACCATATTAATATTTATGATATCATACATGATTCATTTATTACTTTATACTAACCATTTAATAATAATTTCCATGTTAAATTAACATTTCGGGTAATAATTGATTTTTTTATTGTACGTGTTTTAACTTGTTACTATTGATTGAATCACATAGATAAATATTTAAATACACCCATAATATAAATCATTATTTATATATCATATATATTTACAATATAAATATTTATAATAGACTTATATATGAAATAAAAAACACCGTTTATGGAGACGGTAGTGTGTATGTACGAATAAACGGTGTTTCCGTTTTCATATCGTATTGAACAAAACTAAGTGAATAAGATATATATAAGTAAATATATATATATATATATATATAATATATATATCTCTATTATCATTATTATGTCATATATTACATGCTTATTAGCAATATATATTTTTATAATCGTCGATGAATGGTGAACGTGGAAATGAATCTCATCGCCTCGTGGAGCTGGTAATCCGTACGTACGCATGAAAGAAAATATCATTTCCTTAGAGGTGTGTATTTTGATGGTATATTAATTTTACAGATACATTATCATGTTATTTTCATTATTTATATACATATACATCATCATTATATCTATCCAAATAACATTGTGTTGAATAAAAAATTACACCACAGTGTGGAGATGATAAGTCGTACGTACGCAGGGATGGTGACATTATCATTCATAATATGGATAAAATAATGGATATAGTTATCACATATGTATAATAAAATCACAGTATATATAATATACTGGATTTATTATTTTAAAATGTAAACAACAAAGAATGAGTAAGTGGAAGAATAAGGGAACTTGGAAGAGAGTGGTGAAATTGATACCTCTTCTTTGGGTTCTTTCTTTTGATTTGATCAAAAGTGGTCCATAAGTTGGATTTATGACCAACCGAAGGCCTCTAGAATTAAGATAGTATAGTTGGGAGGATATTTGGATAGGGTTTGGCCGAGCCAAATGGTTTTGGAGGTGTGATTTTGAGAGAACGTGAAGTTCCCTTTTATAAGAGGGGTGACAGTCACTTTAGGAAATTATTAAAGTATAAATTTATTATACAATCATATTTGAATTATAATGGTTCCCAATGAATTTATTTTGATACTTAGGTAGTTATGGGTCGAAATACTCTCATAGGTTTTAGACAAGTTTAGGTTACCATTTTAAACTTATCTTTTAGATTTAACACTAAGTTAAATAGTTTAACTTTTACGGTGTCTTCTTGTATTCTTACTCTATATGGTTAATAAACATACACTAAAAATCCATGAGAACCTCAAGTGGCTCATTAATGACATATATAGTATAATGTATGCCCTTTTTCTGAGCCATACATTTTTAGGAATAATATATCACCAATAATATACTATTTGTTTTAAATATTATTTTTTTAAAATTTTGACACTATTTGGTATTTTGTTTTTGTTAAAGTCATAACAACTTTATTAATTCTAACAAGATACATTTAATCATCCCTAACATGTAATATTCACCTTGAAATTAGTGAATGTCATAAAAACTTTGAAATTATATTTATTTTAAAATTTATAATACCATTTATTTGATTCTTTCATTAATAAATTAATTACTACATCATCATTGTGTAATTAATAAATTTAATTATTTATTCTTTAAAAATTATAATTAAAATACCATTATATAGGGAATATTTTTCTATTTCCAATGAATATTTATAGTCTAAAATATAATTTATATAACCCTTTGTAAAAATTAATTTACTAAAAGATATTTGTTTTTGTCATTATTGCCTTTACTTAAAGTTAATTAATCTAAATTTTCATTATCACCTCCATGTGGGTCAAAGGCATCCCAAAAGCGATCCAAAGATTACCATGGTCGTTAATGACTCAACCAATAATGTTTGGACAAGTGTTAAGATAATTCGGAATTATTATAATATTCTTTTTACATTTAATTTCCATATTTACCTTTAACCGCGGTAAATAAAAGTCAAAAGTTATTAATCATCGAAAATAATTTTCATCTTATTGAACCACATTTTACTTAGTATTAACAACTATTTATGTCAAATTTTCTAAATTCCACTCACAGAAGTGGTAAAATTCATTTTAATGAAAAATGTTGTTTTTTTAACGACTACTAAGTGGTTTCACTATTCATCAAAAATTGATGTTTTCCAGAAAAATAAAAATTATTCAGCCTAAGCTACATTTGATATTAAAAATTAAAAAATGATTTCTATTTTTCATAAATTAAAAATATAGAAGTTGCATTGATTAATTTTAAATTAATTCTCGTTCTTAAAACAAATAGCAGGTTTTTAAAAAACCATAACTATCAAAGGATTAACACTTGTTTTTTTAAGCCAATGTCCTGGTCAAAGGCCATCACAGAAAAATTTATTAAAATGATAGGGAAATTAAAAGAGTCTGAAGGATGGAATTTTATTACAATCTTTTGCATAAAATGGGAGGATATCAACCGGTAAGTTATCACTCCACGTAATGACCTGGTTAATAACCTTGATGGAAAGACCATCAGCCACCATATTAGCTTCCCGGTAAGTGTGGGTGGCGATGTGTCTGATTCCTTAAAGGAAGCTAAGACATTTCTTCCAACGAGCTGTGAGGGGCCATGAAATTTGAACCACTCGATTTTAAATAGCTTCGATGATGGCAGTGGAATCACATTCAATCCAAATGCAGTCCCAACCTTTTGGCTTAACAATGTTGACCGCAAGAATCACCTCCATCATCTCAGATTCTAGGGCTGAGGTAGTACCAAAGAAAGCAAGGAAGTAGCCATGAAAATGGCCAATAGAGTCCCTGAAGATGGCTCCACATCCCACAAGACCAGGATTCCCTTTAGAGGCACCATCTATATTGTTCTTTATCCATCTAGCGATAGGTGCCTGCCAGAAAACTTCAAAGAATCATTTCGGTTGATTGTAGGTCCCTTTAATTCTAAGCCAAAAGAGGATGGAAAAATCATCAACCGAGTTGGCGCAGGTAGCTTTTTGAATTGTGGATGCATCCCTGATGGCAATAAGAATTCTCGCGTGGCATGCATTAAGATTGAGTGAGGAACTATTGTGGATAATAGAATTTAGATAATACCAGATAGTGTGAAGGAGCTCTAAAACTGCAGATAGGAAAAGATTTTTAATCTGAGGTTAAAAATCCAAATTCACATAGCATTCGAGAAAAAAACGTAGAGAGTCAGCAAATAACCATCTGTAGTTAAAAATTTCAGTAACAAAATTCCAAAGAGCAGAGACCGTAGCACAAGACACAAATAAATGGTTGATGTCCTCCATATTTTGATGACACAGGTGACATCTAGAAATGAGGGTCATACCAAAGGATTGAAGGAAAGCCTCAGTGGGAAGATGTTTGTGAGCAATTCTCTAGATCAGATTAATTCTGGAAGGTTTGATGTATGGTTTATCAAAATACATCAATGAAGAAATGTTAGACAGGGAGGAAGAAAAAAAGTGTTTATAAAAATATTTGGAATCAAGAACCCCATTGGGAGTAGGTTCCCAAATAATATTATCTTTATCATCCAAAAAAGTGTAGCTATCAACAACATGTTTGATATGATCAGGGAGATCTAAGATGTGAGAATGCATAACATCCTTGATGGTAGAGTTTAAAGTAACTGGCGCAACGGTAGAGGGAAGCATTGAGTTGAGGGGGACACCAGTACAGTTGTTCAACCAGAATTTGAGAGTTGAATCTAAGTTATCCATCCTTATAGAATTGTGCATGATATTTACAAAATAGTTTCTAATTCATGACCAAAGGGAAGAATTAACATAACTCAAATTACGAGAATTGATATTGTCCAGGAAACGTTGCTTACAAAAGGAAATAGAATCAGACTTGTTGTTCATAAGATGACAAGTGATTCTAGCTTGGAGGGCTTCATTAAAGAGTTTGGGATTTTTTATTCCAAGCCCTCTTTTTTCTAGGGGCTTGCAGCAGCTGGACTGGGGAACAGTGACAAGGTTTCTTTCAATGATGCTTCATTTCCAGAAAATGTTCTTGATATATACATTAATTTTTTTAGAAGGCTGGATGACCATCTATAAATCATGAATGAATAAACCATTTTAGAGACAATGGAATCATTCACATGGAAAATTCTACCATCCATCGAAAGAGATTTCCCTTTCCAAGAAGAGAGTTGATTAATGACTTGATTAGTAATATCATTAAAATAGGAAGATCTAGGCCTTCTGAAAATTATAGGAACACCCAGGTAAGTAAAAGGTAAAAACCATTCTTTGATACCAAAACTCTCAATAATGCAACCTTTTCCTGTAATGGGGATATTTTTTCCAAAGAAGATAAACGACTTGTTCTAACTAATGGATTGACCAGAAATCTCATAATAATGTGAAAGGGAAGCTTTAAGGTTAGTAATGTTGCACTTTCCTTCATTAATAAAAAGAATAATGTCATCAACATAAAGGATATGGGTGGGGACAGTGAGATTTATGGCAGCCTGGATGGGCGTAATTTTGTTTTTTTTGCACCAGATAGGTATGGAGATGACTAAGTTAATCCTCCACAATGGCAAAGAGAATGGAAGAGAGGGGATCACCTTGATAAACCCCATTAGAGAATTTAATATAGCCCTTAGGGGATCCATTAATAAGGATAGAAACAGAGGTAGAGTTGAAAAGAGAGTTGATTCTATAAATAAAAATATCATTGAAACCAAAATCTCAAAGAACATTGAAGATGAAACCCCAGTCCATATTATCAAATTCTTTATGAATGTTGAGTTCAATAACAATATTACCTCCTCTGGAGTTTTTATTGAGACAGTTGATGGATTCAGAAGTGTGGCAGATGCAGTCATGAATAGATCGCCCCTTGATGAAACCAAATTGGTTACATGAGAAGATTTTGTTACACAAAGGAGAGTGCATATTGGCCAAGAGATTTTTAATAATTTTGTTGATAGAATCGATGGGAGTAATAGGTCGAAACAAATGAATTTCTGAGGCATTGGAAACATTAGGGATTAATGTAAGGAATTGGGCATTAATACCATGGGGAAGGAAACCAGTAGAGCAAAAAGTCCTGAAAATCTTAAAAACATCGTTGTGGATAAGATCCCAGTGAAGTTGAAAGAATCCATCATTGAAGACATCAGGTCCTGGAGCACTGTCAGGGTTGAGACAAAACATAGTGTCCTTAATATAATGATCAAGAGGAGTGCCCAGAAGAAAATTGTTGTCCGATTCTTGAACTAGGGACGGGATAATCCTCGGAAGGAGGTCTTTGTTAATAGAGTCCCCATTAAAGATATCATCAAAATAAGAAGCCACAAGATTGGCTATGGATGCCTTAGTATCAAGAAGGGTGTTATTTTAATTTATAATGGAGAGTGGATGACAGACCTTCCTGACCCTTTGTAGAGTATTATAGAATTAAGTTTTGCGATCCCCATCAGTAAGCCACTTGGTTTTGAAAACTTGTTTATGAATGTTTTCTTTAAGAACCAACAGCATGTTGAGTTTCATAGAGATGTTGAAATCATGTTGAGGATCTGTGGAGAAGTCAGAGTGGGTGGAATTAATTTTCAGTTGATTGAGATTAGTCTCAAGAGTGGCTATGTCCTTATCTATTTTCTTTGAATTGGATTTACACCAACCCATGAGACATAGATTGATGTGTTTGAACATTGTGATACAAGAAAAGGCATCCAAGTGATAACTCATTGAATTCCAATAGTTATGAATAATCATAGAATACTCTAAGTCACTAGACCAAGAATTATTAAATTTAAATGGAATACTGGGCTTGTCACGTTTAGAGAGAATGCTCAATAATATGGGGTGGTGGTCCGAGCAGAGTCTATGTAAGGTGGTACAAGAAATGGTGTCCCAAGCATCAAGAGCAGGAAGGTTCACTAGGGCCCTATCCAATTTACTACCAAACATCCTATTATAATGTCTACGATACCATGTAAACTGGGAACTAGTGAGATTAAATTCAACCAGAGTACAGTCATCAATTGTTGTTCTAAACTCTCTAGAAGATATTTGATAGTGAGACAAACCCAGTTTTTCACAAGTGGAAAGAATGGAATTAAAATACCCTATCACTAACCAGGGGGAAGAGATATAATTGTCTAATGATGAAAGATCATTCCATAGGGGCCTACGGTCCTGGTAGCGATTTTTATCATAAACAAAAGAGAAATACATATGAATATTATCATAAACATAATTGCAAGTAAGAAATTGATCAGAAGAATTATGAATTTTAACATCTGTCAAGGAAGAATAACAAAAAATACAAAGGGAATCAGATATACTACCATTATTGCATGAACCTAGAAATTTATAGCCAGATGAATAATAATGCATGAATTTAGGAGAAAAGTTCACTTTTGGTTCTACAAGAGTAATAATCTTTGGTTTGTGAGTCAAAATAGTTCATTTAATAACAGAAATAGTTCCAGGATTAGAGATACCCTAGAATTTCCAAAATATGACTTCCATTAAGTCCAGTTCATGGATCCATGGCACCTTTTTTTCTTCTTAGAGCCACTCAATCCTTTGTTCCTCTTGAAACTTCTATGATTTGAAGAAGAGGTTGGTGGAGTCTTCAAAACCTGCTTGCTCAATGTAGAATTAGGAACATTATCAGAAGATTTGGAAGTATCCCTAAGCTCATTAGGCTAGTATTGTGGAATATTAGTTAATGTAGGATATTCCTGCATAACCACTAGCCTTCTCAGTTGAATGGGGGTGGCCCATTCAACTTGAGCAGGTGCAGAAGTGCATGCAGGTGAGATATGAGAATTAGAGCCTAAAGTTGTATCTGAAATGCAAGAAACTGGAACTTCCCGGACATATGTACCTTGAGAGGAAACCTGAGATTTGTTTATGGAAGGACAATTTGCAAGCGTTGTCATTGATTCAGGTACCACCACAGTAGGAGTGATCGTGGAAGGTCCATCTGTAGAGACAACGACTGTTGACAGTGAGCTCCCCAGAATGTCGATAGGAAGTGAATGTGATGGTCCATCGCTCACTGTCATCACTATCGTAGCGTGTTCCTGAGATAGTGAATTAGCATCAGCTGCTCTTGGGGAGTGTGGAGGATGCTCTAAAATTCCAAATACCATCTTTTTTATATCATCCAAGATTGATAGTTCCAATTCCACATCCTCCTCTGTTGAAACCTGGTCCACCCAGGTAATCCCTGAGCTCTATCTTGAATGCTTGTTTCTTTTGACCCAGACTTCCGCATGTTTTTTCGGATCATCAGGAACAGTATTCACCGAGGCAATGGATTTCTTCTTGAGATTTACTAGTGTCCAACCATCATCAAAGGGTTGGGCCACTTGGATTTGAACTACCCGACATTTTCAAATGGAATGGACAACAATCTTGCAGTATTCTCCATAAGGTGGAATTCGTTCAGTTTCAACAAGGATTTCCATTTTGTAATCATTTTCAGAGAATGTAATGACATCCGGAACCTTGGTAGAGATGTCCACTTCAACCATAATTCTTGAATAGAGACCAATGTCAGATTTCAAAGTGCATTGATCAATTTTTAGAGGCATACCTATGCACGAAGCGATGTCATTGAGGATTTTAGTATACCAAAATTACCAACTGATTCTATGAAGCTGCACCCAGATCTGTACCATTGTATTCCTTGCAGTGAAAGGATTGAAACTATAGTAACAGTCAGAGATGCGAAGAACCCCAAGATTCAGTGGAAGGTTTCCAGATCTCCAGACATGGTCCAGTGCCCCAGGCATTGGGTCGGCATGATCGGGTCAGACTGAACATGGACCCAACCGACCCATTTTTGAAAAAACATCAATATATTGCATACCATGTGTCTGACTGATTAAGCGTTTGTGGTTTTGGAACCCTCAAAACAAGGTGGATCTTTTGAAATACTAAATTTATGATGTAATGAATTTTTTAATTCATCAAATGTTTTGGGGATTGGTTCTCTTGAGATCAAGCGGGCTATATTTGGAAACACTACAGTTGGCTGAGAATTAAAGAATATAGACGAGCGACCCTGCGTGGATCAGATACTGTTGCCCAGGGGGTAGTGGATTTTGTGTGACCCAGTAGGCCCATGGTGGGGAGTGACTTCTGTGTGTCCCAACATACCCACAGAACTCAAATGGAGTCCCTTAGTATGGCCATAGGTGGGATGAGGATTTTTTGGGACCTGGCATGCCCACGATGGGGAGATGCTTCTTTGTGGACCATCATAACCATGGTACTTATCAGGGATGAGTACCACAATAGTCCTATGGTTAGATGGCAGTGCCTTATGTGTGACCCTATAAGCCCATTTTACTCATGGATTATGCATTTTTCAGCAACCCATGGTGTTTGACGATATGAGTAATGGTTCTACTTTCCTACCGTAGAATATAATAGGTGAGAGTTGTCTTGCATTGTGATCATGCATAGTGATCGTGATATATGGTCTGGTTGTAGGTTGCTTTGTTGTCTTTCCTTTATTGTTTTGGTGTCCCAACTGGATATTTTGTTACTCACCCCTACATGGGCTTAGACCACATGTGTTGTGTCTGACATAGATAACCATCTCCTTGATGGAGGATTTGCTGGCCCGTGACCCGGTGGTGCCTAGTGAGACTAGGAAAATGGGTATTACTTCTACAGCTTCCATTATTAACACTATACTACCCATCATGTGGGTTTCCAGCAGACAACTTCCATTGTTTCTTTTGTACATTTCTTTTTTTTTTACAATTTCTCTTTTGTTCATTTTTTGTTATATCCCATTTGAATTTATGTTGTAATTATACTCAGGAGTTGTTTAGATTCATGATTTTATACTTTTACAGCTTTTGGACATGGTTTTCTGCGTGTGTGTTTTTGGGTGTCTTGGTACTCAAGAAAATGCCTCCCACTTGCAGGTTGACACCTTCAGTGCTAGTCGCCAACCCATCGCCTTCAAGAGGAAGGTTTTGGGTATGTCACAACATAGGACCTAGGACCGAGTCATGTTAGAGAAGTCTCCCGAATAGGAGTGCACACAAAACATCTTTTCACTTTAATACAAGGCTAGGAATGTTGTGTTTCAATTATAAAATGATAGAAACGAAATTTTTAATTCAAATGATTAAAAACTATGATATTAGAAGGGTGATTAGGTCAGGGTCAGTTTCACAATTTTAACTCTATCCTTGTTCATTTTAATCCCAACAACATTTTCTTAGTTGATTACAGTGATATTCCATAATCATTCCCTCTGACATCCTTGGTGAAATTATTATGCTGAGAGAAAACCTTACCAAGATCTTGGTTTGATCTACTGTGCTACCACCTGAAAAAGTGTTGCAATGGATATCTTAAATTAACATGGGAAATACCCAATAAGGTCTTTTTTATCCCAAAAAATTAAGAACATCCATTACCCCTTTTAAACATAATGATTATCATCGAGTACTTAACCACTAATACCTAGTCTATTCCATTGTATATAAAAAAGAAATCAGTTGAGGGAGATAAAGATCATTTTCCAAATAAAATATCAAAAATAGTATTAAAATTCAAGAATGATCACACGTGATAATAAAATATTATAAATTAAATTGAAAACAAATTTTAATAAAAAGGAAATTTCATTCAATTAGGTCCAAGAACTCAAGCATTAGAAAATAGAAAATCAACTCTTCCCTAATCACTCAAAATGTTTATCCCATGATGGTAAGGGTAATTGAGATGAATGGGGATGAATAAAGCATTATAAATCAATGTAAAATAAAATAAATAAAAGATATAAAGTAAAAAAGTTATCCTCTTTGGTGTCCCTGAAGGAATGGGATGGAATGAGATGATTTGAGAGGGGGTGCTCCCCTTTTTTTATATGTGAAATTTCACCCGTAATTGGACCTGTTTCATACCTAATAAATGACCTCTTCACATGTTTCCCCCTTCTTTAATGTTGTTAATAAATATCTTGTATGTATCTCCTAAAAAGTTCATAATATTTTTAATTTTATTCTGATAGTTATTCTTGATTTACTCTTCAAATTTATTATATCCCATCAGACTATCGAAATTAAAAATTACAAGATTAGAATGCCTAAAATACCATGAAAACGGCCAATTCACACGTCACATCCTTCGTAAAAGTTGATCCAAAACTTACTAAGATTCCAACCACCAATTGTAATAGTAATTGGGCCCACAAAAAATGATTTAGAGACCCAACACAAAAAAAATAGAAAAATATGTAAACAACTTTCATGGTCCAACTTGGTAGCTTCTTTTTAGCTTCCATATGGTCGATTAAGATTTTTTTCAAGAAGGTTGAAATAAATATATGGATTTATAGAATCCTAAAAAACTAATTTCACAATTTATAATAATATTAATAAATGTTATGACCAAAATACATAAAAAATTTAATACTGTAAAAAATTTAAATGGGTCATTTTTATAATTAAGCTCAAAATACCATCAATATCATAAAATGGAAAAAATTGTCTGAAAGTAAGAATTTTTTGGGGTTTAAAACAATGAATTTAAATGTAAATTTATTCAAAATATTTTATCTATCAATTCGATCACACTTATCTCATGGACTCCTGGACAAGTAAACATCAAAATTTAATAAAATCCAATCCAAAACACATACCCATAGGATCTACCAAATCCACACCAAGAATCAAAAAGACATCATTCCTCATAAAAAACCATTATTTCATGTTCTCCATTTATATTATTTAATATATTTACACTTTATTTCTTATCCCATGCACACAAAACACCTACCTCACATGAATGTTCTTCATCTCACAAATGTAAATATTCAACAAGGATTTTCATATCCAAAAACATGCAAGAGTCACCATAGTATTGATAAATTTTTACTTCTATGCCTGATGTGAGTCAAGTACTTGTGTTTCTCATTAAGGCTTTTCAGGTTTCTTCTGTTTCTTTTAGTTTATTGGATTTAGATGTTAAATATTATGAGGCCAAAAATTGAGGGCTTGGCTCTTTTGGAGAAAAATTGCATGATTATTTTTTTTCACTCAAGTATGCTCTCTTTATCATATATTTTGTATATTATTAGACCCATAATCATGAAAATTCAAGGAAAATTCATGCTATTTATAATTTCACCATGAAAAAATTTCTTCTCAAACATAGTTTTTCTTGAAAGCTCTTTATAGCCATAAATTTATTTCTACTTTGGATGTTCCAGAATAGCATTGATTCTTTTACCATGAAATATATAAAAAGGAATTGTTTTTAAAAAAAATGATCTATTTATTAGAAACATCATCTCTCCAAAATTTATTTTTTCTCCCAAATTATCACTAAATGAGGTAGTACACCATTAGACATATTCTCTTATACTTATGTTCAACTTGATCCGGAAATTTCACTTCATGAACATGTTAGATGGAGGAAATTAGATTGTAATATGGCTAAAATAACCGGGTTTTCAAATATTCTATGTGATACAAAGATTAATGTATTATTTATCCCATAATAAAAATGATTCTTTTGAAAAATATTCTTTAAACTAAATAAATTCCTCAATAATTTAAAACACAAGTACCTCAAACAATCAAGTTTCTATAGGAATAAATCAAATTCTAGTTAAAGAAAGAATGGTATGATTCTCCCATGAAATAAGGTGAATGTAAAGATTATAACCACAACGGTAAAGAGTTGTCATAGAAAAGTGATTTCAAAAATAAAGGTAGTGATATGTGGCATGGGATTCAAAAATCAGATTACTTTTCATGAAATTTCAAATGATTTTAACTTGAAACAAAGTCATATTCAACATTCTTTTAAGCTCAGTTTCATAGAATTGTTTGGTTCACTCATTTAAATGTGTTTCAAAAATGGAAATGAAAATTATTTTAGCTCATAATTTTCTACAACACAATAAATTATAAATATAAACACAAAAATATCTGAAAAACAAACAACAATTTTTTTAATAAAAATATTAAAACAAACAAGAAATCAAAATCCTAAATTACATTGCCCCCACCACCATGCACATAAATGATATAGTGTATGTAGTGAATTTAGATTGATTTAACATGTAAAAATATTTAGAAATGAATCACATACTCAATCAAAATGTAACGGATAGGTAATGCTGGATTAATTTTATGGATAAATAGGTTGGAGGAGTGTGATCTCTTCCACTGCCTCTGATGGTAAGGTCCCAAAGAATTTCTTCATCCTATGCATATTAATAGTGAATGGATCCTGCTCTCCATCGTTCATAATGTGAAAATAACCAAAAGTATATATTTTAGTAACTATAAATGGATATTCCCATTAGAAACAATGATTTACTTGAATTAACTTTAGTCATGAGTTGAAAACAACACTTGGTCTCCAAGATAAAAGTCTTTCAGTTGGATCGGCATGTCATGGGACACTCTTTTTCATTATTTTTAAATCCAATAATTTCAAAAAGATTCCATTCTAATTTTATATACCTCTTGAATCTTTATTCTTTTTTCATTCCCAGAACCATGAAGATCCAAATTTATCTTCCTCATATCCCAATATTAATTATGATTCAATTCCATGGTTAGGAGGAAACTTTTCTGATAAAAAATATTATATGGAAAACGTCCAATCATAGTTTTATAGGATTTCCTCTAATCCCATAATGTATATTTCAACCATTTTCTCTAATCCTTCATGTTTGGATTAACAGTCTTTTCCAAAATTCCACTGATTTCCCTATTGGACACTTCAGATTTCCCATAAGTTTGGGGATGATAGGGAGTTGATGTTTCATGATGATCTTAACACTTATCTAGAAAAGTATACATTCTAAAATTACAAAAGTGGGTCCCCTAATCATGTATTATTGCTCTAGTCCCTCCAGACCCACAAAATATGTTATCCCACACAAATTCAAAATCAACTTTAGCATCGTCAGTCATTGTGGGTTTGGCTTCAAACCATTTGGAAACATAATCAACTGTAATAAAGAAATAATAATTTCCTAATGACATTGGTAAAGGTACTACTAAATCTATCTCCAAAGCATATAAAATGTCACAAAAATTCATTACCTTTGATTCATCTCTTATCTCTGAAATACTTTTTGAAAACTGACATTTTTTACACATTTTTTAAAATTCATGAGCGTATTTAAAAAGTGCGGGACATTAAATTAATGATTATAGAACCATTAATGTTGTCCATTGAGGTCAAAAGTGTCTTCTACAACCAGAAGATTGAAAAAACTCAAAGGCGGATTTAACATCACTTTCAGGAAAACATTTTCTTACTACATGGTCATTGAAAATCTTCCAAAGAAATGGATCATCCCAAATGTAATATCTATATTTAACATCCAGTTTCTGAATATGGTATAAATTTAAATGATATGGGACCTAAGATGTTACTAGATAATTGACCATGTCATCATACCAAGGAACTTTCCCTTCAGTCAAGTACAATTGTCCATATGGAATTGGATCATTCAGTTGTTATTTTTCTAAAATTTCAATTTTAGTAGTGTTTGGAAGTCTACTTAAGTGATCGACCACTTGGTTCTCGGATTCATTCATGTCATTTATTTCTATATTGAACCCATTCATGATCAAAAAACAAAGTGAATTTAGTTCTAAAAAGATATGATTTAAATATTTATAATGAAAAAAAAACTACTATGAACTCTTTTTACATGGTTGTGTAATTAAATGGGTCACATATAAGGTTCTTAAGGCATATTAAATGACATGTGGCATGCCCTTGATTCTTTGAGAAATTATTTCTCCAACTGTTTCATTGGAAGCATCACAATGTATCCCAAATGGTTCTTCCCAATTTATCAACTGCATTATAGGTGGTGCAATCAATCTCTTCTTAAACTCATTAAATGATTCCCTATATGCATCATTAAAATCAAAATCATCATCTTTGTAATGTAATATATAGAGAGGGAGAGAAATATTATAGAAATCTTTGATAAACCTCTTATAGAATCATGAATGTCCTAATAATGATCTAACATATTTCACACAAGTTGGGTAAGGAAACAAATTTAACACTTCATTTTTGGATTTATCCACATTAATTCCTTTTTGGTAAATGACATGCCCTTGTACAATTCTGCTCTCAACCTTGAAATGAAATTTTTTCAAATTCAAAACAATATTTTTTTTCAATGTAGGTTTTTAAAAATCTTTATAGATTATTCAAACAATAATCAAAATAATCTCAAAAAAATTTGAAATCATCCAAGTAAACTTCCAATAAATTTTCAATGTGATAAAAAATTTGCATACAATGCACCTATGAAATGTACCTAGATCCTTACATAATCCAAATGATATCATTTTATATAAAAATTTACCAATGGGACTTGTAAATGTTGTCTTCTATTGATCCTCGGGAGAAATGGGTGCCTAGAAGTAACCTAAAAATCCATCAAAAAAGAAATAATGTGTTCTCTATACCAATATCTCTAATTTCCGGTCAATGAAGTAAATGGGAAAATGATCATTCTAAATTACATGGCCCAATTTCCAAAAATGAATGCACACTCTCCAACAATTTTGAATTCTCATAGGGATTAACACATTCTCTTAATTTCTTACAGTGGTCGGGACAGTTTTTTTAGGAACAACCTGAATGGGGATAACCCTCTATGAATATGAAATTGGATTGATTATCTAAGCTTCCATGTGTTTCTCAATCTCCTTCTTCATAACCTCAATCAAGATGGGATTTAGCCTCCTTTGGGGATGTCAAATATTCTTGGAATCTGATTCAAAAAAAAATCTATGTGAGCATATTATTGGTTTTATTCCTGGTATATCACTAAAGCACCACCCTATTTCCTAGATATTTTCTCTAAAAAATCTCAATCGCTGATTTTTATTCATTTTTTGAAAGATTATTTTTCTTTATTGTTGGTAATTTCTCTCCTTACCTAAGGTATACATATTTCAAATCATTGGGGTTTGGTTTTAATTCTAATTCAGAGGGATTCTCAAGTGAGGAAATAAAACCGATATTCCCCACATTCAAATGTTAAACCTTCTATACACAATAGACTATATCATCTTACTCATCACTCAAAAAACCTCAAATAAATCTTATTTTACCACTTCATCCCATATAAAATCCTAATCTATTATTTTTTTAGAAAATCATATGTTCATTGATATAAAAATTTTATCCTAACTCTATGAATTTAGGGAGCATACCATATTATTCAATGGGTAAAGTACAAACATCATGGGAGAGTGAAAAGAGGAAGTTATCATCTAATGGCTGCCTCATGGATTCCAAAATGATGAAGTGGATAGTTTTATCTCGAAATTACATGGTGAGTGTACCTTCATGGACATTGATGATGGTTTTGTCTATCTTTAAGAATGGTCTCCCAAAAATTATGGGTGAGTGTTATGGGATCTTATATTTTTCCAAATACAGCACATCGAAGTCATCTAGGAATAAAAGATTCTTGACATTCACCAAGAAATCCTCCTGAACTCCAACTGGGAAAACTGTGGATCTATTGGAATGTTATACCACCACTCTTATGGGATTTAAGTCTCTCATATGTATAGAATTTTATAATTAGTGACGTGGTATATTAATTGAAACACCTAGATAACACAAATCATTAGATAAATTTAATGAACCAATTGTGCATAGAATGGAAAACATCCCTAGATCCTGAAATATGATTTCTATAGTGGTGTGATAAGGGTAGAGACACTTCTCCCAAAATTGATTCATTCATTCTCATAAAGTCTACTCTATTTTGTAAAATATGTTTAAAATAAATTTATTACGATGGATTTTTTTTGACTCTTCATGTAGGGGGATATTGATTTCCACTTTCTAAATGGTGTCCAGAATTTTTTTGAAGAGTTTCTTCATGTAATTTATTTTATTCAATAATTCTTGATAGAAATGGAAAGGATATGTCTTTATTCTCTATTTTTTGCCTTTTAGTTTTTTTTATTGTCTCTTCTTCCGTATCATATCCTTCTCCTCCTCTTCCTTTTATTTTTCTTGGATGATTTACCTAAAAGTTTTATAGTTTTGAACATCATTCTCCCTCAGAACATGTGGTATTGTTTTTGGTTCAATATTTTAAGGAGGTGAGAGTTATTTTCCACTTAATATAATGATTAAATTTACTTTCTCATAAGGATTTGGGATTTTATTGGAAGGGGTTTTCTTAGGTTTTAGGAAATTATTTCTATAAAAAATCCCACCATGTTTATCAGCTTATCATACTTATCCAAAAAACCATTATACATGGATTGTATTAGTTCCATAGATGGTTGTGTTCTAGTGGATGGTTTCCCATATGTATTTATTTAGAATGTTGGTGGATTAATGGATTGTAGTTGTTGGAGGGGTTTTTCAAAGGATTACTGGATTGTAGTGTGGGTTCTGGTATTACTACTACTGGTAAGGAGGTTTGTTGGGGAACTAGTTCAGATTGAATAATCTCATCGAGTTGTGTTGGTTTCCATATCGTTGCTAGGATTGGGGTTAATGCGATTAATTATACAGTAATTGACTTGGTTGGAAGGTCGTATCGCAGTATTATATCCCATATATCTCTGGATAGTGGTAAGTATAATGAGTGGAATAATAACATAAATCACATTCCTATGTTGAATCTTGTTGTACATTTTGTTGTGTTATAGATATTTTATGGACTAACCTTACATGTTCATCAGAATTGGTTTCAATTAACGTAGATGAATCATATATTTTTACTTCATGTATCCAACTTGATCTCATACCTCTTATTCCAAATTGTTGCGAGTGTAGCGCAATCTTCTCAATTAGACATTGAACATCATCAGGTGACTTGTCGACCAGATATCCTCCCGATGAGGTGTCTAGAACATTTCAATAATAGTTATTAAGTCTTTATTATATGAACACAAGGAATTGGCGTTATTCAATTTCATGATGCAGGAAACTAGGACAATGATTTTTTAAATGCTCCCAGTACTCATGTAGGGTATCTATAGTAGATTGATGTGTCATGTAAACCTCTTTTTTTGAATGAAGTTCTCTATAATAAGGGAATGATCTCAACACAAAGAATTTTTTTAAATCCGACCAGTCAATGATCAACATTGGTTGTATATTTTACATCCATTAAATAGTTTCCCCTTCAAATGAGAAGGGTAATTTCCTCTATTGAAATTTTTCTTCAGGTTCTTCTCCAAGAAAGAATCTTGAGAAAGTGAAGATGAATTCTTTCATGTGATTATTTTTATCTTCTCATGAAAAACCATGAAATTTTTGAAGGATGTGATTCATATTGAAATTAAATTAAAAATAATTTTGGGGAAATTAGTGTAATGATTTGGTTATTTTGAATAGAGAATTGATGTGTGCATAAATCACATAGGGTTTGGTTGGGATTTGCAGCCATGATTTCAGGATCAGAGTGAAAATATAGAGTGTCACAAGAATAATAGAGGTTTATTTCATTCAAATCATATTGAATGTTTTTTCTTAGTTTTTTTAGTGTTATTTAAATTTCAAGATCAAATTTATTTGAATGGTCAGCTGAACAACATGGAATCTAGATTTGAATTAATTTTGTTAAGTAGCATTCCCTCCCTAGATACATTACCATATTTTACGCAAGCATATCATGGGGAATTGAAAAATAATTATTATATTCCCTATGTATTGTCTATTTATTAAACCTAGGATGTCTCCCGAAGTTGAGTGCACACAAAATAGTTTTTCATTTTTAATGTAAAGAAAAATGTAGTGTTTTAATAATAAAATGACTAAAATCAAATTTGAAATTCAAATTATTGAAAACCATGATATTATAAGGGTGATTAGATCGGGATTAGTTTCCTAATTTTAATGATATCCTTGTAATAATTAATACAAATATCTTCTTCCAAGTTGATTAAAATGAGATTCAATAATCGTTTCCTATCACTTCCTCGGTGAAATTGATATGGTGAGAGAAAACCTTAATAAGATCTCAGTTTGGTCTAATCTCCTACCATATGAAAAAGATTTCAAATTAATATCCTCAATCAATGTTGGTATGAACCAATCAGGTCTTGTTTATCTCACACTATCAATAACTTACAAAACCCCTTTTACATGTACAGACGATCGTTGAGTAATTCACTAATCATCCCTAGTCTATTCTATCGTATATAAACCAAAAATAAATAGAGGTAAATACAATCATTTACCAATGACAAAAATTAAATAAATGAATTAAAATTAAAGAAAAATCACCCTTGATAATAACATCCTCTATATTAAATTTAAAAAAACGTTGAAGAAGAACGAAATTTTATTCAATTATGTCCAATAACTCATGCAATACAAAATAGAAAACCAACCCTTCGCTAATCACTCAAAATGAATACCCATATATTTTAAGGGTAATAGAGATTAATGGTGAATAATAAGTCATTTACAATATATGGAAAAAAATATGTAAAACAAAGAAGGCCTAAAAGTTCTCCTCCTTAGTGTCTTGGAAAGAATGAGATCCTATGGAATGAATTGAGAAGGAGGACCTCTCCTACTTTTATAGGTATGATATTTACCCTAACAACTGACATGTTGTAGATCCAATAAATGACCATTTCACATGTTTCACCCATCTTTGATGTTTTTCATAAATATCCTGGTCACCTATCCTCAAATTTTCAGTATACTTTAAAATGTATTAGAATAGTTATGCCTATTTTACTTTAACAATTTATTCTGTATAGTCAGACTCTCCAAATTAAGAACATCCAAAAACTAATGAATTAAGGACCATAAGAACATCCATTTAATGTGTCCTGCCCTTTATTAAATATGTTCTGAAACTTTTTATGCATCCACCCACCTATTATAACTATAATTAGGACAACCATGAATGATATGGGGTCACATCACAAAAAATAGACTGATCTGTAAACAGTTTTTGTGGTACAAATTGTGATGTTTTTCTAAGATTACATATGGTTGATTAAGATTTTGGTCAAGAAGTATTAAATGAATCCCTAGATGGGTATAATACTAAAATGAAATAATTTCACAATTTCTATTAATATAAAAAAATTAAGGCCAAAATATAGAAATACTTTAAAACTATAAAAAATATGAAATTTGCCATTTTTTATATTATGCTCAAAATACCACCAATATCATAAAATGTGTAAATTTATCTTAAAGTAACATTTATGGGGTATTTTAAATTTATAAATTTAACATAAATTTATGTAAAATATTTTCTATATCTGTTACCCTTACCATGGTGATAAACATTTATTGTGATTACTATTCATATAGACAAAAACTGTAGAAAATTTACCAAATTATCTTATTATCATTAAAAATATGGAACCCATATTAAAAGATTAAATTTAGATAACTGGGATAAATAATGTTTATAATAAGTGCACAAAACATGATGAAAACTACTTTTATGAAATATTAATTTTTATGCATAACCCTGGATTTTTATTTTCACAACTAGAAAAAATATTAGATGTGTGTTAAAATATTTTCATGAATATATAACAAGAAATATAATTAAAATAATTCTACAATAGTGATAAAATTAAATTGTTAAAATAAACTCATATTTCATGAAAAATTTTGTTTTTTAAAAAATCATCTCAATTATTTTCAACTAATTTTTTTCTAATTAATTGATAACACATAAATTCAATTTATACATGTGTGTACTATGTATTTTCATAATTTAGTTAGTATTATTCATACCACCAATCCAAATGATAGGTGATAACTATAACAGTAAATAATAATATTTTTATAGTATATCATGGTTTTTTAAACACATTATTCCATGCAACACAAGATTTCAAAGAAAGTGAATTTATTTGAATAAAATATTTGATTACATTTATGGGTGTAATATTCTCCTCATCATAATTGTAAATTCACCCTTGATTTTTTTTGACACAAAAAAATGAGGATCTCTTTGTTTTATCATATCCTTGTGTTCCAAAGTAGATTATTAAAAATTATTATTCATGTGTAAATAGTTAAACAGGTGAGTATTATTATTCTATTGAATTTTATATCTAAGTTAAATTATTTCTATTTGATATTATACATAAAAAATATCATTTCCCAATGTTATAACCTCTATTTATAGTAATTTGATGAACTGTGTGCATACATCCAAAAGAGAGATACATTGAACACATCATAAACTTGAGAGAGGATCAGTAAAAGCACCAAGTGAAAATATACCATCCTTACTCATTCAAAAATATCAAAAGTTCCATTATTCCTAGGGAACATCATTCATTCTTTTCAAAATTCATAACCTTCTTCCACCACAAAATTTACATAAATACCTTTTCACCGAAATTATTTTCCATATATGATAAAAAAATTATATATAACATTTCTATCATGAACAAATCAAGGTCCACCCTGAAATGGTCACCTAGGATGAACTATGGTAAGGAACAAGATACATTCTTGATCATCTCGGTCAGAAAACTATTCTTGGGAATTAGGTAAAACTCAATTGGGAACATTTTCACCCATGAAAAATAGATAAATAAATATAAAATCATGAATAAAAATAAACACATGGAGCATAAATTAAATAGACCTATATTGATATAAATAACACTAGGTGACCTCATGGATCACCACCTAACACAGATCCACACTCACTATAAGAGAGATCCAAAACAAGAAGAACCTAAAACAAAAATAGATAATGTAGGCATGAGAATTGAGATTATCGGTAGGGATGATAAAAAGGAACCATTCCCTATTCCATAAATTTAAAAAAAAACCACTTCATATTAATTTGATATACACATATTTAAAAAAGGTTTTTCATTTCCCTTTTTTTAAAAGTAACAGGTCAATAATTCAAAAGAATAATTTTCCATTATTTTACTCAAAAAATGTTTCTAAATAAAAAAATATTTTCCAAAAACACCATTAAATGAATAAACACGAAATGATATAAAATTCAGTGATATTTAGTGAAAACATACCACAATTAATAAACTAAGAGTCTCTAGTAAAAGAAAAATAATTAAAATGATTTTTATTAAAAAAATTACAAAATGAGGAAAATTAGAATAAATGTGAATCATATATCACTGGATATAACTTGACTTCATGTTATGTTTCTATAGAATTTATATGTCAGGAATCTATCTTCTAGTCTATTTATGTTATCCATAGTCAAAAACCAACCTGGTTTCTTCCAAAATACTCACCAGTGGCACAACACAAAAAAAATTTCCCCAGAATGGGGATTAAGTTCATCTAATAAAGACTAAATATCAATCTTTTATAGACTTTTTATAAGATTCTTAGGATCTATTTTATGTAGCATAAAGTATAAGTGAGGATGTCATAAAACGCTTAACACTTACACGAGATCCAACATGCAAGCCTTACTAACTTCCCAACACCATCCATGATGAAACCCTCTCTAACTGGAAGAAAAACATTGGAGTGACCACCATACAGAAAAGATTTCAATGTTTCTAAATGTGCTTACATATCATGAGAGTTACAAATAATTTTCCAATAAGTTCTTTTTCCAAAAGGTCCTTATAATTTAAAATAAATATAAATCATTTAGAAAACCATTTAATACAATGACTTCAAATTTTAAACTATTTAAAAAATAAATCCAACATACAAGGTGCATGACATTTTAAACAAACATGGAAACATATTTCAATAAACTAAAACTTAGGTGACATATTTGGAAAGTAAGAAAAAAATGGAGGAAAATCATTACAATAACCACAAACATTTCCATTTTTAAATTTACTTTTAAATACATTAAAAACATGTAAATAAATAATAATGAAATCATAGTATTCAAAATAAAGGCATAAAAATGTGGAGCCTAACTAAAAACATGATTCCATTGACAATGAAACCTTGAACCCACTTCATAGGGGGTCCATGAAAGTATAAGAGGCCATGACAAACATAAATGAAGAAAACCCACCCTTTGCACTTACACACATATGCACCTATGTGTATATATATATACACTCCTAGTTGTGATTCACATATTCCCTTCTAAATCATGGAATATGTAAAAATATGAATGTATATATATATTCCATATCGTTGTGTATTTTTGCAAATCAGATTCACAAATGATGGCCCAAGACAATAGAAAAATACAAGAATTCCAAATATAACAAAAAAACATAATTAAAAATATTTTAATCAATTAGAATATAAGAACTTCTATGATTTTAATGAAATTACTTTATCAATCCATATTAAAATGTTAAATAACTTATGAAACTTTTAAAATATCAAATCCTTCGTTAAAAAAATAATCAATTGTATTTTTTGGGAAAGGAATAAGACATTTGTCTATAGAAATAGTTAATGAAAATGGTGATCATTGGAAAACCAAGTAGAAACATACTTTCATAATTATAGATTTTACAATCAACCATAAACAATAACTGGGTATCAAGAATAAAAAATGTAAAATCTATTAAAACAAACATTCTAAAATTAAAAATCCAATCATAGGGAAAATATACTAGGTACTCATTGCATTAGAAAACATGACTCTAAAATCCACCACAATTGAACAAAAAAAAGACTTGTAAAATGGATCAAACTACCTACCAGTAAAAAAATACCCAAAAACTAGTCAAACATAAACTTAGGCTTCAAAAAATGTCTGATATGCACGTGGAGGAAAGATAGGTTAGGGGAGAATAATAAATATAAGGATTAAATTAGAGAATAAATTCTTACAATGGATGATTGCACACCACAATGGGGGATTAAATGACTAAATGTGGCCTGTTTATGGTAGGGTTGGTTCTGAAACATAGTGGTGCAGGGATACTCATGCATGATTGGAGATGTGGGAGTGAATGTATATTTTTTGTTTTCATTTTTTATGTCATTATTATTATTAACAATAGAAATAATAATTCTATTTTTGTTTTCATTTTTAAAGTAGGATGGACTCGTATAGTCTGCGCACAAAGTATACCAAATTGTTGACCAATCATGCTATCATTATTAAGTCCAATAGGAACCCACAAAGATTTGTTTTACATTTAACTGAAGTATTCATCAACCATGAAAAAATGATTTACAATGGTGATAAACTCAAATTTACTGTTTCTATATAGTTTGGCCAACTGTGAGACACACTAAAAGATTAAACAATTTAGAAAAATTCAAAAATTAAATTAACAAAACCATATAAAAAATATATTTAAATAAATATTTATAATAATTATTACATTGCGGTCATGGTGTAAATATGTCCCCCACTGTTACCTTTTATTCCCCTAAAACCCCATCAGACTCACAAAATAACACACACAGAAGTACTAACAACTAGAAAAGGAAACCACCTATACAACATCATGCCACTCAACTTCTGAATTGACACGTCACACCCAAACACTATGATCAGAGAAGAAAAGAATAGATACCACAATGAGTCATCCAACTATTTAAGGATTCTTTAAGGATATTGGATCTATGAGGAGTGGGTACTTCGATAGAATTATTACAAAACACAACCAAACTCTTAAACGAGTGGAGTTGAGAACTTATGACAAGAATCTCATTTAAAAACCCATCAAACATAATATTAAATCTCTAACATACTAGCAATAGAATTTAAACTAATAGTACTATAGGATCAAAAGTGAGGAAGAAATAGAAAAATGAACAGGAAGAAAATAGTGTAATACCAAAAAAAACATTAACATACCGTTCTAAATTAACAATACAATATTAATTTAACCCAATTGATTTTACAAAATCAATGTCCCCAAAAATATTCATCACAAAACTCATACCCATGGATGAAGGATGAAGAGGTATAAATCCTGTACATGACTCTTTACTGATGATATGGGATCCCCTATGGTGTCTATGATAAAAAGGGGTGACCTAGGGCCTCGAATCAAAACTAAAAACCGTGGAAAACTCAATAATAGAAAACCCAACACCATCATAAGCACAATCTAGTCTATTGTGGAATCTATCCTAATCACCCAAAACATATAGCGAGAGTCTCCTATTCCTATTAAATCAAACTAAAACCCCACCCCATCCTCATCGCATAAAATTCTCAAGAATCACATCAACACGGACAAGTCCAAAATATATCCTAAATGCATCTCAAATATTAAGGGAAATATAATATGGACTGAGAGAAACAAACCCATGAAAAGAGTACAATAGGAAATCAATTGATCGATAATCCATAATATGAGATCACTAATGCCTGACTACACTCGAGGATTTTGAAGGAGGAATTTACAAACAATACGAAACACAAATAAAAAATGGAAATGAACTCATCACAATAGGGAAAGTGTAAAATCCGTTAAAAAATAACAAACCCAACCTTAAAATGTTTAAATGTTGTAAAAACCACTTTTTATCCTTAAAATTTTACTTATTGAACCTATTTACAGAATATAAAGCCCAATTTGAATCACCATAAAATAATTAATTAACATATCAAGAATAAAATCAAGAATGAATGTTGCAACCACACATTAAATAAATAATATGACAAATAAAAAAAATATCTTCAATATTGAAATCATTTAAAACCCCACATTTAAATTTTAAATCCTTGAAACCATACGAAAAAATGGGTTTTTAATATTACTTTACAAATTAACAAACATGGATTCAATTTTAAACCAATTTAAAATCCCTCATTTTTATTCTTAAAACAGGAAACTTCCACATAATAATAATTTTAGAACATCAATGTATCTTTTTGAAAGCACCACATGGGACTTTAAAAAATAAATTTTTCATTATTTTAAAGAAAACACCCATTAAAAATTAAAAATTCTATTTTTTCCATTTAAAACCAATTTTTTTTAAAACATCATTTGAATTAAAACTAAAAAAATCAATATATCACACAAAATAATTTCCACAGCAACATAACCATTTATTTTCAAAAATGATACTGGTCATTCATGGATATACCACATGACTGGAAGGAGTATAGGAAAATCATGCAACTACCACAGAGAGCCTTTATAAACTATATGTAGCGGGTGCACATGGCTTTTCAGAGCATATAAGAAACTAGTTCCTTCCATTCCACTCACTTTTCACCCAAAAATTAAATCTCAAAATCAAAATTAAATATCAAAATTCCATGGCATCTATGGTTTTGTTACGAGCCATGGGGATCAAGAATATACCAATGTCCTATCGTCTATGACCTGATAATCCTATCTCTAACTACCAGATATCCTCAAATAGAAAGGAATAATTCTTATTAAACCATATTTTTAGGAACCAACCCTGGTAAACAATGAATTGATCACCTTGTCCAGCCAGTGATAATGCTGGATATGTGTTCCTGATCTTCTTGGGGTGGAATCTAGTGTCCAACATCAGCTATAACACATAAGGGAATGATTTCACCCATGAAGAGGAGATAAATAAATATAAACAACATGAATAAAAATAATCCTATATTTGTTGTAAATAAATAAAAATTAAATAGATAAGAATGCTTCTATGCGACCTCATGGGTTGCTACCTAACACAAAACCATTCTCATCCAAGATAGATCCAAAATATAAGATCATGGAATTAAAAAATATATTTTATGCATGATCATTGACGTTCTAAGTAGGGATTCCAAAAACAATTACCACACAATGTGCCTTAACATTAAAAATAAAACTATTTCATTCTAGTTTGAGATACATAAATTTAAAATAATATTTTCATTCACTTTCTAAAACAAGTAAAAGTTAATAACTATAAAGAATCATTTCCCTCTATTTTTCTAAAAAATGTTTCTAAATAAAAAAGGGTTTTTGAAAACTCATTTATAAGAAGATACATGAACCAAGATACATTTCAAGGATATGTAATGAAAAACACGCCACATGTTCTAAATGAATTTTTCTAGTAGAAGAATAATAGCTAGAATGGTTTTTATAAAAACATTATTGATTGAGGGAAATTAGAATACATGTGAATCAAATATCATGGGCTATACAAAGACATAAACTAAAGATACCTGATACATTATCAATTTATAATCCATATTTTAGCCTGTTAATGTGATATATAGTCAATAACCAAGAAGGATGATTTCTTTTAGACTCATATGTGGAAGAAACCACATGTTATTTCACTACCATGGAGGTCAAGTATATCTAATAAAGTCTAAATTGAATTCATTTATGTACTCCCACTACAATTTGTTGGATCCCATGACTATGGAATAATAGATATTCTATGTGGCCATCACTTGCCAGACACTAAAATGGGTGCCAAATTACATTCCTTTCCCAGTTTCGTACACTTTCTATGCTGAAATTCTCTATAATACGAGGAATACAACCGGGGTTCCCATCATACAAAAAAATAAACATATTAACATTTCCTATATATTGTGAGAGTTTAAAATCATATTTTAAGAAGTAATTGTGCCAAATGGACGTTAGTTTTTGGAATTAATATTATTCAACTAAAAGCCCATTTTATATAAAATTTTCATATTTGAGAATCATTTTTAAAATTAATAAAACATCCAAGGATATTGAAATTTTAAATAAAATTGGAATCATGCTTACATGAAGTAAAATGGGGGTGAAAACATTAGAATATATGAATAATATGGATGAATTTCATTCCAATCTCTAAAAACATTTTCCATAATATATTTAATTTAGAATCTAATATAAACATTAAAATAAATAGGAAAGTTATAATAGTTTTCAAATTCAAGGCTTAGAAGAAGCGAACATACCTCATAATATGTTTCCTTAGATGATGGAAACTAGAATCCACATTAAATGGCGAAAATGGAAGTAACATAGGTTATAAGGGACATTGGTTTAACAAAAACCTCCATCAAAATTACACACATACACACCAACAAAAACATATATACCCCATGTTTCTATGCACTTATTTCCCTCACAATGAATGAATATGTATAAATAAGATATATATATATATATACTCCTAACCCATATATATGTTTGTAGGTTTCCTTCGCAAATGATCACCCAATAAAAAAAATATAATAAAACAAATAATTAAAAAATCATTAATTAAAAATTATTTAAACAATTTGAACATAAGAACACATGATAGTTTAATAAAATTCAATTAACAATACATATATAAATTATATTTAAATTTTGGCACATTAAAATACCCAATCTGACATTTAAAATAATAAAAATTATTTCTTGTGAAAAGGATAAACATATTCTCCAAAAATTAGAAGAAACCTATAGGATAATCTATTGAAACCGAATTTGATACATAATTTCATCATTATAGATTTTAAAAACAACCATAATAAAATTACTAATTATCAAGGATATCAAATTTAAAATCGAAAAATGTACTGGAACATTTTTTCCATTTAAAATTGCGGTTCAAATCCACTATAATTGAAAAAAATACATGGAAAAAGGATCACACGACTTACATGAAACAAAAATATGAAAAAATAATCTAACCCTATAGTTTGGTTTCATCCCATTTGTGTGACATACATAAAGAGAAGAAAGGGTATGTGAGGTGAATAAATAAGAGAATGGTGGAGGTGGATAAATTCCTACCTAGTATGATCGAACTCAAAAATGGGGGAGGAAATGAAGAATATATAATAAATAATGGGAGGTGAGGGTCACACATCATGGGAGGTGGAGATGATTTCTTGTTATGATAGGGGGTGTCGGTGTATAATTTATGTTTTCATTTTTTATCAGTTATAATAATAATAATAATAATAATAATAATGTCATTATTATTATTACTATTAAAGTAGGAGGGGATCACTTTGTCCTACCACACAGTATACAAAACCATGCACCGACAGTACACACACCCTTAATATGAGACACTATGTACCCCATGGTTTAATAAATTTTGTTTCAACAGTGTGGGAAAGATTTTTTAATTTGGAAGACTCAACTGCATATTTTCTACATTAGTGGACCAACTGTGCAACAAAACCATGAGACATACTAAAATACTAACAAATTTAATAATATTTGAAATTTAAAATGAAAAAAAAATTTAATAAAAAATATAATTAGTTAAACAAATATAATAATTATTAAATAAGGGTGGGGTTATTACATTTCTATGAATTATAATATTATATTCTGTAACATAGAATGTATTTAAATTTCCTTTAAATTTATTCATCCATCTTAGGCCCTAATTTATTTCATTCTCCAACTTCTTCCCAAAACATTGGAGTTTTACAATTTTTATCATAGAGGGAATATTAAAGATCAATCTAATTGATCGACTAAAAGATAATATTATATGAAAAATAAACTAAATGACGGTTTTTATCCTGAACCCCTATGAGTTCTAGATAAAAATTTCTCACCATATTCTATAGGCTTTTAATGGATCTCTCAATCTAACCATCCATTTGAGGATGATAAGTAGTGTTGAAACATAATGTTGTATTTATCTCATAGTGAAAAAATTTCTAGAAAATCGAGGTAAACCTGTTATACTAATAATATATTATAAAATGTGATTCTCTATTAAACCTTACTATTTTCATAAATTATATTCTATCAATACCATATATAGATAAATATTTTTCGATAGCAATGATGTGTGATAAATTTATAAGGTGATCATCTACAACCAAAATTGAATTATACCCTTTAGATGTTTTGGGTGTCCGATGAAAATATATATGGTGATGTTTTCCCATATCAATCTTGGTATAGGTAATGGTTATAAAATATCATTATACTTTTTATAGTAAAAATTAATATACTGAAATAATGATTACCATGATACATATTATGCAATTTTTATTTTCATGTTTTCTCACCAGAATGACTCTTTTATATCTCTATAAAAACTTAAACTTATTTGATAAATAGATAATTAATAACTATGATATTAATCCTAAAACTCCTTCATAAAATATATTATTTATGGGAAATACACACGGGTCCTTAACCTTATGATTATATTAAAATCTAGGATTAAATGATGGAAATTTCTCATATTTTTCTGTCGCACAACATCTTACATCATCACCACTTTAATACTTCCATGGATTTATTTTTTTTATTTATTTAAGAAAGATAATATCACTCCATTTACATAAATATTTATATATCTATTCATTATAACACTTGAAAAACATTATTTTTTAATTCTTATCATAGAAACTATATCGTTATATTTTCTAATCAATGAATCTTCCAACATGTTTTCCTTCACATGGTGGTAATGTATTGAGATGTCATAATCACAAATTGGATCCAACCATATCCTATTATTTAAATTCATCTATTTTTTACAAAAAAAAATTAAAAATTTATAATCAGTATATATATCACATGTTTCTACATAAATATATTACCTTCATATAGTTAATGAAAAAACTACAACATCAAACTTCATATCATGTGTTATGTTATTTTTCTTATTAAAATTAAATTACCTTATGATACAAGGTATAACCACATCATTATTCATGATAATTCATTTAATTATCTTTATTAATGCATCCCTATATATTGTAAACCCTTTTTCACTATAGTTAAATGTAACCAAAATTACACTAACTATACTTCTATTTAGTTCCATGAACTTTTCTTCACATTCATCAGTTCTAACGAACATAGATCCATTCCACGTTAACATGGTTATTTGGTTATGAATCAATGAGAAATTCCCCAAGAAGGAGCAATATTATCCATACATATCTATAAAACTCTACATCTTAGTAACAATAGTTTTCCTAGGAGATTTATGAATAAATATTATCATTAAAGGATCCATAAATAGGATCACATTAGATTATATAATAAATTAATTAAATATTCCAAGCCCAAATTTAATCATAGAAAAAATTTCATACAAAATCATCTTAATTAGAGCCTTATTTAAATCTCTCAATTTATATTCATAATTTATTTTATATTTAAAAATATATGAGTATAATCTATAGATACTACCAAAAACTAATCATGTTAATCTATACGGACTCATTAAATTATATCCATGAAGATATCATGGAGATTAGAGAACCCAAATTAAATAACTATAAATTCATAGTGTCCATAACTTGTATGAATGTATTTATTGGGTATGTATTCTCTTTTTAAATATTACTAATATTACCCAAATCAATGATCAGTCTTATAAAACTATTGATCTTTTTATAATTGACCAAACAAATAATCGATACGAGGAAGATGTTACATGTTCTTAATATTGATCTTCTTAAGTCCTAGACAATAAATATAGAGTCCCATCAATCCATATATATTTATAAAAAGTGTAATGGGGCATCCTAAGGCAAAACAAAGTTTCATAAAAATTACCTTATCAATATTATCTAGGTGTTTACTCTTCAATTCCGGATACAATTTGTTTTCTATTCTATATATAGTCTTTGAATCTAATGTATCACCAATTATGTGATATATAAAAAACTAAACATCAGAAATTAGAGGAAGAAATAAATAGTATTCTTAAAAGGAACCACAAAACACTTGATATGTAGGCATTTATTATATATTTATTTTCCCCCATCCATATAAGAAAAATACCCACCATCGATAGAAATTACACCACACAAGATTGAATAAATTGACAGTGTACATTTTTATTCATCCTACATAGATAAATGATCACTGAGTCATTTGAAAATTGAAATGTGACTTTCCATCCTCATAAATTTATATGGGATACATATATTGAAAACTAAACCATGACTAGAATCTCATCAACTTCAACTAAAGGTAAAATAATAATATTATATAGGAGAACATTCCGACATAATTTAATCAGATATGAACTATAAACTTGATATGTGACCTGTATACCATTATATTTTTTCACACCTAATTCAATATCTAATCATTGAGATATTAATTCAACCATGTCTTCAAATTATACAGTTAAAGAGAGTGGTTATAGCGATAATAAAACAATACATTATTTTTTCTAGAGTGGATGTTCTGTGTACCTCTCACAATGTCGTTATCATAAAAAACTTTGGCAGTCATGATCACATGAAATTTTCCTATTTCTATTATCTTAATAGATTTTTAATTCCAATCATTGAATTAAACCTTAAAATTTATGAAGTAGATGACATAATTCCTATACTTTTTACATTTCAGCCAATATAGTGTGGTTAGTTCATTTTTTGGCGTCTTATTCTCAAATATTACAATAAGCATACCATTCATTTTCTTTTGACCTTCAAGAGCTTTATAACTCAATATCCACATTTAAAGTACCTATTAACACCATTCATAAAGATACCCCAATATTGATTCCCAAATTTTTTGAATATGTTAGTTTGAAATTTATTTCCTCTAAATGAATCATTCATGTTTTTATAAGACTTGATCTAAATTTTCTCATAAAAACCATGGGAATGGTTTGAGTCTACAGCATCAATTTCAATCTTGAGTGTACCTCATATTATTTCATCATAACTACCAAAATATCTTATTACAAAATAGTTTTATAATGATGGTTTTAAACATCCATATAATCAACAAATTTAACTTGTAGGTATCATGATTAGACTAGACTCGTACCTTATAAGTCTTTAAAAAATTTCATCATAAGTACCGATGGATTTATCAAACATTTTATAATGTTTATGGAATTACTTCTCCTTATTTGTATTTATAATAAAAGTGAATTAATAAATGAAACATATCCTCTTAACCTCATCCCATTTCAAGGAGTAAATTTCATTCTCATGTATTGTATTCTTATTAAGGTTCCTTCATTTATCATATTACCATTCCAAATAAAAAATGGCTAGGATAATAATTTAATCTTCCATAAAATTGAGAATAGAAAATTTCTTCTCAATGGTTTTCATCCATTTCTTAGGCACTAGTTGATCTGATAATCCACTAATAGATTGTGGATGTGTTCTCAAGAAATACTCAATATTATGATCTTTCATAATTTCATTATTTTGATGCTCAAAAGGATTCATGTCCTGTGAAATCTTCAAGAGACTAGAAACAAGAATATGTATTCTATATCCTATATAATTTGGGATAATAGTTTGAAAATAATTTTTTTTTCCATAATATTCATTTTTATCATGATTTCATATTGTTCAATCCATCGACTAAAACAAACAATCCAATTGCGAGAAAGAATAATCATCGTAGGATACCATGTAATGATGAAATGTTTATAAGATTCTTAAATCATTACACATTATTTTCATCCAATGAAAAAATAGGTTAAAACTAGGTCATCAATGATCACCATTTATTAAAATCTTTCAAAATAGACTTTAATACAAATTTGAATAAACCCAAGAAGATATCCAGATAGTTTCAAACTAGGTGCATAGTAAGGGCTTACTCACCACACACCATAATTTTGTATGAGGTATACTCAAAACACTATTCTCCATAATTTAACAAATCCATGAATCTCTAACAAAACCACATCCTCTTGTATTATCCAAACATGAATTTATTAATCCCAAAACCACATAATCCCTTCAATATAAAAACTTTTGGATGTTATCCTATACATTGACTTATCCTCAATGTTTTGACAATTTTTTAATAACCCTAAAATCTATATATAAGATAAAACAATCCTTAAATTCCATATAACGTGGTCGTAGATTTATATACATAAATATTACATCTTCTTAGAGGAATACTCAATTCATTTCACATATACATTCCTAAGGACTATAAAGGTATAGAATAATTTTTGAGTAGACATACAATATTATTTTTTCATGAAATATCTTAATCATATACCCTTAATATCTTCCAATTTAGTACTCTTTATTGAGATACATTACTAAACCCTCTCATTGTGACATGGTGATAGGAAACATAAGATATTGTGAGCTCAAATAATCCATAATTGTAAACATGGGAGATATAAATAGATGATCTTAAGAAAGAGAAAAAAAATAATAAGTGTTTGAGAACATGAATATAACATAAAATTTTCATACCTAATTTATTATGTATTGTAAACATGATTCATGACCTAAAACATTATCATTTCAAAATACCTGAATCAATAGAGTAGGTAAAAATCATAAATCAATCATGAATGATATGTTAATGTCATAAAAGTGTGTCACCACCACAATTATAGAAACCATTTCATATGTAAAGGTTGACTAATAAGACCAAAAAATCATAATAGATCAATAAAAAATTATTATTTCCCATATCTATATAGATCAAGCACCCTCCCTTGTTTTCCAAAGTTTATAAATTTTATAAACTTTTTTCCTATAATAGATCCTGAAAATAGACATGTGTCCCATAATTGTATAATGAGATATAAATTTTTACCTAATGGATTGGAGGGATATATAATTTGGGGTACACCCATCATATAATGAAAATGATACATAGGTGTACCATAAGATGATATATAAATTCATAATATCATCACATTAGAACTCATGAATTGAAAACTTTTTTTTATGTGTTTTATAATTTCATCACACTATAAACATAGTAAAATACATCGATGTCACAAAAATATATTCATTATAATCATAAACCATCCAATGAAAAATATATTTTAGGTATCAATTGATCATATCCAACGAAAAACCTAATTAAAAAATGAACTTATCATAGATGAAAATTCAATTAAAAAAATAATTATAATATTTTCGAAGTTAAATACCCTTATCACTTTGAAATAACATATTTAAAATAAAAATTTGAAAAATATTATAGGATAAAATTATAGAAAATAACCTTGATAAATTATAATGTAATCTTGAATTCTTTGATTGGTCATTATGGTAGGAAATATCATTAATTACATATATGTTAAAAGAAAACATTCATGGAACACTTTTTTTTAAATAAAAAGATTACATCATTTTAGAAATGGAAATATTCATTTTAATTTTTTTGTAAAAATAATAAAAATTTGTAATATTTTCATTAAAGTTTTATATTAGACTACTAAAACAATTAATTGAAATTTTTTTAGAAAACATAGATATAGAATAAAAAAGTATTTTCATGAAAGAGGAAAAAAGATAGTTTTCCAAAAAAAACAATTCTTCCTTATATGAAGTAAATAATGTAATGAATATGAATAGAAAACAAGTATTATATAGAAATAAATATAATATATTAAAATTATATGGGTTTATCATATTTTTATCATATAATTTCCCCAATAGAGTTTTCGCCTGAACAATACGGGTTAATGTATGTTTGAAACATAATTCCATTAAATTAAGTATCATCAATACTAGTACACGTACAAAAATCATACATAATAAATATATATTTATTATAAATTAATATTATAACCGTAATAAAATATATCATACCATGTATTATTTAATTATGAAACCAAACACATATTTTTTAACAATTTTTTAAAATCACTTTTCTTTCTAATAAATGCTTCATTGTTTTGAATGTTTCTGTTTTGTATCCTCGATCCTTAAACATTGATCATGGTTCCTAAATCTCCATAATATTAATAATGATATAAATATAACATATATTAATTATATATATATATATATATATTCAACTATAAAATTTATTGATAGAAAAAATGAAAAATAATATTTAGGGAAATGATAAGACGTATGTTTGCTTGAATATTGTTTTAATATTTCAATAGATTTATTCAATGAATGTTAAATAATAATTCAATCATATATAATAATTATTATATAAAATATATTATATAAATTAGTTATATCAATCATTATTACCATCCATGTAAAATGTAAATGAATAATAAATTCCATCACTTTGTGGAGGTTGTATACCCCCACGTACTCCGGAAAGACATTATATGTTTCTAATAGGTTGGAAGGTAGATTAAAAATTATAATTCAAAAGGTATAATTTTTAAAAATAATATATATATATATATAACATCATAATACCCATCCATATAATATAGTGATGAAAAATGAATGATATCGATATGTGGAGATATTATGTTGTACACACACAAGAGAAATACTTTCACATCTCAATCAATATAGAAAAGGATAGATAATGGTATTTAAATAAACATAATAATATTTAAGTGTAATTAATATACTATTGTATTTTTTATGACAAATACCATAGATTTAGAGGAGGTAAAAAAAGATGTTGAAGAAATGTGATTTTTATGGTGATCACATTTTCGTTGAAAGATATCCTTTTTATCTCCACTTAAGGATTGTAGCATTGGTATTTTGAAAATACTAGAACCTCTAAAAATAATATAGGGATGTTCAAAATATATTTTTTGGGGTTTATGTTGATCTATAAGAATAATATTTTTAGTAAATAAGAGTATGTAATGGTGTCCTTTTATAAGGGAGGGAGATTACACACTAGAAATTTCATAAATGGTAAAAATGTAATAAATTCAATCTAATGGAGAATGAAAAAAACGGATATTAGTTAGATTAAAAAGTGTCTAGGGTATAAATAACATATGAAAATAAAATTTATATTGGTTTTGGTATCATTTTTGACCTTATATTTATGATTACCACTTCATTGATGATTTTTGACCTTACCCATGAAAACAACTATTCCAATATTATATGATTAATAATATTCCCATAAATGAAAAATTATCACAAATGGAACATAGTAAATATGTTCAAAAATATTCAATTCACTTGACCAATGAAAATATTTTATGAATTCTAAATCAACTTATAAATTATTATTTATTATAATATATGATTAACGTCTATTCTAGAACTATTTGTTTTATTAGAATATAAAGAAAAAAAGACAAAGATGTAATTAGAGTATAATACTTTCACACAACTATAATGAAACATAGTCATATAAAACATTTTTTGAATTTAATAAATCACACAAAAATGTATTACTTTTAATATTTTTAATACTATTCATATTATTTTCCAATTAATTGAAGAAATACTTTATTGGTGTTGTATAAGCATTTAAGGTAATTATATAATAACTAAAAAATAAAAAAAATTACCTACCTGAAATTAATTTTATCTTTCTAAAAAACAATAATATTCATTCAAAACGTTTTTATTGCCTGTTTTCACATATAAGATATATTTATATGTAAGAGTTGAATTTTCTATTTTTCTTTTTATAAATTAATAAAAAAGTCATATTCAATGAAATACAAAACCAAGTGGATATATATAAAATAATTATATGGAAATGGCCAAAATACACTCATACAATTAGATAATGATATATTTCAGATAAATTTTAAGGTTTTATCCTAATGTTTAATCACAATTTTTCCAATTTTACATTTGTCGATGCGATAAAAAATTCCCACGATTACTACTTCTGATGAAAAATATAAAAGGGTCCTATTAAAAACATATTACCATCATGATTAAAAATATGTAATGTAAATTAAACTATTAAATTTATATTAGGGGTATATATACATTTTAATATATGTTCACAAAATGCAGTATATAAAATATTTTAGAGAAATAATTTTTTTTCTATAACACTATATTTTTTTATCCCACGCCTTTAAAAAATATTATGATAAAATTTAAATCTTGTTATTGAATACATAAAATATATATTTCATTAAATTCATTCAATAATAGTGAAAAATTTAATTCATTTTGATAAACTCACTTTTCACCATAGAAATAATTTTTTAGAAACAAAACACTTTTATTTTCCAATTGGTTTTTATTTTCTTGTCAAGTTAATTGATAAAAAATAAAAAAAATTTATACATATGTTTACCATAAATTTTAAAAAAATTTGTTTTTCTTATAAATAAATTACAATACAATTTCTGGGTGATAATTTTAAAATTATGTAAAAATATTTTTAATAGTATTTATTGGTTCGATTGAACTCGTTGTATCATATAACTCAAGCTATTGAAGAAATAAATTAAATTAGAAAAATATATTTCATAAAATCTCAAGGTTTTAAGAATATGTATTGTGACCAATACTATGGTATTAATTCACATTGTATATTTTTGTTCAACCTCGCATTTATATAAAATAATAGGATCGTTCAAAATTTGAAATTAAATCCCCTTATTATGTAAATGTATAAGTGATATTTGAAGAGAGATAAAATAATATCTAAGAATTACATAAAATTAAACTAATGGAAGAACAATTTCATTATAATGTTTCACATTATTAAAAACATTAATACGTTATCCCCAAATCTAGTGTTGAGGGTATGTGTGTAGTTATTGTTATAATCCAATTTAGTGATTGACATAACATTGACCCTTACATAGTCTAGGAGTTATTCCTTCATTTAGGGAACCATCTCAATTAATTATATAGTTACCTGAACATAATTAATATGATCTATTATTGGTTCTCTAGGATGAAATTCATTTTCCTTCCCATGAATTATTTACTTTTCCTTAGTAATTATTTAGATTATTCCATTTGTTTTCACACATAAATATTCATCTAATTTTTTGAGAAACTTAATAGGGTGATTATTCCAACATTCATGACATGTAGAAACCTAAATCTTTTTCTGTATATCATCTTCATTTTTTGAACTCCAATGAAAAACCATTATTATTATATAAGGTCCATAAATAAACTCAAAAATTTTGAGGTTGTTAATCATATATAGAGATACATGGATATGAACAATCATAAGGTTTCATAATTAATATACGATATCATTAAGTTTCTCAGAAAGATAATTATTTAATTAGTCAACACATTCATTTTCCACATGATTCCCCCTGATTCCATCCAATGAAGAAAACCAAATAATATTAGTCTGAGTAGAAACCTCATTGATTTTGTTAAACAATAATATGCATATGAAAATTATTCTTATAATTTCCTAAATTATTATACATTATTTTAATCTATAAAATATTAATTTCATCTCAAATCACATTATATTATCATTATTCTTAATTGGTTATTATCTTTTCATTCTCCATAATGGTTTATAACTAGAATGGTAACTAACCAATGTATATCCTCAATGAGTTTCTAACCCGGCATGCACTCATAGAGCCACTAATAATGCATCTTCCATGGTTGTGTTAATCACTAATCCTTCCATTTCAATGTTATTAACCCTATGTGCATGTATTCCATATCCTTTCCCACTTCCGGGTGTCTATATGGGGATCAGTTATATTGTAAATCCCCTATATTATTTAACATAATATTTTTTGTTCTCATAAAATAATTCTTATCCAAAGGGTCCTCAATGATGTGTTCTAATAATAATATCCCTAAATAACTAAACCTAACTTCTGTGTAACATAACAACTTTTATGGAATTTAAAAACAATTATATTTCAGTTCAAATTTTGTTGTTTGACTGTAATTATTAAAAATAAAGGAGTCAATGAGGTCATGTGGGTGTATAAGAATCATTCGGAGCGCAGATCCTTAAAATAAGATGATTCAGACTATTCCACGTGGTTAGTAGATACTATGCATTCTAGAATTCATGGTTTCTCTAACTCAGCGGCATGAGGTAATGTGGTACTGGGAGCTGCACAATTTTTTTGTAACTATGTGACACCAGGTGAACAACTGTGTATAATTGAAGACTACATCATTAGCATACTTCTACAAAGTTGGCACATATTTTAAGGAATTGTGGAGATAAAATGTGTTCCCCTTCATGGGTGGGTGAAATTATGATTTTTCCATCAGTGAATTTTTAACTCATCCCTATCTTCTCCCACACATTTCCAGTTCCTTGGGAACTATTCCTCCTCCCATAAGAGCACATCACCCTATACCTAGGGATTAAGAGATCTCCTCCCTCTAGTCACTTAATCTCTTGCCATCATAAGCATCATAAATTTTTAGGTAAGCTCTAAATTACTTTGATATCCATTTATAGTCTATCATAACCATTTCCACTATTATTTTGAAATATGATTTTCCCCATTTTAATGGAATTTGACGATTTCATTGATATCTCCCATTCTATCTCTATTTAGAGTTTAACATTGGATGAGGAAAGTATCATAGGGTTAAGGTAGGTGGTATTGGTTATTTCTCATAATTTCATTGCGTTTTATAATTTGAATCTTTTTTCTATGATTTGGACCATTTTGCTGTCACATTTGATTTGTTAATTAAATTAAATTGTAAGCCTTAACTTTCCAATTAAGACCCTATATAGTATATAATCAACCCCTTTTGTTGGTTTCCATGAATTATGCCACCCCAATGCGTGTGCTAGACTATTCAGGATTAATTTTCGCCTTCTTTATAGTGTTTAATAATAACTTGAGGGGTTTTTCTTATCAAAACTACCTTGAATTGATAACTTTTTTTGCATTGGGTGATGAACCATGGGTCAGAACCTTACTTCTCATTCCCTAAATGAAATAGTTGGACTAAGTCAGTTAGAAACATTATTATACATTACCCTTGTTCTAGAAAAAGTTTGTTTAACTAAATGTCTTGAAGAAAAATCATTTTATGATATAATACATTAGTAAATTATATTTTCATGCTGTCGAGTGGGATACACTTGCTAATTATTATTATTTTACCTCCAGATGAGTGACAGTGGGTATGTAGTTGTGACCCCACGAATGGTCTTGGTGGACCGATGGTCATACCATGCCATGAGAGAGACTCAGAACCCTACATATGATTGAAGGGATAGACTTAGAGTTTTCTATATAATGTCTTTACACCATGACTTGAGGAACACTTGCGATATCATTCTTTGGAATCCTTGGATGGACTGCCATGGCAATGGAATTATGTTGTGACCCTAATGTTATAGATGTAATTCTCATAGAATGACCATGGATGGGTTTAGGGAGACTCATAATAATTTATAAAAAGGTCAAATAAATTAAAAATGAAGAGAATGACCTTAACCATGAAAATATCCCCCCTCAAATTATCAATTTAGGGTTATTATTTTCAAGATAAATACCATTCATTGGGATAGACTAGTAGTTTATATTTTATTGTAGTCATTTTAATCATGCATGATTCCTCAGTTCGGACGCACCAGCTTAGGCCAAGAAAGGTAAATCTTGATTGTAATATCCCAGGTAAATAAAGAATATGCAACTCTTATATTTATTAATATTTTTAAATTAATTATTAATTTTACATTAAATAGGATGCTATGTTTGATGGTGTACCCGATGCACAACAATGGGTTTCATTAAAATCTTACGTTGTACACAACATTGGGTTATACTGAAAAATAATAACATAATATTATTTTAAATATTAGTTAACACCTAGCCGTTATAATAAAGGGAATGAATAGAAATAACTAAAAATTATTATAATTGATTGATAAAATATTTTACATTTATCTAATAAAATTTAGAGTCTTAAAATAAGAAAATAATTTTTTTTAAGCATAAATACTATAACATTCACTAAAAGGTTGATTTACCACATTCGATGGTGAACCCTCTTTAAATCTAGTATTGGTCAATTTTATATGATGAATTTGACCATATAAAATTATTCTTTAGAATGGGGACATTATAACTTACTTTGGGTAATTTTGTTTGTTTTCTGATAAAATTATTTTTTAAGGAATAGTGAAAATAAATTTATTTTAATTCAAATATACTTTTTAATCTAATTTATTTATATGGATATATTTTATTTTTTATTGTTTTTAAATTATAATTATATGTTTTTCAATTTAATCTAATGGTGGTCATTGGAATTAATTTCACTAAGAAATTGGACATAAACAAGTGTCAATCTTTTGATAGATATTGTTTCCTAGAAACACGTTATTTATCTTGAACATGGAAATTAATTTTAAAATAATTAATAAAACTTCATTGTTTTGAATTTTTTAAAATAGACATCATTTTTGAATTCAGAATATAAAATATACCTTAGGCTTAATTTTGGGTATTTTTCTGAAAATCCAACAATTTTTGATGAATAGTGAAACCACTATGTAATAGTTATAAAACAAAAAAATTTATTTAAATGAAATTTTACGGCTTCTTTGAATTGAATTTTGAAAATCCTACATATATAATTTTTATTAGTATGTAAAATGAGGTTTAATAAGATTAAAATAATTTATGGTGAATAGACATTTTTGACTTTTATTTACCCCATTTAAAGGTAAATAGGGTAACTCAAGGTAAAAAAATATTATAATAATACAAAATTTCCTTAACACTAGTACTAACCATATTGGATGTGACATAGCCGACCATGGGAATAATTGGGTCGATTTGGGGACCCCATGGAGCCACTTGTGAATGATAATGAAACATTAGATTAACTAATTTAATGTAAAGACAGAAATGACATAAACCAATATCATTTAGTACATTAATTTTTACATTGGGTTATATAAGTTATTATTTCAACTATAAATATTAATTGGAATTATAAGAATATTATCTACATCATGGTATTTTATTTAATAGTATTTATACAACAAATAAATAAAATTATTTATGACATATAAATGATATAGTATTTACTTCATTAATGAATGATTAAAATAAATAAGATTATAAATATTACAATAACATCCAAAACCTGTATAATTATTTTTGGATGAATTTATTTCTACCATAAGTAATCTTATATTCTAATATAATTAGTTTTGGACCTTTAGAAACTGATAATCATTATATAATAAAATAATATTTTCACACTTTCTTAAAGTGCCCCTCTACCCCCTTATAAAAATCCCTCACTTCTAACCCATTCCTAAAACCTCTCAATCCCCTTAGATCATCCAAATCCTGACTAAATAATCTCCCATCATACCTATATTCCTTTTAGAATCCATAACATAGGCAGAGTAACTTCAATAAGTCCTTTTGGTTCAAACCAAAGGGAGTTACCCAAATTAATGGTAACTGTTTCTCTTAAATTCATTTCTTTTATTTTACTTCTCCAACCCCTATACTATTTTTAGTACTATATATTATAAAAACACTAGTATAATAAATATACTATGTTATTTTTATGATAATTATTCAAACTACACTTACACACACATCCATCTAATGGGTGAAGAAATACTGTTTTTGTGGATGGAAAATTAATGCCTCACGAAATGATGATTGTTCAATTATCTCTTACCGCCTCTTATGGTGGCCATTAAGATGGAACTGTATTTATATATGATATATATTATGTTTATGTTTTCTTTATTTTTCTTTAATTTTCATTTATATCCTAACATTATGGTTTCCATTATTGGTCAACGCGATAATTTCATTTTAGGAAATGCAAACTACTGCCCCCACGAAGTGATATGACTGGTTCATGAAACACGTGGGACACATAAATGATGGAGTTAATAAAATTATATATTATATTATACTTTAATGATAATATAACTATGTATCATTATCTTTTCATTCCATTAAATATTAAATAGAAATGAAAGCAACTTTCATGTGTAAGTATGTCTTACCCTCTCCATGAACAGTGAATTTCATTTCTTACTTCTTAATGTCATATAATATTATAAATACTTATATATACTAGATATATAAGATATATATGATATATAAATCGTGAATATCATTCTGGATATAATGGACTTTTGATCACAATGACAACTTGTAATTATAATGTGTTCATTTTTTACTCATGTACCAAATATCGACAAATATACCATTATTAACTTAAAGGATTGCATAAAATTTATAACATGGTAATATGGGATATAAAAGGAATAATAATCTTTAAAAATGTTCTTAATCAAGTATAAATTAACTTATGTTTATTATTCAGGATGAACAAGGGACAAACGAGTCATGTCGAACCCGAGGTAAGGGGTTTCATATCTAACTTTTAATTCCGTGATATTTCTATTTCTATCCAAAAATTTATTGCATGTAATGTATTGTGTATTGACATTTTTAAATAAATTATCATGATTATTTTAATATTCATGTTATTCAGCGAACCATTTTGTGGTTATTAACTTTTGGTCATATGACTCGATTGATTACAACGTGGTACGGGATTTTCATCTCACTTTTTATTCCCATGAGATTCATATTATATTTTCCACTATTTGATTTTGTGTGGTGTATGTACTACAAATTATTGTATTATTTGTGTAATATACTCTAATTTATTAGTATTTACATATTCATTGAATGATATTTTTTCATGGGGTGTATGTTTTGTAGGTTACCAAATCAGTAAGGGAACCTTTCACCCTCTTCTTTTTAAAATACTTGTTTTTGTTATGACTATTAATTTACATATTATTTTATTCGAATATGTTCCTCTATATCTTTACTACTAAAAATTTTATTTCCAAGTGATGAGATACCATTTTCTCTCTCATAAATTCATTTTCTATATTTTAAGGTGATGTCGTTAGCCTGTCGAATTTCTGTAAGGGAACTTCTTCACCCAATTTCAATTCTTTGGGTTAAACTTCTACTTCTTGATTATGTCATGTTATGAATATGTGTCAATAAAATATGATTATTTTATAGTTAATATCTACTTATATTGGGTGTATTTATATATTTCACACATAATTATGTCTTTTATTTATCCTTAATCTAAGGATAACGTCTTTATAATGGGTTTTTGTCTCAATTAGCATTTCATTGAGACTTCATTGTTGTAATGCCCCAATTCACATTTTTATGGTGTATATACTATCTTTTTTCATATTATATCATAAATAAATTTATTCTCATGATATAATAATATTCTGATTAATGTTATTCCTCAATTATTTGTATTAAAGTGCCTCTCATTTGGTTAAGAAATCTTTAACTAAAATAACATTTTAAAATGTTCTAAAGATTTACTATTATAAATCATTATAATTAATGTCCACGTTTAAAAAATGGATTTAAGGATGTATTTATATGGATATTAATATTTTCAAATAAAAATTTAATTAAATGTTTCAAAGTGGTATGTGACACTTTGATTAAAAAATCTCTTTATTAAATTTTTTAAAAGGTTTTGAAAATGGTTTGATAAAGCATTATTTATTTCAATTTCCTGATTTGAAATATTGTGATTAGAATGTGGAAATTTTATCTTTCCTTTATGTTTGTGTTATGTGTTATGATTATTTTATGGTTATTGGGTATTTTTTATATATATGGGTTGTTCTATGATAATCCTACGATGAGTGAGCCCGAGATAGCTCTCCAATGCATTGGGTAATGTGATAGAGGTAAACTTTAATGTTTCTTCTAAGATATTTAAAGAATATACTTTGATAGGTATTCAAAATGTGACTCCTAATGTAGTTGTGATAGCTAAAATTTAGTATGTTTTGAATGCCATAAGTTACCTTTATTATTTATGATTTCTATGTGTTATTCATAAATCTTATGATTTCATAAGGTATGTTATAATTGAAAAGTATGGTTCCATTGTTTTGTATTTATTGATGTGATAATGTTTTCATTCCTTATTTTATAACCCTTATTGACAGTTTTATGCTCATCCCAAGTCATTGAATTGTCTTTCACGAGTTATACATAAGGGTAAGAGGAAGGATGTATTCTATATGATTTATATCAAGAAAATAACTCTTGTTTTATTTAAGGAGTTTTATTGTTATGAAAAATCAGTTAGAGTAGAAGTATCTATGTTGTAATATTCAAGTTGATATGTAATATTTATGGAATAATTTTCTAAAAATATATACCTATAAATATCATAAATGTTAAATCTTGATTTAAATCAAGATTAAGTAATGTTTAAGCTTGGGGCCTTATAGTTGATATTAGTGGTTGGTTTATACAACATCAGGGATTATGAGTTTTCATTAGACACATGGTTAGTCCCTATGTCTATTATTTCAGTTAAATATTGGTTTTATAACATTTCTAGATCAAGGAAAGTCTATTAAAAATGGAAGGAGGATGATCTCAAACAATATTCCTATAACTTTCTGATGACCTGCTCTTAAAAATTATTGAAAAGACATTTTTGAATGATTGTGAAACTTTTTCTATCATATAAATCCCTTGCAAGTAGTTGTTTGAGTTATCAAAAACCACCACCATACCTCATTATCATCATATATCATGGGTTGTATTTACACAAATTCTATTTTCAAAATATTCTCATATTTTAAAGAAAGGTAAATATTATCAAGGAATTTTCAAATATTTTACTTTATCAGAAGATAGTGAAGAATATTATGATTTTGAAAAAGGTGCTGAAGAAGGAGACCCTTGCTCAACCTATTTATATTTTCTTTTACTATATAGTCTCTCAACACATACCTATGGTATTTTAAAAGGACCATTAATTGAATGTTTTATCCCAAATTTGGTCAAACTGTTTTATTCAAATCATGTTTTATCATATTTTTTGAAATTATATGTCATACAGGATACATTTCCCAAACTGTTTTTCTATGAACAACCATATGAACAATAATGTACAACGTATATTTGGATGAAGGAAGAAAATAGTTTTAAAGGATTACTAATTCATTATTACAATGCATGTACCTTATACCTAAGTGAACAAGATGACGATGAAACCCAGTAGAAACCATGATCATGGTATGATGTTCTTTATTTTGGGGATCATTTTATTTTATCATATGGTGGTGAAAAAAATGACAATATATATAAGAAATCAAGAATTAATATGTTGAGATCATAATGAATTCAGAATAAAATGAGAGGTATAAGGAAACCATTGAGGTTAAAACATAATAGGGTTATTTTTGAGTTTTATAAAAAGGAAAACATGTAGACCGTGTGACAACCCATCGCGTTAGACAATGTAGTAAGAATCGAACCCACAACCAAAGTGTGATTGGGATTTATCACTTACCACTAGACTACCTGAAGCCCCTGATTTGTATGACTTATTTTTTTAGTTAAATGTTTTATTGATCAATAATAAGTTTATTTGGGATCTTATGTTTTATCAAATTGATATTCTTATAATAAGAAAATGATTTAGTGATTAAGTGACAAAATGGATTTTGGAATACATTAACTCTTTTGAGAACACTGTTTGCTTAAGAAAAATAGTCTACAATGGGATTACATTTGTGGAGTAATGGTTGAAATTTTATTTTCAAAGAATATCTATTTTTTTGTGGACATATAGTGATTTGGGATATTCAGGGAAATGATTAACCTATCATAGAGAATATATGATTTGCTTAATCATGATTCAGTATGATACCTTAAGATTATTCTATGTTTTTAGAGTTAAATGTTAAGATTTAATATGGATGACTATGTGATTAAATCCTTCTATGTTTTGTGTTTCAATATTATTTTTGATTATTTTGAATAATTTCATGGAAAATTGCATATTGAATGGTCTTTCTTGAACTTTTTTAACTTTTTGTTGAATTTTGGAGATTAATAGATGTATTTATTTTTATAACAGAGTATCCTTTTGGGGGATTATATGATCTTGTACTAACCATTTTTGGTTTTAGTACATTTCTAAAGACTATGTAAATATATAGTTATTCTTTTATGGATTATGTGATTCTCTAGAAGAGTATTCTTGTGATTATGATGTGACCAAGTCTCTTTGAATTCTCATTGATTGGAGAAAAAAATAGCTTTTGGTAGAAACTTATTAAAGGATGAAACTCTACTTGAAGGTATGAATATTTCCTTAGGTTCTTATTCTATTGAATAAATAAATTCCACAAAATTATGAAAAGGAACGTAAAACAAAAATGTTGTTGGTTAATTTTTCTTACTGGGTAATCAATAATCTTTTATCACATCATAAGTTTGTGATTTCCCGGTGGTTAACTTTCTCCTATTCATGTTTCTTATCAATATCTATCAGAACATGATGATTTGTTTTATCTTACATATCCATTTTTTCCGACATGGAATCCTAGTATGAGTTATCTCGAGTGACCTTTTTTACTTCTCATCCTTTATTTTAATGTGATAGATTTATTGATTTTTTTTTGGACATGGTACATTCAATGAAGTTTTCACGCCCAATTTTAAAATTGCGAGGATGCAATTCCCAAATGGGGGAAAGATGTAACATCCCTCATAAATAAAGAACATGGAATTTTCATATTTATTAATATTTTTAAATTAATAATTAATATTACTTTAAAGGGGATTCTATGTTTGATGTTCTACCGATACACCACAAACAGGTTTCATTGTAATATTATGTTACACACAACTTTGGGTCATATAGAAAAATAATAATATAATATTATTTTAAATGGTTCTTAATGCCCAGATGTTGTAATGGAGGGATTGAAAAAAATAACTAAAATAATATTATCCATGTTTGTTAATTTTTTTTACATTTATCCAATAAAATTTAGAGGCCTAAAATAAGAAAAGAATTCAATTTTAAGCATAAATACACTAATATTCTCTAAAAGGTCAATTTATTAATTTTTCATATTGAACCCCCTTTAAATATAGTTTTTGTCACATTTATACATTCAATTTGACCAAATAAAATTGTTATTTAGAATAAGGGAACCAAAATTTACATTGGGTAAATTTTTTTATTTTTTTGATAAAATTTATTTTTTAATGAATAGTGAAAAAACTGTATTTTAATTCAAAACATCTGTTTAATATAATTTATTTATATGGATAGATTATATTTTTAATTGGTTTTAAAGTATAATTAGACTATATTTTTACCATTTAATTTGATGTTGTTCATTGATTTTAATTTCACTTTGAAATTGGACATAAACAAGTGTCAATATATTGATAGATATTATTTTGTAAAAACATGGTATTTTTTTTGACAACGGAGACTAATTTTAAATTAATTAAGGAAAAATCTATGTTTTTAATTTTTTAAAATATAAATAATTTTTTTAATTTTCAATATAAAATATATCTTAGGCTGAATTGTTTCTATTTTCCTGAAAAACTTCAATTTTTGATAAATAGTGAATCCACTAAGTAGTAGTTAAAAAACTGTCTTTTTGATATAAATAAAAATTTACAACTTCTGAGAATTGAATTTCAAAAATCCGTCATACATCATTGTTATTGGTAAGTTAAATTTGTTTCAATAAGATGAAAATAGTTTTTGGGGATTAGTAACTTTTGACTTTTATTTAGCACGATTAAAGGTAACTAAGGTAATTCAAGGTAAAAACAATATTATAATAATACTAAATTACCTTAACACTTGTCCTAACCTTATTGGGTGAGTCATGGATGACCATGGTCATCTTTGGGTCGATTTTAAGACGACATGGAGCCACTTGAGAGTGATAATTGCACTTTAGATTAATTAATTTAAAGTAAAGACAAAAATGACATAAGAAAATATCTTTTAGTAAATAAATTTTTACGTGGGGTTATATAAGTTAAATATTCGACTATAAATATTAATTGGAAAACTAAAATGATTTCCTACATCATCGTATTTTTTTATAGTTTTTAGATATCGAATAAATATAATTATTGATGACGCACAAACGATGCAGTATTTAATTCACTAATAGATGATTTAAATAAATAAGATTATAAATATTACAATAACATCCAAAACCTATCCAATTATTATTGGATGAATTTATATAGACATCAAGTCATATTATCTAAAAATTTTATTAGTTTTTTAAATTTAAAAACTCAAAATCTGTATATAATAAAATAATATTTTCACACATTCCTAAAGAGGCCCTTCACCATATAAAAAACCCCCAATTATAACCCATTCCTCAGACCTCTAAAGCCACATAGATCATCCAAACCTAGCCTAAATAAGATCTCCAGATCTCTATATTCCTCATAGAAGCCTTAACATTGGAAAAAGGCACTTCAGTAAGTCTTTTTGGTTCAAACGAAAGGAAGTTACCCGAATTAAAGGTAGAAGATTCTCTTAAATTGTTTTCTTTTGGTTTACATATCCAACCCCTAAATTATTTTTATTCATTACATTTATAACAACACAAGTATCATGAATATAATAGGTTGTTGTTATTAGGTATTATAACTACACTAACAAACACCTCCATCAAATGGTTGAAGAATATACTGTTACTATGGATGGATAATTAACGCCTAACAAAACGATGATTGTTCAATTATATCCTACCGCCTCTCAAGGTGGCCATTAAGATAGAATTGTATTTATATATGATATATATTATGTTTATGTATTATTTATGATTTTGTATTTTTCATTTATAGAATACTATTATGGTTTCCATTATGGGTAAACATGATAATTTCATTTGAGGAAATACGGACTACATCCCTCTCAAAATGATGTGACTCGTTCATGCAATATGCGGGACGAATAAAGGATGGATTTAAAGAAAATATATATCATATTATAATAGAATTATAATTTAATGATGTATCATTATGTTTTAATTTCAATAAATATGAATGTAAAATGAAATTATCATTCATGCGTACATACGACTTATCGTCTCCATGAATGGTGCATTTCATTTTTTACCTCTAAATATTTTTTAATATTATAAGTACATATATATATACTAGATATATATGATATATATTATATATAAATCATGAATCTCATTTTGGAAATAATGGAATTTTTACCACATGCACTGCTTGTAATTATATGTTGTTCATTTTTTACTCAAGTACCAAATATCGAGAAAACGACCATTATTAACATAAATGATTACATAATGTTTATAACATGGTAATAAGTGATATAAAAGGAATAGTAAAACTGAAAAAGGTTTTCAATAATGTATAAATTAACTTATGTTTATCATTTAGGGTGAACAAGGAAAAAACAAGTCAAGTCGAACACAAGGTATGGGGTTTCTTATATCACTTTTAAATCCGTGAAATTTCCATCTTTTGCCACTAATTTATTGCATGTGGTGTATTTTGTACTGAAATTTGATATATATTATCATAATCCACTTTATATTCATGTTATTATTTTAATTATTTTGTGGTTATAAACTTTGGGTCATATGACTCGTTTAAATTTTATGTTTAAGTGATGAGATACCCTTTTCTCTCTCATCAATTCATTTTCTCAATTTTAATGTGACGTCGTTAGGCTGTTGAATTTCTATAAGGGAACTTCTTCACCCAATTTCGATTCTTTGGGTTAAACATCTACTTCTTGATTTTGTCTTTCTATGAATATGTGTGAATAAAATATGATATTTTTACACTTAATATCCACTTATATTGGATTTATTTATATTTTCCACAAATAAATATGTAATTTATTTATCCTTAATCTAAGGATAACGTATTTATAAGGGATCCCGTCTCAATTTACATTTCCTTGATACTTCATTGTTGTTATGCACCAATTCCCATTTATATGGTGTATATACTATCTTTTTGCATATTATATAATGGATACATTTATCATGATTATATAATAATGTTTTATTAATGTTACTCATCAATTATTTTTATTCAAGTGTCTCTCATTTGGTTAGAAACTCTTTAACTAAAATATCATTTTAAAATGATTTAAAGATTTATTCTTCTAAATATTTATCATTAGTGTACACGTTTTAAAAATAATTAAGGATTTATTTATATAGAAATTAATTTTTTCAAATGATAATTTATTTAAAATTATAAATGTGTTATGGGACACTTTGATTCAAAAATATCTTTATTAAATGTTTTAAATGGTTTGATAAAGCATTGTTTATTTCAATATCCTGATTTTATATAGTGTGAATAGAATGTGAAAATGTTATCTTTTTTTATACATTTTTTATGTGTTATGATTATTTTCTGGATATTGGGAATTTTTTATGTATATGGGTGGTTCTGTGATAAACCTTGGGTGGGTGATCTCGAGATAGCTCTCCAATGCATTGGGTAACGTGATGGAGGTAAATGTTAATATTTTTCCTAAGAGATTTAGGGAATATACTATGATGGGTATTCCAAATGTGAAACCCTATTTATCTGTGTTAGCTAAAATGTAAGTATGTTATGAATGCCATAATTTATCTTTATGATTTGTGATTTCAATGTGTTGTTCCTAAATCGTATGATTTCATAAGGTATGTTATAATTTAAAAGTATGGTTTCATTGTTTTGTATTTACTGATGGGATAATATTTTAATTCCTTATTTTATAACCCTTACTGAGATTTTTATGCTCATACCAAGACTTTGAAATTTTTTTCAGAGGTTATAAGGAAGGGTAAGACGAATGAATTATTCAAGAATATTTATATCAAGAAAATAACTCTTGTTTTATTTAAGTATTTTTATTTTTGTGAAAGATTAGTTATAATAGTAGTGTCTACATTGTAATATTCATGTGGAAATGTAATAGTTATGGATTAATTCTCTAAAACTATAAACCAGAAAATTTCCTAAATGTGAATTCTTTATTTTACTTAAGATTTATTAAATTTTAAGGACGGTCCCTATAGTGGTTATCAGAGGTCAGTTTAAAAAACTTTAGAGATTAAGAGTTTTTATTAGACACATGGTTTGTCCCTATGCCTATTATTTCACATAAATATTTGTTTTTTATCTTTTTTAAATCATGAAAAGTTAGTTAAAATTAGATGTAGGAGGATCTCAAATGACATTCCTATCACCTTCTGATGAAATGCTTGCAATAAATATTGAAAAGTCTTGTTTGAATAATTGTAAAACTTTTTCTACCATACAAATCACTTGAATTTAGTTGTTTGAGATATCAAACACCTAAACTATACCTCATTATCATCATGGATGAAGGGTTGTATTTAAAGAAATATTATTTTCAAAATATTCTCATATTTTCAAGAATGCTAAATATTATCAAGGCATTTTTCAAAAATATTACTTTATCACACGATTTTAAAGCATATTATGATTTTGAAGAAGGTGATGAAGAAGGAGACCCTCGTGTAACCTATTTATTTTCTCTTTTATAGTATATTCTCTCAGTGCATACCTTTGGAGAACTAAAAGGACCATTAATTGAATGCTTCAACTCAAATTCAGTACGAATGTTTAATATAAATCTTGTTTTATCCGATGTTTTGAATTTATATGTCATACATGATTATTTTACAAAACTATTTTCATGTGAACAACCATATGACCCATGTTGTACAAGGTGTATTTGGATGTAGGAATAAAATGATTTTGAAGGATATCGAAATCATTATTGCAATTCATGGACCATCTACCTATTTGAACAAGATGACGATGAACCAAGTGGACACCGAGATCAATGTATGATGTTCTTTATTCTTGGGATCGTTTTATTTTGTCATATGGTGGTGAAATAAAAAAAATGACAATATATATAAGACTTCAAGAATTATGATGTTGAGATCATAATGAATTGGGATGAAAATGGGAGGTATAAGGAAACCGTTGAGGTTAAACCATGTTAGGTATATTTTTGAGTTTTATAAAAAGGAAAACACATTGAATGTGTGACAACATGTCATGTTAAACAATGTTGTGGGAATCAAACCCACAACCGAAGTGCGATTGGGATTTATCACCTACCATTAGACTGTGTGAATCCCTTAAATAGTATGACTTATTAATTTTATTTAAATTATTTTATTGATCAAGAATATGTTAATTCAGGATATTAAGTTTTCTCAAAGGGATATCCTTAGTATAAGAAAATGATTTAGTGATTAAGTGATAAAAGTGATTTTGGAAGATGTTCTCTCTTTCGGGAACACTGTATGCTTAAGAAAAATATAATTCGATGGGATTACATTTGTGGAGTAATGTTTGAATTTTTATTTTGTAATAATATTAGTTTTATTATGAACATACAAATATTTGGATTATTTCATGAAATTTTTATTCTATCATAGATAATAAGTTATTTGGCTAACTATGCTTTAGTATGATACCTTAATAATATTCTTTGTTTTTGATGTTAAATTTTAAGATTTATTGTGGAAGACTATTTGATTATGTCCTTCTGAGTTTTGGGTTTCGATATTAGTTTCGATTATTTCGATGAATTTTAAGGACAATTTTGTATTTAATGGTCTTTTTTTGAACTTTGGGTTCTTTTTGATGAATTTTGTAGATTAATAGTAGTATTTATTTTTATAATGGACTATCATTTTTTGGGGATTATATGGTCTCCTACGACCAATTTTAGTTTTATTTGATGACTATATACAAAGGAAATATATAGTTCTTCTTTTGTGGATTATGTGACTCTCTAGAAGATGATTCTTGTTCTTCGGATGTGACCAAGTCTTTTTTAATGCTCATTGTTTGGAGAAAAGATTTGTTTTTGGTAGAAACATATTAAAAGATGAATCTCTACTTGAAGTTAAGTATATTTCATTATTTTATTATTATAGTTAGTAAATTAATTCCTCAAAATTATTAAATGAAACATAAAACAAAAATATTTTTTGTTTACATTTCCAACTGTTTAATCAAATACTGTTTAACATATCATAATTTTTTGATTTTATGGTGGTTAACTTTATCCTAATCATGTTTTCTATCACTCTCTCTCACAACATGATGCTATTTTTTCTCTTCCATATCCACTTTTTCCTACATGGAATCCCAGTAAGGGTTATCTCAGGTGACCTTGGAAATTATCTTCCTTTATTTCAAGGTGATTGATTTATTAACTCTTTTTCTTATGTGGGACTTTCAATGATGTTTTCGAGCCCAATTTGAAAATTGCAAGGACATAATTCCCAAAATCGGGGAAGGATGTAACATCCCAAGTAAATAAAGAATATGACATTTTCCTATTTATTAGTATTTGTAAATTAATTATTAATTTTAATTTAATGGGAATTATATGTTTGATGGAGTACCTGATACACAACAACATGTTTCTTTTAAATCATACATTGCACACAACGTTGGGTCATACTGAAAAATAATAATATTATATTATTTTAAATTGTAGATAATTCCTAGCTGTTATAAAGAAAAGAATGAATATAACTAACTAAAAAATTATTATACATGTTTTTAAATGATTTTTCATTTATCCAATAAAAGTTAGAGGCTTAAAATAGGAAAAGAATTCGATTTTAATCATAAATACTCTAATATTCACTAAAAGGTCAATTTACCAATTTTTTATGGAGAAACCTCTTTAAATATAGTTTTTATAACTTTTATATGTTCTATTTTACCGAAAAAAATTCTTTTTTAGAGTCGGGACACAAAAATTTACATTGGGTAATTTTCTGGTATTTTTCTGATAAAATTCATTTTTAATGAATTGTGAAAAATGTTTTACTTTAATTCAAATATGCTTTTTAATCTAATTTATTTATATGGTTAGATTATATTACTAATTTGTTTGAAATTATAATTAGATTATATTTTTACCATTTAATCCAAAGGTGTTCATTGAAATTAATTTCACTTTGAAGTTGGACATAAACAAGTTCCAATCTTTTAATAGATATTGTTTCATAAAAACACGCTATTTGTTTTGAAAATAAGAATTAAATTTAAATTAATTATTGCAACATTTATTTTTTGAATTTTGTAAAATATACATCATTTTTGAATTTGTAATATCAAATACATCTTAGAATGAATTTTTGGTATTTTTTTGAAAAAATTTATTTTTTGATGAATAGTGAAACCAGTAAGTAGTAGTTCAAAAACTGACATTTTCATTTAAATAAATTTTACTACTTCTGTGAATTAAATTGAGAAAATCCAACATAAATAGTTTTTTTAGTAATTAAAATGTTATTCAGTAATATGAAAATAATTTTTGGTGAATCGTAACTTTTGACATTTATTTACCATGGTTAAAGGTTAACAGGATAATTCAAGGTAAAAAGAATATTATAATATTTCAAAAATACCTTAACACTTGTCCTAACCATATTGGATGAGTCATGGCAGGTCATGGGCATCCTTGGGTTAATTTGGGGACCCCATTGAGCCACTTGAGAGTGATAATGACACTTTTTGATTAATTAATTTAAAGTAAAAACAAAAATTATGAAAACAAATATCTTTTAGTAAATTAATTATTACATGGGGTTATATAAGATATATTTTTGACTCTTAATATTATTTGTAAAGATAAGAAGTTTTTTACATCATGGTATTTGTTTTATAATTTTATACATAAAATAAATAAAATTATTTGACACAAAAATGATGCAATATTTACTTCATTAATAAATAATTTAAATAAATAAGATTATCAATATTTAAATAACCTCTAACCCTATCCAATTCTTATGGGATGAATTTATTTATACCATGAGTCATCTTATCTTTGACTTTAATTACTTTTGGACTTTTCTAAACAGAAAATAATTATATAATAAAATAATATTTTCATACTTTCTTAAAGAGCCTCTCCTCCCCCTAAAAAAAAGCACTCAATTATAACCCATTACTCACACCTCTCAATCCATTTGAATAATCCAAAACATTCCCCTATATGCTTTCAATATCCCTCGATTCCTTATAGAATCCATAACATAGGCAGAAGGCACTTCAAGAAGTCCTTTTGGTTCAAAGCAAATGGTGTTACCTGAATTAAAGGTAAAAATTTCTCTTAAATTCATTTCTTTTATTTTACTTCTCCAACCAATATACTATTTTCATTCAATATCCTAAAGATACAATTTTGTTGTTGTGAGAAGGATTCAAACTACACTTACACACACCTCCATCTAATTGGTGAAGAACATATTGTTTCTGTGTGTGGAAAATTAACAGCTCACGAAACGATGATTGTTCAATTATCTCATACCACCTCTCATGGTGGCCATTAAGATGAATCAGTATTTATATATGATATATATTATGTTTATGTATTATTTATTCTTCTGTTTTTTAATTTATATCATACCTTTATGGTTTCCATTATGGGTAAATGCGATAATTTCATTTGAGAATGTGCAGACTACAACCCCGTCAAACTGATATGACTCGTTCATGCCATACATGGGAAGTATAAATGATCGAGCTAATGAAATTATATATTAAATTATACTATAATTATAATATATCCTATGTTTAATTATTTTTTCATTCCATTAAATATGAATTAGAAATGAAAGTAGCATTCATGCACACATACGACTTAACGTCTCCATGAGCGGTGCATTTAATTTATTACCTCTAAATGTTATTTAATATTATAAATACATATATATACTAGATATATATGATATATAAGATATATAAATCATGAATATAATTTTTTATATAATTTAATTTTGACCACATGGACAACTTGTAATTATAAGGTGTTCATTTTTAACTCAAGTACCAAATATTGACAAAACGACCATTATTAACTTAATTTGTTACATAATGTTTATAACATGGTAATAAGTGATATAAAAGGAATAATAAATGTTAAAGAGGTTCACAATCAAGTATGAGTTAAATTAATTTTATTATTGAGGATGAGAAAGGAACAAATGAGTCAAGTCGAACACGAGGTAAGGAGTTCCTTATCTCGCATTTAATTCCATGAGATTTCAATTGTTCGCCACTAATTTATTTAATGTGTTGTATTTTGTACTACCATTTTATATATATTATCATTATTCTCTTTATATTTATTTTATTATGTATATAATTTTGTGGTTATTAAATTTTTGTCATATTACTCGATTGATTACACCAGGGTAAGCGATTTTCTTCTCACATTTTATTCCCATGAGATTCAAGCTATATTTGCCACTATTTAATTTTGGGTTGTGTATGTACTTCACATGATTGTATTCTTTGTGTAATATCCTTTAATTTATGGATATTTACATCTTCATTGAATGATCCATCTTTCATGGGGTGTATGTTTTGTATGTCACCAAATCAATAAGGGAGCCTTTAACCCTTTTCTTTTTAAGAGACTTATTTTTGTTATGTCTTATAATTTACATCTTCTTATGTTGGGATATGTTACTCTCTATCATAATTGCAATAAATTTTATGTCCAGGTGAAGAGATACCATTTCCTCTCTCATCAATTCATTTTTAGGATTTTAAAGTGATATCTTTAGGCTATCAAATTTCTATAAAAGAACTTCTTCACCCAATTTCAATTCTTTGGGTTAAACATAAACTTATTGATTATGTTGTGCTATGAATATGTGTGAATAAACTATGATTTTGTTTACCCTTAATATCCACTTATATTGGGTGTATTTATATTTTTCACAAATAATTATTTCATTTATTTATCCTAAATCTAAGTATAACGTCTTTATAAGTGATTTCATCTCAATTTACATTTCATTGAGACTTCATTGTTGTTACATGAAAATTCACTTTTATATGGTATATTGACTATGCTTTTTCATATTATATCAAGAATAAATTTATTCTCATGATATAATAAAGTTTTGATTAATATTATTCCTCAATTATTTTGACTCCAATGTCTCTCAATTGGTTAGTAACTCTTTAACTAAAATATCCTTCTCAAATGTTTTAAATATTTATTCTTATATATATTTCACATTAATGTCGATGTTTTAAAAATGTTTATAAGGATTTATTGATATAGACATTAATGTTTTCAAATGAAAATTTTTTAAAAAATTTCAAAGTGGTATGGGACACTTTTATTCAAAAATCTCTTTATTAAATGGTTTAAATGTTTTTGAAAATTGTTTGTTATAGCATTGTTTATTTCAATATCTGGATTTGTTATAATGTGATTAGAATATGGAAAGTTTATCATTCCTTTATTCTTGTGTTATGTATTATGAATATGTTATGGTTATTGGTCATTTTTTATGTATACAAGTTCTTCTGTGATAATACTAGGGCGGGTGAGCATGAGATAGCTCTCAAATGCATTGGGTAATGTGACAGAGGTATATGTTAATGTTTCTCCTTAGAGATTTAGGGAATATACTGTGATGGGTATTCCAAATGTTACTCTCTATGTAGTTGTGATAGCTAAAATCTAATTGTGTTATTAATTCCATATGTTATCTTTATGATTTATGATTTCTATGTGTTATTCATAAATCATATGATTTCATAAGGTATGTTATGATTGAAAAGTATGGTTTCATTGTTTTGTATTTATTGGTGGGCTAATGTTTTAATTCCTTATTTTTTATCCCTTATCGAGATTTTTATGCTCATCCCAAGTCTTTGAAATGTTTTTCACAGGTTATAAGGAAGGGGAATAGGAAGTAATTATTCAAAAAGATTTATATCAAGTTTAGAACGCTTGTTTTATTTAAGGAGTTTTATTGTGGTGAAAAATTGGTTATAGAATAAGAATCTACATTGTATTATTCAAGTTGATATGTAATAATTATGGCCTAATTATCTAAAACTACATAACTGAAAAGATCCTAAATATGAATTCTTGATTTAACTCATGATTAATTAATGTTTAATGTTGGGGCCTTATATTGATGGGTGGTCAAAGTGGAACCCAGTAAAATGTAATTATGTATTTATCAATTTATTTCATTAATTTATCTTAAATGTCATGTTATTCATTTTATATTGCATGATAAGTATTTAGTTATACATCATCGGTGGTGGCCTCCTAGGATTTTATCTCACTAACTACTCGGTCCACCTTTGGTACTCGAGTAGACTTCATGACTTAAGGTATAGATAAAGGTAAGTGTCCATATTTCGATGCTTGATTGTTTTTGGGGAGGGAGTTGGGTAGAAGAAGAGCGATCCTATGATCATGATACTAGTATAAACAATTTATGGTATTTTTTATATTTTTTTACAATTTTTTATATGATTGAATCCCCTGATTATCGTGTACACTTTTTTATTTCTACACTATCATCATCATCATAATATAATATATACTCATTATTTTTATTCTTCTAGTCAATTATTTATCATGAATTTTTATTTATTTTATATCCACAACTATCAATCTATTGAAAATATTTTTTCTATGGAGAATTATTTATCTGGTCATATAGTGCCTTATTATGCTCCTTCTTAATTCTTATATATAGTTTTGCTTCCCTCGGATCAATGGAGGAATAGCCTACCCAATGATACACCCTAGACCCTTGTTTCTAGTCGAAATACTTTAACATTCATGGACGCTTTCTTGAGGTCTTGTGTCCACCGTCTTAGGGAACCATTATTTGGAATTTGTGATGGGACACTACAAAGTGGTATCAGAGGTTCTTCTTCCATATTTATTACTATTTGGGTATTATATAGAAGATTGGGATTTCGGAATTTGGTAATGACTCTATTATTGGGAGTAGAAAATCCATTTAAAGGTGAATGAAAAATTACCTAGGATGGGTAAATGATATTATTACATGTTTTGTTACAATTTCAGAGATTTCACAGTTGGGTGACACACTTGTTTTACGATATTATTAATGTTGATACTATTGAAAAGGGTTGTTCAACCATGGACGAATAATATGATGGAATACTAGTATAGTGCATCATACTAGGCACTGTAAGATTAAATTTAAATGCATTATACCTTGCAATAACTATTTTTTGTATGCATTTACTGTATTTTATGTGCTGGTAGTGGTTCCTTGATTGCTATGTTGCTAAATGATTTTATTACTATATATATAAAATAACCAACATTCATTGTACTAATGAACTACTTAAGTTACACTTAATGTTCCTATATTAACCTAATAGTGTTTTCAGGCAAAGATTAATGAAGACACATTATGTAGTCAGTGATAGAACTTTGAGCCAGGGAACATTAGTCGCATGGGCTGGAATATGTTGTGTTTAGGATTAAGTGTATGCCACTCTCCAATTTAAATGGTGTATGAGCCCTTATAAATTGGAGATGAATATACATTTAATTCAACCATTTACAAGAAATCTATACACATAGATTAAAATGAATCAAAATTAATATGACCATTTAAAAAGAAATAGACACCTTATATGTGTACTATGAGACCTTGACCTAGACCCAACCTTAGTAGTGGGAAGTAAGGTATGTCTCCTATGATAATTACGTTAACATTACCGGTCATCTATACCTATATCCATGAGTAGGTTGGGGTTTATGAAATATTATATGTATTCTCTATACATCAAAATTTATTATATATTTACCTTTCTATTGTAAATCTTATATGATTCATGTTCTTAGAAATTACATATCTATACCACTATGATGAAATCATTTTGTATAAGAGGAAAGTGGAGATCATAAAATTCCAAAGGTGGTTAGATCCGAGTCACCCAGGATACCACATATAGTAAAACTTGAGGCTCCTCTTTTAAATCATACACTAGTTGTTGATGTCCGATTATGTGAAACATTATTCCAATTTATGTAGTCTATATAAGGTTATCCTCAGCCTTCCACAACTATGGATGATCTGACCTTGTAGTTCCAACTATTGGGTCCTCCCACCATATTGATAGATAATGAATTGAGGCTAACAATTGATGGCTGGAGGATATGTTATCAATCTTCATCGATATTGGGATTCCCCTATAGAGGATGGTCAAGATCATGAACTATATTTTATGTCCCTCCACCAAGAATTAGTGGGATGTTTTTACTCTGGTTGGTCAAAATCAAAGAATGGTATGGGTGGAATTTCCAATATACTTATTTGACTAATTATTTCCACTAACCTAGAGGATTGAACATGATCAGGAATTCATGCACCTTCACCAAGGTGACATGTTAGTGACAGAATGCCCAACTTTTTTCACCAAATTATTATTATTTACTAACCTTTTAATTGATGATCTCAGGAATGTAAGGTGATTCACTGATATTAAATCATATTCCATATGATCACAGTTGAATGTCATTTGGTTTACCACTATATTAAAGATGGTGAACCCGATCCTCGTCTATGAGATGAACCTAAGGGAATATGAAAATTTGAGCTAGGTAAGTTCATCTTCCAAACAGGGAAGTGGGTTATCTCACTGCAAGAAATGTTTTATTGAGGGTGAATGTGAGGGCTATTTCAACCAAGTGGAATGCATCAAAAACTATGTGGTGTGTCACAAATATGGGATCCTAGTGTATAAAATCCCTAGTGTATGAGTAACATAATTGAATGTCGGGTATGGGGAGGTATGGTTCAACTCTAGAGATTCTGACGATCCATTCCCCCATTTCCCAAATGAATGGGGTTTTATACATGCAAAACATTTAGGTGTCAGATCAGTGAATCCATGTTAAGAAATAAGTGGTTCTTCTACTATTTTTTCAAGATGATAAGGAGTTCATCAACAAGGATGTATGGATTTAGAGTTTCATTTTCATTATAGTGGACCTACTTAGGCTACTCAAACATCATCTTAGAGATGATCTTTTGACCATGTTTATGCCGTGTAGTCTATGCTAGTGGATAAAATTATAGGTCCTTCAAATTGTATAGGTTCTATTCTTATAGTCTCTACATTAGTATCTAACATGTTTGATAAAGGTGGATCACACTCTTTTCTATATGTTATCACTATGGGAGGCATGGGATCACTGAAAGAGTATTCCAGTTTCATTCTAACTATATATGTGAAGATAAGAGTTTGTGATAAGGGTATAAACCAGTTCATGCAGTGCCCCTTGAGATAGGTGGGTACTATTTTTTATGGAGTTTCTTCTTCCTTGAGTTCACTTGTTTTAATATCATTCTCAGTATGGATTGGCTTGTTTCTTGTCAAGGGTAGGTGTATTACTATCACAATTCGATATCTTTTACATCACTTTATGGAAAAACATATATTCATAAGGGACAATGGAATATACATAAAATTCATGTTAGTTCCAAGATTCATGTTCTATGTGGAGTGATAGCCTAGATGCCCAGTATCTACATGAGTGATTAGGGAATACAGCTCTTGAAATTACCTCATATTGTGGATCATTTCAAGGATTTTCCCCTGAGTATTTTTCCATCTTAAATTCATAGAGTGGAGTCAATATCACCATCAATCTTGATTTTGGTTTGGAACTTATGTCCATTCTTATATATAGGATTGCACAAATAGTGCTCTAGAAACACATGAAGAATTTATATGATGTATAGTTTATGGGTTTTATCTAACCTAATACATAACCATGGTTTCACAATTCATTTTCACAAATAAGGAGGATGATACCCTTTTATTTTGTGTGGGTTAACATCAACTAAACCATCATATAGGGAATAACCGGAATCCCCGTTCTCGTATTTATGAACTATGAAAATAGCTCCAAGGAGAAACTATTCTCTCTATATAAATTTTGAGGTAGGAAACCAATAGGTCCTTGTGAGGCCATCATACATTCCATGTACAACATTCTAGATAATGTATATCATTCATGAATGCATGGTCATGCTGTTCAACTTGAAGAATGTGCAAAAAATCATTGTAGCTCAGATGAATATGGATTTACACTAGTATCGATATTCCTTGGTGGTGTTTTTAGAAGTCGAAATATTAGTGTATTTTCTCACTAGAAATATCCATGATATCCATATTGATATTATGGTGAGTAGACTAAGAGAACACCAGCTATATGAAACACTTATTAGATTCCACTTTTGGATCAGTCGTGTTCACTGCATAAATCATATCCTATCTGAAAAAGGCATATTAGTTTACCCAAATAAGGTGAGAATCATTGTTTCCTTGTAACAAACTATGAATGTGTTTGATATATGTTGAATATATGTGGTGTAAATCTATTACAGGTGATTAATTTAATATCTCTCATGCATAGAAGCGCCTATTATGGGATTAACCAAGAATGGTGTGAATTTTGATTGGACTGAATCTTGTTAAAAAAATTATGGATTTAAAGGGAAGAATTCTTCCAACACTGATCCTAATTCTGGTAGAGCTGCGAAAAATCCATACAGTTTACTATGATGCCTCAACATTTGGGTTTGGGTTAGTGTTTATGTGGGTATATTAGGTTGTGGCATATTGTTCCCACCAGCTGAGGCCTCATAAGAAAAATTACAATTTATAGGACCATGATTTAGTTATTAGGTTCCATGCTCTGTGCAGTTTGAGGAACTACTTATTGGGTGAGTGATTTTTTGTTTAAAAAAGTCACAATAGTATCAATTACATGACCACTTAGTGATACTTTAATCTTCTTGAGTTTTGGTGGGTATAATACTTTCAATCATTTGAATTTGTGATTTCTTATAAACCCATGAAGGGTAATGAATAAGTTGATTCCTTGATCTATAAGACATAGATGAAAGTTGTCATGAAATATAGTAGAGATTGTAAGATGATTGGTATGTTTTTGGAGTTGAACCAAGAGGTTTAGAAATTGCATGGGTAGCCAGTTCTATCTACTCTAGCAGGGACATCCTCTCTTCTAGAGTAGGTCTAGGTGCCATAGTTATCTAATTCTGAGGGACTCTTGTTGAGGGAGAGAATCATATGATAGAACCTACCTCCTATTTGGGTCCTTGATGATAATGATATCCTTCTCCACTATGATAATTTTTTGGTTCCTTTAGATATTAAATAATATATGATGTGAGAATCTCATTCCTCAAGTTTGGAAGTTCACCCTAGGCTTAATAATATTTTCAATGATATGCATCATCAATATTGGTGTCTAGGTATGAAGAGTTAGATTACAAGATTTATCACTCGGTGTTCCACCTATCAAAAGGTGAATGTAAATCACAAAATACCTTATAGAATTCTACATCCTCTCTCCATTTTTGAGTGAAAATAGAATGAAATCACCATTTCTTCAGTTATGGGATTTTTTATATTTCATCAAGGATGTGATGCAATATGGGTGATTATTGACAAGTTTACTATGGTTTCATAGTTCTTAACTACATGAGAGGCCTTCTTAGTTGATGAGCATGGTATTATTTACATCTGGGAGATAGTTCACCTTCATGGCGTTCCCCATTCTACTGTATCAATATGAGATTCCATATTTACTTCACAGTTCAAGAAAGGGTTGTAAAATTCCTTAAGATCTGATGTAATTTTGAGTACATCATATCACCCTCAGACTAATAGGAAATATGAGTAAACAAAATGAGAAATGGAAGATATGGTTTAGTCATGAATCCTTGATTTTGTAGATTCATGGGAAAATATATATTTTTTGAGTTTTCCTACAACATTGGCTTTTAGGAAACTATTAAGATAGGTAAATATAAAGCAAATTTGTGGTGGGCTATTCTGTTAAACATTACGATGGTTATAGGTTGGTGAGGTAGTTCTAATAGGTCCTCATCTCCTTTGATTGACATCAAATAATGTCTATCAAACTAAGAGGAGTATGGCTACAGCTCAATCGAGACAAAAGTCTTATATTGATCATCACCACCGACCTATGGATTTCTAGGTGGGACATTGATTTTTTCTATCACGTTCATCCAGGATGGGTCATAGATGAATCTAGAGAGAAAGAAATTCATAGCCTTTATATATTGTTCCTTTCAAGTCAGTAGCTGAATTGTTGTGGGTAGCCTATCAGATTCAGTTACATTAGAGGTATCATACCTTTCATGACATCTTCCCCATATCATATCTTCGATGATATCATCTTGACCAATCTCATTAGTTTGACATTGTTTATGATGAGATATATGAGGATGTGTGATTTGATTAAAATATATTATGTATCGTTGATTTGATATAAAAGTATCTCCATGGAAGGTCAGTTCCTCGGGTTTGGGTTCTATGGAAGCACATATGCATACAAGAGGAGAACTGAGAGTAGAAGGCTGATGTACTTGTTTAGTGGTCAAAAATCTTCTTTGATGGTGTCTCACTACCCTCCGAAGAAAATCATGGGGATGATTTAACTTAAATAGGCGAGGTTATAATGCCCAATATTTTCTAAAAGATACAAACCATTGTATTTCTATTTAATTTTTTTCAGACCAAATCATGATTTATTCATGAGTCAACTAGGTCTTGGGGTGTCTTGGGATCATTCAAAGATTGAATCCATAACATATAAAGGCGCATATTGGGTGTCACAGTTATTATAAACTGTAATTCCCAGCCATCTTATTTTCTTTAACCATGTGGCTTGAGACAGTGGGGTGATGGGGGCCACCGATTTTTTCTACAACCATGCGACCCTATGAACACAACTATGTAGAATTGTAGACCACCAAAATAGTCTACTTATCCATGGTTGGTGCATGTTTTGGCCAATTGTGGAGCCAAACCTTGTTCCCCTTCCAATTTTGGTGAAATTATGAATTTTCCTTTACTAAATTTGTTAACTAAACCCTATCATTTCCCTTTAATTTATAATTCTAGGGACACACTTCCTTCTCCCATAAGATCACATCTCCTACCTTATTGGGGTTAATAGATCTCCTCTTTCATTAACCATATATGTCACTATCAGAAGAATCATAAATATTGACATAATTTCTGAAATAAACATTCATCTATTTCTAGTTGTTATCCTTTATTTTTGTGCTATTTTAGAGCAAGTTCATTGGACACTTTTTCATAGAATTTGAATATTTCATCGATATGTACCATTATATCAGGAATCATTGGCTTATAATGGATGAGGAAAGCACCATGGATATAAGGTTGGTTGTCTAGGTTCATTCCCCTTATTTCATTTCATTTTATAATATGAAATGTTGTTGTGTGAGTTCAACCTTTTTGGAATAGCCTCTAATTTTTAAATTAAATTATTGTGGAATCTTACATTGCCAAAGGAAGCCCCAGATAGCGTTGAATCAACCCCTTGGGTTGATCAAGTTAACATATGATACCCCAATCAGTGTGATCCACCATTCAAGATTAATTTCCCCTTCTCATAGAATATTTTATTATCCCTTGATGGGTTTTCTCTATCATAAATACATTGAATTGATAAATTGTTTTTGTTAGGGTGATCAACCATGGATTATGCCCTTACATCCCATTACATAAATTAAATGGTTGGAATAATTGATTAGAAATGTTATTATATATTACCCTTGTTCATGAAATAGATTTTTAATTAAATTTTTTTGACCAATATACCTATTATGATACCAATATTATATGAAATTTCTTCACCATAGTATTTTGGTTGATACATGGGGTTCCAAATTAAGGGCCCCTTGGATGGGATCATCGTTCCTTAGTTTGAAAACAATATATTCTTTGTAAAAATTCATGGGGTGACACTAGATATGATTGGGATAGCCTCAGCAGGCATTATTAAATTTAACCTATAGACAAAACATTAATTCCCTAGCAAAAACCCCATGGACGTGATCAGTAGTGTGATGGTCATTAAATGCCATGGGAGAGACTTGGGTCCCTACGTAAAATACTCAAGATGAACTTAGAGGTTAGTTTATGTTGTATTCACTCCATTCATGAAGTGAAACTTCAGATCTCATACTGGGGTCCCCCTGGATGGACTCCCTTACCATTTGACTTATATTGAGGCCCTAGATCAATACATGGAATTATCTTATAATCATCCTGGATAGGCTCAAGGTGACTCATAATAATATATAAAACATTAACTAAATTGAGAGGAAATAGAATGACATTAAATACTAAAAGAAACCATGAAATTGGAAATTTATGGTCATATCCTATGATCCAACAAATAATCAAAGTGATAAACCTTGCATTAATATTTTTCCCAACTAACTTTACTCCTGAAATAATCCTCAGTTTCGACAAACCTACTTTGGACAAAGTAGGAAAATCTGGATGGGTGACCCAAGTGGAACCCATTTAAATGTACTTATTCAATTATCTATTACCTCATTGCATATATTTTAATGGGCACATTGTATATTTTATATTTCATCAGATGGATTGAGTTAGGACACTATTTGTAGCGGACTACAGGGATTTTATCTCACACACTACTCATGCTGCCTTTGGTAATTTATTAGAATTAAGAACTACAGTTCTTGACAAAGGGAACTAGCTATCATTTGATGCATGATTGTTTTCAAGGATAAAGTAGGGGAGTATAGGACTGAGCCTATTATTAAGATGATATTAAGGGTTGTTTTGGGCCTTTTAAAAATTTATTCAGTTGTGTTATATTCTTATACCCCTTAACTACCATGAACACTTTAGTATAGACACACTACCATGATCATCATCATATTGTGTCTACTTATTAATTATCTTCATATAAAAATTATTTATCTCACATGATTATTTATTTATTTTTTGGCAGTTATCTATCTAGTGAGTCACATTGAGCCTATCCAGGACGATTCATGTAGAACTCTACCCTCTTCAGCATAGGACTGAATGAGTATGATTTCTTTACCCTAAAGATATGTATTATTAGTATATGTATATATATAATTTTTATACATGTAAATACACTCTATTTGTATCGATATCTTGAGGAATACACAAGGAAACTAGGTTCTAGATGGACTGGGGTTTCACTCAGGAATCCATTACAAGTAAAATTAGACAATAGATTGAGAATGAATACTATTCTTGAATATCATATAAATATGATACATAATTTCCATCTATCAAGATGGTGGGGTGAGTATCCATTCCAAACACTTTATATAGAGGAAGGTGGAACTTCATTCCCATATCTCAAATGAAATTAAACTATGTGGAACATCGTGACCAACACTCAGTGGAATAGATTGTAAAATTTCATGGAAAATTTCCCTTTACTACAGTTTACCATCCAATATAAATGGATTACCCATAATAATAATACTTATAATAATCAATAGGGTTTACCTCTAAGCATTTATTATCACTCAACCTAATCTAAAGATGGGCATAATATCCAAAATGATTCGTAATAATAATTATGAAACATGTGGCCAGGAATTTCCACCCGCATCCTTTTAGTTAAATTGAACCATTTAATTCGATAATGAAGATAAATAAATTTATATATGAAAGATATTCCATAAAAACACAAAATAAATTTTTTTCATTAAGAGGCCCATTCCATTTTTAAGAAAATAACAGGATTGGGTAGATGTATTAAGGTCAGGTGGACAACTAATGGTATATAACACAATACATTTAATTTTATTAGACATTCCATGTAAGCATGTATTCCATTCAGAACCCCAATTTTGTTCCAAAATAAATATGCCACAACCTCATAGAATATGGTTTGGTAACAAAGGGTTAACATAGTGTAATGTACCAGTTTATAAGAAAATGAACCTAAATGAGGATTTTTAATAGAACCCATTAATTAATTGATGGAATTCTAGCTTAATTACCTTAATGGATTTTCAAAAATGATGTTAAGGTTGATCAATAATTCCAATTTAATATATACAAGATAATAGATTTAAGGCATTAGGTTAAACAAATAATCCACCGCATTTAATAGGCATCACAAATAATAACTATAATGTGGTACAAATAAATAATTTATAAACATATGTCCATTAAGAAAAAAATATATACCACTTACCTTATATCAATGACATTCTACTTGTACAATATCAAGACTCCAACTGATCTTGTTCAACTGAAATCAATGAATCTTTTGAACTACCTAGAAATTAGAGAATTATCTCACATAAAAATAGCACAAAATATAAAAATATAAAAAAAATAAAGGAGAACAAGGGAGTCATAAAGTTTCCAAGGAATATCTAACACACCTGACGATGTTCCAAACTAACACTAGAAAAAAGAGGTTTCTCCATTATTGAAGGAAAGGAGAATCTCAAGTGGTAGAGGCTATTACACATGGATGAGAATATGGAAAATAGTGGAACAAATAAATGTTCTATAGTGAAAATGGGAAATTAACATTATTAAATGAGGTACATGGTTTGGCTGCATAGTTGGAAAAACCTTGCGCCAATTGCATGCCCACCCTACCCAAGCATCCCCCACAGGGCTTCTTGAATAGTTTGAATAACCTTGGACTACCCATTAAAGATCAAACATTCAAGAAGTAATCATCACCTTCATATCTATATAGTTCTTCTCACACGGCTAGACCTAGACATCAAAGACATACAGATCCACTATATTATCTACACAGATTCTCTTGGGCCCATACAGATTTTATAAATATCACGTTCCCCAATCAACCCTCTTGGATTTTGAGATTTCGGGTTTTGATGTTCCCAATGCTTGACAGAAGACCCATGACACCACTCGGTCCTTTAACCGAGTTTAAAATAATCACATTTAAGTGTTGTAACTCCTATAATTTCTTTAAAAATAATTATTCTCAATTTTTCCCATCCAACAAGCCAAGATTTCACGTTCCATTAGAACAATTTCACCCTATACAAAAAAATGTCATTATAGTTATTACAGATATTTATAATTGTTTCCACTATAACACCCCAACCTAGATCACTATGAATAATAGTATGACATGTGGTCCAAGGTGAAATAAATCATGAATTTATATGCAATAGAGGATAAAGTTTATCAGTGATGGTTTATAAGGATACCAAGGGGATTCAATACCATCATGTTAAAGTCAAAATATAAATGGAATAGTTAACGAATGTAAAACTACAACTAATGAAGAAGATAGACAGAATATTTAAATCTCTAATAAATAATTATAACATTACATTCCATTAAAATGATGGTAATTCTATACATACCAGTGATACCCTATGGTTAGATCATATACAAGGAGAAATAAAAAGGGAAAAAATTAAAATTGAATCTATTAACTCATTAAAAAATTTATTCATGTCCGTCTTAATCACATCATCCATACACCACTCTCTCATTCAATGAAAATCTTCAAATAATAATCTTGTTCCCTAAGTTTTAACCCATAATGTATCAGTTTTCTACTCATATACCTTAGTGACATGATATACTGACAAGGTTTTGATTATAAATCATTAATCCAAAACAAATTATATCCTTAAAAAACCAATCTATATATAAAAATTACAAATTGTTTCTTTTAATAATAGATTAACACATTTCAATAAAATAACTAAATCACTAAATACACACCATGTGATCTTGGGATCTATAGTGAAATCCAATGTCATACCTACCCATGTTGTTTAGATTCAAGATATCTCATTACCGTTATATAATAAATAAATAATCATTTCTTAGGTGTACCACTAAGTCTTCCACAATCTGGAAAGTACATCAGATTTCACAAGGGATCCACCATTCATTCCCAAATAACTATATCATCTAGAATCCCTAGAATTCATCCATGCATTATTTTATTTTCTATTTAGGTGAATCCATTGAATCTAACCATGGGATTATTGAAATTAAATCAAAGGAACCATGAGTCCTAGAAATATATATTTTTTAGTTTGACCATAATGTAGGAAGATTCCCTGGTAATTTCATCTAATTAAAACAAATCAAATCCAAGAATATTATCTCCCGACATTCACAAGGTTTCCATAAGGGAATACATGTCATTAAAAAATTACATTGAATACACAATGCATCACCACAATCTATGGGAAATAAATAAAGATGCATTTTCAATGTTGAATCGGTGAGGAAACAAAGCTATTACATTACATTCCAAATCATTGGACATCCTTGAATCTATCGAGGCATCTTCCCATGAAATTCAAGTGATTACTCTAATGGAATCCATTATAATTCATGAAATTATACCATTTAAAATTGAAAACCAATTACAAGGGTTGAAACACATGTAATTACACCTATAACATTCATCTACTCATGAAAAACATAATTACCAAATATTTATTTCCAATGAATTCATTAATTACTAGGAATCATTATTTTTGGATCCCATTCCAAACTTCTTTTTTACTTTTATTATCATAAAGGTATTTTTATTTTCGTGAGTCATGATAAAATATGATTTTATCCACAAGAAATAATGGATAATTTCATATTTTTTTATTAATATAACTATGATTAACTAAAATTATAATAGAATGAATTTTTTTCATTTCACCTATTAAAAAATATATTTTTATGATTGGGACCCCAATTCCAACCCACGATTCTCCATTTTAGTCTATATCATGTTTATTCCATAATCTCATATTATTTTGATCAAAGTAATCTCAACATAGATCATAATGTATACATCAATGACATATCATCCCATTAGACTCATCTCGAGCATCAAAACAATTTTACCAATTATTGCTTAAAAACCAAAAGGTACAATTTAAATGTTAATACCATTAATAAAATATCAATTACTATGAAATTTTATTTCATAACTATTGATTGTAATTATATCTTGTCAGTTTAACCTTATAATTATGAAAATGTTTCTCACACAAACACTAATCTTGTTCAAATCACAACAGAGATCATACCTCAAATAAATTATATTCTTCTATGGTTTAAATCATGTTAAATGAGAGAGTAAACCAAGAAAAACTCAATTCAAAATATTAAATTATATATACATCAAATAATGCCATGTAAATCTTTACTTCATCGTGTATACACTTAGAAAAATCGGAATATTATGGGTTTAATTAAAAATACCACCTCTCTTATGCTTATATAATACCACTCATTGAGTATTGGCCACTAGTTCAATCTAAATTAGAAGAAAATTATGAAAGATAGAAACACCTTAAAAATAGTCTATATTGGAATTATTTACATACATGCCACATTATAGTGATGGAAAACAAAAATAGAAGGATGAGTCAATGACATTCCCTTATCCCTCCAATTCAATCTACGACACATGATTTATACCATAAATGAGGGAGAACCACCAATGGGATGAGTTGGAGGAAGGGTGGGAGTGTGTGATAATTTCATGATAAATAGGAGGAGGAAAAAGGGTAAAAAACATAAAATAATGGGGGAATGTTTCATTTTTTTAACATCATTAAATAGTATTATAGTATGTCCAAATGGTTTTATAAACCATGTTTCAATTTTATAGTCATCAATTCAACCAACTCCCCCCCTCACACATTTTTCCTGCACAGTTTACTAGTCATGTGACAGCTATGTGTCTTAGCTATGGATTCTTCCAGAAAAATCCCACTGTTCTTCATAAAACAAGAAAAAAACATATCCATGATGTAGGTCAAATCCACCATTCATAGTTTCCCCAAAACAACACATGGGTTTTCATAAACTATGAGCTTAATATTAAAATCAACAGAGAACTATAGAATTTAAACTAAGGATATTCTTTCATGATAGTAAATAATATATTGACTATAAACATTGAAACCTAAATCCTATACCTTTGGAAGTGATCTCAAAAATAACAAAAACTCAAACCAATGTTGTTAATAATTATCAAGTCACTCGATAAACTCTTGGTCCTTCAACCGTATCTAAAAACACACCATTAATACATTCCAACACTATGATTCATGAAATGAACCATAGTTTTTAGAAGTGAAACATCCACAAAATAAAAAATCAAATTACACTATATTAGTAAAACCCATCCATAAACATGGGATACTATAAACTCCCCACTATAATACTTCTCATCACCGAGATATTCTTGTTTTTAAATAATCATGTCACCAGATCCACAATAATCACCATATTAATTCAAAATGGTTTTGTTCATTTCCACACACACAACACACCTTTAAAATAATTCTCCCATCATATTTTATATGTTCAAATGAATTGGATCCAACTCTCATATACATCATCAATAAATAGAGAACGTTCTTACCTCAGAACATCCATTAGGAGACTAGTATATTTCATCCTGAACCTAAAACACCATGCTTATGTTTCTCCAATAATAGGACTTGGAACATGAAATAAAAATTCAATTCATTATTCCTTGCACTAATATAATTTATTATAAAAAAAATTCTCAAGTCTTAACAACAAACCTAATTCTATTCACAAATACCACACATAAATAAATATAATAATTTTAGACTACTATAGTATCTAATCCTCATGTATAAATTTTAACCCAAATGTATTTGTCTATGTCATTAAAGAATAACCAAAAATATTGTAGAAAATACTAAAATATATCTAAATAATTCTATAAACATAGTCTTTATTCCCAAAAATAACAAACTTGATGTTGATTTTTACTCACTATATCCATCTATGAATAATACGATTTGTAAATTATCATATGTATAACCCATCCCAATAATGCTCATATTCCACTGCTGATATTCATTTAAACAACTAAAAACTACCTTGATCACCAATTTAACCCCAAGATCATCTCAAAACACAAAGAGTTCTATCCCTAACCCTAATTGGTATTTCCAGAGTCAATACTCTAACATACTACACTATTGACTATGATCTCACTAAGAACCATTGTACACCTACACTGAACCATCACGGGGTCACACATTTCATCTTGAGCTTAGAAAAAATATTATATTCCAACAAACATCACATATTAATGTATCTTTATAACTTCCCTTCGAATGAATATGGGATCAATTCTACCATCACACCTAAATTATAATCCTTCATGGTCATCCCATGATCAATCCTACACATCAACAATAGTTATACCACAAGGGAAAAACACCCATAACTATCTAAACACTTCCCAGCACAAGATTTTCATTATCATTATTCTATTATTTCAACATACCAATCATAGTTCCCATAATCTCATCTATTATCAAATACAATAGTTATATTTGATCAAAAATTATCTAACCCAAGTAATCCTCTAACCTTCATTTTTTCCTTTCCATGTTCCTAGCACACAATCCTTATTCATCAAAAAACTCATTTGAAGTGAGGTTCACACCCTCAAAAAGTATATAGTTACTCTAAACTAGATAACTCACCTCGATTTACAAACAAAATGGGTCTTAACATAGGCATGTATGTGTCACTCCTCCCAATCTGTGCCCACCATTCTTTTAATACCATACTAGGATCAATTTCTTGGATCTATCATGTCACAGTATTCTGATCCAAACCTATTCTCCCCTTCCTAACTAACAACCTTCTCCATTTCTAAAAAACAATTGGATACTATTAACAAAAATCATCTTCAAGTTTATAAGCCTTTGAATCACCCAAAACCATTCACCAACCAAAAATTTAGAAGGTATCATGCTTAATGATATGAAATTCTTATATCAATAAAATTATAAAGGGTGAAAAAACTACAGCATTACCGGAATAACACAACCATGATTAATGTTACATAAAATGATTGATTTAATTCCATAATCACTAACTATGCTCACATATAGGTTAACCTTTATTGACCTGAATTACCCTCGACGCTTCTCTTAATAAATTGGTACATTCCTTGTTCCAAGGCCGATCACACGATCTCCCACCAACGAGAGTTGTGTAAAAAATAAAATTATTTATTTCCACATACTATAAGCTAATAGAAACATATCTTCATTAAGATAGTTTAAGAAACTCAACCACTCTTATGTTATACCCCCATTATTGATACAAATCAATGACACCAAAGGTAATCTCCTATATAAAACCATTCAAGGAATCACTATGATTCCTTATAAACAATGAGTTTTCACTCCAATGACACCCAGTAAAAATGAATCATAGAAGACACATATCCAATGTGACCGGTTCACATTACTCAATTCATCCTTCTATGAGTTGAGAACCACTGATCAAGGGATCACATGACTATCCCAGAAAAAGTCTATACTCATGGAATGAGAATTTGAATAAATAGATTCATCCAAAATGAACTATTATATTAGTAATTACACCTGATATGTTTCAAATCTATGAACTTGAATACCCAGTATCATGTGTTTCATTTAAAAATTCATAAACCATTAAATATTTCACCACCACTAAGAGAATTATATTCACCACTATTAGGTATATGAATATTAATGATCCCGAAATTTGAAATTGTCTTATATGAAATGAACCATTACATCAGGTGTTTATATAGTGAATTAAATCATTCCAATTATTTCGTAAAAAATCACTCTATGGGTATCGATATACATACGAAAACTCCAGTCTGATCCAAAAAACATCATGCCAAGGAATATAACAAACATATAACTTAATCTAATCACTCACTCTGGGTTCCTAACTTGAAGGTAATAACATAATTGGATCAATTATAATCATGAGTTAATTTATATCACTATGGGGAACAATATCATTGAACGTAATCTAATTTCAGGGGTCTCTATGACCTACCACCAATCCCATAACATAAATTTCAATAATAATGTAGTTACATTCCCATGGAAAATACCCCAATATTCCTGTTTCTAATTCACATAACATATATCATTCCAAATATAAAACTCATAGTATAACTATATACATAGATCATATTATTATAGAGTCACATCTCAAGGTAATACAGCACCAATGGTCCATCTTAGTGAAATAGACATAAGGCCCATAACTTGGGATCTCAATATAGCCCCAACTAACCAAAAAAAGGGTCATGAAAATCAAATAGGGAAACTAAGTCACACAATACATTTGGTTTTCATCACATGAAAAATATTCCTTGTTAATATTTTATCCTTTTAAAAGTATAAATCCATGGATTTGATAAATACAATTCCACTCACAAGATTAAAGGAAAAATTACAAAAAAAATTATTATTAAAATTTTATTTAAAATAACTATCATTTTCCACTAGACTCACACTTATAGGGAATTTCCACAATCATATGTCCATAAATTTCATATTCCTTTAATTAAATGATATAAATTCATTCATTAAATGGTTTATCATAATTTTTACACCAATTCACCATGGTTGATAAATTAGGAAGACATTAAAATGATCTAAAGGATAACAACTTACTGGGTTCTTACAAGATTATTTTTTAATATAAAAAATAATAAGAAATTTTATATCAAAAAATATATTAAAGAATCATCCTAGGAATTGGCCAAGTACATTTCCACTGTAGCTGTATATAAAATAACATATAAAATTCAGATTCATATTAAATAACCAACCCCATTTCACTAGTAAACAATAATAACCCATAGGTAGATATAAACTAGATAAATAAAATACTAATCTAAAATGAAATCCAATGAAATAGATATATCAGTCACAAAAAACATAAATATGATACACAAATATTTTGTGTTTAGTATAATTCATGTAAACACACACACCCTCTATTTCCACACTTAAACAAGTGCTTAATTCAATCAACCATTTATATGAAACAAAATATGTCTCACTAACGTTGAAAATTACATATATAAATATAATAATAATAATCCATGAATGGAAAATCTCATCCCCTAGAACATGTGGTTTCCCAAATTCATTGGTTGATCAATCCCACAAAAGAGAAATTAACATTATATAAAACCTCATAATATAATAACCTATATAAAATAACAATAATAAATAAAAAAGTCGAGAATACAAAATTTTAATTCCCCTAACCACTCACTATGAATAGTTTTGTGACCGACAGTGCAACATGACCACAAGTGTAGATCCCCATAAGATAGAAGATATTAACTATTAATGGGGTCCTATAAAGATCCATTGGGTAGACTATATCCTATAGTTATATCCATATAATCAACACAATAGTAATATAACATACAACTCGAAGTAATGAAGATAATAGATAAAATATTTCGTCTACCAATAAATAAGTACAATATCAGATGATATAACAACAATGGTTATGTTATACGTTCTATGGAAACCCATTAGTAAATTTTATAGTAGGAGATATAAAAATACCTAATACTTAAATGAAAGATAATAAATCATTAAAAATTGGTCCCAAGTTGTGTATGGTGCAATCATCCACACTCCAATATACCATTCCTAAAAAACATAATATGGCATAACATTTCTTGGACATCTAACTTGTAAATTAGATGACTTATACTTGGTTACCCAAGTTCATTAGATGTTTAGGTACGGTGTGAGTATTATTTAGTAAGCCACCACCAATAGTTTTCATAAAATAATTATTTTATATAACATGTTCATGAAAAATTTCTAATGATAACATATTAACACATTAAAAAATAAATAATTAAAACAATATATACACAAACTCTAATTTATGGATCTATAGCACCTGAGGTCAGAAAAACCTACTTAAACCAATTTTAGTGCATCTCTATCCACTGTATAAAATAAGGTATTACCAATTCCAATGTATGACACCATGGAAACCATAAAAATTAAATAACATGGGAAATAGTGGGGGATCCACTATGAATTCCCGTTGAACAAAGTAATCTAGAATAATTCAAATTAATCTATAGAATTATTTTATTTTCTATCCTTGTGAATCCATAGAATCCATTTTTAATCATCTACCAACTGAATCCAAAGAGATATGTGTCTAAGGAATTTTCAGGAAACCCAAAATTTTCATACAGAAATATTACATCATATTAGGTGAATATTAATTTGATATCAACAAAATCCACACTATATGTATAAATTTATTTTGTCCTTGGATAATTGGATACTAAATCAACTTTCTCATAAAAGATATAAAAAATCTCTAGCTAAGTTATTCTTAAATATTACCCTTCATAGACATATAATAGATAAAATATTTTTTCAAATATTGGTAAAATGGAAACATGATAATGGGTTAGCACAAATTCTTATTAAGGTAAAACAAGGTAGATAACGTTGACCATTTAGGCATAGCATAAGCATGAAGTTATTATAACATGATAATAACAATTGAAAATAATCCCCAAGAATATTTATATAATAATCAAAAGTCATATTAAAAAAACATTAATTCATCAGACATGAATTATAATGGAATCAAAGAACATTATCCCTTAGAGTATTACATTAAATAATATCATGTGATAAAATAATAGAAAAAAGTGTGGAATAATTATAATAATATAAATTTATTTTCATGTCTATCCACCATGTAATTAAATTTAGAAACCTAGGATGTTCTTAAATATATATTACATTTTTTTAGAAAAATAGTCATTATATTATATAAAAACACCACTAAGGAACATAATAGTTTAGTGACTTTTGAGACTAGGTAAAAAAATTTCTAATTTGGTGAAAGATTTTCATCATCTCAGATAAAAATATTACCCTTTAGTACTATTCAAAAAATACACAATTGAACCTGTTATTTATACCATTAGAAATGAAACATAAGAATGGGTTATCTCATATTATTCATAAGGTTAATACAGTTAGATATCAATTTTAACATAATAATGACATGAGAATAAGGGTTTCAGAACTTAAACATAACATTTTAAATCCATACCATGCATATCGAAGATCGTAATCACAATACATGGTATAAAGGTAAGCAGTTCATAAGAAATAATTTATAATGGAAATAAAAAAACATTACCCATGAAATCATAACATTGAAATAATACAGGGAATTGTGGCATATACATATCATTAAAAATATTTTGGCAATGATACTTACAAAGGCATTCCTAACATGTTTGGATGGAGCTAACCATTCATGTTCAAATTTTATAATTACAATAAAATTCCAGGTACCATATTTTGGGCTTGATATAACCTCCTGTGTACCCATTTTCTATAATGGGATAACCTTCTGTGTACCATTTGCGCTTATATGTAATTAATCATTACCCATTCCAATGGAGGGAGATATAGGTCTTAATAGTCACATGATAAAAATAGTACATATGTGTTTCAAAAAATTATAAATCATTAATCATTTTAGTGCCCATGAAATGAAATGGGTTACATAACCATTTCATTATTTCCTTAAAAAAAACCCATGAAAAAACATGTGTGTTCTATAAGAAATTTATCATGGTATAACCAATATAAGAGAAACAAGTTTCAAAAATATCTTTTTATAATAAATATAAACAAATTTGAGAAAGAATAAGAATTTTATACATGGATCATATACCAAATAAATAATATATAAAATTTAATTATTTCATCTTACATGAAAAATTAATATGAATGAAAAATCACTTCGATCATTTCTTGAGGAAAAAAATATTTCTTTGAAAATAACTTTACAATACTAGGAACTCAAAAAATATTTTGGAAATCCTTTTCTATGAAAATAACCATGAAATATTTTAATGTTTTATTTAAAATTTATTTAATATATTTCTTCAAAAAATATATAAACTAATTTTAAAACAACATTTTAAAAAATAAAATATTATGAAAATAATTTATGTTTAAAATGATCTTCAAAATGTATAAAATAATATTTAAAAATCATATAAAATAATTAATGAGGATATTCTTCCCACTATAAAAATTACTTTTTAAAACAAAAAACATTTCTAAAATCATTTTATATGAAAATAAAAATTCAATATTAAAAAAAAGTTCCAAATAAAATATTTTTTATGAATGTTGGAAATTTCAATCATGGCGTACACATTAAAAAAATTATTACTTTGACATTTTTAGTAAATTCTAAAAAGAAATTTTTCAGAAAATGGAATAAAGATTAATTTTATTTTTATTAATGAAAACATGAGTTGAAATTTCATTAATAAATAATTAATATAATGATGAAAAACATTTTAGAAAACATATATTGAAAATAAGGTTTTTGATGAAAATGGGATTCTTACTAAAGAGATAAAAAGGTGTTTTTTATTAAAAATATTTTTTTGTGCTCCTTAGTATATAAAAACAGAAAAATGAATAAAAATAATGTATTCTCATAAAATAAATATAGGTGAATTAAATTCATGAACTTATTGTGGTATGGATCCTAATATTTTATCATCATCAACATAATCATAAAAAATCCTAATAAATCCTGAGATTGTATCATAAAACAGTTATTGATTTTGTAACAAGGAATCATAAGCCATGTGAAATAAAAAAATTATTTGAAACATAAAATATCATGGAAAAAATTAATTTTATGGTATTAAATTTCAATTGATTTTTATATACTCCTCATAAAAGAAGATACGTTAATAACACAATATATATCTCGAAGAAGGAAAATTGATACAAAAAGCTTGAACTGTTGGGTAAACTTTGAACCATAAACATGGAAAAATTGTGAAAAAATTAGAAATGTAAATAACTATAAAATTAACTATGAGAATAAAAAAATAATATCATTATATACACCCTATGCAATAAATATTTGTTGAATATGACATGTCTCTCACAAAAGTAAAAAGTGGGATTGAAATATCATAACAATTTGATAAATATAGAAATTTATAAACCATGAAAGATATATCCTAATATTGAGATGTTAATAAAAATTATTAAAATTATAATAATCAAAAAATAATTTCATTTCCATTATATAGACTACATCGATGAAAGAAATAGTGAATATGGACTGTATCTCACATGAAAAAATAGGGAGTTGAAAATCCCATACTACATTGGTTAATTTTTAAATATAATCACCATAAAAGAGATATCCTCACACGGATATGTAAATCCAACTAAATTTATGGAAAATAATCATAAAATATATTTATGATAATTATATACACCACATAAAATAAACATCTGGTGAATATAACTTGTGCCTCATAGGAAATAAAAGTTATTTAGAAATCCCATACTGAATTCCATAACATCCTCTATACACATTCAAAACTCTTTTGTAATAATTATTATATTATTATTAATATATTTTATAAACATATATGTATATATATGACATACCATATATGGTTTACTTATGACATTTTTTTCTAATTTATTTACTATTTCACGTTAATGTAATGTTTTAGTCAATAACTGCTTTTTTATGTATGTTTAGAAATATTATTATGTTAATATTAAATTTATCATGGTTGAAAAATCTCCTTAATTTTGAAAATGATATGAATATAATAGAAATTTTTAATATATTTATTTATAGTGATCCATTAAATTTTCAGATAGAAAATGAATACGTCGTTCATGGAGACGGTAGGCCGTATGTACGCATAAACAAATTTTTCATTATCCCAGTGGAAATAAATAAACAAAGGTAAATAATATATTAACAATAAATAATAATTTCTAGGTCATATATATCAAATATTTTTTTAAATAATCCTTATTACTTTCCACGTAAAGCGTGAACAAACAACATCTCTTTGTGAGGCGGTTTTCTGTCCTAAACATAGACAACATTATTATATTTCTAGAGAAAGAAACTGAGAAGGTATAAAAGATATAATAACTATATAAGTATAATAAAATTATAAATATTTTTTTTTTAAAATTTAATGTTTCATTATATCCATCTATGAGATGTGGTAATGAGGTAATGAGTTACATCAGTTCAAGAGGCGGTAGTCCTCAGAAAAAATGAATGATGAATTTGTAACCCATTTATTGGAAGAAAAGATGGTTATAGTTCATGAACTCAAAATAAAAACAAATGATTATATTTAATATAATATTTTCAGTAAATTAGTATGTATTAATAAAAATTTATTTATTTGGAGGGAGAAATAAAAAAAATCTCATTGAAGAATGTTACCACTTCTTTGAGTAATCCCATTAGGGTTTCATCAAAATCCTTCCATGAATGTCTTTATAACAATAATAAGGCTTATAAGATTATGAGAGTGAATTTGGGAAGTTATTTTGTTATGTATTGCAGTAAAAAATGGGTTTTAGTGTTTAAATAAGAGAATAGAAGTTGTGGTATATTATAAGTTATATAAATGTCACACATATAATTTTTGAAAATAAAAAGGTCTACACACATATCTATCATGAGACATGGCTCAAAAATGGACCATTATCAAAACATAAAGAGGTAACTTCTAAATATGATAACAAAATTATTGTTTTAAAAGTTTATTTTCATTTTTAACCCTTGATCATTTTAGTTTAATCCATAGTAAACCAATTCCTACCCAAATTATGGTAAATAATTTTTATTATTTTTACTAGTCATTATGGTAAAATATTAATTTTACCTTATTTGATAATATAAAATATATGGATTTTTTATTTTTGATCCATTATTACAAATTACATCCAATGATGTATAAAATTTTAATTTAAAAAATAATCTTGTAGAGATGACTCGAAAGCAATATTTCAAGGATAAAATATTCAAAAGATTGAAAGATTTTTAAATTAAATTTCAATGTAATGAATTTTATAAATATATATATAATTGAACTAATTTAACTTTTAATAAAATATTATATAAATATGAATTTTTAGAAATACATTAAAATAAATTACAATTCAAAATAAAAAAATTAATTTTCACTATTCATTGAAAAAAATTTCTTCTCAAAAAGTAATATGAAATCCACCTTAACATAATTTTGAAATGATAATTCAGAAAATGTTTTTTATTTTTCCAAATAATATTTCAAAATTTGAAATCAATTATATATAAAATAACTGTGAAAAATGTTATAAAATATATTTTTGGATAAATATTGTTTTTAAGAGAAAAATATGATTTTTTCTTACTTCATATGTAAAGAAGAAAACATGGTTAATAAAAAAATTTATTGATTATTATATAAATATTTCTCTAAAATAATTAAATAAAAGTTATTTATTTAATATCCATGTGTAAAAAAATTATGATAAAAATAGTTTTTTTAGAAAAATATTTCCATAATTTTTATATAGTTTTTATTTTAATTTATAATTAATTGACAAAAAAATAATTCATTATGTATATATATGTAAACTGGATATTTTAATAATTCAGGTAATCCTATTCATTCCCGCCACTCAAATTAATAGTTGATAACTATTGTATTATATAATAATATTTCAATAATTTTCCACAATTCATTAAAACTCAGTGTTTTGGGTAACAAAACCTTATCATAGTATTTTATATAATTCAAAATATCAAAATTATAAAATTTAATTGATATTTTTCTTCCCAAAATAATGATGATTTACAATATAACCATATTAAAATGTGTTACCCTCATAATTTATCAGTTTAGTACAGACAACTAAGGATAATTCTACCTCATTACACCCTCAGATCCCTCATTGCTTCCTCAAGATGGTGGAATCTCCAAAAAACATTTACCAGTTGAGTGTTATTGTTTCATATATCCTTTTATATTAAATCAAGATTCTCCACCATTTTATTCATATAAGAATCATCATACTTTAACATTATGACCATTGAGTTCAGTACCTATGATTGGTCAGGTATGTACATACTCATGAAAGATACATATAACCTATTATTAACTTAATATATTTTTTATGGAAGTTCCAAATTATTACATATTGTTTTGATACAATAAATAATTTCAAATGGGTCAATATACCTGGGGCATTGTTTCTATTTTTTCTTCCATAGATAAATATATATAAACACATTCACATTAACATAAAATTCTAGATATCATTGAATATTGTCATCAAAACATTTTTTCCAACATTTCCTGCATTTTTTACTAAATTGATTTAACCTTATGTTCCATTACAACAATAAGCACATGTCATAATATCATTCTTTTAGCAACATCATTCTCATATATTTGAGTTCTGTACTTATTTCCATAATCGGAATCATAAAGATACATCTGAATGGTTGGGCGAATGCTATTATTGTAAGAAAACTCAAATAAAGGAAGGTGTTGATCCCAAACACAATTTAAATCCATAGAATAAGAAATAAAAAAAAATAATATATGGTTTTAATTATTGTCTCAAACTAACCATCATTATAAGGATGATATGTTTTGCTAGTACACAATACAGTGTCAATGTATTGTTGAAGACTTATCCAAAACATCAAGGTAAACATTAGATCTTGATCAAATACAACTGAAAGGGGTAATTCATAAAATCATACATCTTCATTATGGTATATTCTAATAGGCTGATCTAGAGATAAATCTTCTATGATAATAAGGATGTGTGTTGACTCTATAAGGTGATCAACCACAACCAATAATTAACTAAACATAAAAGATAAAATAAATCATAATGTTTTAATTTACCATTACTGATATGTCCAAACTAGTAGAGGTATTTCTCCTCAAATAAAATTTTCATTCAAACCTATACAAAACAAAAGTGTTTTATTTCCAAAAATGAATCTTAAAATATCCTAAATCATGATACAGTCCCATCATGTAAAACTTCAATTGGGCTATAAATGACAATTATCTCATTATCAATCATAAAATCATAAACCCGTGATGGTGTCCATAAATCTTATGTTAATATTACCTAGTCTCAAATATGCATCAGAAATAAAACTCACCATTTATTTATTAAATTAGTTCTTATCTAATACAAACATATTTCCATTGGAATATTCACTTCAACCATGAAACGTTAAAATATAAAATGTGATTTAAGTATTCCAAAATCCATGTAGAGGGAGATAATAAATTCTAAAAATAAAATAAAATTTCAATAAAGGATGAACTATAATATTTTCATATGGATAATTCAAAGAAATCAATTATGAAATTTATCACTACAAGGTAAGGATTAGTGCACCCTAATTATCAGCATTCACCCCAATCATCATGATTACAAATGTTTTCCCTTGGACCATTATCTTCAAAGTTTTTTTTGACTTATCATCCTCTTTTTCCTTTTTATGGGAGAATCGATTCAATTAATTCTCATACTCCTTTCATTTGAACAAATTATGTATGTTTGATGAATTATATACAATATTCTCTCTTTTGTGTCATTATCTTACTTTATATGATAATTTTCCCATTAGATTTCCCAATTACCTACCCTTCCTCACATAAAACATTTACTTGTTCCCTAATGATTGTTTTTATCATATTTTACCACACATTAAGAATAATAGAGTGATCGACTTCTTCATTCCATGATATTTAGATTTTCATTTGAATTCAAATTTTATCTTCTCACAAAAACCATGAGAATTATATGTAATGTAATGTTCATTTTCTAACTTTATATCACATAGAAACATATATTCATATATAATTATGTATCATATAGTTAATTCCCTTTAGTGGGTTGGTACTAGGACACTAAATAATTGATCAACATTACTTTCAGGTTGGATGAAAATTTGAGATGTTTTAGTTACAAGTCTTTCAAATTTTAGGTTGTATGTAACAAAAATTCATCATCCTTTTTCTTTAGATCTTGGTGCTATTACTCTATATTATTACAAACAATACGATGAATGTTCTTATAAAAATTAATTCTTTGTATGTTTCCCAGTCCTTGGAATCAATTTCATCATGTTTCCTCATAATCCTGTTAATGATTCCTTATGAAGTATTGAAAATGATTTTATCCTGTCCTTTGCACATTTTCAAGTCCAATATGATTAAAATGATGGTGAATTTGTGTGATCATAGCAACAAGAATTTACATTTAATGTCCCTTAACATTTTATTTCTTAGGAGGAAACTAATTAAATTATCCCTCAAACTCAACATTAACATGGTTTATTTAGGTTCCAACCATCTAATAAATCCAAAAGCATAGTTTTGGAAAATATAATCACATTGAGAAACTATAAAATTATGAAAAAGAACTTATTGTATGTATAAATCATGAAATATTCTTTTAAATATTTTAACAGTTGTTTTTATCCTATTCCATTCATTGACATTTTCCATTTAAATCCATCATGATTTTTTGTAATGATTATATGAATTTGTAAAGTTTATCCCCTGAGAGTGCCAAACAAGGTGAGTAGAGAGGGCCCTTGTTGTGTATTAGGTGGTAATAGAGTCTATCTAAATTCATCCTTTTAGGAATTATTATTCATAGGCATATCTATGCTAGATAAAATACAATTTGTATTATTAAGGAATGTTTTTAATTTCTTGGATACCAGTCACTCTATCCTATACCGAAATTCTAGTATATTTTCCAATACATTGACTCATCCGTGTACTTATTATTAAACTTTTCTATTAGGATATCACTAAATTTTTCTAATTATTTTTTTGAGAGGTTTACTAAACATAACCTATAATATAAATTATAAAGGCTGTGGATTTCAATGAATACATATTACATATTTTTAGATGAATATTCATTACATTAAATAAATAGACCCATGGGGACCATAATAGTTTACTGTTATTGAATAATCATTAGACATTATTTTAATATATAGAAATATGTTCAATTTTTTCGGTAATGATCTTACCCATTATTACTATTCACAAACATACCCTATATAAAATCGTTCTTCATTCCTTGAGTATATCTCAAATTCATTGTAAGGGTATGAAAGTGAGATACAATTATTAAATAATAATTACATGAGCATTATGTTATGAGAAAATGAGTTTACCATTTTAAATCCATACCCTACATATCAAATATCATGTTATTCAGACATATAATAAATTTCAATATTTCATAAGACATGAATCATTAGTCAAATAAAAGAACATCAGTCATGAAAAAATAAAATTTACATAAGACATGTAATTTTGGAATATACACAATCATTTAAATTCTTATGTCAATGATAGACACTAAGATATTCATAAAATTTTAGGATTGGGATAACCACCTATGTACCAAATACAAGATTGTGATAAGATCCCACATACCTTCTTTCAATATTGGGATGACCTCTTATATAACCACTTTCATGCTTTGGATAACCTCTTTTATACCCTCATTTAGGCTTCGGATAACCACAAGTGTACTATTTTATCTCATATAACATTAATCATTCCTTAATGAATTGGAGGGAGATACAGGTCTGATCCATCTAATGATGAAAATCATAACTGCATGTGAAAAATAGTTATAAAACATTCATCCTATCAAAACCCCTAAAAGTAAATGGGCTTTAGAATTATTTCATCATTTCTATACAGCAAAACCTATGAAGAAAGAAGCCGATTTCATAATTATTTTTTCATTGTATAACATATGGAAGATAAACAAGTTTTATACCAAAAGAGAATTTAAAACTTTAATTAATGAAAACAACCTCATAGAAGTCAATATCACTTGTAAAAAATATACTTGGTATATAAGGCACTACAAAAAAGTAGTTGCCTCTATTCTAGAAAGAACCTTCACCAATGTCCTTGCTTTAAATAATTGGAACACAATCTCCAGTATTACTCTTTATAGGATGAACTCTGATCATCACCCCATCCTCATCAGTGTTTCCACCAAAGAAATTATACCATGTATGCATATTAGATTCAACAATTCTTGATTATTTGATTACTAGTGCTCTCATATCATTCAAAACATTTGGTCCTCAATGTCTCGAAGCTATGAATTCCTTTACATTAGTCTCAAATTAAAGCATCTAAAATAGACTCTAAAAATATGGTGCAGCTCTAAATCCAAAAACAATAATGACATCATGACTCTTGAGAAATATCTCAATGATATTTAAAACATAAACACCACCTACGATCTCAACACTGATCCTAATCACGAACTAAACATTGTGGTAAAACGTAATTCCCTACTCACATTCAAAGAAAATATGTAAAAACAAAATTTTAATGAAAATGTTTAAAATAAAGTGATAAAAATACTAAATTATACATTTTTTTCAAAGAATAGAAAAGGCCTATAGACTGTTAACTCTTTTAATGGATGGAGACAAGCTTCGTGACAATGAGGTTGACATTTCTCATCATATCATCTCCCACTATGAAACTATTTCCAATGGTCCTGATATAAACAACGATCTCCTAACTAAGGACATTACCCTTGTGATCAATGATGAGGAAAACTCCTTCTTTATTAACACCCTAATGGATCAGTAAATTGAAGACAAAATCTTTATTTGGAATCCTAATAGTGCCCCGGGCCCTGTTGGCTTCAACAATGGGTTTTTTCAAGCATTATTGGGATGTGATTCAGATTGATGTTTGTAAAAGTTTAAAAATCTTCTTCACCAATGGGGTTCTCCCTCATGCCCTAATTGCCCAGTTTCTCACCTTGATACCAATAGGGTGTAACTCCTCTGACATACATTTGTTTAGTCACATTTCTCTTGTCAACACCCTTTTTAAAGTCATCACAAAAATCATTTCCAAAAATCATTTTATTGTCACAAAAAAAATTGTATCATGGAACCAATTTGGGTTTATAAAGTGAAGATTTATTGAATACTAAATTTGCCTTTCCTCTGAGTGTGTAAAAAATTTTAATAAAAATAACAGGGGAGGAAAAATAGTGACTCAGCTTGACATCAAATAATATTTCAACACAATGTACTGGATTTTTTATTCAAATTCCTTCAATGTTATGGTTTTAACACATATTTTATAATTGCAATTAGTACCCACTTCAACTTGGCGTCTATCTCCATTATGGTCAATGGGGAACCTAAATGATATTTTAAATGCCCAAAAGGTGTTAGGAAATGTGACCCCCTTTCTTCCATTCTCTTCTCGATATCAGAAGACTACCTTAGTCGTCTGATCAACAGGCCGGTGAACCAGAACAAAATAATGTGCATTCGGGTCTCTAGGAAAGTGAACGCTCTTACTCATCTCTTTTATGCTGATTGAATATACTTTTCCTTTAGGGTATAAAATAAAAATTCTTAACATAAAAAATGTGCTATCACACTATAAAGAGGTTTTTAATCAGACCATTAGCTGGAACAAATCTTGCATCTTCTTGGGGAAGAATTTCCCTCCCAGAAAAAAATGTAACATTCTCTATGACAACCCTTTTTTTTATTACAACATAAACATGCTTTATTACATAAAAATTCACTTGATATAACAAAGACGATCGAGAGGTTTATTTTCTTTGGGGCTTAGTATCATTACATATAAACATAAAATATGAAATACAACATCTTTATTGAAAACTTCCTATACATGACCACTACATTCCCTCGTACTTAGCATTGCAGGAGATAACCTGAGGACATGCATAAGAAAAGGGTGAGCTATAAAGCCCAGTAAGGGATTACACATGGAATAACATGATGAGTACAATACTTGTTAGGCAATAGGAATGTTAATATATCATAAGAGAAACATGAACATAAAGTCATGATAAAGCATGATAATCAAAACATGGAAATGTGGCAACAACACTTAACATTGAATTAGCATGAGTAAAGGCTCATTGCACAAGGAGCATGAGTAAACCCTCATTGCACATGAAGCACGAGTAAACCCTCGTTGCAATTGAATTAGCATGAGTCAACACTCATTTCACATGATGTATCATGATACTATACGTTACCCAATGCATTGGAGCACTATAAGGGAGCACCCTTCTTAAACATTTCATTTCATGCATAAGTGTGCCACATGGATCATAAAACATGGATTCATAAAACATAATAATTTCATCCATGATAAAGGAATGTGGAATCCATATATGAAACTTTACAATCAACATGTAAATGTTCATAAAGGTGAATACCCTTGATGGAGAAATGGGCATGGTATTCACTAGACGAAGACATTGGCATAGAAAATCGGTGCGATTTTGGCAGCGTAACGGCGTGACATAAGAATTCATAAATAATATTGATGAGATAAAAAGGGGTTCCTCATCATATTTACATGAAATGGAGAGTAAGTAGGTCATATAGATACATTTACAAAAAATTGTAATGGAATTTAGATTCATGATACAAAAGTATTGCTTGAATGTAAAAGAGGAGAGTGAAGTTCCTTTTGGAATGTTGGCAGAGTAACGGGTGTACAAGGGAGGAATTTAATGATATAGAAGGGGTCTCCCATAATTAAAACATAAAGAGGGCTGTATGAGGGAGGTTCAAAACCATACCCAAACAATCATAATTGAAATTAAAATAGAAAAACAACTTAATGAAAATTTGACAAAAATCAGAAAGGAAGAAAACCCTTACTTGGAAGTGTGCTTCAAAGGCTAGAGAGAGGCTTGTGAGAGGCTTCATGGGAGATTGGGGAACCTTGGGAGGATTCTAGAGAGAGTAGGGATGAGGTTGGATGAACCCCAAGGTATTTTATTTAGGGGGAAGTGGGAGCATGGGTGGATTTATATAGGAAAGGTGAGGGAATTCTTTATTATTTAGGTTTGGGTCCCCTTACATTAAATTAATCCAAACCAAAAACCATCCCATTGTTTTTGCCAATTGTTTTTGGAAAAGGGAAGAGGAAAACAATATTTTATAAGTCCCAAGTTCGAAATTCTTAAAATAATAAGGTTTATTATGTGGAGGTGAGTCCCACTACCATTGAAATTAATTTAAAAAGGCAAAGTGTTGAATATGTCTTGAGGGGTCTATTAATGCTTTGAAAAGTAAGTCAAACAAACCCAAAATTAAATTATTTTAATGAAAAAACATATATTCGCCGAAAATAAGGATTATGGTATTTTATTACATCACCATTGGGTCATTATGATGTCATAAAAAACATTATATATTTAAACGGTATATAATTTTTACCCAAAAATTTGGCTGTCTCAGAATATTATGAAAAATTCACCATTAGATAATTTCGACATCCTGATTCCAGAAATGAAATTTATTTTATCTACAGAAATTTCTAAATATGGTAATTTTCACTTTTAAAATAAAAACCAATATTTATAAAAAATTCACGGGTTTTGACAGAAATGTCTTTCAAACATTAATATAAAATTTTAATTGCATTCATAAAATTATAAGATCATTTATATTTAAAAATTAATTTAAAAATAATAATATTATTTTATTAAAATATTATTTAATTAAAAAATCCCTTTATTTAATATAATATATTTCTTAATTAAATAATAACTAGAAACACCATTTGTACTTTAAAAATTATTTACAATGTATCAAAAATGTCTAGAAATTATATTCATTATTATATACAAAAATAATGTACATGAACATAGTACTACTTATTTGTTACCTAACCCCTTAAAATAGCTGCATAAGACCTAAGGGTAAGGTGTGCGATGGTGACAGACTCTTGGGGCGGCTCGGAAAACATCGCTCGAGTGGTAATCTTTTTCAACTTCCACTTTTCCCGTAGACGGTCATGTTCGAGCTTGACATAATGAAGCTCAAATTGGGATTGGTCAAGGGCGAAGCCCAAAGTCACCACATCTTTTCCAAGCTCTGAAAAATGGGCTTCGTATGGGGAAATTATACTAGATGAGGCCATCCCTTCCTTTGTCTGAGTAAAATTGGGTTCGTTGAAGCCTTATATTTATACTAATCATGTGATCACTGTTCAACGGCTATAAAAGTAACAGTCACAACTCGTATCATAAAACCAAAGAAGTTGACATCTTATAAAAAAATTATAAAGATACTTTTATCTAGATCAAGAGGGATTTTCTATTAAGGAATATTTGGGTCGTTACAATATTACACCCTTATGAAATTTCTCCCTCGAAATTTTCCTTTTCCCATACTAAAACAATTGTGGGTAACTCAGATTCATCATATCCTCTGATTCCCAAGTTGCTTCTTCAAACATGTGGTTTATCCACAACACCTGGACAAGGGGAATTGTCCTATTTCGTAGAACTTTTTCTCTAAGATCTAATATCTTCACTGGTTGCTCCTCAAAAGAAAGATCATCTTCCAATTGTACCACCCCGGAAGAGAGTACATGTGAAGGGTCCAGTATGTACTTCCTTAAGAGGGATACATGAAAGACATCATGAACCTTGGCCATAGTAGGTGGAAGTTCTAGTCAATAGGCCACAACCCCAACACGATCAAGAATCTCGAAGGGGCTGATGTACCTTGGACTTAACTTCCCTTTATTTCCAAACCTCATGACCTTATTCCACGGAAATATGCATAAAAACAACATGTCTCCAAATTTAAACTCAAGGTCTCGTCGACGATTATCTGCATAACTCTTCTATCGACATTGGGCTGCCTTGATATGCTACTGAATGGTTTTCACCTTCTCCACCATTTCCTCGACCATTTTTGGCCCAAGCAGCTTACGTTCACCGACCTCATCCCAACATGCTGGTGTTCTGCACCTTTTCCCATACAGGGCTTCATATGGTGCCATTTGGATGCTCGAGTGGAAACTGTTATTATAAGAGAACTCAACCAGAGGAATATGTTGATCCCATCATCCTTTAAAGTCCACTGAACATGCTCTCAACATATCCTCAAGTGATTGGATAGTCCACTCGGATTGGCCATCAGTTTGAGGATGATAGGCCATACTGAAGATCAGTTCAGTATTCAGATCATGTTGAAGACTCTTCCAAAACGTAGAGGTGAATCTTGGATCTCGGTCAGACCCGATAGTTAGTGGTACTCCATGAAACCTTACCACTTCCTTAATATATATCTGTGCCAGTTGATGCAATGAGAAATCCTCTTGAATAGAAATGAATTGTGTAGTCTTTGTAAGACGATCCACAACAACCCAGATTCCAATATTGCCTTTAGATGTCCTTGGAAGTCCGGTGACAAAGTCCATGGTGATGTTCTCCCATTTTCATTCTAGTATGGGCAATGGTTGCATCATCCCATTATACTTCTGCCTCCTTTCCTTCACATGCTGACACACCAGGCACTTGGATGTATATTCAGCGATCTCCTTCTTCATATTATCCCACCAAAAGTTTTCTCGGAGATCCTGATGCATCTTTGTGCTCCCTGGGTGAATAGAGAAATTTGAACTATTCGCATCATCCAAAAGTTCCTTCTTCAGCTCCGGACTTGATGGAACACATAGTCTTTTCCCAAACCACACAATTCCTTCTTCATTAACATGAAACTCTTAGTATTTTACTTTTTTGATAGCTTCCACTTTTTCTTGAATTCCCACATCATCCTTTTGAGCATCCTTTATCATTTCCAAAAGATATGGTTGAGCAATCATTTGTGAATGGATTTATGATGTTCCCTTATTTATGATTTCCACGTCCATCTTCATCAAGTCTAAAGAAGATTGGATCCTTCTCAATTCTCATCATTCATAGAATCGCCAGATCCTTTTTACTTTGGGCATATGCCACCTAGTTCGCTTTCCCATGGTGGTAATGTATTGAACAGTCATAATCCATGATGAGCTCTATCCATATTCTCTGGAACATATTAAGATCTTTCTATGTGTATATATATTTAAGACTCTTTTGGTCAGTCTATATCTCACATTTCTCTCCATAGAAATAATGCCGCCAGATTTTCAAGGAAAATATTACTTCTGCCAACTCCAGATCATGTGTTGGATAGTTGCGCTCATGGATTTTCAACTACCTCGAGGCATACGATATCACTTTATCATTCTCCATCAGCACACAACTTATGCCCTTATTTGAATCATCATTGAATACCACAAAAAGTTCCCCACTTCTGGGTAAAGTGACCACGGGCGCAGTGATAAGTCTCCTTTTAAACTCCTTGAAGCTTTCTTCGCATTCAGCACTCCAAGAAAAATTTACTCCCTTTCGAGTTAGCTTGGTAAGAGGGTTGGACAATCGTGAGAAATTTCTCACAAATCGTCGATAATATCCAGCTAACCCCAAGAAGCTACGAATATACGTTACAGATGTTCGCCTCGACCATCCCTCAATTGCATCTGTTTTGGAGGGTTCCATAGATATTCCATTTCTTGTCATGATATGGCCCATGAATGAGACCTCCTTCAACCAGAACTCACACTTTATGTACTTTTCATAGATATTCTCCTTGTGCAAAGTCTCTAGTAGAGTTCTTAAATGCTCCTCATGATCCTCCTTGGTTTTGGAGTATATTCGAATATCATCTATATAGACTACCAAAAATTTGTCAATGAAATCTCTAAAGACTCTATTCATCAAGTCCATGAATATTTCTGGAGCATTGGTGAGTCCGAAAGGCATTACTATAAATTCATAGTGCCCGTATCTTGTACGAAAAGCAGTCTTGAGGATATCTTCCTTCTTCACCAATACATGAAAATATCCCGACCGCATGTCCACCTTGGAGAAGAATTGTGCCCCACGAATCTTATCAAACAAGTCATCGATTATTGGGAGAGGATACTTTTTCTTTATCGTTATTTTGTTAAGTTCACGATAATCGATATAGAGCCACATTGACCCATCATTCTTCTTGACGAAGAGGACTGCTGCACCCCATGGTGAAGCACTTGGGCGTATAAACCCTTTATCCTGATTCTCCTGTAGTTGTTTTTTCAGCTCTTCATGCTCAAAAACAGCCATTCTATATAGAGTCTTGGATATTGGTAATGCCCCAGGTATAAGTTCAATTGAGAACTAAACATCTCTTCTAGGAGAAAGACCAGGCAGTTCCTCGGGAAACACATCCGTGAATTGCCTCACAATAGAAATTTCTTCAAGGATGGTTTCTTCTTTAGAATCAATCATCTGAGCTAGATATGCCTGCTCAAAGGGCAGTAATATCCATTCTTGAGATGATGGAGCTAAAGTAGATTCATCTTCCTCCTGACACTTGTAATGAATCGAGGGTCGATTTTCCATATGGAGTGTGATTTCCCTCTCCCGACAATTTATGTTGGATCTATATAAGGAAATCTAATCAATGCTAAGAATTGCATCAAATTAAACCAGAGGGAGTATGATGAGGTTCACCAGGATTTTCAATCCATAGATTATAACAGGGGAGGACTTATATTCATGGGATCCAATGATTTCCCCATTTTCCGTACTCACTTTCATCTTTACTTCCATGATTTGTGGTGGTGCTGGGATTGTTCTACTAAACTTTCATGATATAAAAGAAAGCGTAGAACCTGAATCAAAAAGTATGTTCTCTATTCTTGAATTAATAACTAGAATACATATCACCACTTTGTTTTTGGGGTTCACTTCTGCAGAAGTGATGGCAAAAGCTCTTCCATGCTATCTTGGAGGTTGTTGGTTGCCTCCGAAAACCCTTGGATTAGGGCATTGATTTGAAAAATGTCCCGGTTCTTTGCATTTATAGAATTGAACAATGAGATGAGGTTCGAACGGAGTGTTCCTCTCCTCTGTCGCAACTGCGGGTCCTTCTTGCCGACAGTTAACAGCTAGGTGCCCTTCTCTTCCACACCTGAATCATTTTCTCCTCCCCTTAAGGAAATTCCAAGGGTGCTTCTTTCCGCACTTTTGGAAAGTGGGATGTTGGTACTTCTTAGCGCCATTGGATTTATCCATAAGCCCACCAGAATTGAATTCCACCTTGCGCTTCTTGTCCCCACGATGCCCGTGTGATTCCCCGATCTCTATTTTGACCTTGAGGGCACATCGGACAATTTTCTCATAGCTATTGATGTCACGGAACACTAATTCTTTCCGCAAGCTTGGCTTCAGCCCACCAAAGACGCGGTCATCCTTGCATTCAGGGGTAACGACAAAGCCATAATCATATCATGAAAGTCTTGTGAAGTTTTCCCCGTACGCTCCAACGAATTCCTCATCTTTTTGCTTGAGGGAAAGGAAGTCCCTTTCCATCTTAAGCTGGAGGGTACGCGGAAAATATTTATCGAAAAAAAATCTTCCAGAATTCCTTCCATTCCAAAGCCTCGATCTCCTCCTCAGGCATCATATTTTTGATCAATGTCCTCCATTGATCAGCTTCACCCTCCATACAATAAGCAGCCAAGAGAACCTTCTCTTGTTCATAACATTGGAGGATGTAGATGATCTTTTCAATGGAGTTGATCCATTGTTCAGCGATCATGGGATCAGATGATCCACTGAAATTAGGAGGCCTTTGTCTCATGAAGCTCTCGATAGCAACTTGTTCTTTCTTAGGGGGGTTGAATGTTCCTCTTGATCCGTGATTCTATTCAAAACATGAGTTAGCTGAGAGAGAAGCATGACAAAGTTCGTGATTCCCGCTCCCATTGGTTTGGACATCTCATTAGTACAATCATCACACTGATCATCACAATGGTTGTTAGCCTGAGTCCTCCAATTACCGGCCATTGGCTGGAATAAAAGGATAGTTAGGGGTAACACATAAAGAGTAATCCAAATACAAAAGATTATGACTCAAAAATAAACATTTATTTCCTTAACTCATGAGTCTATAAGATTCAATCTAGGATTTTCATGATCTACTTTGTAACATATATTCTTTGGGGAATTTTTCCCTTAATAAGGGTTCATACTAAGATTGTGAATTTATCAAAACATATCCCCCAGGAGTGGCGTAACCAAGAGTGCAGCAAGCCTCGTTGTCGTGCACAAGTTCATGTTCGAGTCTAGCTCAAAGTTGCATTTTGGGATTTTACCCCTAGGATACATCTGTGCCAGAGCCGCCTCTACCTGCTCTTATCCAGACAGGGATGTATTTGTTTGATAGACCACTTACTTAGTATTTATAAAAAAATAGGGATGTTTTTATTATACTTAGTCTTGTATATAAGGCTTTACTAGGGTTTCTTAATCCCAAAAATAACTAATCCTATCCTCTGATACCAACTATGACAACCCTTCTTTTTATTACAACTTAAACATGCTTTATTACATAAAAATTCACTTGATACAACAATGAAGATCGAGAGGTTTAGTGTCTTTGGGTCTTAGGATCATTACATAAAAACTTAAAAATGAAATAAAACATCTATATTGAAAACTTCCCTTACCTGACCACTATATTCCGTCGTACTTAGCATTGCATGGGATAACCTGAGGACATACATAAGAAAAGGGTGAGCTATAAAGCCCAGTAAGGGAGTACACATGGAATAACATGATGAGTACAATACATGTTAGGCAATAGGAATGTCAATATATCATAAGAGAAACATGAACATAAAGGAATGATAAAGCATGATAATCATAACATGGAAATGTGGCAACAACACTTAACATTGAATTAGCATGAGCGAAGGCTCATTGCACATGGAGCATGAGTAAACCCTCATTGCACATGAAGCACGAGTAAACCCTTGTTGCACTTGAATTAGCATGATTCAACACTCATTTCACATGAAGTATCATGATACTATACTTTACCCAATGCATTGGAGCGCTATAAGGGGCCACCCTTCTTAAACATTTCATTTCATGCATAAGTGTGCCACATGGATCATAAAACATGGATTCATAAAACATAATCATTTCTTCCAAGATAAAGGAATTTTGAATTCATACATGAAAATTTAAAATCAATATGTAAATGTACATAATGGTGAATACCCTTGATGGAGAAATGGGCATGGTATTCACTACACAAAGACATTGGCTTAGAAAATCGGTGCGATTTCTGCAGCGTAACGGCGTGACATAAGAATTCATAAAAAGGTTGATGAGAGAGAAATGGGTTCCTCATCATATTTAAATGTAATGGATAGTAAGGAGGTCATATAGATACATGTCCCAAAAATTGTAATGGAATTTAGATTCATGATACAAAAGTATTTCGTGAATGTAAAAGAGGAGAGAGAAGTTCCTTTCGGAATTTCGGAAGAGTAATGGGTGTACATGGGAGGCATTTAATGAGAAATAAAGGGTATCCCATCATTCAAACATAAATAGATAAGTATTATGGAGGTTCAAAACCATACCCGAATATTCATAATTGAAATTAAAAGGGCAAAACAAATTAAATAAAATTGGACAAAAATGAGAAAGGAAGAAAAAACCCTTACTTGGAAGTGTGCTTCCAAAGGCTAGAGAGAGGCTTCTTGGGAGCTTGGTGAACCATGGGAGGATTCTAGAGAGAGTAGAGAATAGGTTGGATGAACCCCAAGGTATTTTAGTGAGGAGGAAGTGGGAGCTTGGGTGTGTTTTTATAGGGAAGGTGGGGGAATTTGTTTATTTAGGTTTGGGTCCCCTTACATTAAATTAATCCAAACCACAAACCATCCCATGTTCTTTGCAAATGGTTTTTGGAATAGTGAAGAGGAAAAAATATTTTATAAGTCCCAAGTCCGAGCTTCGTAAAAATAATAAGGTTTCTTATGTGGAGGTGAGTCACACTCCCATGCAAATTAATTTAAAAAGGCAAAGTGTTGAATATGTCTTGAGGGGTCCATTAATGCTTTGAAAAGTAAGTCAAACAAACCCAAAATCACATTATTTTAATGAAAAAACATATATTGTCCGAACATAAGTGTTATGGTATTTTATTACATCACCATTGGAGCATTATGATGTCATGAAATACATTATATATTTAAACGGTATTTAATTTTTACCCAAAAATTTGACTGTCTCAGAAAATTATGAAAAATTCACCGTTGGACAATTTCGACATTCTGATTCCAAAAATAAAATTTATCTTATCTAAAAAATTTCTTAATATGTTAATTTCCACTTTTAAAATAAAAACCAATATTTATCAAAAATTCAAGGCTTTGACAGAAATGGCTTTCAAACCTTAATATAAAATTTTAATTACATTCATAATATTATAAGATCATTTATATTTAAAAATTATTTTAATAATAATATTATTATTTTATTAAAATAATATTTAATAAAAAATCCATTAATTTAATAAAATAGATTTCTTAATTAAATAATAACTAAAAACACCATTTGTACTTTAAAAAATATTTACAATTTATCAAAAATGACTAGAAATTATATTCATTATTATATACAAAAATAATGTACATGAACATAGTACTACTTATTTATTACATAACACCTTAAAATAGCCGCATAAGACCAAAGGGTAAGGTGTGCGATGGTGACAGACTCTTGGGGCGGCTCAGATAACATCGCTCGAGTGGTAATCTCTATCAAATTCCTCTTTTTCCGTAGAAGGTCACGTTCGAGTTTGACATAATGAAGCTCAGCTTGGTCTTGGTCAAGGGCAAAGCCCAAAGATGCCCCCTCTTTTCCATGCACCGAAAAATGGGCTTCGTATGGGGCAATTATACTAGATGAGGCCATCGCTTCCTTTGTCTGAGTAAAATTGGGTTCGTTAAAGCCTTATATTTATACTAATCATGTGATCACTGTTCAACGACTATAAAAGTAATGGTCACACCTCTTATCATAAAACCAATTAATTTGACATCATATAATAACATTTTTTATAAAGAGACATTTAAGTTGATCAAGAGGTATTTTCCATTAATGAAACTTTCGGTCGTTACATTCTTAGTGACCTGAGTCTCAAAGTAGGTACCCTTCCATTCACCTATCTCTGTGTTCCCATTTTTTGGGTAGACCCAAATCTTGTCACTTTATGACTATCATTGACCATGTTCTAAATCAGATATCTTCTTGGAAAGGTAAATCTCTCTCTATGGCAGGTAGTACTTTCCTTGTCAAATCCACTATTGTCTCTAAGATGGTTTATTCAATGATGGTATATAAATGGACAGTTCGACTCATTAAAAAAATTAACATAGCCCTAAATAACTTCATTTGGACTGGTATCACTATAGAAAGAAAACATGTGACTTTCCCCTGGTCGACTTGTTGCAAACCTATCAAACAATGAGGTATTGGTATTAAAAATAACATTTACATTAATGAAGCCCTTCAAGAAAGACTCACATGGAACCTTTTTTAAAATACCTCTGAAGCTATTACCTTTCTAAAAAATTGGATTCTTGACAATCATTAAATGGTCAATTCAAACTTCATTAACTCATCTATCTAGCATTCCATAAAAAATGCATTCATTAATATTATGCATAACTCTATATGGATAGTCTCCAGAAACTGCTCCATGAAATTTTGGTAGGATAACTGGACTGGGATACCTTTAATTTTCATGATGCCTCCAGAACAAACCCTTGATAATACCAGTATATCTATTAGAGAAATTTCAAACTCTCAACATGATCACCTTCCTGACTCTATTCTGGACGTTATTGGAAACTACTCTTTCTCTCATGCCAATGAATTCTTAACTTTGGAACATGCTCACAGTGGTATGCTCAACTCAAAACATTTCTACAAACATTATATTTGTAACTCAGAAAATGACTATAGTTGGTTCAAACACTTCAACCATCCATAGATAACACATTTGCTATTCAACCTCATATGGAATCTTTCTCACAACAAAGTTCCCACTGAACTATTCCCCGAATCATTTGGCATCCAGTTCTACTCTAAATGAATAATCTGTAATCAACACAGGGAAGATGCTAACCACCTATTTCTCTCTTGTGCTAATGCTTCTTCTCTTCGGCACTATATTCATATTATTTTTTTATTGTATAATGTTGAATCATAATTCTATCAAAGCTCAAAATAAAAAATGTGCAGAAATGGATGGCTCTCAACAAATTAGGAACATCTTTCATGCTACAGTTTCTAAGCTTCACCATGTGATTTGGTATGATCGGAATTCTATTATTGTTAACAATTAATAATGCAATCAAAATTAAGGTTTGATGTGTATCCTCATTTCCATATAAGAACGATCCTCTATTCAAAAGAGAAATTACCAAAACAACATGCCTGAATTTGTGATCCTGAGGAATCTTAGGATTAAAGGGAATTTCTGTATGTTGCATCCTACACTGGAGGTGTTCTGGATAGCCCCCCTTCCTGGATGGATCAAGATAAATATCGATGGTGCCTCTATGGGAAATCCGGGACCTGCAGGGTGTGGTGCTGTCTTTAGAAATCACTATATTCAGATCCTTGGATGATTCATGGGTAAAAGTGGCATTTCCACCTCCCTCGAAGAAAAGATGATGGTCTTGATTCATGCCATTACCTTTGCCAAATCCTTTGTTTGAAATAACCTTTGGATCCGAAGTGACTTGAAGACTATCATATAAGAAATTTGGAATGACATAATCCACATTTCTTGTCTGATTACTACCCACTAGATGGAATGCTCCCGTTCTCTTAGCAATCTTAAATATATCATCACACGTGTTGAAAATGGTCTGGCCAACATGGGAGTCAATCAGGACATTACTTGGTTCAAAGACCTTCCAATTTCTCTTCTTTCCTTTCATGAAAAAGATTGCAATATGACCCTGTATTTAAAATCATTTAATAAATATTTTTTAATAATATTTATTCTTTGTTCATTTTTGACCAAGGAATCACCTTTTAAAAAAAAGATAAATGAATTTTATAAACATATGGTCATCCAGAACACAAATCATTCATATAAAAAATAATATTGTTATTCTTGGATCATATCCCCAATAAAGGATAAGAAATATAATATAATGTCAAATTATAATGAAAATTGTTTTTAAAGAAAAATAATATGGAATATTTATTGAAGGAAATGAATTTTCTTTGAAAATCACCTTTTAAAACAAAAATTGTAAAAAAAATAATCCCTTTTTTTTGAAATATCCATGAAATATTATAAAGTATGAATTAAAAATAATTTAAAATTTTCATGAAACCAATATTATTTTCTCTTCAATTTTTTTTAAAACATAAAATATCATAAAAATAATTTTCAATAAATTTATCCTTGAAAACAAATTAATGAATCTTTAGAAATTATTTAAAACTTTATTGAGGAATTTATAATTTCCAATTTTAAAATAAAATTTTAAAACATAACTAATTTTTAAAATAATTTTCATTGAAAATAACTATGAATATATATATATATAATTATTCAAATAAAATAATGTTCATAAGGTGGGAAATTCCATTCATGTAGTACATGTTAAATCAAATATTTAATTCAAATCTTCAGTAAAATACAACCCATCTATGTGTTATCCTTACAAGGTTAATTACCCTAAGAGGTGGAGAATTATGGTATGATAGATTAAAAAAAATATGCCCCCATTATATTGTTTCATTGTGAAAAACAATCTATTATCCCTTTTTCAAAACCATTTCTGAAAAAAATTAAATCATACATGAGAGACATCCATTTTACTTGGTTTTCCCTCAGTAGGATACTTCCTAGGAGCATACAACGACAATTGACCAATGTACTAAATACACTAAGTCTCAATACCAAAATAATGTTTTTGATAGATCACTAATATAACCATCTTCACTGCCTATACAATGATTATATAGAGATCACTACTTCCCAAGGGTCACTCCCTCAATATCTCCTTCAATTTATCACGATCGTTGGAAATTATCACTTTCTTCCCCTTCCTTTTCTCACTTCTCTAGAAAGAAATCACATATATTTTATGGTCACATAGATCTATTGATTGACTGTAATTAATGAATCCTGAAATATATGATGATTATCTTTTGATGTTGTACTTTTATCCACTTTGTGAATAACACTTTACCAAATATGTTCTCGGTAATCACGTTTTTATAATTTTTTGAGGATCACTTCCTTTTTGAAACTCACATGTCATTCATGAAAATACCCAATTTTTTACAAGTTAATTATACCTTTATGGACCCCAAAAATTTTGATAATATCAACTCCTTCATGATTATAAACCTTAAATCATGAAGAAACATCCATTTATGAAGCTCAAACACTTTCATGAAGCTCACTTAACCCTATCAAAACTAAAAAAAATTGGTCACCTTTTATTTTGTTTGGGACCTCCTTCTTTTTATAATGTTTTTGTCAAGAACAACCTTCATGAAACACCTTCATGAATTCAAATCCTTTTGATTTTTGTTAAGGTGTGATTGAAACATTTTTTGATGTGGGTATATTACTATTTAAAGGGGTTTCCTTCCATTCCATAAGATTACTTCCTCATCATCACCTTTTCATGATGCTTGCAAATCTCATTCACTAAGCTCACGATTTCACAAATCTATAGGGAAATTTCACCATTCGTGAAGATTATAATAGTCATATAGATTATCATCAACCCTTCACACATTCCTAATTCTCCACACCTTCATGAAAAAAATCCTTCACAACACTAAATGAGTTTTTAAAGAACGTTATCTTCATGAAACTCTTGTCTTCATGAAACTCATTTCATTTCCATATTATATATGAAATTGTTTGTACTATTTATAGGGAATCCATTACACCATCTCAGATATTTGATAACATATCATGTCTATAATCTCTAAATAATTCCCAAACTAACCATGGAAACATTGTTTTTCAACAAAAAATTAAACCCAAAAACAGGATAATTATATATTGAGGGATTTTTTCCCAAAAATATCTCCCTTTAGGATTGTTGATAACTCTTCACATTTTGATTCCTCATTAAATATTTTTCCATCATCTACAAAAAAACTCTTTATTAGTCTTAGATGGAGATCAAATATTTCCTAAAAAATAATCTAAGAGGACATGGGACATTATCGGTGTGAGAAACAAGAGTAACATGAAAAGTTCATCAATGAATAAATTTATTCCAGACCAATCAACTGATTTGATAATACACTATATATGTCATGATATATAACCTTTGATCAATAATATTGTTCATAGTTATATCTAAAACACCACCTAATTCACTGATCCCCTTGTTAGCTTCTCCCTATATATTTATTAAGATATTTTCTCTCCCTTTTATAGCCACAAATCCTCCCTCGTTGTCGATGAACATGACAGTCACTCCTTTGTGGTCTTCCACTATGTAAAAATACAAATCAGTACCTTGAGAAAATTTAAAAAATACCTTGGGGATAGGGGGTCTGACATCCACACTTTTTCAACTTCATGGAGTCAACTAAACTCAATGATCTTGTTGATGAGTTTCAAAATCTTCTTTGTTTGAGCACATTATCAGAATGTCCACAACCTGTAGTTTGGTAGTCACGTAGTCCAACGTTACAAGCCCTTGATCCACCTTCTAGTTTTCAAATTTATACTTTATTTTAATGTTATTTGTATTTGAGTGATGTAATTTATTTTTTCTATGATTTATAGCACTTGAATTATCACAATGGATTCTAATTGGAGACTTCACTTTAACTCTCATATAATCAAGATTCTAGTTGATCCATAATAATGGTGTAAATACTTTAGTTGCCAAAATACATTTAGCTCTTATAGTGCTCAATGAAATGAAATATTTCTTATTTTATAGCCAATATATGCAGCACCCACCAAGATAGAATTAAAAAACTGATGTTTATTTTCTATTATCTCTTAGTATGGCCTAATATGCATCTGTATAGCCCAATAACTCATTTAGATATTTTTCATTATATAGAAAACCAAAATCCAACAACCCCATGATATCCCAGAGTATTGCATTTAATAAAAATAATTTTCTGTCTTTGGTATTTATTTAATATTTTTTTCATAGAATATGGAAAAAATAAAAGGTCTTTTCATTGTCATGTATAATAGATTATCAATGATTTTCTTATATTCAACGACATTAACTACAATGCAATCTTCATATCAATAAAGAATCATCTATGTAGTAGTCAGTGTCATCATATCCTTGTAATTATCCTTTCCAAATTATCTGAAAACCATCTATGAATATTTATTTTGAGAAATCAATGATCCATTCTTTCCTTGTTTCACTTGTAAAATAAGAAAAACATTAGTTCACCAATAATTGGAATTTATAATTCACTTTTCATGAATTATGTGAACTATTTTCACTTCTATTCATATAATCCACCAAATATTATTCCATTGACAAAGAAAATCACCTTAATCCTTTTACTAAAATCATTATTTTCATATAGATTGTAATCAACTCCACCACTCTGAAAATTGTGATTCTTCAAAAACTAATTTATACTTTAATACCATGATCTTGGTGCATATTTCAACCCATGTAGTTCATTTTTCAGAAAAAAACTCTTTTTTCATCTTCATGAATGGAAAACCATCTAGATACTGAATAGAAACTTCTTCTTCCCATACACCGTTTAAAAACATTGACATGACATCCATCTGGAAAAACATTATCCTTATTTGCACTATTTTGTATAAAAATAATCTGATTGTCTCCAGCATTTGGAAATGTGAATATATTTAGTCAAAATTGGTACCCTATATGTAAGAGTACCCATTTCAAACTAATAGTTATTTGTTTCAAATCCCTACACCATCTTCATTCATCTTGTTGTGAGTAACCCATTTTGTGTTGATGAAATTATTATCTCTTGGTCTCAAAACAATATACCATGTTTGATTCTTCTAAATTGTGTCTGGATATTAATTTATAGACCTAATATAGGGTTATTCTCTAGATACAAAAAAATTAGTCTTTATCTGTGTAGCGCCCCGACCCTAGTTTCCTAGAGTCGGTGCATTATTACATAACATTGGCATGATCACAAGAAAGATCAAATCTCGAAAGACCGATTGGTTTAGTAGCCTTGGAAACACTAGATATATTCATAAGTTTTACATTACATCATAAAATCAAAAACTACTACAACAACATAATGTTTCCACAGTCCACACTACAATCCCCTCATAATATCCCTGCAGGTCATTCATAACTTACATCTTCACTTCCTGGGAAAAATAAAACATAGAAAAGGGGTGAGCTCAAATGCCCAGTAAGGATAACAATATAGCGGAAACTTTCATCAATAAGAATAAACATTTAAGGCAATGTATAACTAAAACAAAAGCCTTTTAAACATGAACTTTCAACATGGTATGGCATAAATAAAATGAAATAATGCCATTTACTTATTCACATGGATATTCCACTAATCGAATAATCACATGCAAAAATAAATAACCACTTTCATAATGTTGGAATGCATAATGCCAGACTATCATAACCACATAGCCAAGGCCTCGTGCCAAGACTACAAATAAGATTTTGTCAAGGCCTTGTGCCAAGACACTAGTTTGTCTCATGAGACCTACCGATGCATCGAGGAGCTATAGCGAGCTCCACCCGTCACTTATTAAGTCCAATGCATTCCCATATGAAAAGGTTTAAACATAACATAAACATTCGTATTAAAACTAGCATACGAAATGTCAATACTTTCACAATAAACTATGAATGGTATAAAAATAGCACATCCACAGTCAAACATATCACAAAACCTTCAATACAATATAGAAGTTTTGTATCATAATAAATCAACTTCAAATAATCTTAAAATCCATCAAAGGATGTTGACATAGATGAAATCAAAATTCTTTTTAAAGAAATATCTCCTTTTATTTTGAAATCATTTAAGATCCATATAAAATAAAACATTTTCTTTGAAAATATTCTTATAAGCTTGTAAGGAAAGCTTTGAAGATTTTATAACGGCGTAAAATAACCGCACCCGCCGTATAAGTTAAAAAAACATTCTTACCTCAATTCCGTCGAAAAGGTTAAAAAGGACCTTGTTTTGAAAACGACGGAAAGATTCCTTTATAAAACTCTTATAAAAAGTCAAACAAGGGTATAAATGACTTTAACCCATATTCTTGTAAATAGTAAAAATGTTTTGAAATACATTTCGAAGAAACATGGATGTTGATGATAAAGAGATCCCAGTAGATTATTACGTATAATACAACCTCGGATAATGAAGAGATTGTGAAATAACCCTTACCTTGTACTTTTCCTTGGTTGGGGTAGGTTAACCTCCTGTATAATGGTGAAATAGTTGTTATTAAATTATACAAGAATCATATATATTAATATGATATCATATATTATCTTTTAACATTGATTTGTTAATAATATCTTAGAATTATCGTCGTTTCGGGAGTTAACTTACTCATTTTATTTTATATGTTTTGTTACATAAGCCATGGTTGTTGTATCTTATTCATATCCAGAATGATATACAGTCCTTAAACATCATTTTTAAATCATCAAATGATAATTATACTTGAATGGATACGATGGAGAATGAATCTCATCGCGTTCGTGCAGACGGTAGTCCGTACGTACGCACGAGCGACAATATCATTCTTTTGATATTAAAATAATATATAAATGGATGGTATATCATATATACAGAATCATTAACATGTTATATTTATTATTTACATGAGTTACACATCATTATTATACCCATCCAAATAATATTATATTGAATAACAATTACACCACGACGTGGAGACGGTAAGCCGTACGTACGCACGTATGGTGACATGTTATTCAAAGGGTGGATAGAATACTGAATATGATTGTACCATATTTATAATAACATCACAGTATATGTGAGATACTGGAGTTATTATTTCAGAATGGTAAGAACAAAGGAAGAAGAAGTGGAAGAAGAAATGAACTTAGAAAAGGGTGGTGAAATCATTACCTCTTCTTCGGGTTCTTCCTTTTGATTTGATCAAAAGGGCTCATTAGGTTGGCTTTATGATCAAACTAATGCCTCTAGGTTGTATTGAGGGATGTTGGGAGAGTATTTGGGCAGAGTTTGGCCGAACCAAAAGGCTTTGAAGGTGTGAAGAAATGAGAAGGAGGAGTGCCCTTTTATAAGAGGGGTGAGGGGCACCTTTGGAAAAGTTAGAAATATTAATTTATAATAAATTCATATTCGGTTTACAAAGGCTCCAAAGTTGACTATTCAAAGGATGAGGTGTGGATAGGTCGAAAACAACTCATCCAATATAATTTAGACAGGTTTGGGTACTTATATTAACCTTATCTTTAAGTATTAACTCTAAGTTAATTAGTTTCACTTTTACAATGTCTCTTTGTATTTTTATATAATATGATTAATAAACTTACTATATACATCCAAGCGACCCCCAAGTGGTCCATTAATGAGGCACCTATCATAATATAAGTCGCTTGGCCGAACCTTAGATTTTTAGGAATTTAATATCAATTAATAATATAATATTTGTTTTAAGAACTCTTTTATGTCAATTTTGACACTATTCAATAGTTGATTTTTGTGAAACTCCTAACAGATTGATTACTTCGAACAAAGTCAATTAAATCAATCCTAATATATCATATTATCATAAAAAATTAGTTTAATTCATTAAAAGTTTCATATTATAATTATTTGGGTGTTTATAAGATCAATTATTTTTATTTTTCACTATTTTAGTAATTACTGCATCATCATTGTGTCATAAATAAAATAAATTATATAATGTCTAAAAATTATAAATAAAATATCATTATGTAGGAAATCTTTTTAGCTTTCTAATGAATATTTATAATCGAAAATCCAACATGTATAACCCTATGTAAAAATTGTTCTTCTAAAAGATGTAAGCTTATGCCATTTTTATTTTTATTTTAACTTTATTAATATAAAGTGTCCCTACCACATACAAGTGGCTCCAAGGGGTCCCCAAATTGACCAAAGGATGCCAATGGTCGGGTATGTGTCCACCAATAAGGTTAGGACACGTTTTAGGGTAATTGTTTATTATTATAATATTATTTTTTTTAACCCTTATTTACCGGATTTACCATTTAACCATGGTAAATAAAATATTTACCACAGTAACTATTCAAAATGTCTAAAAATAAAAGTTACCTATTTACACAATTTGAACATCCTGATTCCAAATATGGAATCCATTTTCCTAAATTCAAAACACAGAAGTGGCAGAAATTAATTTAAAATTAATTCCCGCTGTCAAAACAAAAAGCGTGTTTTTAAGAGATAATAACTATCAAAAGATTGACACTTGTTTATGTTCGGTTTAATTGTAAAATTATGTCCAATGATAAACATTAAATTGAATGGTAAAAATATATTATAAATATACTTTAAAACCACTCAAATTCATAATTTATCACTATTAATTATTTTGATTAAAAAAGTTGTTTTTAATTAAAATATAGAAATTTTCACTATTCATCAAAATATGAAAGTTATCCGAAATGTACCAAAATTTCACCCTAGGCTAATTTTGATATTCCGAATCCAAAAATGAAGTCCATTTTGAAATATAGAATATATATGATTTCAAAAAGTAGGTATTACTATTCACAACGGCTAGTTTAATTAGTTGTGGTGTGTGTTAGAACTCGAGGTTGCGTACAACACACGCTATCGCATTATTCGAAGGGAAACGTACCGTAGAAGCTTGGGGTGTTACATTCTCCCCTCCTTCAAATAATTGCGTCCTCGCAATTTCTAGGGTATTACTGCATAAAAAGACTCGGGTGGTTCTTCATCATAAGTTCCTCGGGTTCCCACGTTACCTCTTCCATTTTATGATTTCTCCACAGAACTTTTACCAGACGCGTCGTCCGGTTTCTCAGTACTTGTTCTCTTGTATCAAGAATCCTGACGGGCTCTTCGCAATAAGACAGATCGGGTTCCAGTTCTAATTCCTCATAGGTGAGTACATGCGTTGGGTCAGGCATGTATTTTCTCAACAGAGATACGTGGAACACATCGTGAACTTTGGAGAGACTTGGCGGCATTGCCAATCGGTAAGCTACAGCCCCAATTCGTTCTAGAATTTCGAAAGGTCTGATGTACCTGGGACTCAATTTACCTTTCTTACCAAAACGTATGACTCCCTTCCACGGAGATACCTTTAGGAAAACATGATCACCGACTTGAAATTCCAAATCCTTCCTTCGATTATCGGCATAGCTCTTCTGCCTACTTTGAGCTGCTTTGATGTGATTTTGGATTACCTTCACCTTTTCCACCGTTTCCTCCACCAATTCTGGGCCTACAAGTTTTCTTTCACCAACGTCATCCCAACAGGTTGGTGTACGACATCTCTTTCCGTATAACGCTTCATATGGTGCCATTTGTATACTCGAATGGAAGCTATTGTTATAGGAAAATTCTACCAGAGGTAAATATTGATCCCACATACCCTGAAAATCAAGTGAGCAAGATCTCAACATGTCTTCTAAGGTCTGAATAGTCCGTTCTGATTGTCCGTCTGTCTGAGGGTGGTAAGCAGTGCTCAAATGAAGTTCAGTATCCAGGGATTTCTGAAGACTTTTCCAAAATCTTGAAGTAAAACGGGGATCACGATCAGAAACAATCGATAGGGGAACTCCATGAAGTCTCACTACTTCATTAATGTATAGTCTTGCTAGACGTTCCAGGGGTAGATCTTCTCTTATAGCAAGAAAATGTGCTGACTTGGTAAGACGATCAACAATAACCCATATTGCATCGTTCCTTCTAGGAGTCTTTGGTAGCCCCATGACAAAGTCCATCGTAATATTGTCCCATTTCCACTCCGGTATGGGAAGAGGTTGCATGACTCCTCCAGGCTATTGCCTTCCAGCTTTCACTTGTTGACAAACCATACACCTTGACACAAAATCAGCAATCTCCCTCTTCATGTTGTCCCACCAAAAATGTTCCTTCAAATCTCTATACATTTTGGTGCTCCCAGGGTGTATAGAGAAATTGGAACTATGAGCATCATCCAGCAATTCCCTTTTTAGATCAGGTATATTGGGAACACAAAGTCTCTTCCCGAATTTCAAAATTCCATCTTCATACACAAAGTCTCTCAATCTCCCATCATTCACAGCTTTAATCTTCTTTTGGAATACGTCATCATCGGTCTGAGAACTCTTAATCCTTTCTAGTAAAGATGGTTTGGCAACCATTTGAAAAAGCATTGATGTTTCACCGTCCCTGGTTATTCCCATATCCATCTTCACTAGCTCCATGAAAATTGGATCCCTTTCAATTCTCATATTGTTCAAAACTCCATGGTCTTTTCTACTCAAAGCATCTGCCACCTTGTTTGCCTTCCCTGGGTGGTAGTGTATCGTACAATCATAATCCTTGAGTAATTCAAGCCATCTCCTTTGCCTCATGTTGAGTTCTTTTTGTGAGAAAATATACTTCAAACTCTTGTGATCAGTATAAATCTCACATTTTTCACCATAGAGGTAGTGCCTCCATATCTTCAAAGCAAAGATCACTGCTGCTAACTCGAGATCATGAGTAGGATAGTTTTGTTCATTAATTTTCAACTGTCGTGATGCATAGGCAATAACTCTATCATTCTGCATAAGGACACAGCCAAGTCCTTTCTTCGATGCATCACTATAAATAACGAACCCATCATTCCCCGATGGTAGAGTCAATATAGGAGCATTGACTAATCTTCTCTTCAGTTCTTCGAAACATTCTTCACACTCTTTTGTCCAAACAAATTTAACCCCTTTACGTGTGAGCTTCGTTAATGGGTTAGCCAATCGGGCAAAATTCTGGACGAAACGTCGATAATAACCTGCCAAGCCAATAAAACTACGTACCTCAGTTATACTCGTAGGTGCTGGCCATTCTTGGATTGCCTTGGTCTTAAAAGGATCAACAGATATTCCATCTTTAGAGACAATATGGCCAAGAAAAGAAATCTCCTGAAGCCAGAATTCACACTTGCTAAACTTTCCATATAATTCATGCCTCCTCTGAGTCTTCAAGATAATGCGCAAGTGATTTTCATGATCTTCGTAGGTTTTGGAGTATACCAAGATATCATCAATAAACACCACCACAAATTCATCGAGATACTCCTTGAAAACTCTATTCATCAGATCCATGAATACAGAGGGTGCATTAGTCAATCCAAACGGCATTACAGTAAACTCGTAATGCCCGTACCTGGTTCGAAATGCTGTCTTCGGAATGTCTTCCATCTTTACACACAACTGATGGTATCCAGATCGAAGGTCAATCTTTGAAAAGTATTGAGCTCCATGCAGTTGGTCAAATAAATCATCAATACGAGGTAGGGGATACTTGTTCTTTATCGTTATAGCATTGATCTCCCTGTAGTCGATACATAACCTCATAGATCCATCTTTCTTTTTAACAAAAAGAACAGGGGCTCCCCATGGAGAAACACTAGGGTGAATAAATCCCTTATTACTCAATTCCTCTAGTTGTTTCTTTAGTTCGACTAACTCTACAGTAGCCATTCTATAAGGGGTCTTCGATATAGGCCTTGATCCAGGAATCAAATCAATGGAAAACTCTACTTCTCGTTCTGGAGGATGTCCAGGTAAATCTTCTGGAAATACGTCTACAAATTCTTTCACAACAGGTACATCCTCTATTTGAAAATTCCTTTCCTCACCGACAGTTATTTCATTCTCTTCCTCCCCAATAATTGAATTAATTTGAGCTACTGGGGGTGGATCTAAATAAGAATTAGGTGGTGACGATTCTGCTCTAAAAATAAGGTGCTCCTTATCATTATCATCAAGAATCGTAACCTCTTTCTTCTTACAATAAATCTTCGAATCATAGTCCGAAAGCCAGTCCATACCGAGGATTATATCAAACTCAATCATAGGTATGACGATGAGATCAGCAGATAAAGAAAATTTATGTGCTCTAATGGGGACTGATTCGCAAAACTTTGTTGCAACGATACTTCCCTTAGGAGTTTTAACTGACAACTCCCTTATTAAATCAAATTGGAAATATCTAATTTTCTTAGCAAACTGGGAAGATATGAAACAATGCGATGATCCAGAATCAAATAATGCATTTTCTAAACTTGAGGAAACCATTAAATTACCTGCCACCACGTCTTTCGGAGCTTCTACCTCAGCAGTAGTGATAGCATAAGCCTGACCTTGATCCCTTGGCCTTTTCTGAGGTAAGTTCTCTTGACGCTTAGGACATGCATTTGCATAATGCCCCATCTCCTTGCAATTGTAGCACTGAACGTTGGTAGCTTCCTTCTTCCCCTTGCAATCATGAGCTTGGTGGCCTTTTTCACCACACTTGTAACAGACTCCCATTCCCTTCAGGCAAGCACCGGGGTGTTTCTTCCCGCACTTACCACAAGATGGATATTCAACCTTTCCCTTCTTCCCCTTATTTCCATTCCCAGATTGATCAGCAGGTCTCTTCTTCTCTTGCTTTGCTTTAAAGTCATAAGACTTAGAGAATTCCTTTTCGGTCTTGATAGCACATGAGACAATGTCTTCGTACGATGAAAAGGATTGTGAGACTAATGCTCGACGGAGAAATGGTTTTAACCCATCAAAGAAACGATCAATCTTACTTCTTGGGTTGCGAATATAATCACCAGCGTACCTCGCTAACCATGTAAAGTTAGCCTCAAACTTTGTGACATTATCATCCTCCTTTTGTCTCAGACTCAGAAATTGTCTTTCCATATCCGCTCGATGGTCGCGAGGGAAGTTTTTTTCTAAAAACAGATCTTTGAACTCCCTCCATTCCATATTTGATACTTCATCATCTTCCTTCGTATTTTGAATCAATGACCACCATTGATCAGCATCTCCAGTGAGGCGGTAAACGGCCATGATAACTTTTTCCCTTTCACTGCTCCCCAAAGCCTGAAATATTTTCTCTAGGGAAAATATCCATTGCTCAGTTACTAAGGGATTTGTATTCCCATTGAACGTTGGTGGTTGTTGTCTCATGAATCGATCTAACATTGATCCTCCACGCTGCGGATCAGGGTGCTCCATACGGGTAAGGTTATTATTCATAACCTGAGTAAGTTGTCCCAGTACAGTGATTAGCTGATCAGCACCAGTTGCATCACCAACCCCACTATAATTATCTTGAGCAGGAGGGCAATCCCTACATGGAGTGCGTGCATTGATACGGTTTCCATTTCTTCCACTAGGAGCCATTTCTAAAAAATGGCATAAACTAGATCAGTTTATGCATCAAAATACATAATCCCATACTTATAAAACACTAAACATAAATTGAACTATCTATGGATATAATCCATAATCATAAATATGTTTTCTTTGAGGAAGTATATACTCATAAACCCTTCATAATGATTTGTAAAGAAAATGAGAGTTATCCTAAGCATATCCCCCGGGAGTGTCGTAACCAAGAGTGCAGCAAGGCCCGTTGTCGTGCACCAGTTCCCGTTCGAGTCTAGCTCAAAGCGGTGTTTTCGGGTTTTACCCCTAGGTACATCTGTGCCAGAGCCGCCTCTACCTGCTCGTATCCAGACAGGGATGTATTGCTCGGAAAACTCACAAAATCTCTACAATACCAAAATTTCTAGGAAGTTCTTCTATACTAATCCTCAAAGTTCATCTTAGGTCTACGTGCTCTAATCAGAGTTTATCTAAATCTAGCTTCCAAGGTTTGTACTAAACTTCCTCTGATACCAACTGTAACGCCCCGACCCTAGTTTCCTAGAGTCGGTGCATTATTACATAACATTGGCATGATCACAAGAAAGATCAAATCTCGAAAGACCGATTGGTTTAGTAGCCTTGGAAACACTAGATATATTCATAAGTTTTACATTACATCATAAAATCAAAAACTACTACAACAACATAATGTTTCCACAGTCCACACTACAATCCCCTCATAATATCCCTGCAGGTCATTCATAACTTACACCTTCACTTCCTGGGAAAAATAAAACATAGAAAAGGGGTGAGCTCAAATGCCCAGTAAGGATAACAATATAGCGGAAACTTTCATCAATAAGAATAAACATTTAAGGCAATGTATAACTAAAACAAAAGCCTTTTAAACATGAACTTTCAACATGGTATGGCATAAATAAAATGAAATAATTCCATTTACTTATTCACATGGATATTCCACTAATCGAATAATCACATGCAAAAATAAATAACCACTTTCATAATGTTGGAATGCATAATGCCAGACTATCATAACCACATAGCCAAGGCCTCGTGCCAAGACTACAAATAAGATTTTGTCAAGGCCTTGTGCCAAGACACTAGTTTGTCTCATGAGACCTACCGATGCATCGAGGAGCTATAGCGGGCTCCACCCGTCACTTATTAAGTCCAATGCATTCCCATATGAAAAGGTTTAAACATAACATAAACATTCGTATTAAAACTAGCATACGAAATGTCAATACTTTCACAATAAACTATGAATGGTATAAAAATAGCACATCCACAGTCAAACATATCACAAAACCTTCAATACAATATAGAAGTTTTGTATCATAATAAATCAACTTCAAATAATCTTAAAATCCATCAAAGGATGTTGACATAGATGAAATCAAAATTCTTTTTAAAGAAATATCTCCTTTTATTTTGAAATCATTTAAGATCCATATAAAATAAAACATTTTCTTTGAAAATATTCTTATAAGCTTGTAAGGAAAGCTTTGAAGATTTTATAACGGCGTAAAATAACCGCACCCGCCGTATAAGTTAAAAAAACATTCTTACCTCAATTCCGTCGAAAAGGTTAAAAAGGACCTTGTTTTGAAAACGACGGAAAGATTCCTTTATAAAACTCTTATAAAAAGTCAAACAAGGGTATAAATGACTTTAACCCATATTCTTGTAAATAGTAAAAATGTTTTGAAATACATTTCGAAGAAACATGGATGTTGATGATAAAGAGATCCCAGTAGATTATTACGTATAATACAACCTCGGATAATGAAGAGATTGTGAAATAACCCTTACCTTGTACTTTTCCTTGGTTGGGGTAGGTTAACCTCCTGTATAATGGTGAAATAGTTGTTATTAAATTATACAAGAATCATATATATTAATATGATATCATATATGATCTTTTAACATTGATTTGTTAATAATATCTTAGAATTATCGTCGTTTCGGGAGTTAACTTACTCATTTTCTTTTATATGTTTTGTTACATAAGCCATGGTTGTTGTATCTTATTCATATCCAGAATGATATACAGTCCTTAAACATCATTTTTAAATCATCAAATGATAATTATACTTGAATGGATACGATGGAGAATGAATCTCATCGCGTTCGTGGAGACGGTAGTCCGTACGTACGCACGAGCGACAATATCATTCTTTTGATATTAAAATAATATATAAATGGATGGTATATCATATATACAGAATCATTAACATGTTATATTTATTATTTACATGAGTTACACATCATTATTATACCCATCCAAATAATATTATATTGAATAACAATTACACCACGACGTGGAGACGGTAAGCCGTACGTACGCACGTATGGTGACATGTTATTCAAAGGGTGGATAGAATACTGAATATGATTGTACCATATTTATAATAACATCACATTATATGTGAGATACTGGAGTTATTATTTCAGAATGGTAAGAACAAAGGAAGAAGAAGTGGAAGAAGAAATGAACTTAGAAAAGGGTGGTGAAATCATTACCTCTTCTTCGGGTTCTTCCTTTTGATTTAATCAAAAGGGCTCCTTAGGTTGGCTTTCTGATCAAACTAAGGCCTCTAGGTTGTATTGAGGGATGTTGGGAGAGTATTTGGGCAGAGTTTGGCCGAACCAAAAGGCTTTGAAGGTGTGAAGAAATGAGAAGGAGGAGTGCCCTTTTATAAGAGGGGTGAGGGGCACCTTTGGAAAAGTTAGAAATATTAATTTATAATAAATTCATATTCGGTTTACAAAGGCTCCAAAGTTGACTATTCAAAGGATGGGGTGTGGATAGGTCGAAAACAACTCATCCAATAGAATTTAGACAGGTTTGGGTACTTATATTAACCTTATCTTTAAGTATTAACTCTAAGTTAATTAGTTTCACTTTTACAATGTCTCTTTGTATTTTTATATAATATGATTAATAAACTTACTATATACATCCAAGCGACCCCCAAGTGGTCCATTAATGAGGAACCTATCATAATATAAGTCTCTTGGCCGAACCTTAGATTTTTAGGAATTTAATATCAATTAATAATATAATATTTGTTTTAAGAACTCTTTTATGTCAATTTTGACACTATTCAATAGTTGATTTTTGTGAAACTCCTAACAGATTTATTACTTCGAAAAAAGTCAATTAAATCAATCCTAATATATCATATTATCATAGAAAATTAGTTTAATTCATTAAAAGTTTCATATTATAATTATTTGGGTGTTTATAAGATCAATTATTTTTATTTTTCACTATTTTAGTAATTACTGCATCATCATTGTGTCATAAATAAAATAAATTATATAATGTCTAAAAATTATAAATAAAATATCATTATGTATGAAATCTCTTTAGCTTTCTAATGAATATTTATAATCGAAAATCCAACATGTATAACCCTATGTAAAAATTGTTCTTCTAAAAGATGTAAGCTTATGCCATTTTTATTTTTATTTTAACTTTATTAATATAAAGTGTCCCTACCACATACAAGTGGCTTCAAGGGGTCCCCAAATTGACCAAAGGATGCCCATGGTCGGGTATGTGTCCACCAATAAGGTTAGGACACGTTTTAGGGTAATTTTTTATTATTATAATATTATTTTTTTTAACCCTTATTTACCGGATTTTCCCTTTAACCATGGTAAATAAAATATTTACCACAGTAACTATTCAAAATGTCTAAAAATAAAAGTTACCTATTTACACAATTTGAACATCCTGATTCCAAATATGGAATCCATTTTCCTAAATTCAAAACACAGAAGTGGCAGAAATTAATTTAAAATTAATTCCCGCTGTCAAAACAAAAAGCGTGTTTTTAAGAGATAATAACTATCAAAAGATTGACACTTGTTTATGTTCGGTTTAATTGTAAAATTATGTCCAATGATAAACATTAAATTGAATGGTAAAAATATATTCTAAATATACTTTAAAACCACTCAAATTCATAATTTATCACTATTAATTATTTTGAATAAAAAAGTTGTTTTTAATTAAAATTTAGAAATTTTCACTATTCATCAAAATATGAAAGTTATCCGAAATGTACCAAAATTTCACCCTAGGCTAATTTTGATATTCCGAATCCAAAAATGAAGTCCATTTTGAAATATAGAATATATATGATTTCAAAAAGTAGGTATTACTATTCACAACGGCTAGTTTAATTAGTTGTGGTGTGTGTTAGAACTCGAGGTTGCGTACAACACACGCTATCGCATTATTCGAAGGGAAACGTACCGTAGAAGCTTGGCGTGTTACATTCTCCCCTCCTTCAAATAATTGCGTCCTCGCAATTTCTAGGGTATTACTGCATAAAAAGACTCGGGTGGTTCTTCATCATAAGTTCCTCGGGTTCCCACGTTGCCTCTTCCATTTTATGATTTCTCCACAAAACTTTTACCAGACGCGTCGTCCGGTTTCTCAGTACTTGTTCTCTTGTATCAAGAATCCTGACGGGCTCTTCGCAATAAGACAGATCGGGTTCCAGTTCTAATTCCTCATAGGTGAGTACATGCGTTGGGTCAGGCATGTATTTTCTCAACAGAGATACGTGGAACACATCGTGAACTTTGGAGAGACTTGGCGGCATTGCCAATCGGTAAGCTACAGCCCCAATTCGTTCTAGAATTTCGAAAGGTCTGATGTACCTGGGACTCAATTTACCTTTCTTACCAAAACGTATGACTCCCTTCCACGGAGATACCTTTAGGAAAACATGATCACCGACTTGAAATTCCAAATCCTTCCTTCGATTATCGGCATAGCTCTTCTGCCTACTTTGAGCTGCTTTGATGTGATTTTGGATTACCTTCACCTTTTCCACCGTTTCCTCCACCAGTTCTGGGCCTACAAGTTTTCTTTCACCAACGTCATCCCAACAGGTTGGTGTACGACATCTCTTTCCGTATAACGCTTCATATGGTGCCATTTGTATACTCGAATGGAAGCTATTGTTATAGGAAAATTCTACCAGAGGTAAATATTGATCCCACATACCCTGAAAATCAAGTGAGCAAGATCTCAACATGTCTTCTAAGGTCTGAATAGTCTGTTCTGATTGTCCGTCTGTCTGAGGGTGGTAAGCAGTGCTCAAATGAAGTTCAGTATCCAGGGATTTCTGAAGACTTTTCCAAAATCTTGAAGTAAAACGGGGATCACGATCAGAAACAATCGATAGGGGAACTCCATGAAGTCTCACAACTTCATTAATGTATAGTCTTGCTAGACGTTCCAGGGGTAGATCTTCTCTTATAGCAAGAAAATGTGCTGACTTGGTAAGACGATCAACAATAACCCATATTGCATCGTTCCTTCTAGGAGTCTTTGGTAGCCCCATGACAAAGTCCATCGTAATATTGTCCCATTTCCACTCCGGTATGGGAAGAGGTTGCATGACTCCTCCAGGCTGTTGCCTTCCAGCTTTCACTTGTTGACAAACCATACACCTTGACACAAAATCAGCAATCTCCCTCTTCATGTTGTCCCACCAAAAATGTTCCTTCAAATCTCTATACATTTTGGTGCTCCCAGGGTGTATAGAGAAATTGGAACTATGAGCATCATCCAGCAATTCCCTTTTTAGATCAGGTATATTGGGAACACAATGTCTCTTCCCGAATTTCAAAATTCCATCTTCATACACAAAGTCTCTCAATCTCCCATCATTCACAGCTTTAATCTTCTTTTGGAATTCGTCATCATCGGTCTGAGAACTCTTAATCCTTTCTAGTAAAGATGGTTTGGCAACCATTTGAAAAAGCATTGATGTTTCACCTTCCCTGGTTATTCCCATATCCATCTTCACTAGCTCCATGAAAATTGGATCCCTTTCAATTCTCATATTGTTCAAAACTCCATGGTCTTTTCTACTCAAAGCATCTGCCACCTTGTTTGCCTTCCCTGGGTGGTAGTGTATCGTACAATCATAATCCTTGAGTAATTCAAGCCATCTCCTTTGCCTCATGTTGAGTTCTTTTTGTGAGAAAATATACTTCAAACTCTTGTGATCAGTATAAATCTCACATTTTTCACCATAGAGGTAGTGCCTCCATATCTTCAAAGCAAAGATCACTGCTGCTAACTCGAGATCATGAGTAGGATAGTTTTGTTCATGAATTTTCAACTGTCGTGATGCATAGGCAATAACTCTATCATTCTGCATAAGGACACAGCCAAGTCCTTTCTTCGATGCATCACTATAAATAACGAACCCATCATTCCCCGATGGTAGAGTCAATATAGGAGCATTGACTAATCTTCTCTCCAGTTCTTCGAAACATTCTTCACACTCTTTTGTCCAAACAAATTTAACCCCTTTACGTGTGAGCTTCGTTAATGGGTTAGCCAATCGGGCAAAATTCTGGACGAAACGTCGATAATAACCTGCCAAGCCAATAAAACTACGTACCTCAGTTATACTCGTAGGTGCTGGCCATTCTTGGATTGCCTTGGTCTTAAAAGGATCAACAGAGATTCCATCTTTAGAGACAATATGGCCAAGAAAAGAAATCTCCTGAAGCCAGAATTCACACTTGCTAAACTTTCCATATAATTCATGCCTCCTCAGAGCCTTCAAGATAATGCGCAAGTGATTTTCATGATCTTCGTAGGTTTTGGAGTATACCAAGATATCATCAATAAATACCACCACAAATTCATCGAGATACTCCTTGAAAACTCTATTCATCAGATCCATGAATACAGAGGGTGCATTAGTCAATCCAAACGGCATTACAGTAAACTCGTAATGCCCGTACCTGGTTCGAAATGCTGTCTTCGGAATGTCTTCCTTCTTTACACACAACTGATGGTATCCAGATCGAAGGTCAATCTTTGAAAAGTATTGAGCTCCATGCAGTTGGTCAAATAAATCATCAATACGAGGTAGGGGATACTTGTTCTTTATCGTTATAGCATTGATCTCCCTGTAGTCGATACATAACCTCATAGATCCATCTTTCTTTTTAACAAAAAGAACAGGGGCTCCCCATGGAGAAACACTAGGGCGAATAAATCCCTTATTACTCAATTCCTCTAGTTGTTTCTTTAGTTCGACTAACTCTACAGTAGCCATTCTATAAGGGGTCTTCGATATAGGTCTTGATCCAGGAATCAAATCAATGGAAAACTCTACTTCTCGTTCTGGAGGATGTCCAGGTAAATCTTCTGGAAATACGTCTACAAATTCTTTCACAACAGGTACATCCTCTATTTGAAAATTCCTTTCCTCACCGACAGTTATTTCATTCTCTTCCTCCCCAATAATTGAATTAATTTGAGCTACTGGGGGTGGATCTAAATAAGAATTAGGTGGTGACGATTCTGCTCTAAAAATAAGGTGCTCCTTATCATTATCATCAAGAATCGTAACCTCTTTCTTCTTACAATAAATCTTCGAATCATAGTCCGAAAGCCAGTCCATACCGAGGATTATATCAAACTCAATCATAGGTATGACGATGAGATCAGCAGATAAAGAAAATTTATGTGCTCTAATGGGGACTGATTCGCAAAACTTTGTTGCAACGATACTTCCCTTAGGAGTTTTAACTGACAACTCCCTTATTAAATCAAATTGGAAATATCTAATTTTCTTAGAAAACTGGGAAGATATGAAACAATGCGATGATCCAGAATCAAATAATGCATTTGCTAAACTTGAGGAAACCATTAAATTACCTGCCACCACGTCTTTCGGAGCTTCTACCTCAGCAGTAGTGATAGCATAAGCCTGACCTTGATCCCTTGGCCTTTTCTGAGGTAAGTTCTCTTGACGCTTAGGACATGCATTTGCATAATGCCCCATCTCCCTGCAATTGTAGCACTGAACGTTGGTAGCTTCCTTCTTCCCCTTGCAATCATGAGCTTGGTGGCCTTTTTCACCACACTTGTAACAGACTCCCATTCCCTTCAGGCAAGCACCGGGGTGTTTCTTCCTGCACTTACCACAAGATGGATATTCAACCTTTCCCTTCTTCCCCTTATTTCCATTCCCAGATTGATCAGCAGGTCTCTTCTTCTCTTGCTTTGCTTTAAAGTCATAAGACTTAGAGAATTCCTTTTCGGTCTTGATAGCACATGAGACAATGTCTTCGTACGATGAAAAGGATTGTGAGACTAATGCTCGACGGAGAAATGGTTTTAACCCATCAAAGAAACGATCAATCTTACTTCTTGGGTTGCGAATATAATCACCAGCGTACCTCGCTAACCTTGTAAAGTTAGCCTCATACTTTGTGACATTATCATCCTCCTTTTGTCTCAGACTCAGAAATTGTCTTTCCATATCCGCTCGATGGTCGCGAGGGAAGTATTTTTCTAAAAACAGATCTTTGAACTCCCTCCATTCCATATTTGATACTTCATCATCTTCCTTCGTATTTTGAATCAATGACCACCATTGATCAGCATCTCCAGTGAGGCGGTAAACTTCCATGATAACTTTTTCCCTTTCACTGCTCCCCAAAGCCTGAAATATTTTCTCTAGGGAAAATATCCATTGCTCAGTTACTAAGGGATTTGTATTCCCATTGAACGTTGGTGTTTGTTGTCTCATGAATCGATCTAACATTGATCCTCCACGCTGCGGATCAGGGTGCTCCATACGGGTAAGGTTATTATTCATAACCTGAGTAAGTTGTCCCAGTACAGTGATTAGCTGATCAGCACCAGTTGCATCACCAACCCCACTATAATTATCTTGAGCAGGAGGGCAATCCCTACATGGAGTGCATGCATTGATACGGTTTCCATTTCTTCCACTAGGCGCCATTTCTAAAAAATGGCATAAACTAGATCAGTTTATGCATCAAAATACATAATCCCATACTTATAAAACACTAAACATAAATTGAACTATCTATGGATATAATCCATAATCATAAATATGTTTTCTTTGAGGAAGTATATACTCATAAACCCTTCATAATGATTTGTAAAGAAAATGAGAGTTATCCTAAGCATATCCCCCGGGAGTGTCGTAACCAAGAGTGCAGCAAGGCCCGTTGTCGTGCACCAGTTCCCGTTCGAGTCTAGCTCAAAGCGGTGTTTTCGGGTTTTACCCCTAGGTACATCTGTGCCAGAGCCGCCTCTACCTGCTCGTATCCAGACAGGGATGTATTGCTCGGAAAACTCACAAAATCTCTACAATACCAAAATTTCTAGGAAGTTCTTCTATACTAATCCTCAAAGTTCATCTTAGGTCTACGTGCTCTAATCAGAGTTTATCTAAATCTAGCTTCCAAGGTTTGTACTAAACTTCCTCTGATACCAACTGTAACGCCCCGACCCTAGTTTCCTAGAGTCGGTGCATTATTACATAACATTGGCATGATCACAAGAAAGATCAAATCTCGAAAGACCGATTGGTTTAGTAGCCTTGGAAACACTAGATATATTCATAAGTTTTACATTACATCATAAAATCAAAAACTACTACAACAACATAATGTTTCCATAGTCCACACTACAATCCCCTCATAATATCCCTGCAGGTCATTCATAACTTACATCTTCACTTCCTGGGAAAAATAAAACATAGAAAAGGGGTGAGCTCAAATGCCCAGTAAGGATAACAATATAGCGGAAACTTTCATCAATAAGAATAAACATTTAAGGCAATGTATAACTAAAACAAAAGCCTTTTAAACATGAACTTTCAACATGGTATGGAATAAATAAAATGAAATAATGCCATTTACTTATTCACATGGATATTCCACTAATCGAATAATCACATGCAAAAATAAATAACCACTTTCATAATGTTGGAATGCATAATGCCAGACTATCATAACCACATAGCCAAGGCCTCGTGCCAAGACTACAAATAAGATTTTGTCAAGGCCTTGTGCCAAGACACTAGTTTGTCTCATGAGACCTACCGATGCATCGAGGAGTTATAGCGGGCTCCACCCGTCACTTATTAAGTCCAATGCATTCCCATATGAAAAGGTTTAAACATAACATAAACATTCGTATTAAAACTAGCATACGAAATGTCAATACTTTCACAATAAACTATGAATGGTATAAAAATAGCACATCCACAGTCAAACATATCACAAAACCTTCAATACAATATAGAAGTTTTGTATCATAATAAATCAACTTCAAATAATCTTAAAATCCATCAAAGGATGTTGACATAGATGAAATCAAAATTCTTTTTAAAGAAATATCTCCTTTTATTTTGAAATCATTTAAGATCCATATAAAATAAAACATTTTCTTTGAAAATATTCTTATAAGCTTGTAAGGAAAGCTTTGAAGATTTTATAACGGCGTAAAATAACCGCACCCGCCGTATAAGTTAAAAAAACATTCTTACCTCAATTCCGTCGAAAAGGTTAAAAAGGACCTTGTTTTGAAAACGACGGAAAGATTCCTTTATAAAACTCTTATAAAATGTCAAACAAGGGTATAAATGACTTTAACCCATATTCTTGTAAATAGTAAAAATGTTTTGAAATACATTTCGAAGAAACATGGATGTTGATGATAAAGAGATCCCAGTAGATTATTACGTATAATACAACCTCGGATAATGAAGAGATTGTGAAATAACCCTTACCTTGTACTTTTCCTTGGTTGGGGTAGGTTAACCTCCTGTATAATGGTGAAATAGTTGTTATTAAATTATACAAGAATCATATATATTAATATGATATCATATATGATCTTTTAACATTGATTTGTTAATAATATCTTAGAATTATCGTCGTTTCGGGAGTTAACTTACTCATTTTCTTTTATATGTTTTGTTACATAAGCCATGGTTGTTGTATCTTATTCATATCCAGAATGATATACAGTCCTTAAACATCATTTTTAAATCATCAAATGATAATTATACTTGAATGGATACGATGGAGAATGAATCTCATCGCGTTCGTGGAGACGGTAGTCCGTACGTACGCACGAGCGACAATATCATTCTTTTGATATTAAAATAATATATAAATGGATGGTATATCATATATACAGAATCATTAACATGTTATATTTATTATTTACATGAGTTACACATCATTATTATACCCATCCAAATAATATTATATTGAATAACAATTACACCACGACGTGGAGACGGTAAGCCGTACGTACGCACGTATGGTGACATGTTATTCAAAGGGTGGATAGAATACTGAATATGATTGTACCATATTTATAATAACATCACAGTATATGTGAGATACTGGAGTTATTATTTCAGAATGGTAAGAACAAAGGAAGAAGAAGTGGAAGAAGAAATGAACTTAGAAAAGGGTGGTGAAATCATTACCTCTTCTTCGGGTTCTTCCTTTTGATTTGATCAAAAGGGCTCCTTAGGTTGGCTTTCTGATCAAACTAAGGCCTCTAGGTTGTATTGAGGGATGTTGGGAGAGTATTTGGGCAGAGTTTGGCCGAACCAAAAGGCTTTGAAGGTGTGAAGAAATGAGAAGGAGGAGTGCCCTTTTATAAGAGGGGTGAGGGGCACCTTTGGAAAAGTTAGAAATATTAATTTATAATAAATTCATATTCGGTTTACAAAGGCTCCAAAGTTGACTATTCAAAGGATGAGGTGTGGATAGGTCGAAAACAACTCATCCAATAGAATTTAGACAGGTTGGGTACTTATATTAACCTTATCTTTAAGTATTAACTCTAAGTTAATTAGTTTCACTTTTACAATGTCTCTTTGTATTTTTATATAATATGATTAATAAACTTACTATATACATCCAAGCGACCCCCAAGTGGTCCATTAATGAGGAACCTATCATAATATAAGTCTCTTGGCCGAACCTTAGATTTTTAGGAATTTAATATCAATTAATAATATAATATTTGTTTTAATAACTCTTTTATGTCAATTTTGACACTATTCAATAGTTGATTTTTGTGAAACTCCTAACAGATTGATTACTTAGAACAAAGTCAATTAAATCAATCCTAATATATCATATTATCATAGAAAATTAGTTTAATTCATTAAAAGTTTCATATTATAATTATTTGGGTGTTTATAAGATCAATTATTTTTATTTTTCACTATTTTAGTAATTACTGCATCATCATTGTGTCATAAATAAAATAAATTATATAATGTCTAAAAATTATAAATAAAATATCATTATGTAGGCAATCTTTTTAGCTTTCTAATGAATATTTATAATTGAAAAGCCAACATGTATAACCCTATGTAAAAATTGTTCTTCTAAAAGATGTAAGCTTATGCCATTTTTATTTTTATTTTAACTTTATTAATATAAAGTGTCCCTACCACATACAAGTGGCTCCAAGGGGTCCCCAAATTGACCAAAGGATGCCCATGGTCGGTTATGTGTCCACCAATAAGGTTAGGACACGTTTTAGGGTAATTTTTTATTATTATAATATTATTATTTTTAACCCTTATTTACCGGATTTACCCTTTAACCATGGTAAATAAAATATTTACCACAGTAACTATTCAAAATGTCTAAAAATAAAAGTTACCTATTTACACAATTTGAACATCCTGATTCCAAATATGGAATCCATTTTCCTAAATTCAAAACATAGAAGTGGCAGAAATTAATTTAAAATTAATTTCCGCTGTCAAAACAAAAAGCGTGTTTTTAAGAGATAATAACTATCAAAAGATTGACACTTGTTTATGTTCGGTTTAATTGTAAAATTATGTCCAATGATAAACATTAAATTGAATGGTAAAAATATATTCTAAATATAATTTAAAACCACTCAAATTCATAATTTATCACTATTAATTATTTTGATTAAAAAAGTTGTTTTTAATTAAAATTTAGAAATTTTCACTATTCATCAAAATATGAAAGTTATCCGAAATGTACCAAAATTTCACCCTAGGCTAATTTTGATATTCCGAATCCAAAAATGAAGTCCATTTGGAAATATAGAATATATATGATTTCAAAAAGTAGGTATTACTATTCACAACGGCTAGTTTAATTAGTTGTGGTGTGTGTTAGAACTCGAGGTTGCGTACAACACACGCTATCGCATTATTCGAAGGGAAACGTACCGTAGAAGCTTGGGGTGTTACAATCTGTGATATGTAGGATGATTTTTACAATTTCTTTATCCTCCTTGTCTACACTAGAATTCTCTGATCCCAGATTATGTTATGTCTATCAATTTCATATTATCTCTTTAGAAATTCTAAAGAAATTGGTTTATTCTCATCTGTTTGATTATATGAATATTATTTGGAATCATCCTTAGGAATTGGAACATCCCCTAATCTTCTTATATTCTCATCACTATCCCCCTGAAACTGGTCAAGTATTTTAAGAATATTCTTCTCATTCTATGCTATAGTCAAAAAATTTCATTCAACTTCCACTCCCATCATCTTATTGGAACATTTATATCCTTTTATTTTCCTTGTGTATATAAAAAATATATCTTTATTTCTATGGAATTAATAAATCATATGTTTCTCTTTATTTAGAATAAAATAATTACTTCTGAAACTCAAACGCCCTTCAATGTTTTCTTATTTCCATACCATTTCTTATATGGCTTCATCTCTTATTTTGAACATAATAACCCTCTCTTTTATTTATAATATCATTTTATCGCTACTTCTTTACAAAACATATTTGGAAGGTCTTATTCAATTATAATTGTTACAGTCATGTTATTGATAATTAGATTTCTTATCTCTAATACTCCATTTTTCTTAGTAGTTATTACTACTGAAACATGGTTCTTTATCCTAGTTTTCTTGTGATAATCTTATATTTGGATATTCATGAACTCTATTCCATTATCTTTTTGGATCTTATATATTTTTAGACCTACCATCTTTTCAACATTTTATCATTAACTTATTTGGAAACAAAACACCTTAGACTTGTGGGCGTTGACTGAAACTCATAACATTTTACTAGAGTCATCAATTAATAGAACAAAATATCTCCTCCCATCAATAGAGCTTGGTGAAATTAGTCCTCACACATCAATATTCACCAATTCAACAAATTTTTTTGGTTATTTCCATTTTTTATATGTCATTAAAATGATCTTCCCTTGTTGAAAAGAATCACATGTATGGGTATGGTCATGTGATAACATTGGACAGTCTCAAGAAGCATCACATTTCACCAGATCATCCAATATCTTATGGAAAAAATGTGCACAAAATTTATTACATAACCTTTTTTCTTCATCCTTGGAAAAAACACATATCTTTTTCTCCAAATATAATGTAGATAGTACCCTCAATTTTTCATTATGAAACCACAACACATTCTCTTCCTTTGAGGATACAAATCTTCTTAGGAAAGCATATAACATGTCTTTAGTCACATATTTGATTGACACTATGAAATTTGTGGCCAATAATTTTAAAAACTAATACATCATCATGTCTCATTTAGTTACCCCCAAATTTGGCTTTTCCTCAGCCAATAACATTCAGGCCTTCATCATTTCAAAAAATAACAAAACCTTCCTTGTAAATTATTCATGTAATAATATAATTATTTCATATATAATGGGATGTACATACACTCTCAAATATCCATATACTATAATGATGTGATTCTTTAAGTGAAATCTCTATAACCACTTCCTGCTCATCTCTTTTTATTTTTCATCCATGTTTTTGACATCATACCCGGTATGGATAAATAATATTGTCCTTATGTAACATCCCAAGGTTTTCTAAAAATAAATTGAAAATGCTTGGAATTTTGTTTAAGGTATATATTTATAAGTATTCTTTAAACATAATTTGATTTATTCTTTGATTTGAATTTCAAGAAACTGTCATCTACAATTGGGTTCAGTATGTTATTTAGAGTCTGATGAAACAAACTTTTTTTTGGTGAATAGTAACATGCCCTTATGAATAGTAATATGAATAGTACTATGAATAGTAATATGACCTCATGAATAGTAAATATTATTATTATTTTATTTTCCCATGGCAATAGGATAATGGGATCTTAATTAATTTTCCAATGTCACATGAAACTAGTTGCACTTAAATATTGTTATTTTTCGAATTAATTGTGACCTTATTTAAAAATTAAATTAATAATATTTAGAAAATTATTTTTGAAAAATGGAGTTCATTTTTGAATTCTACACATCGAAAAATGGTTGGGGTAAATTTTTGGTATTTTTCTGAAACTCTTGAATTTTCGGTGAATAGTGAAATACGGTAAAATACCGTATAATCAATTTATCAGTAAAAATGCACTATTTATGAAATCATAAGTGATGAAAGGCCACTTTCCTCGAACTCACTTGATATTTTCACTAATTAAGGCCACTTGATTTGAGATTATTCATAGTCTTGATAAAAATATTATAATAATAATTAAAATAATCTAAAATACCTCCCCTCCTCCACTATAAATATCACACTCACTCCCCTCTTCCTCTCACACCTCTCAAGCCTTAAGCATTGTCTAATTTCTTCCAAATTCCCTCCCCAATCTTCTTCCCCACGTCCTAGAGCTGCTGGTCTCACCAAAAGACCATAATCAAAGCCCTTAAGAAGGATCTCAAGGAGAAGAGATCAAGAGGTAAACATCCTCTTTCATTTTCATTCTTTCCTTCCATTTTATGTTATTCTCTTCTTTTCCCTTTGTCTTTTGTTGGGATATTTCATTAAATATTTCCCCTTACTGTCCAAATTTTTTATCATTGATGAGATATTCCATTCCTTTCATCAATCTTGTTTTTATGAAATTTTAAGAGGCGTCGTTAGGCTGCCGAATTTTTGTAAGAAATTTCTCATGTTTTCTTCATTTCAAGATTCCCTTCTCTTCTTTCTTCACCCCCTCTTATCCAAGAGGCATGAAATCTCCATAATCATGTATATTCTGGATGTTTTCATGTTTATGGAAAATTCCAAGTCATTATTCCTCTCCTCTCTCACTTTTTTAAAGAATCAAAAAACATTGTCCATTTGTGTCGAATTACCGATATCGTGGACGATGTATTTTCAATCTCCATTAATTCTTTCAAGTCTGGTCATGAAACCATTTATATGGTTGAACAAGGTTATAATATATGTTTTATGAATCATATAAAGTTCTGGAATTCTTTTGTACTCATGATTCAAATTTATAAGACTAAATGAAGTTGTAATTTTCAAAGAACCACTTAAATGATCTAAACAAACATAATTAATGTTTTAACATATTAATCATCATCATATAAAGCATCAAAGTGATAAATGGTATAAATTATGGTACTGGAAATATGTAGATACTACTCCATTCCAATTCTAGATTTTCACTTCCAATCAACAAGAACGATTCATCATGAATCGATCGTGAACATCACAAAAGAACTTACCCAAAATAATGCAAGGAACAAAATACTAACAATTAAGGGGTGAAATGATGTTATGAAATGACCATATATGATGTTATAAACATGAAAATGTTTCTGTAAAATACTAATAACACTCTTTTAACCATTATACAGGAGGTTTTAACAAGTTTTAAGTAAGACAAGATTAAGCTAAGTGTTTCTTCATCTCACTTCCATTTTTGTGAGATATTCCGTAATCACTATTTTTACTTTGTATGGTGTATGTATACGGCCCATTTTTGTCTCATATCATGAATATATTTATTTTTATGATATTGAATTTATCATTTTTAAAACCATTAATTTTGGTTCATACAAATCAATTGATTACAAAGTTGTAAGGGGTTCCTCGTCTCACTTTCATTTTTGTGAAATTTTAGTCATTCACCGCTTATTTCTTGTATGCGGAATATGTGTACTATCATTTGAAATATATAATAGCATGATTCTCTTTAAATTCATGTTATTCAATTATCCAATTGATATTTATTATGTTCTGATCATATGATTCGACCGATCACATTGTTGTAAGGGAATTCTTAACCCGATTTCCATTCTTTGGGTAAACCTTCTACTTTATAATTTAGGTTCTATTTAAATTTTTTGTGTGATGGGTTCTGTTTATATTATGTTTCATTATGTGTATTTACAGAGTATATACATATTCCATCCACTATATTAAGTCTCACTTCAAGTATATGATGTTTATAAGGGACTTTTCTTCTAAAATCCTCTTTTAAAATTCTGTTTTATAAGATTCAAAGGCAATGTTTTTATGCTATTGTTTATGTTGTATGATTATGTTTTGGTTATTGGGAATTGATTATGATGAAGGGTGGGACCTATATTTCCCTCCAATGCATTGGGTATGAGTAAGTTGGAGGTCGGCCGTATGGTTACTCCAAGTGCAACTGTGATGGTTACACAAAGTAAGGTAGCCGTGAGGGTTACAAATTTTAAGGTAGCCAACATGGTTACAAGATTATGTAAGTAATTCCCCAATATACCTATATGATTATAATTATGTTTGTTTGGATCTTTTTTAAATCTCATGTTACACAAAGTAAGATTTTATGGGTGTAAAGCATGTATTTTGAAAATGTTTTCATATGTCATGTGTATTCATGGACTAATGTGATTTTTCCTTCTTTATCATACCTTACTGAGCTTTTGTGCTCATCCCAAGTTTTTAAATGATTTTTCACAGGTTAATGGATAAATAATACAAGGAAGGAAGACATGTTAAATGTTGAAGAATTGTCAAGGAGTCTTGTTTTTTGTTTTATTGTTTTATATTCTGAGGAAATTGGAAATTGATTTTATGGTATCCACTATGTAACAATGTGTAATGTTATGAATGTTTTGTCTTAATTCTCTAAAGCTCTAAACTTGAAAAGATCCTCAATGTATAATGAAGTGTTTTCTTGAATAAATTCAAGATTATGTATGAAATAAGTGCAGGTCCTTATAGTTGGTATCGGATGTCGGTTTAGACAACTTTAGGGATTAGGAGTTCTTGTGAGACACGTGATTAGTCCCTATATCTATTATTTCAGTTAAATACTTGTTTTATAACATTTTTTTCAGGTCAAGTAAATTCGGTTACGAATGGAAGGAGAAGGATCTCAAACGACATTCCTATCTCTTCCTGATGACATGCTTGCAATAATTATTGCAAAGTCATCTTCGGATGATTGTGAATTTTTTTCTAGCATACAACTCACTTGCAAGCAGTTTTTTGAGATATCAAACACCTCCTCTATACCTATTTATCATCGTGGATCATGGGTTGTTTTTAGACAAATACTATTTTCACAATATTCACATAATTTCAAGAAAGGTAAATATTATCAAGGTATTTTCAAATATTTTACCTTATCACAAGAATTTGAAGCATATTATGATTTTAAAAATGGTGTTGAGGAAGGAGACCCTTGTGAAACCTATTTATATTTGCTTTTAAACTATAGTCTCATATCACATACTTATGGTATTTTAAAAGGACCAATAATATAAAGTTTCAACTCAATTTCGGTCAGAGTATTTTATAGAAATCATGTTTTATCAGATGTTTTGGAATTATATGTCATACATGATTATTTTCCAAAACTGTTTTTCTGTGAACACCCATACGACCCATGTTGTACGAGGTGTATTTGGATGGAGGAAGCAAATGATTTTGAAGGATCTCTAAATCATTGTTGTAATGCATGGGACTTCTACCTACGTGAACAAGATGACGATGAAACCGAGTGGACACCTTGATCAAGGTACCCTTAGTTGTTCAATAAGTAAATAAAATTGCGAGGACGCAATTTCAAGAATGTGGGGATAATGTAACATCCCAAGGTTTTCTAAAAATAAATTGAAAATTCTTGGAATTTTGTTTAAGGTATATATTTATAAGTATTCTTTAAACATAATTTTATTTATTCTATGATTTGAATTTCAAGAAACTGTCATCTACAATTGGGTTCAGTATGTTATTTAGAGTCTGATGAAACAAACTTTTTTTGGTGAATAGTAACATGCCCTTATGAATAGTAATATGAATAGTAATATGACCTCATGAATAGTAAATATTATTATTATTTTATTTTCCCATGGAAATTGGATAATGGGATCTTAATTAATTTTCCAATGTCACATGAAACTAGTTGCACTTAAATATTGTTATTTTTCGAATTAATTGTGACCTTATTTAAAAATTAAATTAATAATATTTAGAAAATTATTTTTGAAAAATGGAGTTCATTTTTGAATTCTACACATCGAAAAATGGTTGGGGTAAATTTTTGGTATTTTTCTGAAACTCTTGAATTTTCAGTGAATAGTGAAATACGGTAAAATACGGTATAATCAATTTATCAGTAAAAATGCACTATTTATGACATCATAATTGATGAAAGGCCACTTGCCTCTAACTCACTTGATATTTTCACTAATTAAGGCCACATGATTTGAGATTATTCATAGTCTTGATAAAAATATTATAATAATAATTAAAATAATCTAAAATACCTCCCCTCCTCCACTATAAATGTCACCCTCACTCCCCTCTTCCTCTCACACCTCTCAAACCTTAAGAATTGTCTAATTTCTGCCAAATTCCTTCCCCAATCTTCTTCCCCACGTCCTAGAGCTGCTGGTCTCACCAAAAGACCATAATCAAAGCCCTTAAGAAGGATCTCAAGGAGAAGAGATCAAGAGGTAAACATCCTCTTTCATTTTCATTCTTTCCTTCCATTTTATGTTATTCTCTTCCTTTCCCTTTGTCTTTTGTAGGGATATTTCATTAAATATATCCCCTTACTGTCCAAGTTTTGTATTATTGATGAGATATTCCATTCCTCTCATCAATCTTGTTTTTATGAAATTTTAAGAGGCGCCGTTAGGCTGCCGAATTTTTGTAAGAAATTTCTCATGTTTTCTTCATTTCAAGATTCCCTTCTCTTCTTTCTTCACCCCCTCTTATCAAAGAGGCATGAAATCTCCAGAATCATGTATCTTCTGGATGTTTTCATGTTTATGAAAAATTCCAAATCATTATTCCTCTCCTCTATCACTTTTTTAAAGAATCAAAAAACATTGTCCATTTGTGTCGAATTACCGATATCGTGGACGATGTATTTTCAATCTCCATTAATTCTTTCAAGTCTGGTCATGAAACCATTTATATGGTTGAACCAGGTTATAATATATTTTTTATGAATCATATAAGGTTCTGTAATTCTTTTGTACTCATGATTGAAATTTATAATACTAAATGAAGTTGTAATTATCAAAGAACCACTTAAATGATCTAAACAAACATAATTAATGTTTTAACTTATTAATAATCATCATATAAAGCATCAAATTGACAAATGGTATAAATTATGGTACTGGAAATATGTAGATACTACTCCATTCCAATTCTGTAGTTTCACTTCCAATCAACAAGAACGATTCATCATGAACCGATCGTGAAAATCACAAAAGAACTCACCCAAAATAATGCAAGGAACAAAATACTAACAATTAAGGGGTGAAATGAGGTTATGAAATGACCATATAAGATGTTATAAACATGAAACTGTTTCTGTAAAATAATAATAACACTCTTTTAACCATTATACAAGAGTTTTTAACAAGTTTGAAGTAAGACAAGATTGAGGTAAGGGTTTCTTCATCTCACTTCCATTTTTGTGAGATATTCCGTAATCACTATTTTTACTTTGTATGGTGTATGTATACTGCCCATTTTTGTCTCATATCATGAATATATTTATTTTTTGATATTCAATTTATCATTTTGACAACCATTAATTTTGGGTCATACAAATCAATTGATTACAAAGTTGTAAGGGGTTCCTCGTCTCACTTTCATTTTTGTGAGATTTTAGTCATTCGCCGCTTATTTCTTGTATGCGGAATATGTGTACTGTCATTTTATATATATAATAGCATGATTCTCTTTAAATTCATGTTATTAAATTATCCAATTGATATTTATAATGTTCTGGTCATATGATTCGACCGATCACATTGTTGTAAGGGAATTCTTAACCCGATTTCCATTCTTTGGGTTAACCTTCTACATTATAATTTATGTTCTATTTAAATTGTTTGTGTGATGGGTTATGTTTATATTATGTTTCATTATGTGTATTTACAGAGTATATACATATTCCATCCACTATATTAAGTCTTACTTCATGTATATGATGTTTATAATGGACTTTTCTTCTAAAATCCTCTTTTAAAATTCTGTTTTATAAGATTCAAAGGCAATGTTTTTATGCTATTGTTTATGTTGTATGATTATGTTTTGGTTATTGAGAATTGTTTATGATGAAGGGTGGGACCTATATTTCCCTCCAATGCAATGGGTATGAGTAAGTTGGAGGTCGGTCGTATGGTTACTCCAAGTGTAACTGTGATGGTAACACAAAGTAAGGTAGCCGTGAGGGTTACAAATTTTAAGGTAGCCAAGATGGTTACAAGATTATGTAAGTAATGCCCCAATATACCTCTATGATTATAATTATGTTTGTGTGGATCTTGTGTAAATCTCATGTTACACAAAGTAAGATTTTATGGGTGTAAAGCATGTATTTGGAAAATGTTTTCATATGTCATGTGTATTCATGGACTAATGTGATTTTTCCTTCTTTTTCATACCTTACTGAGCTCTTGTGCTCATCCCAAGTTTTTAAATGATTTTTCACAGGTTAATGGATAAATAATACAAGGAAGGAAGACATGTTAAATGTTGAAGAATTGTCAAGGAGTCTTGTTTTTTGTTTTAATGTTTTATATTCTGAGGAAAATGGAAATTGATTTTATGGTATCCACTATGTAACAATGTGTAATGTTATGAATGTTTTGTCTTAATTATCTAAAGCTCTAAACTTGAAATGATCCTCAATGTATAATGAAGTGTTTTCATGAATAAATTCAAGATTATGTATGAAATAAGTGCGGGTCCTTATAGTTGGTGTCAGAGGTCGGTTTAGATAACTTTAGGGATTAGGAGTTCTTGTGAGACACGTGATTAGTCCCTATATCTATTATTTCAGTTAAATCCTTGTTTTATAACTTTTTTTTCAGGTCAAGTAAATTCGGTTATGAATGGAAGGAGAAGGATCTCAAATTACATTCCTATCTCTTCCTGATGACATGCTTACAATAATTATTGCAAAGTCATCTTCGGATGATTGTGAATCTTTTTCTAGCATACAACTCACTTGCAAGCAGTTTTTTGAGATATCAAACACCTCCTCTATACCTCTTTATCATCGTGAAACATGGGTTTTTTTAGACAAATACTATTTTCACAATATTCACATAATTTCTAGAAAGGTAAATATTATCAAGGTATTTTCAAATATTTTACCTTATCACAAGAATTTGAAGCATATTATGATTTTAAAAATGGTGCTGAGGAAGGAGACCCTTGTGCAACCTATTTATATTTTCTTTTAAACTATAGTCTCATATCACATACTTATGGTATTTTAAAAGGACCAATAATAGAAATTTTCAACTCAATTTCGGTCCGACTATTTTATAGAAATCATTTTTTATCAGATGTTTTGGAATTATATGTCATACATGATTATTTTCCAAAACTGTTTTTCTGTGAACACCCATATGACCCATGTTGTACGAGGTGTATTTGGATGGAGGAAGCAAATGATTTTGAAGGATCTCTAAATCATTGTTGTAATGCATGGTACTTCTACCTACGTGAACAAGATGACGATGAAACCGAGTGGACACCTTGATCAAGGTACCCTTAGTTGTTTAATAAGTAAATAAAATTGCGAGGACGCAATTTCAAGAAGGTGGGGATAATGTAACATCCCAAGGTTTTCTAAAAATAAATTGAAAATGCTTGGAATTTTGTTTAAGGTATATATTTATAAGTATTCTTTAAAAATAATTTTATTTATTCTATGATTTGAATTTCAAGAAACAGTCATCTACAATTGGGTTCAGTATGTTATTTAGAGTCTGATGAAACAAACTTTTTTTGGTGAATAGTAACATGCCCTTATGAATAGTAATATGAATAGTAATATGACCTCATGAATAGTAAATATTATTATTATTTTATTTTCCCATGGAAATTGGATAATGGGATCTTAATTAATTTTCCAATGTCACATGAAACTAGTTGCACTTAAATATTGTTATTTTCTGAAAATAATTGTGACCTTATTTAAAAATTAAATTAATAATATTTAGAAAATTATTTTTTAAAAATGGAGTTCATTTTTGAATTCTACACATCGAAAAATGGTTGGGGTAAATTTTTGGTATTTTTCTGAAACTCTAGAATTTTCGGTGAATAGTGAAATACAGTAAAATACCGTATAATCAATTTATCAGTAAAAATGCACTATTTATGACATCGTAAGTGATGAAAGGCCACTTGCCTCTAACTCACTTGATATTTTCACTAATTAAGGCCACTTGATTTGAGATTATTCATAGTCTTGATAAAAATATTATAATAATAATTAAAATAATCTAAAATACCTCCCCTCCTCCACTATAAATATCACCCTCAGTCCCCTCTTCCTCTCACACCTATCATGCCTTAATCATTGTCTAATTTCTGCCAAAGTCCCTCCCCAATCTTCTTCCCCACGTCCTAGAGCTACTGGTCTCACCAAAAGACCCTAATCAAAGCCCTTAAGAAGGATCTCAAGGAGAAGAGATCAAGAGGTAAACATCCTCTTTCATTTTCATTCTTTCCTTCCATTTTATGTTATTCTCTTCCTTTCCCTTTGCCTTTTGTTGGGATATTTCATTAAATATTTCCCCTTACTGTCCAAATTTTGTATAATTGATGAGATATTCCATTCCTCTCATCAATCTTGTTTTTATGAAATTTTAAGAGGCGCTGTTAGGCTGCCGAATTTTTGTATGAAATTTCTCATGTTTTCTTCATTTCAAGATTCCCTTCTCTTCTTTCTTCACCCCCTCTTATCCAAGAGGCATGAAATCTCCAGAATCATGTATATTCTGGATGTTTTCATGTTTATGGAAAATTCCAAATCATTATTCCTCTCCTCTCTCACTTTTTTAAAGAATCAAAAAACATTGTCCATTTGTGTTGAATTACCGATATCGTGGACGATGTATTTTCAATCTATATTAATTCTTTCAAGTCTGGTCATGAAACCATTTATATGGTTGAACCAGGTAATAATATATGTTTTATGAATCATATAAGGTTCGGGAATTATTTTGTACTCATGATTCAAATTTATAAGACTAAATGAAGTTGTAATTATCAAAGAACCACTTAAATGATCTAAACAAACATAATTAATGTTTTAACTTATTAATCATCATCATATAAAGAATCAAAGTGATAAATGGTATAAATTATGGTACTGGAAATATGTAGATACTACTCTATTCCAATTATGGAGTTTCACTTCCAATCAACAAGAACGATTCATCATGAACCGATCGTGAAAATCACAAAAGAACTCACCCAAAATAATGCAAGGAACAAAATACTAACAATTAAGGGGTGAAATGAGGTTATGAAATGACCATATAAGATGTTATAAACATGAAAATGTTTCTGTAAAATACTAATAACACTATTTTAACCATTATACAGGAGGTTTTAACAAGTTTGAAGTAAGACAAGATTAAGGTAAGGGTTTCTTCATCTCACTTCCATTTTTGTGAGATATTCCGTAATCACTATTTTTACTTTGTATAGTGTATGTATACTGCCCATTTTTGTCTCATATCATGAATATATTTATTTTTATGATATTCAATTTATCATTTTTACAACCATTAATTTTGGGTCCTACAAATCAATTGATTACAAAGTTGTAAGGGGTTCCTCGTCTCACTTTCATTTTTGTGAGATTTTAGTCATTCACCGCTTATTTCTTGTATGAGGAATATGTGTACTGTCATTTGATATATATAATAGCATGATTCTCTTTAAATTCATGTTATTCAATTATCCAATTGATATTTATTATGTTCTGGTGATATGATTCGACCGATCACATTGTTGTAAGGGAATTCTTAACCCGATTTCCATTCTTTGGGTTAACCTTCTACTTTATAATTTATGTTCTATTTAAATTGTTTGTGTGCTGGGTTCTGTTTATATTATGTTTCATTATGTGTATTTATAGAGTATATACATATTCCATCCACTCTATTAAGTCTCACTTCAAGTATATTATGTTTATAAGGGACTTTTCTGCTAAAATCCTCTTTTAAAATTCTATTTTATAAGATTCAAAGGCAATGTTTTTGTGCTATTGATTATGTTGTATGATTGTGTTTTGGTTATTGTGCATTGTTTATGATGAAGGGTGGGACCTATATTTCCCTCCAATGCATTGGGTATGAGTAAGTTGGAGGTCGGTCGTATGGTTACTCCAAGTGTAACTGTGATGGTTACACAAAGTAAGGTAGCCACGAGGGTTACAAATTTTAAGGTAGCCAAGATGGTTACAAGATTATGTAAGTAATTCGCCAATATACCTCTATGATTATAATTATTTTTGTGTGGTTCTTGTGTAAATCTCATGTTACACAAAGTAAGCTTTTATGGGTTTAAAGCATGTATTTTGAAAATGTTTTCATATGTCATGTGTATTCATGGACTAATGTGATTTTTCCTTCTTTTTCATACCTTACTGAGCTTTTGTGCTCATCCCATGTTTTTAAATGATTTTTAACAGGTTAATGGATAAATAATACAAGGAAGGAAGACATGTTAAATGTTGAAGAATTGTCAAGGAGTCTTGTTTTGTGATTTAATGTTTTATATTCTGAGGAAAATGGAAATTGATTTTATGGTATCCACTATGTAACAATGTGTATTGTTATGAATGTTTTGTCTTAATTCTCTAAAGCTATAAACTTGAAAAGATCCTCAATGTATAATGAAGTGTTTTCTTGAATAAATTCAAGATTATGTATGAAATAAGTGCGGGTCCTTATACCTTATTTGATGAATGATAGACAAAAATCATATAGAAATTATTAAAATTAATTTTTTATTTTCATCATATTTGATGATATATTTATTTATAGCTTATGAAAAATTATAGTCTATTTCGGAACATTCATCAACATTGTTGATGAGAAATATCATTCCATGTGTATAAATCCTCTACACCTAAAATAGTGACCAAATAATGATATCCTAGAATATTTAGGTCTCCAAGGATTCCTCTATTGTTATTATTCCCTTTATTACCTCTTGGATGTGGAACAATCATTTTTTGAGTTTCCCATCATCAAACAACAATAACATCTATTGTGGGGTGAATTTCTCTATGTCACTACTACAATACTGGTTTTTCTTAGGGATCTATGAATCGTATGGTTATTATTTTATCCAATTCAATATTAACTCTCAAATTAGGTGCTTGTGTTATGAGTTCAACCATTATGGATTTCTATTTTCATTCAATCCTAATACCAACAATAACATTTGGATCCATCGTTTTCCTCTCCTGACATTCCTTTTTTTTCAATAGATAATTCAACTCTACTTTTCCATTTAATATATCCTTTGCAATCTTATTTTATAGATTCAATAGTTTCTACATATCTTTCAATTTCCTTCACAAGATAAAAACCTACTTATCAATATTTTAGGTGTGTTTTTCTTGATCATTCACTTTATTATTCAGATCACTGATCACCTTTTTAGATTTTTAAACATTGAGATATTACTCACCGATAATATCAGAGTTCCTTGGTTTTAAGGACCTAATCATTTTAATTGTATCCATAATCATAGATATCTCATATTCATTATCATGCATAATGATTTTGGATTCTTGTACTACCTTGTTGGATTTCCTTGTTTTGGATCTCCAAATGTTTATCTTTTCAATTGAATCTTTAAATTTGACCTGAAGGTGAACACATCCTTTGACTAATACATCATATTTTTTGCTTTCTTCACCAGTTTTTATATTTCATAAAAATTTCAACATCACATTTAATTCATGTTTCTTGCACTCCTCCAACTCATATGCCTCATATTCTTCTGAACTATCATCTTATTATGAATGATTATTATTCTTTTTAATTGAATTTTTCTTAAACTTTTCTGTACCTTTCATGTAGTATGAATAATTCTTCAATAGAATTTCAATTTCATAGTAACCATTATCTTTAAAATTCTTAGGTCACCTCCCTGGATGATGTTCAACCATTATACATAAAAATCAAGCAAGTATGAGTTAGCTTGTTAAATTTTTTTTCCACTTTGTAAATGAGTTGAAAATAATAACATGACTTGAGATTTCTTTTCTCCATCATGTCCATACTAAATAGTGATCATATTAATGGCCTTAAATTTCACTTTGGTATAATTCCATCTTACGAAAAACTTATTAGAATCATTCTAATCTCATATGAAACAACATTATTCTGAAAGCTGTCTGATTTAAGATTCTTTAGATATTTATCTTCCAATATAGAAATGTTTAGATTAAATCGAGGAGGAACTATTATCATGATGTTATTGAAAATATTTACTTATTCAATAATTCATCCATTTTCATACATGTCTTCTATAAAAATATCTAGTCGGTGAAATATTACATCAAAGGACTCATTATAGTGCATTCTGAGATCCTCAGACCTGTTCCATAAAACCTGTACCTTTTTTTCTCTGACGTTTGAGTCTCCATCATAAATATTTAGAAAATACCATTTGTTAAATTAAATATCATTACCTTTATTTATATTTCATTTAATATACATTTCACTAAATCATTTATTCTATTGGTATTAGCATCCAATTCCCTTTTATAATCTTCTCATAATGTACCATTGTCGATAATGCAAAAAATTCCACAAATCGATTTTGTAATGTTATCTTTTCCTAAATATATAAAGTAGTTCCCCATCTGATTCTTCAATAATTGAAAATTCATTCCATAAAATATAAAAATCCCTTTCATATTTAAAAACTCCATTGAAACTCTTAATAAATAAATATTGATATTAACATTGTTATCTAATACTAATTGTTTTCCTAACAAGGTTAAATACAGTGAGAGGGGGTTATTTAGGGTATGACATATCAACACAACTACCCATTTCTATCTAATTTCATAATTGAAATGAACACTATTCTCTCTGTTCCCTATCGTTATATATGAACAGAAATGAAAGGATGTGTGAGACACATCAATTTTACTTGGTTCGCCCTTATAGGGATACGTTCAATGAGATATAAAATAGACATGTGCTGAAGTATTAAATCCACTAAGTCTCACTACCGAAATAAGGTTCTGAAGAAATCACTTATAAGCCCAATCTCGATATATTTAGAATGTTTGGGATAAATCACTACATCATCAGTGTCACCCCCTCATTCACCCTTTTAATATCTCACTACCGATAGAAGGGATCACCTTCTTCCACATTCTTTTATCTCTTCAATAGAAATTTATCACACACAAAGGCATTTTAGGCGAGATCACTTATATGGGATGTTTAGAAAGTGTGAATTGTATATTCACATAGTTTCTTTTCACGGTCGTATTGTCTCTAATGATGGAATTATAGTTGATACAATGAAGACTAAGGAAGATCAAGAATATCTTACACCAATGGACATAACCAAGGTACATAGATTTATTGGATTAGCAAATTATTTTCAGTGTTTTGTTCAGAACATTTCATGATTAGGCAACCTGTTAACTATGTTTACTTGTAAGGGGGTTAAGGTTATATATACAAAAGAATGTGAAAATTGTTCTGTGTATTTAAAGAAGAGGTTTTTGAATTATCCAATCATATATCTCCAATAAAAAAATTTTGGTTTTGTGATATATAGTAATACATATAATAAAAGACCTTGTTGTGTCGTTATATATAATTATATAATTATATCATGGCTCTGTTCTCACCCGGAGAGCTCCCTTGAGCACCTTTGTTCTTACCCTAGGGTTTCTTCCCCTCTCACGATGGAGTGATTTTCAGACGCCATTTCCGTCTTCCTTTTTGATACTTCTTCTACCTTTCAGTTCATCCTCAAGCTCTTCCTCTAGGGTTTCTCTATCATCTTTAATGATCTGGTTTTATAACTCGCTTCCTTGACTATGAATCATAGCCACTCTACTAACCGGACCCACCAAACTGGACTCCATTTTTTGTTCTTTCTCAGTGTTCTTCATAGTGGTTTGGGATGTTCGGGGGTTAGTGGTTATGATTCCTTGTTAAGGCTTAGCTTCTTGTACCATTCTTCTATTTTCTTATGATGATCTATTTTTCAATTTGGTCTTCCCTACAAAACATGGATCTCTGTTCTACTGCACTTCCACTCAACTCTGATCTGGCTCCAATACCCAACACTCATGTCTGATTTGGCCTAGTGTGTTCGTTCTGATTGATCATTGGGATGTGTTGTTCTAGTGATCGAAGACATTTCAAGAGCCAATTAAGCACGGGGTTTTCATTTTTTTCTATTTTCTAGTTGTCTCTCTGGACTTGTTCGTCTCCAGATGGATTGGTAAAAGAGGAAAGGTTATTTTTTCAGATTATTTAATTCATATTTTGTGGTTTTTCTTTGATAATAGGGTTCTCAATGTCGATGAAAATTGATTCTGGTGGTTTTTGGTGGCTGTCAATGTTGTTTTGGTGTTTTTCAGTGGTGAGGTTCTCCGGAAACTACTATTAAATGTGATGGTGGTGGGCCTCATTACTCTGATCGTTGGCATGGTTATGGATTCCTATTCGATTCAAAGGTGATAAGATGATGTAATTTTTGATGTTGTTTCCAATTATCATGGTTTGAAGCTTCAATAGGATGATGATTTGTGGGTTCCACCGGAATCTATGGATCCTGCGAATTTTTAGTGTGGATGGAAGATAATTGTAATAATTGTCTATGATGTGGTTTTATAGATGATTATGATACGTGTTAGGGAGCATGAATCAAGGAACATTCTATCCAAAGCTGTTTAGGTGGTGCAGGGATCATGCAGTATTTTAAAATATTGAATTTTTGGTTTTACGTCTTTGGTTTTGAATAGTGAATTTGGTTTAATGTCAATTTTCGATTTCGTTTTGTTTTTCAAAATGTACAGTTACCATTTATCCTCAAAATAGATTTTTGAAAATACAAAAATATGGATTTAGAAATAGAGTTATAACCTATGCATCATGGTAGTCAAAACTCATAATTTGAATAGTCCAACTCATGGTCTTAAGTTAGAAACTATAATCTTTCCTCTAAATATATAGATACATATTATCTATGTTGGAAGACATGAGATATATAAATATCACAAGAGCGTGAAATAAATCATCGAATATAAATAACTCAACATGAATCAAAGGCGATAGATCTAGTTTCTAAAGGATTATGATTTTTAATACACTATCACACTATGAAGGAAAATAAAGTAGTTGATGCATTAACTATGAAGGATCATCCAGTTCAAAAAATGAGAATTAAAGAGGATAATATATATATTTATATTTAGAGAAAATGGATATTGAAATTATCAATGAAGGTGAAACATATCTACTTTTTCAATTGATTTCCAAAACATATTTATTAGATGGGATTAAATGTTATCATCCTGATGGTGAGAATATTCAAATGAAATTAGAGTTGTGAATGATTGTGTGATGGATAAACTCATGTATGAAAATGTAATTATGAAATTCTGGAGGAGGCTAGGTGTTCCCTATATCACTGAGTTAAAAAGATAGTATATGGATTATTCTAATAGATCGAATTTCTCTATACACCAAGGTAGCACTAATATGTATAGATATCTGATTGAACATTTCTGGTGTGATAATATGAAGATGTAAATTGCTTCTTATGTATCAAGATGTTTAGTCTATCAACTGGTCAAGGGTAAAAAAATTGTCATACAGGAGTCTTGTAACCTCTTCATATTCCTACATGTAAATGGGATAATAACTTTATGGATTTTGTCACTAGATTTCCCAAAATAACAATAAATACTGATGAAGTATGGGTAATTTTTTATCAACATACCAAATATCCATATTTCTTCACTATAAGGGAATATTTTCCACTGTAATGGCTTAAACAACTCAATATCAATGAGTTTTTAAGACTTCATAGAGGAGCTATCTCAATTATGTCTACTTGTGTTCCAATATTTACATCAAAATTATGGAAAAGTGTTAAGAAATATTTGTTTACTGAGCTTTATTGGTGAAAATATTATCACCTTCAAACTAATGGGATGTCAGAAAAGACAATACAAACAATATAAGACATATTGGGATCTTAGTAACATTATTTCAAGGTGTGTGGGATCGTTATTTACCTCTGGTATTGTTTTCCAACAATAAGAGTTTCCATTACAACATTCAAATGTCACCATATAAAGCATTATACAAAAATAGATGGCACACACCAAAATTTTGGGATAATGTTGCTGAAAGGAAGCTTATTGGCATAGATCGTGTGTGGGAAACAAAAACCATATTAATGACTTTTAAAACCCATATCAAATAATCTCAAAGAAGGAAAATGGATAGGTCTATAATTACAGGAAGGATTAGGAATTTCAAGTGGGAGGTCATGATTTCTTGAAATTATCTCATTTGAAATGTGTTATATGATTTGTGAAGAGGGACACTGAGACCCATGTAAATTTTTCCTCTTAAAATTATAGATAGAGTTAGAGTTATAGCTTATAATTTGGAAATGACTCCTAGACATTATAAATTACACACTGTGTTCTACTTCTCATTGTTAAGAATGTACATGTCAAACCCAATGCATGACCTCACTTCTGAAGGAATAAATTTGGAACATAATTAATCTTTTTGTGAAAAGCCTATATTTATTTTGGACACTAAATGAAAATTGTTGAGGAATCAGACTACTCGGCTAGTCATGTTAACTTGGAAAATCATAAAATTGGAGAGGCAATGTGGGAGCATGAAGAACTTATGATAAAGAACTAACCAAATATTTTTATGATGTATGATTCTGGAATTTGGAAGACGAAAGTTGTAAAGTATGGGAGAATGTGACACCCTAAGGATTTAAAAATAAATTTAATGTATAATGTAATGGGAAAACACTATGTATCTCTGATACAACACTTTTTGTTACTTCTATTTATACAGGATGATTATTACATATCCATGATTTGTTTTCCACAACTATGATTTTAATTTCGAAAAATAGACAAAGATAGTTGTGAACAATATGAAAATTAGTGTCTGACAGGAACAACTGATTTATAGGTGAATAGTATCTTGACCTTATTGAAAATTAATGTTACCCTTATAAATAGTATTATGATACTTATGAATTGTTAAATATCCCATGAAATTATAAATACAATATATCGATCTTAGAACTTAAATTATGATAAAATTATATCATAGAGTAAGTAAATGAATATTTTAAAAATTAATATTTAAGTGTTTGTGTTTTTCTAAGTCAAAAATATTTAATTATAATAATATTATGATTTAAAATAAATTTTCTTTTCATTAAAAATATTAATAAATCAATAATTTTTGTCTTATGATTTTAGGATAATTTTATGAGACCTTAGTTAATTTTTTGAAGTGTTATAAAATAAGTTATAAATTTAAAACTGTATTTTTCGAAAAAATAAAGACTTTACTAAAAAATAAAGTTCACATATTTAGAAAAAAATTTCCAGAACTAGATTTAAATTATTAATTCTACATTTTCTGAATTTTAAATGTGATTTTTTGTTATTTTTCTGAAATATATAAATTTTTAGTGAATAATATAATACATTAATTTACAGTATCAATACATTATTAGCTATGTAAAATTTTCCTTGAGTCATGGATGATGTATAAAACCTTGGTTAGTACCCAAATAAAATTAATACTATATCTGGTCACTATAATCTACATTATTTATTTTCTTTAGCAAAATTATAAGGTAATGAATAAAAAATGAGAAATCAACCCTCTCCTCTATAAATACCACTCCCACCACCACTTCTCCTCACACCTTTAGAGATTTGATGATTTTCCAATTTTATACTAGTACTCTTCCCAATAACCTCTCATACATCCAAGATCTCTTTGTCACATAAAAATTTCCATAACCATTCCCCTTAAAAAGATGTATTTTGGAGGTACAATCATCATCCTTCTCTTTTTAGTTTCTTTTATTTTATTATTCTCTCCACACACCCTCCTCCCAAATGATTATGAAAAATATACTATAAAAAATATACTATAATGATATCATATTAATGTAATATCCCTACCCAAAATCCAATTCCTCTCTCTCTTTTTAAAAAAATAAAATCATCGCTGGAGAGGTGCTAATTTACAACATTCATAGATGACGATTTATTGTTCTTCAATTTCTCATTCAAGTCTGGTAATGAAAACATTTTAATTATAAAATAATACTCTATAATATGTATTATAACCTTTATTATATTTTTAATGTGAAATATTTACATAATACTAAATGATAAAGCAAAATTAGGTCGTTATGATCAATAATTGTCGTAAAAATGTAAAAGATTGTCACTAAATGTCTTATCTAGTGATTAATCCTAATTCCTTATAATTAAATGACATATATAACCATTTAAACTTTTTTATATTTATAAATATTGTATAAATTCAATTATTTATAACTATACATATTCCAAATGAACATCCAAACTAATATATTAGTATACCGATCATGAAAACCAAGGAAATGAACACTCCCAAGAAAAACAATTTTTTCTTATAACTCATAAAAGAGGCCATAAATAAACATAATAAAAAAATTTAAAATATATGTATATAATGTTCTCAGTTATTTATTTAATTGATTTAATTTTATTATATATGATGTTAATATCTATTTCATAACACATTCATACATAAGGTAACAGTTTCTCCCTGAACATCCTTTTTTCATTCGGGATTACACATTATCTCTTTTTACCGCAAATAAATTCTTAATTATTCTTATATACTACCCATAAATTCTATTTTAATGTTCTATATATGTTTACCAATCATTATACTTAATTATTTTATGGGGAGTTACTAGCTTTATAGGGATCATTCCCAATCCTTCATGATATGCAAGCCAGATTAAAGGGAGCATCTCAATTTCATACCCATTTTCAAGTACCATCCATAATATATTTTAAGCCCCAATTATTTTTCTAAAATCAATAATTTTTTCATGGAAAACTATATTTTTTCATTTTTAGTTTTATACAAACAATTATGTGAAATAGAAATGATTTTTTCAAAAGAACTATTCTTTGCAATGTCTAAATGGTATTTCTCTCAAGAATTCCTTCATGATTTTATCAGGTTGTTTTCATCTATTTAAACACCTATATTGAATTTTATTCTTTATTGAGATTGATATATTATTATTTTCTACTATCATAATTTATTAAATGATTTATGAATGGTATGACTATTGATGTTCTATCTTGATACTACTAATAATTCTACTCATATTGGTTAATGATTATTATTACAGATTGGGGGAATATATTTATATTTCAAAAGTTCATATTTTTTATGTTTATCCAAATTAATATGAGGAATTAATTTAGCATAGAAACTAATAATTGGATCCCATTATAGCCCATTGATTCTTCTATAGGTCTCAAGAGACAAAACAGAATTGGGTTTTGGTCGAGGCCTTACCCTAGTATTTTTAGATATTTGGGCTGAGACCTTGATGATATGTTTTTGCTGTCTCAAATTAAACATTCCATCAATATGATATTATAAATTTATAATCCATGTGATATTTGACTCATTTAATATACATTAGTATGGAACATTCTCATATGACCCATTATGTTGCTTTATTTACTCAGCATTTAATCCTTCTATATTATGCTCAAGTTTATTTTTAAAGGAATGTGTTTTTTGTTATTAAAAATTAATAGTGTTTATGTTAATGATAAATTCTAATATATTTTATAACATTAATAATTATTTTATCTAACCCATTTCTCATGTTTTATTTTTCACCAGGATGCAAATATCAATATTATGGATGACTTGTTGGGATAATCTAGGAGTTATGGGTTTTCCTAATTGAATATCTATACTGTTTTTCATTTAATGATGTATTTTATCAATTTTGTTTGTATATTATTTTACATTTATTTTAAACTATTTTGTTATTTGGGATGTTATTCCTTGTAATCTTACCAATGTATTAAATTATGGCATCGACTCCAAGCAACTAGGGTCAGGGTCCTCGAAAAACGTTAACTATTATGGTAACATGGAATGATAAGTCCCATGAAATAATTACATTAAATTAAACACAAAATATCATGATAATAAATAAATTCATGCTTTTTTCTAGCAACGAGGCTTTATATACACCTTATAAATTAGGATATATGGATAACATAATGTATGTATCAATGAAAAAAAATTGGGACAAAATTACTTACAACTTTGGTACCTTTTGAATCGTAGACCTTATGAAAGAGAGATCCTAATATTAATTATAAAATAAAATTAGTTTTCATTATAATCATAACATAAAAAATTATTGGACAGTCTGTACACCACATAAAGGAAATTGTTTGTGAATATGGATGTGTCTAAAATTATAAAAAGTGAAAAACAAATACTTTACCCCTTTCGTAACATTTAAACTATAAACCCTTTTGAAAGGGATATCCATAAATAAATATGTAAATAACCCTAATATTAATAAAAAATTATGGGTACTATATATATCAAATAATTGATACACATGGTGTATATGGCTTGTGTCTCATACAAAATAATAGTGAGACATAAATCCTTTACTAATTTACTGAATTTTGAAACATAGAACCCATGAAATATAGATCCCAAAATGGATATTTAAATGAACATTATTTTAAGGATATTAATAAAAAAATAACTTATTTTAATTATGTCTGTCACATAAATGAAACATGTGGTCAATATGACTTATGTCTTACAGAAAATAAAAGTGAGACGAAAATCCCTTACTATAATTACTGTCTTCCATTGTAAGGGTAAAAACCTACTATATAAAAAATATAAGTTTATTATATAAATATTAAATTAAAATAAATGTGTGTATAATACCATATATGAGTTAATTATGACCTCATATTGCCTTTTTATTATGAATTCCAGGTTAATGTCACATTTTAAGTAATAACTACTTTGTTTTTTCATGTATGATTTGATATGTTATCTTTGATCCTCATAATATGATCATGGTTAAAAAATCTCTATAATATTTAAAATTATAAAAATATAATATATATTCAGTACACATATAATTTTAATTATCCATAAAATAAAGATATAGAAAATGAAACTCATTTTTCTAGGAGATGGTAGGTCGTACGTTCACATGAACATAGTTCCCATATTCTAATAAGATCAAAAGAAATGTAAATAAAATATTAACATTAAAGAACAATTATTATTTCATATATATCATATAATTTTATTAATACCATCCTTATTTCCTTTCATGTAAATCCTGAGTGAATCACATCAATTCGTGAGGCAGTATTCTGTCATGTACATGAGAATAATTATCATATTTAATCACAATATAATGTAAATTGTTATATATTATATAATAATTCCATATGTATAATAATATCATAAAAATAATACATAAAAAATTAATAAATCATTATAACCCACCTTGAGAGGTATTAATTGAAGAAAAAATGACGTTTGTTTATGGGGTGGTAGTTCTTCATACACACAAATGATGATTACGTTCCCATTTAATGAAAGCGTAGATGGATATTAATCATGACCATGAAATAACAGAATGTAATTATAAGGAATAAAATTATTTTATTATATCAGAATTATCAGAAAAAATATTTCTAGGCATAGTAGTAAATAAAATATAAACACACATTGAAGAATGTGGCCTTTTCTTCGAGTAACCTGCTTAGGATTGCTCCAAATGCCTTACTATGTAGATTTTATGACAAATTTTTTTTATTGTATTAGTTTATGGTGTTAAGAAAGTAATATGGGTAGATATTTTCTAAAATAATGGGTTTTTAAAATTTTTATAGTAGAGGACATAGGGTGCCCTTTTATAAGTGAGGTTTGTGGCTTACTGTTAACTTTTGAAGTGAAAAAGGAGTGCCCACTTTTTATTATTGTAAAATATCCAAAATAAACTCTTTTATATCATAAGATATATATTTTCTAAATATTTATACTAAATTTGGGTTTATAAGTTTTTGGTTCATTTTTATGCATTATCTTTATAGTTAAACACCCCTTGATAAACCCATTTCTACCCTAACCATAATAAATAATTTTTACTATTTTTAATACCTATTAAATAAAAAAAACATAAGAAGAATTTATTATATTATATAATGTATTCTTATTAAAAATATTAAATAAATTTCTAACAATTATATTGATACAATTAGAAATATTTATTTTCAAAAAAACCCTTTAAAGCGATTAGAAAATTGTTTTCAAACAGAAAGTGATCAAAGGTTTACAATGTTTATATAAAAAAATCAATATGAAACTAAATATAATATCTTAAATTGGATTAATATATATATAATTTTAATAATTTTACTACTAAAACAATATTAAAACCATTTTAATATTTTTAAACATTTCAAAAGAAATGACAATTCTATTTAAAAACTTGTATTTTTTACTATTCATTAAGAAATTTATCTTCCCAATAAATCTTAAAAAATTATTCTAAAATAATTTTTTAATGATGGTTAAAATTTTTAAGTTCATTTTTTAAAATAATTATTTTAAAATTGGAATAAATTTGTTTAAAATTTAGTGCACAAAATGAGTCAAAACGTTTTTTTAATAAATATTTTATGTGGAAAATTAGATTTATTAATAACTCTTGTCAAAAAAAAAATACATAAAATGAATGATAACAAATTTTATTGATTATATTTTATAAAAAATTCATTAAAATCAATTTCCAAATGTTTTTTTTAATTTATTGATTTCGAACATATTTTGTGTCTATAAAATAGATTTTTAGAAAGCTATTTCCTTTATTTTCAAAATGTCTTTATTTTCATTTATAATTAATTTGTAAAAAAATAATTAATTTAATATACACATGTAAAATATATATTTTCATAATTTTTTTTAATCCTTATAATACATTCCATGAAAAGGACTAGTTGGTAACTATCATTTTAAATAATAATATTTCAATAATATTTCATATATCATTTAAACATGCTGTTTCATGTAAAACAAGATAAACTTTGTGTTTAGTGTAATGGAAAATATAAGAAACATTAAAATTATTTCAATAAAATTTATAAAATCTTGTGGTGTTACATTCAAAATATATTAGGATTTCTCTAACCACGAACTTACCTAATTTGAGCATAAGAAATCATCTTATGTACCATCTCTTTAAGCTTAGGATAAACTCCTTCGTATCTTATTTTGGGAATCGGATAGCCCCCATTGTATCCATTGAGAACATAAAACATTAACAATTAACTAATTAGTGTGAGGGTTATAATAGACCCACTCATCACATTATAATAGTCCATTCATATATATATGAAAATAGATCATGAAAATAATTATCTTTTCATCCTAACAAAATCCATTAAATAAAAAAACATGTGTCATTAGTATTTAATCATACTAATATAAAACATAAAAAATAATAATAAATATATTATCCTTAAATAACATACCCATTATATCATATGTAACATCAATATATATTGTCATATAGTAATATACCTTTAAAATATAACCCAATTTTATTTGGAAAATACTGTTTGAATTTTCGAATAGCTTTTTTAAAATATAAAAATGCACAAAATATTTAGTGTAGTTTTTTTAAAATATAATTTTATAAAGTAATATATAATGTATTAACCAATGTTGGTGAGAAATTATATTCATTCGAGGAATGTTGAAATAAAAATCCTTTCAAATTTTTTATAAAAATAAAAATGTAATTTATTCAGAAGACCAAATAAAGATTGTTATAAATTTTCTACATAATTTAAAATATGGGTAAAAATGACTTTAATAATTCATTTTTGAATATTTAAAACAGTTTTTAGTCTATTTCAATGAAAATATAGATATGGATGAAAAGATTCTTGAACAAATAGGAAAACAAACTCAGTTTTACTTAAAAAACATTCTTTATATCTCACAAATACTCCAAAAGATGGAAATAAAGAGAAAAAAATATATTTTAAATTTATTAATATAATATAATAAAAAATAAAATATTTTAGAGAGGTATATATATATCTTCATATTCATTAATTTTGCTTCAAAATATTGATAAAAATGAGATTGTAACATACAAACCCTTACATTAAAATGGACATGGTATGTAAGTGATCTAAGGTCATTAATAATAAAGCTATATTTATTATAATTATATAAAAATAATATAAATAATTATAATATCATATATTATACACATGTAACATTTTAACACATATTTATTAAAAAAAATTATTACAATCATTGTTTATGGGTGTTAACAATTTCATTTTTAATGAAAGATTCAATTCTGAAGTTCTGGTAATTCTACTTTGATCACAGTTACATAATATTATAATTGTTAGTATTGATATAAAGATAATATATATTCATTATTTTGATATTTATATTCAGAAAAAATTGGTAGATTAATCAAAATGAAAAATACTTCTCATGGAGACGATACTCCACACATATGCCTAAACACTGTTTTCATTTTCTAATTAAAACAATAAAATAATCATAAATAATGTTTTATCATTTAATAATTATTATAAATTCCTTAAAATAATATATTTTTATTAAATCCATCATTATTTATATTCATGTGTGGTTCAGATGCAAAATGAATCACATCGATGCATGGATGAAGTTGTTCTAATATAAGAACGAGTTATACTTTCATTTCTCATTTAGTGGAATATATGTTTAAAATTGGTCATAAATCATAACAATAACACTTAAATGTATTTATGGAATTGTATTAATAATTTTATTATGGATATAATAGGTATAAAGATGGTGTAGTAATAAATAAAATTGAAAGAGATCAGCTAATGACTATACATCTTCATTGACACAGATCCTTTGACTTACACCATAAAATATTAAGGATGGTATAATAATAAAACCTTGACCAATAAGACCAAATTACATATTTTAAAATGGTATTTTGGAAAATAATGTCCTATATAATATTCTAAAATATTCTGAATAAAATTTTAGAGGATGTTCCATTTTATAATTGAGGGATAGAGAACACTTACAATTAAATAGTATATATAAATATATTTAAAATATTTATCTAGTATAATTCATAAAAATGGAACTGAATTATAATTTAAGAAAATAAATGAGTTTAATATCTCTATATAATAATAAATTGAATTTTTTAATTGTAAATATTACCATTATCACTTTGTTTAACCCCTGGAAAACCCATTTTAACATTAATTGCCGTAACAAATTTTTATTTTTTTATACTATTTAGTATAACTAAAATTCAATGTAGAATCAAAAAAAGTTATGAAAAATATTATTTATAATATATAAATAATTTAAAAATTCAATTTATATAGATATAATAAATTATGTTTAAAATAAACCAGGAAAATCGGATGGAAAAATATTTTCTTGAAAAAAATGAATTTTTATATATAAAAATATTCTCATTCCAAAGAAAAGAATAGTGTAGAATAAAATGACATTTTTAGGATTATTTTTAATACAAATGAACTAATTAAAATATAAAATTAATTCAACATAAATTTTTACAAGATAAATACATGAATAGAAACGTGATATTTCTATCAAATTGATACTTTAACTATTCATATAAAACTTAATCCGTTCATAAAATTCCACAAATAACTGCATCATAAGAGATTTTTTATGTTTTAAAGTCAAAAATTATACTTTTTTAATAAAATATACCTTATTATATTATTATTAATTATTTATAATTTATACATATAAATATAAATTAAAAAAATTTATTGAAAAAGATAGATTTTTGAAACATAAAATGAATTTAATGAATGAAATGTACTTATTTATGATGAATTATTCAATAAATTTTTATTATGTAATTCCTTTATAAATATTTTCTATAATTTGGTTTATCATATTCATACCACCAATTTACTTTAGGCAATAATCATTCTATTAAATCATCATAATTCAATAATATCTCATTTTTAGATTAAACATGATGTTCCATGTAAATAATGAAATAAAATACTTCTAGTTAATTTAAAATGGAATATATATTTATATATATAGTATTGTTGTGTTACACATCCATATTTTTATAATTTACTATAATCTTGAACCATACCATTGGAATTCTGTATTTTAATAAATAATTCAAATCTGGGGAGCACATCCCATGAAATATACAATAGTACATTAAGGTAATCAAATAAAATGATATATAGAATTCAATACATTGGACATCAACCGAATCCAAGGGGAGATAGCCTAAGGAATTAGAAATGATGAATCAGTGGTGGGTAAGGTATCCCATGACATTCCTAATCATTTTACATCCTTTAATCTAATGATACATCCTCCCATTGAATTCAAGAAAGTCTTCAAATGGAATCCACAATCACTCAAGGAGTTCTACCCGTATTATATCCACAACTGAATCCATGGGATGACACCCAAGTAATTACACCCATAACATTATTTACATGAGAAGAAATCAATTTCCAAATACAGATTTCCAAAATATTCATTTCTTATCTTTAAATATCAATATTAAATCCCATTACATTACTCCATTTCTCATGTTATTTCATTAAATCATTATTATTTTCCAGTGTATTGATCAAATATAATTTTACTCACAATAAATATTGTGAAATATGATATAGGTTTCATAGATTCAATCATTTTAACCAACAATATAATTTAACATATTAATTTCAATTAAAATATAATAACTCTCTTATAGAATTTGAAAATTAATTTGTACCCATGGTTAACCATTTTTCATTATATGGAGGCCTTTCTGTAATCAAATATTATATTCAGAAAAAGCTATATCAAAATAATTCATCATGTCTATATACAAGACTTATCTTTCAATGAGATGCATCGCAAGTTCCAAATCCATTTGATCATTAAATTATCACATTCTCAAATTTATAATTCAAGGAACCTACAAATTTAAAAATTATCAATGATTATGAAATTACATTTCAAAACCATTTATTATGATTATTTATTTTATATAATAGTTTTACATAGTCAATAATTTATTGCCCCAATATCACTCATGTTCAAATCCTAACCATGGTTATACATAATAAAACTTACATTTTTCAACAATTCAATTAATACTAATGGTGACATTAAACATAGAAAAAGGAATTTTTTAAAATTCAATTAAATAAATGAAAATTCATGGTGTGGCCAACATGACTACATCATGTATACACATACAAAAAATATGATAATATTGGTTAAATATAATGTACAACATACCCTATTAATAGGTAATAAAACTCATCTACTATCAACAATAGGATCATGAAAATCATTAGAAAATGAGAAATTAGGAAAACACCATGAAAATAGGTAATTTTATAAAATTATAGTATAACCTCAATTTTAATGGAAAAAACAATATCAACGGAGGAGGAGTTTCATGCATACCTATATCACATTAATAAAACATGTGGAACATGATTAAAAAATGAAATGATGGAGATCCACAAAAGGGAATATTGAGAGTACATGAGGGAGTGAATGATTGGCATTGGTTGAATGGGAGGATATACATGGTTAAAAACATAAAAAAAATAGAGGGGTAGTTTTTTAATTGAGCCACAATTAATGTGGAATTAGAATTACATGCATGGCTTACTAAAACGTGTTCCAATCATGTAGTTAACACTATCCCAAACACTTAACCTCACATGGTTAGTCTAAATAGTTTACTAATTATGCACCACTATGTGAATCAACTTCAGTATCCTCCAAAAAAACATGCACAATGTTTTAGTAACCATGAATAAACCATGGACCAATTCCTAGGTCAAAGATACATCAAATGGATTTCTCTAAAAATATAATTTTTCCTAAATATATTTCATACCATAAAACTCAATTATGTGCTATATAATATATACTAAGGACCTTCTTCTATAATGGTAATTGCAATGTCCACTATGAAACCAAAATCATCCACCCTATTAAGAGTTTCCAAAATCATATAAAATACAAACCAAATTTCATTACAATTATTTGATCACCAGAAACTCAACTTGATATTCAAACCATATAAAAATATCTTTTTTATACATTCCAACTCTCAAAATAAATATTTGAAACTCAAATTAAAAAATGACCCTCCAACCAAAGAAACTTTTAAACCCCCTTTTGTATTTTCAACTAATCAGTACACATGACAAATTATATGAATTATTATTATTATATTCTCATGAAATATCTATAATGCATTAACCAATCCATTGTAAGGTTATAATAGACCTAACCGTATCTTAATATTAAGCATATATATATATGTGTGTGTGTGTGTGTGACATAAGATTATAAAACATTCCTCATTTAATTATAGCATATCCCATGGAATAGAAATGGGATTCATAAATATTTCCCGCTCACAAAATCAAAATCCATTAAAAAATCACATGGACAACATAAAAATATAATATTCTAATTGAATCATAAAAAACATCAAAGGATGATTAAATAGGTGAGAAATTAAAAAAAAGTGACATTACATTGGCTAGAGGTTAAAATATCATTTTCCATTACTATATTAAAACTAAAAATTTACATAATATTGATAATAAACATTTCTTTAAATATAACAATGGAAATTTATAAAGGAAGTTTCATATAAAATAATAGTCCAAAAAATGGGAATTTTATTTTGTATGGTAAATGTCAAAACAATGATTCCTTTCTCAGTTTGATCAAATCAGAATAAATTACCTATATTTTATTTAAAACATAAAAAATAATGTTAACAAAGATTATTTATTCTTAGACGCACTCTGAACTATTACCAAGGCGTTTTTTGGGTGATATTATTTCCCCCCTCCCCACTTCCCACTAGATGGCGGGGGTATCATCCTCTGTGTTCCTCTCGGTCATGGTCATTATCCTTTCTTTCATTCTTGAATCCTGACCATCTACAGTAGTTTATATAGTTCTCAGTAATTCCAAAGGTTCCATATCTATTTAAAGGATCACCTTAGCGTTCAATATCAATGTTAGAGATCAAAAATGATTCATCTCTTCTTAACATGACACTGGTGGAACAATTCTCATAAAACCATCCCTCAATCAATGATTTTGATAGGTTCATCTTAGTTCATGGCATTTATAGGAAAATTAAATTGTGAGACCTCTTGAAAAAAAAATATCATGATTGGGTCTACATCATTGGATGATTTATTTATATTATGGTCAAAAACTCATCCAAAAATTAATAGATGTAATTTATATCTACTCAGGTGGACTTATGATTTCCATATGAAGCAGGATGATCATATCTTATGGATTTGGGTAAGTTTCCCTAAACACCCAATTCCATTATAAAACTAATACATTATTTGTATAATCAGGAATATGGAATGTCTCTTATTATTTTCTGATAGTAGAATATATTTTTTAGTCATCATATTTGTCCTTATATTTGTGTGTAGGTTGATGTATTAAATCCATAAGTGTAGTGGGTCTGGACAAATATTAGAGATAAATTTCATTATAATAAATAATTTTTTTATTCATGGTCATACAATTGTTCTTCCAATAGTTGGATGTGTCATATGCCTCTATCCTGTCACTATTTATTCTTGAATAGGTAGGTGAAAGATATGAAGGTGATTGAGTATGTCACGTGCAACAACCTCAAGGTGGAACGTTATGGGGCTACTGAGTAGAGTAATTCTAATGAATTCTAGACAGAGGTAATAATAATTAACCAGGAGTTGAAGATTGCCCCCATATATAACCTTTTGACGTGTGTCTTTGGTGATTGCAATTAGATAGAGGAGGCACAAGTTAGTTCATCGGGGACTAAGGGGGTTCATGAAGGATTTTATTTAGTCACCAATAGAATTGTACAAAACTCTCTATCATATGTAGAGTTTTTAGACATGATTGTGACCCTAAACATGAGGAAACAATCCCTATGATAGGTGAGGGTGATCCTAACAATTACAATCACTAAGAGATTTAAATGTATGTTTTATTAGATAAACGTATGTTTGGAATGAATTCGTAGAATATGTCAACAAATTTTAGGTATAAGTACAATATTAAACTGGTTAAATGATATGAAGTGCAAAAAATTGAGGGTAAGACACATGATAAAAAAGGTTTACCATAAGAAGAGTCCTATAATTATGAACAATGATCCCTTGGTGATGAGAAATATCAAAATACTGATAGCTACTTCTCTTTAGATAATCCTGAGGGATGATAAAAAAGATGTATTCACTTCATAAGAATGGAGAAAGGGAAGAAAGAAAGATGATATTCTGGGAGTTGTACTCTGAACAAAGCGAAGAAGTATAAATGATGGAAGAATTACTTATACATTTCTAGACCAACTAAAACAATGTATTCTAATAATATAAAACTCATTAAAATGGATTTTGAGTAAGAAAATAATGACAATTCATGGGAACTAATCACACACTCTAGTGAAGTAATGCTGGATGAAGCTTTATTGGTTAAGCCCCAACCTCAAGAGAATACATATTGGATTTTCAAAAAATTACTTCTAGTGAACACCAACGATTATAAGTGTTAGTGGTTCAATTATAAAAAACATATTTTGACACGAATATTTAATTAAATGTTAATTAATCTTGAGGTTTTCATTCACATGTGAGTGAAATTGGATTATTACTGTGAAGACCTCACCAAGGATGACTCGAAAATAATGGTAAATAGTTTTCATTGGAAATTATATAGGGATAATGTTGATAATCAGCTTAAAATGTTTTTAAGGGTTTCAGGATCCCTTATTGGTCTCGATTCTGTGTTGTTATGATGTGTGAGGGTTTTGGGTTGATTTGGTGGTGTTATGTTGTTTTGTTTTAATATGTATTCATTTTTAGGGTTCTTAATTAACCATAGAAGTGATATCCTATTTGAAATAAAATTTTTAATTTGTTTTGAAAAAGTAAAATATTGTTGAAAATGAATTCAAATAATATTATAATAATATAAAATTACATTCTAGCACCCATTTTTAAGAACATGGACATGTAAGAAATAGTTCATCGACCAAGGATGAAAAAATCTATTTTTCCAATTAACTTTTTCTTGATTTAAAATCTAAATAGAGAAAAATTTTATGGTTACATAAAAATCATAGGAATTATCATTTTAGGTGAAAGTGGGTAGGGATTATATGATAAGCTCTATATAGTTTCATTCAACTCAAATTTATCATAGGCAATATTGAAATGAATAAAAATTTTAACGTAAACCCCTAACTCATATCTCATCTTACTTCATAAGTGTTCAAAAATTCTAGGAAATAAACTGATATAAATTATAAAACTATTCCAAAAATATATTTATACATAAATAAAAATTTATTATTCCCTTAAATTTTATAATTATCCTTTTATCAAAAATGTCATCATTAAAATAGAAATTTGAGAGAAAACATGTTTGTTTTTCATGCATGTTTTAGTTGATAGATCTTATACATGCACCTTGATCTTGTATTCATAATAAAATGAATATTTAATAGTACACAAGTACCATATTAATCAATTATATACACTTTCCATGCCTTAAATAAAAATATGTTATGAAAAATGGATAACATCACTTAGTGGAGATAACAGTCTATAAATACGAATGATCAGAAACGCATTTGGATTGATGAGAAAAATTGTAAATAATAATTCACCATTAAAAAATCCTAATTATATCATAAATATCATATATATTAATTAAATATATCGTTATTACTGTTGAAGATAATTAGAAATGAAATTTGAACTACTTTTCTTGATGGAGGTGGTAGTCTACACATACACACGAGTGAATTTATCATTTTCTAATAAATGGAAAGGTAATAAGGTAGAAATGATAATATAATTCCAAAATCATATTTATTTCCTTTATTTTATATAAATAAATCAATCCCATATTAATATCCAACAATGAAATATGGTGATATAAAATGAATCAAATCACTACGTGGAGGTGGCAGTTTATATATATGCACAAGTGATACGATCAGTTAACATTTGATTGAAAGAAAATGTAAACTAGTTTTTACATAATAATAAAAAAATTTATTATTTGTGTACAATATTAATTTTTTTGGATATATAAAACTTATTTTTATGAATTATGACATGAAATAAACTTTAAAAGTGTATGTTATGATAATCATCTCTATATTTACATATTTCTTTAAGATTAAACCTTAATCCTTGATAGGATGATCATAGGGTAAGAATAAGATCTCAATAAAGAAGGATGGAATCTATGATGGTTTTTTGGTAGTTCATATTTTTTCTAGAAGGATCAAATTTTGTGAATAAGGTAGGATATTGGGTAACCTATTAAATGTGATGGAAGTTACACACATAGAATTTCATAAATAAATTATATAATATAAGGTCACTTCCTTATGGAAGTTGAATCAAATAGATAATGCATATAAGGTCAGATAAGATAATATTTAAATTTGTTAAAGAAGCAATATTTACATATGTTTAAGTAACATTTTTACCTTATCATTGAGATTAACCCCTAGTAAACATGTATCAACACTAGATACGGTAACAAATATTTACTATTTTCACAATTCATTATGTAAAACATAATTTGACCATATTTCATTTTATTAATTATTATGATTCTAAAAACGAAATAAATTTTATAAGATTCAATTCTTATAAGTTATAGAAATCCATTTTAAAAGAAATGAACACAAAGATATAATTAAATTTTTTTTAAAATGTATTTTTACATATAAATATAAATTTATTGTTATTATGTTTATTGTAAAAACCTTTAGAGTATTGTAAAAATATTTTATTGAGTATATTATCTAATCAATTAATTAAAATAATCCTTTAATAGTGATTAATTTAATTAATTAAAATACCTTCTTATCTTAAAACTTGTTTTTTCATAAAATAATTTCCTTTTTTACTATCAAATAATGTTATTCTCATTTATAAAAAAATTATAACCAATCAATTAATTTAGTACTTTTAAAAAATCCATAATTTAATTATCCCTATTAATACACATCAATCCAACATCTTTTCCATAACTATCAGATTTAATAATAATTTGGTTGTATATCACTATTCTTTTTAAATTGGTCTTACATGTACCGAATGACATCAAAAAATTAAATTGATTTAAATATAAATATAAGATAAAATCCTAGATTGTTACATATTAGCATAATTAACTCATTTTATATTTTACTATGTTAACTAAATTTTACTACATTAAATATTTATTATGAAAATATATGAAATTTGTTTCATTTGAAAATTTGAAATGCCAAATATTAATATTATATAAATTTTTCCGGATTGAATATGTAGAAGTGGTGTTAATGAATTTTAATATATGCAAGAAAAAAATTAAGGATAAATGTTTTTTTAGAAAAATGATATTTAAGAATAAAAATCAATTTATACCTAAATCTCATGAAATTATGATTTATATAACATTAATTGGATAATAATTAATTTTATACTAAAAATGGTACATCAAAACCAATCCATTATATAATGGGGCTATGTATATATATGAAATAAAATTATCATTTTTATAAAAAAAACTATAATTTTCAATATTCACCAAAAATCAATTTTTCTATAAAAATCGTGAAAATTCACCCTAAGCCATATTTTATATACTGAAATAAAAAATGAAATAATTTTCATGAAATTCAATTTTATATATTTGAAATTTTAGTTTTTTTTAATAAAAACACATAATTCAATGAAACCAATTCAATTAGTTTAAAACTATTCATTTCTAACTTGAAAATTCACATTAAATTTTAATAGTGAATATTACACCATAAAATATAGCTATTAATATTAATAAGTCATCAAATTACACTATAAAATTATTCCATAAATGACAATAAGGCAACAAATTGATTTATTATTAACATGAGATGTGTTTTCTTATATTCGATGTGCATCATTCAAAGAATGTTTCTATATCATCCATTATACATACACCATATATTGACTCATAAAAATTTTCATGTTTGAGATATCAAAAATTTGGCCTCATTATACACTTCTAAATATGGATATTTTAACCATCCAAAATATGTACACCATTTGTAATAATTTCATTCTCTATGATCATGAACATCCATGGAATTGATTATCAATGATGTCCCTTTTTCATTACGTTTTTCCACATCATTTGTCCATCTTTTCTTGTGTTTTTGTTATAAAAAATACATTTTAATTAATAATTTTAAATTATTTATGAAATATGTTTATGTGTTCAAAATATGTATTTTATTTATTATTTTAGTTATTTTTGGATAATTATGAAATAGATAATTAATCATGTGATTTCATTGTTTTATTTTTGTCTTTTCCTTTTGTAGTAATTATTCATTTATTATTATTTATCTTTATTTATCAATAATATAAATAAATAACTAAATTTTATTTCATTTAATCCATTTTATATTTTATTACTTTATTTAATTTTAATTTAATTCTTTTATTTCATTAATTCATTAATTTATTAATGGGTTAATTAATTTTTTTAAAAATAATTAATTAATAATTTCTAAACTAATTGTTAATAAAATTTAATCTAAACTTAATATTTTTAAATTTTTAAAAATTTTCTATTATGAATTTGAATTTTTAATTTCATTATCTAAATTAGTTTTTTAATATATATTTTTTTTAATTTATTTGTTGATGTTTATTGCATGTTCCACCTGCTAGACACACCCCCAACCCTCTGCTCGTTGTGACTCCCACACATCAAAGAAAATCAGATTACGCCATCATGGATGAGGAAAATAAATGCCACCTGTTACCCACCGAAGTCATCGATTTGTCCAGCCATAGAAACTAAAGAATTTGAGCTGCCAGTTTCCACCACTGATGTCCCTATGATTGGATAGCTACTGAGTTCCATCACCATTATAGATTTGGCCTCCCTCTACACTACCCAAGGAATTACCTCTTATTATCTTCAATAGCTCATAGACAATCCCTATTCATCTTTCAATCACTATAAAACACCCTGCCTTCTTCATTCACCACGAGCACCCCATCCTTGTTGATGTCGCCTGCCAGTCCTGGACTTCTCTCCTTATACTGCTCTATCTGCTCTTCTGATCCCTATCTTTACCATCTTTTCAAAGTTTTTATTACTATAATATCTATTATATATAATAAAACACATAATATATATATATAAACATTTTTATTTTATAAAGTTTTAATATTAAATATATATATATATAATAGAATATATTATTAAATAAATATTATAGTTAATAGTGTATATATACATATTTTTTAATAGTTAATACATTTAATGAATATATATAACATTGAATATAAATATGTACATATATATATAATTATAATAGTCACTTATTTTAATTCTGACATATATTGTGTATTTCTATTGTTTTTGCACATGGGAAGCTACTCGTGGAGGAGGTGATAACAGAAGATGATCATTGGAATTTTTTAGGGGAAGAAAGGTTATTATGGATGATCAGATATTATTACAAGGAGTTTTCCCGAAGGAGAATGACGTGTGAATTATAGAAAACCACATGGGATGATGTTTCAGGTTTGTTTCTTTTTTTCCAATTTTGTTTTCTGAATAAGAAGAGATTTCCTCATCTCTTCTAAAGGAAGGGGAAACTCATGAACACCTATATATACCACCCCGGGCATGAGAACCATATTTGACATTAGATAAGGGAAACACTCCTCCTTCTTCCATCCTATGATTCTTTATTCTTCTTCAATTTTCATTATTATTATGTTTTATTTTCTATCTATAAATACAGCTTTTAGATGATACATTTTGTTAATTTAATTTTGATGTTTGTGATGTTTGTTTCATCATCCATAGTATGGTTTCAGGATCTCGAATCTCTGGAAATGGGGAACTATTTTCTATGATTTATTCAATCTATAAAACCTAACCCAACCAGTAGATCTAATCATCATCACAATCTGCATTTTCATTTTAGCCTTATTAGACTATGAAGGTAAATTTTGGTGGGAATGAGCTCATTCTTATTCTAGATCGATTCCTACATTCTTGATTAATTTCATCTCCCCTTCATTTCTCAATTTCTCAAACAAAAAACTGGTATGGCTTGTGGTATTTGAAGATCGCAGCAAGATCATTATTCCTTATGACAATTCTTGGTTGGGGTGACCTTGTTCAGTGAATCATTTTGTAGTTCAGTGGAATCCACGTGCACTGAAGATATTATATTTTTTAGTGGTCAATGTCTATGTGAGATCATTTTTTATCCGATCTACCAAAAATACATTAATTGAATTGAATATCTTTTATTAAAATTATTTATAGAATAATTATGGAGATTTAATGGTGTATTTACCTTGGTATATACCTATTATTTCTAACATTCTTGTTCTTTGTGTGGTGTTGTTTCCTTTGTTTCTATTTCATTGTTGTTTTATCCTTCCCATTACATCATTGATAAATATTTCATCATCCATATATTGATTTTTATCATCGTGTCATCATTTGTTTTACTATTTTATTATTTCAATTTTCAAATATTAAAAATTAAAAAATATTTTCAGAAAAATCCACATAGTCTCTCGACACTGCTTCCATGAGAGCGAAATCGAGGTTATCCATTGTTCTATATCTTGTGTCTTATAAATGTAAACATGACTTCCCCCATAAAATGGTTGATATCAAATTTTGGCACCATTTCTAGGGATGAAATTCTTTCCTTGGTTGTTTTTCCATTTTATTGTTAATATAAACTTCAATAAAAATTTATTATTTAAGAAAATAACAAAATGAACACTATAATAACTTTTTGTGAAGATGATTTATATGATTTATCATGTTTGTGGATATTTTATGAGGATGTATCACTATTTCTATTTTGTTTATAGACACGACTACTAGAAGATATTTCAGACGAAACAAAGGCCGCAACACATCATACTAAACAATAATATATAGATAGATTTAACCAAAAAAAGAGTTTCAATAGGGTAATGAGACAAAAAAAATGAAATTATAACTATAATGAGAATAATTAACATCCATTCCCCAACCTACCAAGTTCAATATGGCCAAAATAGAATAAATATTCTTAAAAAATACACAGATGTTGCACCATCTATAATGCATCTAAGAAAAATGGAAAAAAAGAAATAGGAGAAGAGATAAGAATATGGATCTACCTATATTTGATCATGCAAAACCCTACTATTTTCTATTGAAAATTTATGAGTTTCATCTTCAATATATTTTCAAGAGTTGAAAGAATGTGGGGTGTGGAGAAATAGATGAAGATTTTCAAATACAAGGAAAACATTTTATTTACAGTATTTAATTTGATGATATTATGTGTTCTGAATTTTCTAATGATTTTTTTCTTATTACCCAAGGATGATCCAAAACATGACACCCTTGACTTCACCTTGGAAGAAGCCACCTCGGAGGTCATATGGTTTAATGAGTGGTTGTAGAAGTTTTACTACCTCCCTCCTTCCACAAATACAGTCTCAGGATTACTGTTCAACCAAGAAGAACATGATGCACTGTTCAAGGGAGATGGCCTCATTTTTGAAGAATATATCTTTACATTTATTGATTCTGATATTAATTAGGTTTCTCCCAATATATGTATTAAGAAGGGAATTTATTTGTTTATTTCTTATAGAGTGAGGAATCTAATGATTCACCTAATGAGGAACTGTAAGAAGTCCCATTTCATGATGAAAATTCCAATTTGAGAATTAACACTTAATAGGATGTGTTTGATATGTGCACAGTTACAATAGTGGATGATGACACATTTTTTATTTCCAAATATAAGTTTTTTATTTACACTGAACAAGATATAAATTCACATCCTATACTATATTTCTTACAACTTATGGACACCCAACACCAAGTTGTATAAGGCAGGATGTAACCCTATTTCATGTTTTCCCCTCCACCATTTAAGATAAAGTACCTCACTACCAAGGTGAGTGAATTGGATGGTGGTTACCATGGGGAACTCCACTAATAGATAGTATATAAAAGTAGAAAGAATCAAACCTATTTGTTCTAGAGGAAGAAGCTACATCTCCCATCATACTGGGGTTGAGCCACTAAATTTCCAGCTATGGACAATCAAGATACATCATCCCTTGGGGGTTATACTAGGATTATCATTTTTAATTACATTTTGTAATTTTTTTGGAAGATAGTTTAATTTTTTCATATTTTAATAGTAAGTAATTAACAGTCCATAGATCCACATAAAAATGCTTAAATATCCAATGGAATATTACATTGGGGATTATAGACTCAAAACTCCCTAACATAAACCAAATTTTAAATCTTTTTGATATTTAAAATATAAAATTCTAATGAACATTATTTACATTTTTATGTTCTTGAATCAAGAATGTAGGGTTCATATAGAAATAAAATAATGGTAGCTAGTAAAAATAATTTGAAGCTTCCATTCGTAGGAGTACTATTTTATGCTTCAAAATCTTAATATGCATATTCTTGTCACATATTACTGTGACTTATGAGTGGGGGAGTCCCGAAGGTTTTTATGAAAAGTGTGAACTAATTTTCATAAACGGTGTTAACATTCTTAAATTTACTATATTGGAAAATTTTAATTTTGAACTGAATTATGAATCCTTATTCCACCCACTATTTAATGTATTTTTAATCCATCTACTACTGCTAAATATAGTTTCCTTTCAGGATACTATTTGAAATACATTAAAAATTAGTTTGACTATTTGTTAAACTTAAATTCATGAAGAAATCAGAAATAGAACTGTTCTTGTTACTGGTGGTGGCCTGTGGGATCCTTTGTATATATTTTTTTTCTTCTGTTTATCTTATTGTGTGGAAGGAAATCTTTTGAACATTACTTCTACCCCATAATATTCCTTTCATTGGGAATTTCCCAATTCATTTTCACTATGTTTTCCCACACCTTGAAATTCAACATTGGGGAAAGTGTTGACTTTTAAGTGTGGGGGATATGGTTTCTCTGGACACATATATTCTCCCTAATATTTTTTTTCAATAATTGTAAATTTTTTTAGATTTTTTCCAAATTTATTTATAAAATTTTCAAATCTTCATTTTCAACCTGAGGGTACTCTTTCTTAAAATCAATCAAAAATTATTTTTTTCATTGTGGATAACTAATTATGGTTTTTGGGTGGAGCATTGAGTTTGATATTATTTGGTATGAATAATTTCTGAGTGTAATTTCTTGTTCTTATTATGGAAATTATATTTACTAAATAAAGAAGAGAGTGATATAGGATAGTTTTGTGGAATTATGTTTATAACCTTAGAAAACTAGATTTTTGAATTGGATCTTAACAGGCTGATATTTTAATAATAAATGATCAATTTAGGAAGCTAACTAAAATGGTATTTTATTAAGTCCTTTATATCTAGAGTAAAATAGGAAAATGATATCCCACTGTGAGTCTCTTATATAGGTACGCTGGGTTCATTTCTATTAATAAATAAAATCCATTTTCAATTTCAATAGGTGTTATTCATAGTTCTTTGTACAAGAAATATGGTTAGGAAAAATTGAAATAAATTGCCTTATAAAAATTGAGCTCATATAGTTGAGATAAATTTCTAAACAAAATGAAGAAGGGAATAATTAGATTAATTAAAAAAAATTTATTTGTATCAATGAAGTTATTCAAAAAATGATCGTTGAAATTTTTATGAAACCAAGAGAAAGTGGAAATTATAGGTTCATTTGGTTGAGGTTTTAATTCTACTAATGTTATCATTTATCACTCATCGATTCATAAGATGAATTAGAATTAATGTATGATAGTAGGTAAATTTATATAGGAGACACGATATCCTTGTTAGTGAATAAAGTTTTTTATACTTAATTTCTAGTGGGTGGTTGATGTTAGGAAAACAAATTTACCATTATTTGGAAAACATTTAGGACTATAATTCTCTGTTTAGAGAAGTCTACGCATGCTATTTTTGAACTTATTGTGGCAACTCATTAATTTGTTTTCATAAATTCATAAAGCATATATATTTTTTATTACAAAAAAACATTTAAGTGGGGGGGTCTATGGGATTATTTCTAATTATGCTTTCCCACATCATTTCCAGTCATTATTGGGTTTTTATTATCCAAATAATTAATTTTTATTAAAAATTATCAATTATTATATTTTATGTTTAAATTTTTTGAAAAAATGTCTATTTGTTAAAATAATGTATTTTATTGATTGTTTTTGTTGTTTTTGGATAATTTCAATATGTATTGTATTGATTATTTTTGTTGTTTTTGGATAATTTTAAAATAGAATAATACATTTTACTTTTTCGTCTATCTGTTTATTTTTTTGATATTGTAATAATTTTTTATTTCTTATTATTTTTATTCATTAATCATTTATATAATTAAATAATTAATTTTCATTTCATTTCATTTAATACCATCCATTTAATATTTTATTTCATTTATTAAATTTAATTTCATCAATTAATTTATTTTTTAATGTGTTAAGTACTTTTTACAAACCAATTTAATTATTATTTTCTCAAGTAATTTTAAATAAATTGTAATATACATTTAATTATTTTATTTTATTTTTTTTTTACAATTTCATAATGTGAATTCTAATTTTTATTTTTATTTTCTAATTTCGTTATTTAACATATGTTTAGTTTAATTTATTTGTGTTTGTTTGTTTCAGGTGCCAACTACGGCCATGTATGGACACACCGTCATACCACTACTAGAGGTTCCACATCAACACATTGCCAACACTCAGTAGAAAGTAACTCCCACACACAACCATACCTCCCGAAAGTGCCTCATCCTATCACAATGCCAGGTTTTCAACCCCACTTCACAGTGATAGAAATTCTTGAGGTGCCTCACCCTCACACCGTCATCCCTCAATGCTTGTTATGTCTCCCTCTTCGCACCTCCATCAACTCCTTCAGCTACCCCTTATCCATACAAAAAACAACCCCAACCCCTTCCACCAATTCCTCATTGGTGAGTTCCCCACATTACTCACACCACCACACTCCTCCCTGGTGGTGTCTCCTATCATACCACTAAAACCCCCAAGAATGAAAATTACTGGTAGTAGGAAAATCCATCAAACCATCAGAAGAAAAAACAAATCGAAAAAGAAACATAGTAGAATCAACACAATAGTTGTAACACCCCAGAATGATAAAGGGTTCTCTGACTAAATTATATGACTCTTTTCAAAAAGATCACCTTGTTTTTTGGGAGCCTACCTGATTAGAACATCACAGTTAAAATTGTGTTTCCAGGAGTAATGATTAGGATGAGTGACCTTCTTGGATTTTTCTGAGAGTGTGTGTGAGTGAGTAAAAAAGCACACTATGAAGGAAATTTGTTGGTCTGTGGGAACTATCATTAGTTAGATGACCCTTTATGGCACATGGGTGTGACCTAGGTCGGGGACGACGTGTTTGTGGGGAAACTGGTGTTACGTTGCGGGCCAAGACCCAATGACCATGTTAAAGGTGGGGTGTATCTGCTATAATCTGGGCCCAGTTTTACATTTTTTATTAGAAGAGGAACCCATTGTTAATTGCGGTGCACTGCTTGGGATGAGATATAGGGCCCATAATGAGATATTGTGCTCTAAGGGGGGTGAATTTTACAAACCAGAATGAAAATGTGTTAAATGACTAAATGATATGACTTGTGTCAATATGGTGAACCTTATTTTTTAGGAGTCTACATGTTTAGAACTCTCTAGTTATGCGTTCTTGTCCTGGAGTAGTGATCCAGATGGGTGACCTTCTGTGAAAGTTTTGTGGGTCTTTGTGTGTGAGGACAAAAGCACACTGGAAATGACATTTTTCGGCCTATGGGTATTGCCTGTAGTTAGTTGACTTCATCAGTCACATGGATTGGCCCTATAGTGGGGACAATGTGTCTTCATTGAAACTACTGGTACCTAGTGCGGTTGGACCCGACGACCATGTTAAAGGAAAGGTTTCTGTGTGGCCAACATGACCCAATTTCGCATTTGGTATTAGAGGTGGAACCCATCCTTTAGTGTGTTGCACTGCTTGGGTTGACAAGTAGGCCTCATATTGAGGATGTTGTGCTCTATAGGGGGTGTGAAGGTAACAACCCATAATTATTAAGGGTTGAATGACTAAATGATATGACTAATATCTATAATGTGCACCTTCATTTTTGAGATCCTATACGATTATAACTGTAAAGACCCGGAAATTTCAAGTAAAAATTTTTCTTAATTTTCTTTGGAATTTTACAAGAACGCAGTTTCTGACGGCCCCTGATTCCGAGGCCCGGTGTGCCCGGAATTAATTTTCGAAGTTTGGCTCGGGTACGTTCAGTGAACGAGCGAGCGGGAATTTCTATCTTTTGAACCGATGCTCGGAATTGAAATCCGATTGCACCGATGAACTCGCAACGCCAGTAATCGCTTAAGGGAACCTTTACCGTAGTTTCGTTTGTGCGGGAGAAGAAGTTAATTTTTTGCGGTTTTATTAAAAAAGTGAATAAAATTGTTAAATCAATTTTTTTTCATGTTTAGTTGTTAACTTCTCCCATGGGAAGTTGGTGGTGGGCCCACATCCATCCAACATCCCATGTGTGGATATTTGAAAGGGTTGGGCCCACACAAACCCCTCCCCACCTCTTCAAATTCCTTAACATTCCTAACCCCTCTAAACCCCCCATTTAAGTTTTGATAACTTAACACCTCCTTAATTTTATAACATCTTATGTTAATAACTTAAGTGAGTTAAATATGGGTTTTGAATATTCAAACTCTTGAAATTCAAAACCTATATTGGGTTAATAAAATAAGTGGGAGGATTATTTTATTTTGGGGTTAGTTGTTCTTGTGGTGGAGACTTGGGAGAGAAAAGGCTAAGTCTTCTTCTTTTTCAACATCAACGAAGAACGCGAAAAACACCTCCAACGAAGAACTTCTCCACCGAAGAACGCGTCATCTTCTTCCAACGACGTTTCCCCTTCGAACGCACCTCGACGACAACGGAGTTGACGTTCTTTCCCCGCGACGTCCGACCTCCGCGACGCTCGTCTTCTGCGGGTTGTTGACGTGCACCGTATCTGAATCGAGGTCGGGGTTTATTTATTTAATTGTTCGTGAATACAAACATGGTGATAATGGTGGATTAAAACCCTTTTTGTTATTGAATAACGCGAGGGGGTCGGACCGCACAAACACGGCCGACCCTCCTCCTTTGTTTTTCGTGATGGTATCTTGAGGATGATACGAGAAAACGTGGTGTCGTCGCACCCCAAGTTTTATTGTGGAAGATACGTGCGGCGCCGTCGCGCCGCGCCGTGGAAAGAAATCCAAGAACGCGATGCCGTCGCGTCGCGTCGAAGAAAGTAAAAGGCGTCGCGGCCGGAGCGGGGCCGCGGCGGAGGGAAGCGATGTGGTCGCATCGCGCCGAACGGCATAGGCCGCGGCCGGTTCCAGGTCGCGGCGGAGCAAGATGACCGGCGGCCGGCACCGGGCCGCCGGTGTCGGCGAAGGTAGGACCGGCCATCGCCGGTCCTTGGTGGCGAAACCGGCCGGCCAGTGCGGGCTGGCCAGGCAGTGGAGACCGGGGGAATTAATTCCCACAACCGGGTCTTCATGTGGCCCCAATTAAGGGGCCGCAGTTTCACAAGGGGGGGGGGGGCTTTGCCCCCCGCGCAAGGCACCCGGACGACGCGCTTGCCGCACCGCCAGTCGGGTCGAGCCGGACCGGGTCGGGTCGACCCGGTTCGGGCCGACCCAGTTCGGGTCGGACCAGGGGGGGTCGGCCCGGGTCGGCCCGGGCCCAGACCCCCAGTTTCGGACCACTTTTGGTCAAATGCCCGTATCTTGGGCTACGGGCCTCCAAACGACTCGTCGTCAGCGGCAACGCGATCCTTGGATCGATACGGTCGTTTCAGTATACTATACTCAAGGTACATCTTCCTTTTCGGGAGGCTACGAGGTTAAAACTCCATAGTTAAGCGTGCTTGGCCTAGAGTAGTGATCAGGATGGGTGACCTCCTGGAAAGTTTTCCAGGGTGGGTGTGAGACGGAAAAGCCAATAACATCCGGACCAGGCGTCCGATTGACGTGCCGTCTATTGCGTTGCGTTCCTATTGACGATACGGATCTTTTGGCATCCTCCGCCTGAGTTTTGGATGCAGATGGATAGTGGCCGGGTTAGATCGCACCGAAATCTAACCGGGCCCCTAGAACAGAAAAGCTGATATCTTTCTGACAGAACGTCTGTTTGACGAACCGTCAGCGGCGCTGCTGATCGCATTGAGAAATGGTACCTATGAGTTTACCCTATGAGAGTTCGGGGTACAGTTGAGATACGGCCGGGTTTGGTTCGCTCACGAAACCAACCGGGCCCCTGGGACGAAAAGGCTAATAACTCACAGACTGGGCGTCCGATTGACGCGCCATCTGTTGCGTTGAGACCCCTATGACGTGGCGGTCCTCTGAGATACTTCTTCGTGGGACTTTGAGATACTTGGAGTATCGACCTGTAGCTCATGGAGCGGACCCTCCCAGTGACGAGTGTGTAGAGTACGGAGACCGTGTAGCTGGCTGAGACCCGACGACTGCTGATCGAACGACTCGGTGTGATACAGAGGTGCGCTTGGTTGTAGAGGCACATGGGAGCGCTTGGTTGTAGCGGCAGACCCACGACAGAGGTGCTCTTGGTTGTAGCGGCACATGGGAGCGCTTGGTTGTAGCGGCAGACCCACGACAGAGGTGCGCTTGGTTGTAGCGGCACATGGGAGCGCTTGGTTGTAGCAGCTGGCCCGCAGTACTCGATGGGTGGAGTTCTTCAGCAGTCTTAGGTTAGTGAGCAGTACCTCGGAGTCGTGACAGGACCACTGTACACTCCAGAGACGGAGCTCTTCAGCAGTTACGGTTTCTATAATGAAAATCCTGGTTGAGCTGAGACTTTTGACCTTGTGTTTACCTCATTATTGAGATGGGTCACTTTCTAACTTAGGTATATGTATGGGCATATACCCGGGTAGTGGTTATCCATTGATTTCACAATTCTTGTGTTTCCTCATGATTGAGATGGGTTACTTGATAACTTAGGTATATGTATGGGCATATACCTAAGTAGAGGTTATCTGTTGAGATCTTCTTTGTGGTTATCCTTGTTGGTTTAGTGAGACCTTGAAGGTCTCGGGGTCCCAACTGAGTATCGTTATACTCACCCCTGCACGGTCTATGCCCGCACCTCGTTGTGTTGGTTGCAGACGACGGATAGTGCTGACAGAGGCCGAGTGTTCGAGGACTGGACGGTACCTGGAGGTGGACTATACGATGAGATGGTACCTGGAGGAGGACCTCACGACGAGACGGTACCCAGAGGTGGACGTGACGACGAGGCGGTACCCGAAGGTGGACCACTGGGCGGACATACTCGGAGCAGACGGCGGGACCCGAGGAGAAGAGGAGCTATCTGTACCCACCCTTCAGGTGGGATTTCTAGTGGACAGCTCGGCGTAGCAGCTTTACTTTTCAGTTGCTGTTTTCCCTTCGAGTTGTACTTTACAGTTGGGCTTGTATTTCCGGCCCCTTTTTACTTTCCACACTTACTGTTGTACTCAGTTTTTACTTAGTGTTTACTTCTCCCACTTGTACTCTGTGTGATTATTTACTTTACAAAGGCAATGCCTTCCCTTTTTACCGGGATTTACGCCTTGGTGCTAGTCGCCAGCCCCTGGCCTATGGAAGGCGGCCTAGGGGTAGTCACGGCACGGGCCCCGAGGACGGGTCGTGACAAATTGGTATCAAAGGAGTTCGGTTCTACCGCAGAACTTATAACTCTGATGTTTCTTTCTCTGAAGCAATATTGTTTAGAGTACCGAGTGTGGTTTTCAGTTCAGGGAGTCCAGTGTTGGTGCGGGCGGCCGACGTATCCATACACCAGGACCCTGACAACTGATTTCTGACTTTGTGCATGAAAACACTAATTACGTGTGTGTTTTCAAAGGTTTTCCCTTAAAACAGCTCAAACCAGGTCAGCTCACCTGGTATAAACGTTTGACCGTGTCACGATGTTTCTTTTAGAATGCCTTTTCACGGACGACCATCTAGAGCCCCGAGAGTGGTACGTACTGACAGCCCGCCAAGCGACGAGGCCTCAGTAGAGGGCCCTATCCCAGTTGAGGCACCAGCGGAGGCACCAGCGGTACTGCTACCCGTTGGGACACCGATGCCACCAGCCCCAGCAGTAGGCGATGCACGATGCTTGAGCGCGCTGCACGAGTTCCAGCGCCAGAGGCCACCTAGGTTCCGGGGAGAGACGGACCCGCAGGCGGCTGAGGTTTGGCTGGAGGCTGTGGTGAGAGTCTTCAGGCTAGTGGGGACGTCGGCAGACTTCATGGTGATCTTTGCCACCAGCCTCCTTCAGGCAGCAGTAGGCAGGTGGTGGAGCCACTTGTTCCAGTTTTGCGATGAGATGAACTTCGCATGGGAAGACATCGAGACCTTCTTCAGGGTGGAGTTTGTGCCAGTATCTCTACACCCCGAGCATGTACAAGAGATTCTGCCTTTGCCGCGTTCTTTTCGATCAGTATCCGAGTCATCTGTGGGCAGTAGACAGATGATGCAGAGGTCCAGGAGGACTGGACTAGCAGTTGGACGATCTCGGGTTTTAGGACCGGTGGTGCGGGGCTCCCGAGGTGGGGTCAGAGCCAGGTGTGCCAGAAACGGACAATGTTACTCCTGTGGCGGAAAGTGTCACCTGACACGTGACTGTCCAACTCCTCGTACGATTGATCAGCGGGTGTTGGAGGAGCCACCGAGACAGAAGCAGCGGCGAGTGCTTGAGTAACAGCCGAGCAGTGGACAAGGCTGTAGAGATCTGAGAGCAGGTGGGAAGGAGAGGAACTAGTGGATACGTCCTTTGTACTTCTAGTTCCATGTTGCTTTGTATTCGTGTCTTTGTACTATGAGCTGCAATAATAAAAAGACACTTATCTTTGTTGCTTTCCTGTCCTTTTCTTTGGTTGATACTGAGTGGTCCCGGTTAAACTGTTGACTTGACCCTCACTTTCGAGATATCTACTGGAGGGGACCCAATGACCTCACACTGATGCCGAAAGTGTGACTCGGCCCTTGGAGGCGAGGGTGACAGTTTGATCTCTTAGTAGATACGTAGAGGCCTTACGATGTCATCCATGGCATGAATGCATCATTCATGTCAGGATTGACTGTATTAGGCAACGAATGTGGTTCATCCAGGGGATGAGACCAGGTTTCTCTTATCGGCAAAGAAGAAATCATTGTAGCTCGTGTGAGACTAAAGGAGGTCCAGGACATCCAAGAGAGGATGAAGACTGCTCGGTGCAGTAAGAAACAGGAAACCGGTGCCAGTCATAGAGACTCGTGCGTGTTAAGAAGAGGAAGCTTAAAGGAGAGATGTGTCTACGAAGCAGTAGACGTGGAGGCAGAGCTAGGAGAGCAACATGAGGTGGTGTACATCCTAACATGGTACAACCACCCGCCTTAGTTATTCCTGCCAGGCTTAGGGAGCTGGAGGGCGGAGGAAGAGTGCGCCTGCATGCGGTCAAGCAGTGTGACCCAATGGCTCTAGAAATGATTCAAGGGACAGTCTGTGTCCACTACTAGATGTTGTAGTAACTGACGTCGATGTGAATCATTTCTTGCTTTCACTAATCTTGATCCAGACCTAGAGTTTCTGGTAAGCCGTGGACTTGACCCTCACATCTGGAGATACCGTGGGAGGAGACTTGATAATCACACTTACGCAGACGGTGTGGTCAGACCCTCGAGGCGAGAGTTTCGGTTGGAATCTCTTGGTGACAGCGTCGAGGCCTTACGACGTTAGTTTGAGTATGGAATGGGAAATAACTGTTCATACTCAAATTGACGGTTTTAGGCAAACATCAGGATGGGTTTTCCTTGGTCGGTGAAAAGGAAACCCCTGGCAGTACGGGATAAACTCTTTCACGGGAGGGTGCGACCGATCACTCTTGAATCGACCAACCTTACCCTCGTGGCAGCAGTCGTTTGAGTTCTAGTTCTAACAGGAATTGGAAACATATGGAGTTTGAGGATGGCGACCACGTTCTTATACGGGTCTCACCTCGACATGGTTTACGGAGATGTGGCCAAGGCGGCAAGTTATCTCCAGGGTTCAGCGGACCTTCTTAGGTCCCCATCTGGGTAGGCGGGGTGGTTTACCGCTTGACCCATTCACCGCAGTTGCACCAGGTGCATGATGACTTCCACGTATCTCAACTGAGGAGATACGTGCTCGACCCTGCGCATATCATCGACCACGAGGAGCTGGACGATGGCGATGGGGTGTCTTTCACGGAGGCTCCAGCGGGGATCGAGGATCGACAGGAGCAGATCCTACGAGGACGATCGATTCCTCAGGTGCACTTTCTTTGGCATTACGGAACCTCTAGGAAACCACATGGGAGCGGAAGGCTCAGATGCGTGCTCTGTACCGCTTTTGTGAACCTAGTTTGTATTGAATCTTTACGGGGACGTAAAGCCCTGAGGTGGGAGTAATGTAAAGACCCGGAAATTTCAAGGAAAATTTTTTCTTAATTTTCTTTGGAATTTTACAAGAACGCAGTTTCTGACGGTGCCTGATTCCGAGGCCCGGTGTGCCCGGAATTAATTTCCGAAGTTTGGCTCGGGTACGTTCATTGAACGAGCGAGCGGGAATTTCTATCTTTTGAACCGATGCTCGGAATTGAAATCTGATTGCACCGATGAACTCACAACGCCAGTAATCGCTTAAGGGAACTATTACCGTAGTTGCGTTTGTGCGGGAGAAGAAGTTAATTTTTTGGGGTTTTATTAAAAAAGTGAATAAAATTGTTAAATCAATTTTATTTCATGTTAAGTTGTTAACTTCTCCCATGGGAAGTTGGTGGTGGGCCCACATCCATCCAACTTCCCATGTGTGGATATTTGAAAGGGTGGGGTCCCCACAAACCCCTCCCCACCTCTTCAAATTCCTTAACTTTCCTAACCCCTCTAAACCCCCCATTTAAGTTTTGATAACTTAACACCTCCTTAATTTTATAACATCTTATGTTAATAACTTACGTGAGTTAAATATGGGTTTTTAATTTTCCAACTCTTGAAATTCAAAACCTATATTGGGTTAATAAAATAAGTGGGAGGATTATTTTATTTTGGGTTTAGTTTTTCTTGTGGTGGAGACTTGGGAGAGAAAAGGCTAAGTCTTCTTCTTTTTCAACATCGATGAAGAACGCGAAGAACACCTCCAACGAAAAACATCTCCACCGAAGAACGCGACGTCTTCTTCCAACGGCGTTCCCCTTCGTATGCACCTCGACGAAAATGGAGTCGACGTTCTTTCCCCGCTACGTCCGACCTCTGTGACGCTCGTCTTCCGCGGGTTATTGACGTTCATCGTATCTGAATCGAGTTAGGGGTTTATTTATTTAATTGTTCGTGAAAACAAACTTGGTGATAATCGTGGATTAAAACCCTTTTTGTTATTGAATAACGCGAGGGGGTCGGACCGCACAAACACGGCCGACCCTCCTCCTTTGTTTTTCGTGATGGTATCTTGATGATGATACGAGAAAACGTGGTGCCGTCGCACCACAAGTTTTATTGTGGAAGATACGTGCGGCGCCGTCGCGCCGCGCCGTGGAAAGAAATCCAAGAACGCGATGTCGTCGCGTCGCGTCGAAGAAAGTCAAAGGCGCCGCGGCCGGAGCGGGGCCGCGGCGGAGGGAAGCGATGCCATCGCATCGCGCCGAATGGCATAGGCCACGGTCGGTTCCAGGTCGCGGCGGAGCAAGATGACCGGCGGCCGGCAGCGGGCCGCCGGTGTCGGCGAAGGAAGGACCGGCCGTCGCCGGTCCTTGGTGGCGAAACCGGCCGGCCAGTGCGGGCCGGCCGGGCAGTGGAGACCGGGGGAATTAATTCCCACAACCGGGTCTTCAAGCGGCCCCAATTAAGGGGTCGTGGTTTCACAAAGGGGGGGGGGGGGGCTTTGCCCCCCGCGCGCGGCACCCGAACGACGCGCTGGCCGCACCGCCGGCCGGGTCCATCCGGACTGGGTCGGGTCGGACCAGGGGGGTCGGGCCTGGTCGGCCCGGGCCCAGACCCCCAGTTTCGGACCACTTTTGGTAAAATGCCCGTATCGAAGGGCTACGGGCCTCCAAACGACTCGCCGTCAGCGGCAACGCGATCCTTGGATCGAGACGGTCGTTTCGGTATACTATACTCAAGGTACATCTTCCTTTTCGGGAGGCTACGTGTTTAAAACTCCATAGTTAAGCGTGCTTGGCCTAGAGTAGTGATCAGGATGGGTGACCTCCTGGGAAGTTTCTCAGGGTGGGTGTGAGATGGAAATGCCAATAACTTCCAGACCATGTGTCCGATTGACGCGCCGTCTATTGCGTTGCGTTCCTATTGACGATACAGAACTTTTGGATCCTCCGACCGAGTTTTGGATGCAGATGGATAGTGTCCGGGTTAGATCGCACCGAAATCCAACCGGGCCCCTAGAACGGAAAAGATGATATCTTTCTGACAGAACGTCTGTTTGACGAACCGTCAGCGGCGTTGGTGATCGCATTGAGAAATGGTTTCTATGAGTTTACCCTATGAGTGTTCGGGGTACAGTTGAGATACAGACGGGTTTGGTTCGCTCACGAAACCAACCGGGCCCCTGGGACGAAAAGGCAAATAACTCACAGACCGGGCGTCCGATTGACGTGTCGTCTGTTGCGTTGAGACCTCTATGACGTGGCGGTCCTTTGAGATACTTCTTCGTGGGACTTTGAGATACTTGGAGTATCGACCTGTAGCTCATGGAGCGGACCCTCCTAGTGACGAGCGTGCAGTGTACGGAGACCGTGTAGCTGGCTGAGACCCGACGACTGCTGATCGAACGACTCGGTGTGTTACAGAGGTGCGCTTGGTTGTAGTGGAAAATGGGAGCGCTTGGTTGTAGCGGCAGACCCACGATAGAGGTGCGCTTGGTTGTAGTGGCACATGGGAGCGCTTGGTTGTAGCGGCAGACCCACGATAGAGGTGCCCTTGGTTGTAGCGGCACATGGGAGCGCTTGGTTGTAGTAGCTGGCCCGCAGTACTCGATGGGTGGAGTTCTTCAGCAGTCTTAGGTTAGTGAGCAGTACCTCGGAGTCGTGACAGGACCAATGTACACTCCAGAGACGGAGCTCTTCAGCAGTTACGGTTTCTATAATGAAAATCCTGGTTGAGCTGAGACTTTTGACCTTGTGTTTACCTCATGATTGAGATGGGTCTCTTGCTAACTTAGGTATATGTATGGGCATATACCCGGGTAGTGGTTATCCATTGATTTCACAATTCTTGTGTTTCCTCATGATTGAGATGGGTTACTTGATAACTTAGTTATATGTATGGGCATATACCTAAGTAGAGGTTATCTGTTGAGATCTTCTTTGTGGTTATCCTTGTTGGTTTAGTGAGACCTTGAAGGCCTCGGGGTCCCTACTGAGTATCGTTATACTCACCCCTGCACGGGCTATGCCCACACCTCGTTGTGTTGGTTGCAGACGACGGACAGTGCTGACAGAGGCCGAGTGTTTGAGGACTGGACGGTACCAGGAGGTGGACTATACGACGAGATGGTACCTGGAGGAGGACCTCATGACGAGACGGTACCCAGAGGTGGACGTGACGACGAGGTGGTACCTGAAGGTGGACCACTGGGCGGACATACTTGGAGCGGACGGCGGGACCCGAGGAGCAGAGGAGCTATCTGTACCCACCCTTCAGGTGGGATTTCCAGTGGACAGCTCGGCGTAGCAGCTTTACTTTTCAGTTGTTGTTTTCCCTTCGAGTTGTACTTTACAGTTGGGCTTGTATTTCCGGCCCCTTTTTACTTTCTGCACTTACTATTGTACTCAGTTTTTACTTAGTGTTTACTTCTTCCGCTTGTACTCTGTGTGATTGTTTACTTTACAAAGGCAATGCCTTCCCTTTTTACCGGGATTTACGCCTTGGTGCTAGTCGCCAGCCCCTGGCCTATGGAAGGCGGGCTTGGGGTAGTCACGGCACGGGCCCCGAGGACGGGTCGTGACAATAACTCCACAGTTATGCATGCTTTTCCTATAGTAGTGATCAGGATGGGTGACCTTTTGGGATTTTTCCTAGGATGTGTGTTTGTAAGGGCAAACGAACCCTAGAAATGACAAGTGTTAGCCAGTGGGGACTGTTTTTAGTCAGAAGACTAGTTTAGTGACATGGGTCAGCTCTAGGGTGGGGACCACATGTTTGTGGGGAAACTAGTGGTACCTACTGGGATAGGCCCCAACAACCATGTTAAAGGTAGGGTGATTGTGTTGTCACTCTGACACAATTTTCATAATAGTAGTATAGAAATAGTTTTTGAAATTAGAAAATCAGAAAATTCTGAACTCTACCAGTTTTAAAGAACACATAAATTAAGAAGAAAATATGTTCAATCTGAGATCCCAAATCAAAAAGAATAATATTACCCCACCGTGACTAAAGAAAATCGAAGTCACCCAATCAAATGGATTCCCACCGTAGCCTTCTATTGAACCCTCCATGGAAAATAAAGAATTTGAGCCACCAATTTCTTCCACTGAGGTGACTCTAACAGAGCCAGTACTGATTTCCCCCACCGCCACAAATATGGCCTCTCACCGTACCAACAATTCCTCACATCTTCTCCTCTCCTACAACTCATGATCAAACCTGAGCCTTCTCAATCGGACCACCATAGTTCCCAAAACCCCTCACTAGACATCAATTCCACCTCCAGCCACCAAAAAACCCCCTGACTTCTACCTCCGGTGTGAGTTCCCCATCATCATTGAGGCCCCCCGCTCCTAGCCTTCTCCCCTTCTCCTGTTCGATCACCTCCCCTTATAATAATCATCATCTTCTTTTTAATTTATTTATTATTATTATAATATCAATAATATATAATATAACATATATAAATATATATATATTAAATATATTATATACATTTATAATATTATTTATTATATATATAATTGTGAATATGATTAAATAAATATAATAGTAATAGAATGTATATTATTAATAGTTAATAAAATTAATAAAAATATATAACATTAAATAAGGTAATCATATATATATATGTGTGTGTCTGTGTGCATATGTGTGTGTGTGCGTGTCTGTGTATTTTTATAATTATAATAGTTACATATTTTAATTTAGACATCTTTTGTGTTTTTTTTATTATTTTTCATAGGGGTTGTTTCTCATAGGGGTTATGATAATAGAATATGATCATTGAATTTTTTTAGGGGATGTAGGGTCATTATGGATGATTAGCTATTATTATAAGGATGTTCCCAAAGACTGGTGATGTGCGCATTAGATCAAGCCATATGTTTTAACACTTCTTGTTAGTTGTGTTTTTTCTGTTCTCATTTTCATAATAAGAGGATACATCATAATCTATTTATAAGGAAAGGGTATACCTCATAAACCCATATATCATTCACTTCGGACTCAGGAACCATCTTCAAAATTATTTATAGGAACCACTCCCCCATCTTCCATCATCTACTTATTTCTTCTTCATCTACATATTTTGTTCATTATTTTATTTTATTTCTTATTTGTAAATAAAGTTGTGAGTTGCTACATTTTTTTATGTTGAATTGTGATATTTGTGATGTTTGATCCATCATCAATAGTTTTTCTTCGTGATCTTGAAACTCTAGAAATGGGGAACTAATTTTATAGGTTATATCCAGGCAATGAAACTCATCCCAAATGGGATATCTGAGTATCATCATGATAATAATTTTATTCTTATCCATAGTTTATTTTGATGATGAATTGGGGTGAACACAAGCACATTATTGCATGGGAAATATTTCTAATTTGCTGTATCATTTCTTCTCCCCATAATTTCTCAGTTTTTGAAACTTGGCAATTTATATGGGGTGTGCAGTTTGACGATATCTTAAAGATCATTTTTCATTGTGAAATTTTTTGGTTTAAGTGAATTTGTTGTGTTAATCATTTTATAGTTCGGAGAAATACTCTAGCACTAATGAAATTTATTATTTTATTGTTCAAAGTTTTGGTGAGATAGGTGTGTCATTCGAGAAATTAGGCATACATAAAGTGAACTTCTTTTTTTATTAAATTTCACTACAAATCAATGATGTGAAGTTAAGGGTGAATTGACTTTGGTATAGAACTATTCTTTACAACATTCTTATTATCGGTGTGGTGGTATTTCCATTGATTTTGATAATTGGTGTTTTACCATTTCGATTCTGTCATTAATCAGTGTTTCATCATCAATTATTTTATTTTCATCATTGAGTCATAATTGTTTTTGTTGTTTTACTTATGCTATTTTAAAAATATTAAAAATTACAAAATATTTTTGAATAGTCCACCTAGAAATTCGAAACATTATCCTTTGGATTGACCCCAAGGTTAGCCACTGTACTATATCGTGGGTCATATATATATAAACGTGATTGTCCTTGTGATAAGGATGAGATTAATCAATATTGGTCTATGGTATCTAATAACAAACTTGTAACCAAAATATTCTTAAACACACCTGGGGAAGGAGAATTTGGGTGTGTATCAATTTTCACAATGAGCTGTATTTTGTTCTCTTATTAGAAAGTATTTTGAAATAATTTCACTAGAAACCAAAATTCTGTGTCATTAATGTATGAAATAAAAATTTTAAGGTATATAGGGTATTATATTTCATGTTAGTAATGAATATTTCAAGGAGAATAGACCAAATATTTTCCAATGTACTAGGTAAAAGCACTACATTTATGATATATATGTCATTCCATATATATGTTTCTATAACATAAATTTTAAATCAAGAGAAGTAATATAATTTTTCATTTCATGACTCTTATAAATATATTTGTTTGAAGAATTCATACTAAAGTTCCAATTTCTCTTTCCATTCTTTTTTTTTGAATGTTACTATAAGGGATATGTTTTTATAACACCACAAATTCCCTTAAATTAAAACCAAAAAATTATCACATTTCAATTTTCAAAATTTAACATGTTTATTGGACCTCTATAATATCAATAGTCTCTCAATTAGAACATTTCAATTAAAAAGAAATCATCCCATATACATTTTTTTTGAATTCTAGAAACAGTCTTGAAATCACATATTCATGGAATAATTTCATGTATTTTGGTATGAAATACCCAAAATTCACCAAATTTCACTATGATATTTCTCATTTTAGTGTGATTCTATATGATCCAAAAATAAAAAATATATATGAAAAATCTCGTTTTAAATAACTTAAAAACCATTGTATAAGCCTCTAAAATACAAAAAATCATTGTCCAATTTTGAATTCATTTTCGCCATTTTTGGAATGAAACACTACTCGAACAATATCATGTGTAGTGTTAAATTTTAATTGAATTGAATTGCAATGTTCTCTCTCCCAAAAATAAATATTTCTTTAAATTATAGGTCATGCATGTAAAAAATAGTATCATAATGAAACATGATGTATCTTTATTCTCTATTCATGGATAAATAATTTTGAACTGAATTTTGATTTTTTATATATTACAATGTGAGAGACTTTTCTACAGTGTGGCCAACATCATAATGGGATGATCTAAATCCTCTAATAATATTCACCTCATATAAATCATCCTCTTTGGTGTGATAACTACTTTACCTCAATTAAATATTCCATCTCATGAACACTTCTAAAACTTCTATAATCATTAGTAGAAATAAAAATAAGAAAGTTATTAGCTTAAATCCTCCAATATATCCCATATACAAAAAAAAATTATATAACCATCCTTTTGGATTAAATTTTAATGGTTACAACATTCTCTCATTTTTAATAATTCCAGGTTATAATACAATCCAACCCAGAATTCATTGAGTAGATCAATACAACAATAATTAGATTAAAAAATAAATGTTTAATAAACTCGGATCCATGAATTATATTGTTCCAAAAATAAGTTCACATTTTCTCAATTCTCAATGGATTGAATCATGAACAATCCATATGTATGTATTTTTAATATTAATTTAATTAATGATAAAATAAAATTAATATTACACTATTTTAGATTATCTTACTAATAAATTGTAAATTAGTTTTTTGTGATTATATAGTCAAATTATATGATATTAATAGATATTTTTTTGTTAATATTAATGAAATTAATTTTTTATTATACTATTTTTAATACATGTATTGTTTAGTTGATGTAATTGTATATATGAATTATAAATTGATATTATTGATATTTATTTTTAGTCATAATATTGAATTTTGTTAAAATTATAAAATATGAATGTATTAAATAATATTTTATAGATGGAAAAATTTTCATGAGAATTAAATAAAAATAAATTGGGTTATTTTTTTGATTATTGTTGCTAATGGTTTTTGTTTAAATGAAATTTATATATATATATATTCTATTTTTGTTTACTTTACATATATATGTAAATTTATTCCATTTTTTTATAAATGAACATATATTATTATCAAAATATATTTATAAATACTTAAATTTTATAGTTCTGTTTAAACTCATTAGGATTCATTGAAATTAATTGTTAATGTTGAATTGTTTTCTTAATGAAAATGTTAAACAAAATTATTGTTTACAAAATAATTTTGTTTTATTATTGATTTCATTTGATGTTATGCTGATTAATATTCAATAATAAATTGAAGAATATGATTTATAATTTTTTTCATTTGATCCATTTTTTTATTATTTAAAATGATAAATTTTAAACAAAAGATGAATAAAAATTTTTTTCACGTAATTTATATTTCATCTTAATAATTCATCTCAATGTGATTTTTATAGTTAGAGTAATTATATATATATATTCTACTTCTCATATGCCAAAAAAATTTATAGTGATGTTATGAATTTAATGTATTATATATCTATAAATTTTATATGTCTCTTTAGAATATATATAGTGAATATTGATAGTACAAGATTTATGAATAATAGAATAATTAATTTACAAAGAAATAACCCGAATATTCTATGGGATTGAAAAACATTATGATTTTCCAATAGATAATTAATATGTGGATGACCAAATAAGATGACCATATATTTATTATAAATTGAGTTAGAGGATAAATAATAACAAAAGTATATGAGAAATTATCATTTGTATAATTTTATTCATGAAGTATTTTTTAAATTTTCTATATCTAATTTAACATTATAGAATTACAAGGTAAAAACTATCCAATATATGAAACATAATGTTTCCCAATAGATGAAAATTCTATTTGATACAGGATAAATAGCCCATTTGGATTTGTTGGACATAATGTAAAAGTTTTTAAGAGACAAATAGAAACCCATTGTGATCTTAAATCGGAGAACTTATCTCAAATACATTATAAGTAAAGAAATTATTTTTACAACACATTAAATATTAATATATTCAATATATTGAAGTATATTCCATTAATTATAAAATATATTTTTATATTAATGTAATATAATATCAATAATCCTTGGGTGATTATTAATAAATAAATTTCTATGAAATTGGAGTTTCTTCTTGGTGAATATAGAAAATCAATGATATGTGATTGACATAATGTGATGATGACAATTATAAAAAAACTTTTTCATCATTTATAGAACAATTCTAATGATTTTATACTTTTTTGGGATGATGATTTTTGTAATTAATATTGTATAATATGATATGTATATATAGGGAAAACCATTGTAAGTAAGTAGAGTTTGAGTCGATATATTATCAGGTAAATGAATAAATTGAAAAATATAATGAATTTAATGTGTTACATTCATCTAAAACCATGTTGGGAGGGATTTGAAGATATAAAAATTTATAAGTGGTTGTATTTAGAAGTTAACCATTGTTCTAGGATTTAAACTTATGTGGTGTGGAGTGCCACATTACTGTCCAAGGGGTAATTCTATGGATAGATTAAAAGTACCATAATTAATCACTCATGTTTTCTTAGTGCCGCTATAGAGGATGAAATTTTATTATAGACCATATAACTGTAATACAACATGACCTAGAGAGGGACATTTCACCACTAACATTTTGATGTTTCCATAATAGCCTCTATGGTATTTTAATATATATTTTAAATAAATTGATAAAAATGATAAATATTATATAAGTGTTTCCTCATCTATCCCATTTATAAATACATTATCAAACCCCTCTCCCTTAGAAATTTTCTTCTCTTAATATTTATTCCTTCAATTATTAACCACTTACTCAAGCACCGTCTACAGCAATGGATTTAATGAAATATGTATAGCCTTCCTCTTTATTTTTTTCTCATATTCTCTCTTTTTTTAATTCATATATTGATATATCTAATTTAGTGAGATTTTTTGATTTTCCGAATCTATTTTATTTATGTTCAATTATATGTTGATCATAATCATTTGTAATTGTAGTTTATTGAATAATGTGGTGCCTATAGTTTTATCAACATTTTACATAATTATATCCTTACCAAGACCCATAATCTATGGTGTGTAGAAAAAATATATTTTTCTAAAAATAATTGAATAAATGGCCAATGTTAACTTGCAATTATTTCAATGTAACATTTAATCACACAAAAATCTTGTATAAACCTAAAAATTGTAAATTATTTGTATCATTTAAGAATTAATACATAAGAATATTATTTTACAAACATTCTTAGACATATCCCATAAATACTTTTCTTAGATAGTCCCCTTATAGACTTATTGTAATTAATACCATTATTAACATCCTTATTTATATAAAACTAAAAAAGGGGTTAGCTTTGATACTTAATAAAGTTGAAGATAAGTGAAAAAATGATGGTCATAGGTGATTTTAAGATAAACATGTGGGTATAAGGGAACAATAAATATTCCTAATGATAACATCATAAAATAATTCCTAAATAATCATGGATCATCTATAATAAATCGAGGAAGATGTATTAGAGCATAGCATAAGAAAAGAGTCATCATAACATGGGAATTTAAAAAACACTTTATGGAAGAAACATAATAATAAAAAATAATTTCTTTAGTGATGGGTGACTAAAACAACCATCATAAAATTATTGAAAGAGTCCCATAGTTTATTAGTTTCACTCTCTATCATTATAAAAATAATGGGTAAAATCTAATAGTAGACTGTGTTTACTCCTAAATCCATGACATGACGTCCATGTATTTACCTAATTCATATTACATTGTATAATTCTAGCCCCATCAATGAAATAATGGTCATAGTCCCTTGGGGATTAGGTTCACTCCTTATTCCATTTTATATATTCTCATGAGATATCATTATTTACCCAATTCAGTGGTGGGAATTATAATTTCGATCCCAACCATCTTAGGGTTTTATCCAACAATAATTGTCTTGTATTTTTATCAATCTCAAACCATATTAGAGGTTTATCAGAACCAAACCATCATTAGTCTATATGGGAACCAATCCATCTTAGGTATTTTTCCAACATAAATAATATTTTGGAAAAATAAGACCAAATATTTCTCCATAATTTATTATACCCAAACAATCTTATAATGACTGTCATACATAATTATGCCAAAGTATTATTAAAAAAATCCATTATTTCATAATAGTATAATTAGACGATGGGTTATTAATGATCATCCAGAAAATTTAATTGCAATTATATCATTATAAAGAATCAACTTATATAAAGTGGATAATATCCTGCGAAATTATCCGATCTGTAAGAAAAGGAATCTAAACTAATATTGAAAAAAATCAAAAAAACAACTTTTAGTATTTTTAAACATCTCATTTTTGAAGGAAGAAAAAAAATCCATTTTCAAAAAATATGAGAATTCATTTAAATATTCTCATTAAAGATAGATACATTGATCTTGGTATAAAATATCAAAAAACTGCCTTTTAAAACCATAAAATGATTTTTAGAAATATAATTTTATTAAACAATGATGCTTTTTAAATAATATTTGAGATAACCTTAAAGAATTTTTTAATCAAAATATAAGAAATTAAAATCAATAATTCATAAAAAAATATCCATTTCCTTTGAAAAATATAAAAATATTTTATTTTCCTTTAAAAATAATTATTAATTAATATATATTGGAAATGCATTCTAAAACATGTAATGGATTCTTTGAAATGATTAATTCTTATAATGTAGAAAGAACATTTTCAAATTGAAAATGATAAATGGGTTAATTTTATCAAAACCAAAAATGTTGAAAATATTTAATAATTAATTTAAATATTTTTAAATGAAATTAAATATATAATAAAAGTAATTAAATAATTATTAAATTATGTATAATGAAATTCGTAAAAAGTATTTTGACATATAGAAGACATATTCCTTATTGAAATGAAGGGATATGGTTGATTTCACTTAAAAGTGTCACATCCTGTAGAATATATTAAATGGGAAATGAATTTGAAAACGTAATATTAGAAGAAAAAAATGAGAATGAAATAATTTCTATTATAGAGATAATTTTGACACAATTTTTCTCTAGATAAAAATTCATTCATTATAATATAGATTTGAAAAAGATAATGGAATGAGACCCTTATGAGTTCATTATCTTTCTCATAAAAACCCTTGAAAGGTAAAATGTAATAGAAATTTTTGAATCGATTGAGTTTATGTAAATAATATTTTTATGATATCTATGGGTTGTATACACATCATAATGGAATATAAGTTGTGAGTAAAAATCACATCTCAATGAAGATAAATTGTAATATAACCTTTACCATAACTCTTGATTTCCAGGAAATAAATTTATCATACATTAAAATAAACATAAATAAAATAATAACTCATTTCAAAAAATTATTCATATATATAACTATTTTAATATTTTTAATCATTTTACAAATTCATTATGATGTTATTCAAAAATTCATTATCATATGTTTAAATTTCAATTATTTCACTCATGTTTTACAATGCTGATATCGAACCCCAATATATGATAAAACTTTCATCATTAAAATAATATAATACTTATTAAAATAATTTTCAACTAGTGATTTTGTTATCCTCATGTTCATTTGATGTAAAAAATAGGCATGGTTTATGGGAAAAGGATATATAATGAATGTTTTTAGGTAATCTACACATATCAAATGCTTACATCATAATGATGATCAGTTTTTATGTAATACATTCAAAAAAAATTCATGATATATATATATTGAACTCCTTGATATCTTATATATTTATAAAATATATATTCTTAACTCCCAATGTATTACAGTGATGAAAAATTGTACATGTCGCTCAGGGAAGTGGTAGTTCGCATGTACACATGGATGATATCTATTTTTTTCTTGGAATGTAAGGAAGTAAGAAATTGATTTATCTTATAAAATCATAATAATTTTATAAATATCTTATTTATTATCTAATATAACCATTTATTGGTTTATTAAATAATGAAATATGTCAATCATTGAGGTAGTGGTATACACATACTCATATATGTGTTTTATTCTTTTAATGAGAATAGAGGAAGGTAGATGATCATTGTTCCTTAAATAGAAAATCATGTAGTTTAATAATGATACATATTCTATGAAAATAATATGGTATGTCTATATATTGTAGATTGAGGATGATAATGATATATAGATTAATGTTAGATAGTGGGCAGTAACCACATTGAAATTTTAATTCTTCTCTTGAAAGATCAATTAGAACTCAAGGACATAGATAATATTAACAGAAAAAGGATCTATGTGGAATGGAATGAAACTCAAGGAGAGGTAAAATGGGAATTGATTCAAGGTAATTTCAATCTATATATGTTTCTTGATGTGGATGATATTTAAACCCTCTTATAGATGAAAACTATTCTCTTTTCCATGGAATGAAATATTAGTTAAGAGCTAATAATGGAGTTTCTAAAGAGTAAGAAGTGGTGGGTGAGGAAATATTTTTCGTACATGAATTTATGACCTTAAAACAAAAAACAAATTATTTTATAAAATATATGATTCATTTAAACTGAATAAAAATCATGCCACTTAAATTTATTATTTTTAACAATTAAAAAATTCCATTAAAATTTATCTATAGTAAATAATTATTTTAATAAAAATTAAAGATAAAACATCATAAAATATTTGGGTACTTTGATTTATAATTATGAAAATATTTAATAAAATTCAATATTATAATGTATAAAAATTATCTTTTATGTTAGAACATAAAATTTGTTAAGAAATGGTTTTTATTGAAAATATTCTTCTTAAATGAATAAGTGTTCATATTTTAACTTCTTACCAATGAAAAATTATAAACATGTTTACATATAAAAATTAATATATATTCAATAAATTATAATCATTAAAAATTTATTGATATAGATAACCTAGAAAATAATTATATAAAATCTACTAAAACAGTTCATTAAAAAATAATATATTACTCTGGAAAATATTATCAACAATGGAAATTTAATTTTAAGTTAAAAAATATGAATATCCATATTAAAACAAATTAATATACTTATTAAAATTTATACAATTTTTATACACATTTTTTACGATTTATCAATAGTAATATTAACATAAGTTAGTATAAGACATAAAAATGAATTTTTTGTGAAGTATATTTTTTTATCATAAAATTTAGTTTATTCTTATTAAATGATTATTAATCATTATTATATGGTTTCTTAAATGTTTTTTTTGTGTATATATTTCTAATATATTTCATTAAAATTATTATTTATAAAATATATAATAAAATTCATACTGAAAAAAAATAGTAAAATATATTTTTATGAAAAATATGATTGCATTAGTTATTTAAAAACACTAGTTTATATTTATTAATGAATTAGTATTAAATGTTAATTTTCTCATCATTTATTTCAAAATTTGGTTACCTCTATCCATATTATCCCACTTTACAACTATGTTATAATTAAAGCATTTTAATACCACACTTAATAAAATGTTTTACAGATGCATTTTATTTTTTGTGTTACATTTATTGGAAGTTATTCAACATTGTATTTTGTTAATGAAAAATATATACAAAAATATTAGGTTGTTTATTTCTATCATATTAACTAATCTATAACCTAAAAAATTTAATTTATCCTTATAATGAGAATATATTATAATTTATTAATACATTCATGAATCAATATATAATTTCTAATGAAATTTGTACCACAGTAACTTGGATAAGAATAGAAAGAGTACCTCATTATTGAGTATTAATACCCATACAGTGTAAGTTATCTTAATAGAGAGTTCATAGAAATCCTTATATATAGATGATCATAGGTTGGATTATTATATTAAATGTGAAATCAATATTCTATAAATTGATTTGGGATATATATTGATATAGGTAATCAATATCCAAAGTCACAAAAAATTCATCTGAATAGATAATAATAATAATACATGCCAGAATTACAATCTCATAAGCATTAAATCAGGATGAAATAATAAAATAACTATAGGGTTTCTCTAAAAACCAAATCATTGGTGTGGGGATTATAAGATCTTGGAAAATTTCATAAATATAGTGGTGTGTAAAAAATCTAGAATTTAAAAATATATCATAATATATAATGTGAGGGATAATTTTACATTAATTATCATGATCAAATTTTGTGGTATTAATTTTATAGCTTCTTCTTTGTTCCCATAGTGGATATCCATACCTATTACTATTGTTATCCCTTTGTTTAATGAATATATTTTTCTTTAATAACCAATATATTTTCATTTCAATAAATAATGTGTATCTTATATCATATTTGGGACTATAATATATTTCATTGTATTAGATTAACTATTTAGATATATTAAAAAATCGTGAACTCGGTGTAAAATCCCTTTATACATAAAACAATATCTTTTTAGTTTGAGACATTCCCTTCAGCATGGTTTACCATATTCATGAAATAGATAACAATGAAACATATTTGCATCATAGTTTTTATCTAATGGGAATATATGAAAGTAAATATTTTTATTATCTGGTTCATTTGTAATTTATTATATATAATAATTGTGAGATATTTATCTCAATCGAATGTTTTGAAAAACTATATGATATATCACTTTATCAACTATCTTGTTTGATTGTTCATTGGGATGATCACCATGTTGTATAGGGTACCCATTGTTAACGTAGTTCATACATGATTAAATCATTACATTTTTAAATGAATTTCAATGTTTTTTAATACATAAATTAAAATATTTATAAATAGAAACTGTTAATTAATATAAAATTATCTCATAAATGATAGGAGTAACCTAAATTGTGATACTTTTGGATCTAAAGTAATATTGACATGATCAAATATCTATTAGGTTTGATAAAATTATAGGTAATATATTTTATCATCAAATTCTTTTTAAATCCCTCACAATTGGTTATAAAGATCAAGTGAATCATAAAATAATATCCAATAGTAGTGTCAAAACATTTGTGTAGTTAGGACTCTTTATAGTACACTAAGAGAATATTCAGTTAATACTCCACTACCTTTTAATATTTATTACCCCTAGGTGTAGTTATTATAGAGCTTGTATCTAGAGGATTGCATCTAGACTAAAATATAATTACTAAGAAACCAAATATTCATCTTTTGCAAGACATAAAGATATTATCAAATACATAGTATTATCCCTTTGGTTTTTACTAAATTTATATCGTTGTAATAATAAACAAAACTAATCCAAAAAAATTAACAACACCCATCATTGATACCAACTAAGGTTCTCCAAACCCGAAATCCGAATATTAATTTTATATTTTTTATAAACTTCTTTGGATATAGAGTGAGATGATCTATTATAACATTAGAATGTTTCACATTAACACTACATATCATAATAATCTCACACAATATGAATAACCATAAATGTTCATGTATTTGTGTATTAAGTACTAAATATAATTATGATATGAACAATCATTGACTTGTATAAGATAATTTATTCACACATTATACTATTCTAGTCTGAACATATTTGATAATGTTCTTTACAACCTGTGGAATATAAGTATACGAAAGTTTCAAGATCAGATGATTAATTATGGTAAACATAAGATATTAAAATTAATAATCATAATTTCACATAAGATAAATAATTGGATATAAGTGAAATGTCAAAATCCATGGTAATAAAATTAGAAAATCAAACATAAATAAACATTTATCATCATTAAAAGGAATTTCACATTCATTTGTAGTTATCTAGTCATATATTTATATATACATGTGTAAATAATTTTTTACTTATTTAGTTGTTCCTTTCATAGATGTTATTCTAACATAAAGGTTATAACATTAGCATTTAAATAGTAATATCTAGTTGTTCACAGAAGCATCGTTTATAGTATCATGTATGCTATAAAAGATAGTGTATCTGTTTAAGAAATTAATATGTTTCATTATATTCCCTCATGGAAATTGTGTTCTCGCAATTTTGAATTCAAACTCGATAACATAGTTTTGTCTTTTCATAATACCTTTATTGAAATCCAATTTCATATATAGGATTGATAAAACTTATACAAAAAAATAAATAATGGGATATACAAAGGTCTCCTGAGATAGCACAAACTAGGGTTTCATGTTGGAAAACTTGCACACGGAAAAGAAAAAAACGATCTCTTTAAGATGGAATGTGATAGAGAACATGGCCATGAGAATGTTAAAAATCAAAAAACCAGAAATATGTGATAGGTTAAAAAGGTAATTGATTTCTTGGTAGGATAAGTAGAAGGATAAAATTTTTTTGGGAATAATTTTCATAGTGTTTAGGAATTTTTTTACTACCTATAATAAGAAGATAATAAAATATACTTAAATGAAAAGTAAAGTTTCATCTTTTAATCAATTTCACCATAACCTCAATGTTTTCTCTAAATGATGATTATTCAAAATGAATTTTTTCACACCCTAAGCATTAGAATATACATCTTGAGAATCCTAGAATCTATAAAAGATTATATATATCTTCCTCCGATATTTAGAAATTAAATAAAAAAATAATTATTATAAGATAACATAATTCTCTAAAAAAAATTAACATTTATATGATGAAAATGTTTTTAATCTCCCAAAATTCAATATTAATGACTACAGTTAAACATAGATAATTCAAAAAAATAATTATATTTAATATTACTAAAAATAATCAAAACATATTTTTAAACCCAAAGACCAGATGGATTTGATCACATGGTCTTACAAGATAAATTTTAGGAGTTGTCTCCAAATAAAATATATTAATTTTTAATTCTTATACTAAAATATAATTTCCCTAATAATGATCAAGATAATCTAACCATTCCCATAAACAACATAAAGCGCCATCAATCTACAAAAAAAATACAACTCTAATATATAATTCAAACGTTATAATTAAAACAAAGTCCCATTGTATTATATTTACCTTAATCCTATAGAATTCTAAAAATAGAAAACATCTTTTGAAAGAACTTTAATCACTTAATCAAAATTTAATTTCTCAATCCCATGGTTATCTATTTGATAAAAAATATGTCCCCAAAATAAATATATTCTTATTCCATAAAATAAGTTAAAAAATAAAAATTCATTCTAAACTGTGAATTCATGTTGGTTAGTGGTAGGCAAATCACCCTTTTCGTCCTTCAGTTGTGTGTTCAATTTTCACATCCTTCCCAGACATGACGAGTTGACAACTAACCTATAGGTTGCACTTTATCTAAAAATATATTATTAATATAACATTAAAAAATTATTATAATGTTCCCAAAAATAACGATAATATATTTTAACCTCCATGTTTATCTCATACCTTTCATTTTTCACTCTAAAAATTTATAACCCATAACTACCATAACAAATGAATGTTTCCAAAAATACCACTAGTCACCTTAAAATTACATAACATAAATAATCAAAAGTTATATCTAAGAAACCAAATTTGGATCAACCTGAAAATTTTAATCCAACGACAATATCCAAAACTCTTACGAAAACATCTTAATCACCAATGTTTTCTAAAACATTCTTTGATTCCAATTATAAGGATCATACCTTAAAATATTTATATTCTATTTATTTTAAAAAATATAAATCACATTACTTTTCAAAATACCATTTAGGTTAAAATTTTTATATAATTAGGACCTAATATTATATATTAAGCCCATAAATTAAAAGGCGAAACATATAATTAGTATCTATTTTTCTCCTAACATTAAAATTTTTAAAATAAATAATTATTTATAATTCTAATATAACATCCCAAATTTCTCTTGACCTTATCTTTTTTTTAACTCTTCGTTAAACCCCGTGAAAAACATTTCAAAACATGGGATGAGAAAAAAATATCATTAAGGGACTTTAAAGAAAATAAACCATTAGTACAGTGAAAATGAATACAATATTTCTTGAATAACATACCTTTTACCGTGAAAAATGTATCATTATTTCAAAAATATCATTATCTTACATTGTGTAAATCATATTATTTTCATGAAAAATCATAAGAAAGAATATAAAAGATACATATGTTACACCAGAAATAAATACATTCAAAGGGAATATCGATAACTTTAAATTCTATACTTGTCACTCTTACAGATGGAATAGAAATACTGCCAACTTAAATACCCAATGCAGTAGATGTTATAATGTAACCACCCATTATTAGTTTATCACAGAACCCCTCATCTTTGGTTTATCATGTAACTATGTGTCAAATTTTAAAGTACCACTATATAATCATAACACATAAAATCTTTTAATTTTCAATATATCACTCTTAAAATTTCATTTTCACTCATAAGAAAACATTCCATGTTATATAAATAATAAATACATTTTCAAAAACCAATTTAATCATTTAGAAATAGATTTTTTTTAATCCATGTGTCCCATACCACTTTAAAACATTTGAATGAAAATAATAAATTACTATTTTAAAATATTCATGTCCATATAAATACTTTTTCAAAAGCCATTTTGAAAACATGGACATTAAGGATAAATATTTATATAAATAAATCATTAAAACTTTTAAAATAATGTTTTAGTTAAAGAGACCCTTACCTTGAGTCTGATAAGCTACATTTGTTCTTATTCCTGAATAATAAAAGTATATTAATAATTCACTTTATTTATAAACTTATAATGATTATTGTAGATTTTATATCACTTATTACCATGTTATCATGTTATAACAATTACTTAATTATTTAATTTGATTTTGGACATTTTGATGATATTTGATGCTTGAGTCCAAAATAACATTGGTATGATGTGAATTCTAAACGTTGTAATTGGTAAATCATATAAAGAATAATTTTCATGAATTAATAATGATATTTCTACACAAATTATACTTTTAAATCTATCCATTATATCTGGATTTCAAAAATGAACTATGTTACAATCATTGAGACAGTAAGTCGTATGTATGCATGAGTAACGTTTACATTTTTTATTACTCATTATAGAAAGAAGGTATGTATTATTATATATTTATATAATTATTATAATATCATTAATATTATATTAATAATTTTAATATACATTTTAATATCATTCTTGTGACGTGGTTCAAGAAAAGGAATCACAACGCATCGCGGAGATGATAGTTCACAAGTACATACAAATGATGATATCATTTTTATGCACATCGAAAGGAAAGAGAATAAATGACATATTATTATTTATTTATTACAAATATTTAATTAGTTTAATATATAAATATTAATTACATCATTATATCTATTTTTGAGATAAGGTGATGGAAAATAAATTATATCGGTTCAGGAGGCGGTAGTTCACCATATAGATGAACGATAATTCTTATACCATTTTATGGAAGTGGAGATGGATTAGGAGATGATGTATACTTAATAAAATTTTCATATATTGAGGATACTAGATTTTATATTATCATGGTTTAATAATATTTTTAGGATATTGAAGAAGAAATAATTTAGGAACAATTTATTAAAAACGATACAACTTCTTCAGGCAACCTCTTTTTTAGCACCATAAGACCACTACAGATGGTGTTTGGCCTAAAATAAGAGCCCAATAATATGGGAAGGGATTATTTTAATTAATTATAGTAGATATTGTTTGATCCAAATAGTTTTTAAGTGTATTCATGATAGAATGATGGGTTCTCTATTAAAAGCGAGGGGAGGGGGACTCGTGGAATTATTCAATTTATTAAATTAATATAAATTAATTTCTATACAATATGTCTCCAAATAGATTTATTAAGAATATAAGACGAAATTGAATCCATATAATTTCATAAAATAAAAATTATATTTGTTTGGACTATTTTTTAGTCCTTATCATTTATCGTTAACCATTATTTAACAATTTTAATTCTTACCATGATATCATGTAATTTACACTTTGAGGGTTAATATAATTTCTATAAAATGTAAAAATACAAATAAATGGGTCATTTATGATATTTTAAGAATTTTATTAATCCTTGGGAAATTGTTTATATATTTATGTATTTCATATCATTTAATCAATTATAATTAATCTTAAACTATCATTAATGATAATTTTGACATTATTCCTCGCTTGACTTTTTAAAAATATCATAAAAACATGATATCTTCGAACCAACTCCTGGATATCACCAATACAATGTCAACAGAATCCAAGAAACCTGTTGATGAAATTAATTATAATTTTTTTATTTTAATATTTTTAATACCATTTATTTGATTCTTTTATTAATTAATAAATCACTCCATCGTCATTGTGTCAAAATCTATGGTAATAATTTTATCACTAAAAAATATAAATAAATAAATAAAAATTTAGAAAAAATATTATCTTTATAAATAATATATATATTATATCATTTTCCTGTATAAAATCTTTAAAAGACATATTTCTCTTGTTAAAATTAAAAGTATGACAAAATTGATTTTCCCTTGAATACAATATTATATGGGTCATATTCTCATGGAGAAGGACATAAATTATCTCATAGATGATCCTTTAATGCATATGGTTGAACCATAATCATCCAATAAAATTAGGATAGGGTTTAGTGAATTTTATAATATTTATAATTTTATTTTTACCCAGAATTACACGATTTACCCTTAACCATGGAAATAAAAATTACCAAATTTAATTTGCATATTTTTCTAAAAATAAAATTTAACTATTTAATAAATTTGGAGATTATTATTAATAATATGGAATCAATTTTTAAAAATTACAAACATATAAATATCATAGTATAATTTAAAAATAAACTCGTAGATGGAAAGAAAAAATGAGTTTTTTAAGTAAAAACTTTAAAAAGATTGAATTGTTTTTATCCTAATTCAGTATGAAATTGATTCCTATGAACTAAATTGAATTAAATGTTAAAATACTTATCTAATGATAGTTTAAATATAGTATAAAATATATTCTAATAACACAAATAAATAGAATGAAAATGCAGTTTTCCATTAAAATACAACAATTTTTTAACTATTCATAAAAAAATGAATATTATTAGAAAATTAAAACAAATTAAAAGAAATTATATTATGATAAACTTATTTAAAATAATAATTATATTTTTTTCAAATATAAATTTTAATATTTTAGAAAACGATATTTAAAACAATCATTCCATCAAAAGATGACGAATATGACTTTTTATAAAAAATACTTCTTTCATCTGTAAAATTGGATAACTTATTATATCATGTCTAGAAAATAAATAATATAAATGATAAAAATAATTTTAAATATTATATATACATATATATAATAAATTAATATAATAAAACAACAGTGGATTTTTATTTGTTACTATAAAACACACTTGTTCAAATTTAAATAGTTTACAAAAACAATTCCATTTATTTTAAAAAAATTAAATTAATTTATAAAGATTTCAGTATAGATAGAGATATGTAAATTATATTTTCATTATTATTTTATTCTACTTCATAACCACAATTCTTAAAACTAAATTATAATTTTAACATTTAAAAACTAATATTTTGTCGTTCAATAATGCTCAATGTAGTGTTCCATGTAATCTATCAAACATAATGTTTCCTTTAAAAAATTCATAGTTCTAAAATGAGGCCCAGACAATATAAGGTTTTTTTTCAGATCCAAACTTTATTAGTTCTTTATCCAATCCAAGTAGTCTCATAATTGTAATCATTAATGATTTTCCACTAGATGAGAAAAACCAGCACTATTTCAGCATATCATAATTAAAAAATGGGAATGAAATGGGTTATATAAAAAAACACCCGAAAACATAATAAGAAAGAGTCATTTGTTTAATATCAAGTTAATTATGAAACTGTGAAATTAATAAAATATTTCTCATACATTAAAAAATTAAGTACATTATTTTTTAATTAAATGAAGTATAATTGTCGGAAAAAAATATAAATAACGAAGAAACAATATTTATCCTAAATAACTATATTGAACTATATTTTTTATGAGATTTGTTTCTATCATATATATTTACCATATAAATTAATTCAGATTATTTAAAAAAGGTAAATTATTTTTAAAAAAATTAAAAATTAAATAAAATGGTAAAAAATTGGTTAAAAATGAAAATAAAAACATCTAAATGTAAAAAAGTAATTTTTTAGAGAATTTATTTTTTAATGTAATATATTTTTATAATAATAAATAAAATTTATCATTCTTTATGAAAAAATTTAATTAAATTATTAAATAATATATTCAATAAAAAAAATTATTTTTCATTTAGTGCTTGTTATACGGTAAGAAATGAAAATAAATTATTGGACATGCTTAAAAATACATTTTATTAAAATAGTTGTCAATTAATTGTGTATTTTTATTCTAAAATTAATATATATATATATATATATAATTAGTATAAATTTAATTTTAAAAAATTAATTTCATATTTAGAATCAAAATTTATAAATTTATTAATTATTTCCCTCAATTTTTCGTATTGAATTTTAACTATAGTAAAAAAAATTACTTCAGTTAATTTCAAACATGGTTAATGAGGTTATTAAACTAAAATAAAATTACTTAAATATCATTTAAAATTAATTAACTTTTTTTTTTGAAGATATTTAAATATTTAATTATATTATCTTCCATTTTTTTACCATTTTTTTTCAACTTTCACAAGATTATGATTTATTATATTTTAACATTATTAATATTTTGATGATTGCCACAAAACCCATTTATAAAATGGAACATACTATTTTCACATATTCACACACACAAAAACTCTAGTTTAGATAATACGAACCAAAATATTCTTGTAACTTTCTTATACTCATTATTAATAATTCATTCCTCCCAAAATACTATTCTTTTATTGCTTATGGTCTAAGCCAAAGGTGGTTTCACAAAGAAGAGGTAATTATTTTAGCAAAATCCTTTTATCTTTATTTCTTCATATTCTTCATAAACATATTATATAAACTTAATAACATGATTAAAATGAATTAATTAATTTAAAAAAATGTTAATTTTATTTCCATTTTTAAATCTCATTTCCATCCTAAGAGTATAGATAATGTCGTTGGTTTGTATGCGAGAAAAAAAACCTCAATAAAGTGATGTATTTCATTTTTCACATCCTCCATATGTGGATTGTCATATTGATGTATTAAATGAATATAAATAATATTTACGCTATAATTTGTTAAAAAAATATTATTATTTACCTTTATTTCTTCCCACTATTGTAAAATGAATACATTACTCTTGCAAATGTAAAGACTAAAATCTGTGTTAAGTGTTATAATAAATTTTTTATGAACACATTCTGTTAATGGTTATAAATAATTTTATACTGAATAAATATGATAATTATAACATGATTAAAATTTTATATTAGATGAAACCATGTTGGTTTTGAAAGGACCATAACGGTCAAACTGAAACGTACAAGGAAAACAGAACAATTTTCACCCAAATATATATTTTAATAAGCAATTGTTAAAAAATAGGTAATTATCAATTATAAGGGACTTTTATACTATATGATAATTATGATTATAATATATTAAGATATTTATAATAATATAATTATATTTTACATGAACACAATATCATATATGATGAAATTTAGGAAATGAGGTATGGGTTTATGTATCTAGATCATTTTCAATACTTATTTTTTATACATAAATTGCATTTGGGTGAATTATATAAAAAATTTTCTATTAAAACCAATATATTCTATTCTAAAATGGTTATTTTGTTTGGAATTTTATGTTTTTGTTTCATTATCCACTATTTTTTACTTAAAACAATTAAGAAAATATTTTTATAAAAAGTTGACTTCATTTCCTATTTAGTTGATAAGAATTTTCTTCTATGCCCATGTTCACTAAATTATCATTCAAAAATTTTCATTTATATAGTCTCATGATTATTTATATTCATTTTTATACATACTATTCATTCTCTTTAATTGATTAAATTTTAGTTTTTATGATGTTTATCGAATAGAGTTTTATGAATTTTAAAAGGTGTAATTAGAATATTTGTTTTAATGTTTATCGCACATACATATTTTCACCCAGTCATAAATATTTGTTTCATTGAGTATTACATTAAAAATGTCGACGTTATTTTCAAATAATTTCTTTATCTAAATATTAGGGATGTTTTGTTTTAAATGTTATCATTATACAATGATATTTTTCGCATGCTTTCATAGAATGGTTTTAATGTTATTTTAAATATATTTTTAATCTAGGTCAACATAAATTGATATTTCTTCTAATCTATAGGGGATAAGATTTTATCATACCATCCATTTTGTGTTTAAATATGGCTTATTATTATGTGTTTTTTATTATTATTATGAATCCCATTCCATATTCATAAGTAATGCTAGGATGTAATGATGAATGTTTATATGATACTAGCATACACAAATGAATGGTTTTGATTTTGTGATGTATGGATATATTAAATATCTCTAATTCATTTTGTAATGATTGATATCTCATGAGATACGTGAAGGAGTATGGAATCTGAACCCATTCCATGAATACAAAGTGGTTTGGAATGAAATCCAATCAATTATAATACATTTTACATGATTAATGATAGTCATAGAAGTGATCCTTGAATAATGAAATGATTTTATATTCATATGACTATGACATAATTACTATGATATTTTATTCTTCTTATGATATTAAATCACTGATCATGATTAATTAATAATGATTCCTCAATCAAATGGATCACAACTTTTGAAATTCTAATGCATTACACTATGAATGATGATGTATGATCTATGGATTAATGGATTTTGTATTTATAACTTAATATCATTATTTTATACAATTATTGTTATCTTATAGTTGAAAATTATCATCAATTGATATATCCCATTTTTACCCATATGATTCCTCTAATAGAACCATTTATTATAATTCTATTTTCCCAAAGTTATGAAGACAATTATTAAGTGTGAAATAAATATAAATAATACTATGAAAGAAGAAATTTTTTTATATATGTTGATTTATTTCAAATAGTAATATGGTTATGTATATAGTAATGAAATATACTAAACCATTATTGTTTGAGGGATTTTATTATTATTAAATTTATTTAATATTCATCCAAAATGAATAAATATTTATATATGTAAAACACCAGTCATCTAATTAGGTATTAGTATATGGTATAGTTTTCTAAGATTAATTTAGGAATAATATGGTGATAAAACATTAAAAACCCCTTTGATGAACTAAATGTTGTATTGGGTAACCAAAAAGTGTCATAGGTTGATAAGAAAGTTTTTAATTTTATTACATATCAAAAATTACTTTCTGTATTGTATTATTCCTCACACTAATTATTATAGCAATATGTCTACTCTATGATTTTGGGTTTTATTAAAAAATTGGAACAAAGATAAATAAATATTATAACCAACGTGGAATACAATTCAATGATTTCCCACTTGAGAAATAGAATGAAAAAAGAATTGGACTACAAAATATTGTTTTTAGGCTTACCAAAATATCTCAATAAATGAATCTTGTTGATATTGTAAATGGAAAAAGATAGAAAAATGAAATATTGGGTATTTGAGGTGCAAATATCCATCTTATTTTAGTGCTTCCCTTAATCTACTAGTGGTAGAGTAATTTATCAGTACAATTGGAAACATATTATTCATTCTACATTGCTCGAATAAATAAAAATTTCACCAAGTGGGGTAAATTTTGGATGTCGAACCATATAAATGGTGGAATTTTATTAAGAATATAATTCAAGAAGAGGAAATTTTAGTCATTTAATGAGGTTATTTTAAGAGGATATTTTTTGGAAACTAAATTCAACAAACTCTTCACAAGAAAATAGGATGGCATTTTCTTGAGCATAAATAGATATATTATTAATCTATTAATACATTCAAAAATAAATTTACAAGACATTTGGGGAATTATTATTCTTTATCATCCACTAATAATATAAAATAAATCAGTTATTTAGTGGAAAACCCCATTTTATTGAATTGGGTTGTCTATAAAAGATTTTAGTGATTATGGGAATATGTTTTATGTGCTGTCATGGTAAAAATGGGGATCAAAGATTCCCATCATTATCATAGTTCTATTATAGAGAAAAAACATTTTATGAAATTATTATAATAATACCCGTGGAGGAAAAAAATTATTCTTCATTTATTCTAGAGGAATGTAACGAATCATGGTGGAATTTTAATTAAGAAAAATATTAAATATTTGAAGTGTATAAAAGAAGTAAATTAAAAAATGAATGACAAATGAGATGTAAATAATCAAACCGATGAAATGATTTTATAGAGATCTCAACTAAATTCACAACATACAATAAATTATACAACTATAATGATTATGAGCATTATAAAAACCAATGCATGAATCTAATGGGTAATGATGAAAATTAGTTCCAATGAAATCATAATCCAAGATATAAATGGAAAGCTCATGTGATCACTATCGTAGAAGTGGGTCACGAGAAAAAAGTGGTGAATTGTACACTTATCATTCAATATAGAAATATAAAACTTCTTATTTGATTCTACTTATACCTAATGTTTTTTATATAGATAATTTTACAATTGTATCACATCATAAAATTAATAAATAGATATTGAAATATTGGTTAAAACTATTAATGGTGTGATGATTGAATCTTATGTCTATAACTCTTATCTTATTTTTTTTAATATGCTTCTTGAAAATATTGTGAATCTCACACTAGTTTAATATGATAATATTTTGGTCATGTAATGAGTTAATTTATACATATCCCATATCATTATTTCAGTAATAAAATTTATATTATATGTTCAAAATAGACTGAATATTTTCAATTGGTGTGAGGATGAATATGAAATTCCAATCATAATTTCTTATATTTTATATGTATTATTCCCTATTCATGAGGGGTATCTATCTCAAATGGTTCAGGAGAAACTCAAAATTAATGACATGCCTATTATACTGTAATATGTTCATGTATTTCCAAAATACATTCCTTTTAATCTACAGAATCATGATTTTTACTTTTCATTTCAAATCAATCCTACTGGTAAACCTATTTGAAATACAAATTATTGAATGATGTTGATTTTTTATAGGAATTTAAGAATCAGCCCCATCATAATATTTTTTCAGGATTCAATTATCCATGTGCATCAGTAAGGGGTTAACCTTATTGAACCGCTTCATTAATGTTCAATAACATAACCAGATTAATATTATGAATCAGAAACCTCTATCATGTGTTAACTATTTATTTAATAAGCAACTAAAATCTATATAAATTTTAAATATTGACTCCTATCATGATATCATTAGTTAAGGTAAAAAAGAGGACATGTCAAAGATAAACACCTATAATGTGTATGATTGTTATTTATTAATAGTAATTCTTTTTGGAAATATCAATGCTCTTGTTATATTTATGGATCTAATCTATAATTTGTTAATTAGTTACCTTGATCAGTTTTTGGTAGTATATATATGTATATATGTGAAATTATTATATATTATAAGAGAAATTAAGCATGAATATCATTTTTAGATTATGTTGACATCCTTAAAATAGATAATTTGTATTCCAAATTTAGTTACTGTGAATTTTTCTATAAAAAGTTTCATTCTAGACTCAGGTAATCATAATAATGGGGATATTAGTTGACCAACCAAATAAAAAAGTAACTAAAACTTCCCTAAAACAATTATATTTACCAAAATATGTATTTTTATTTTGTTGGAAATATAATAATAATAATTTTGTGAAATTTATAATGGATTTCAATTAAGTTAACTAGGATGATATAGAAGGGATTCGTGCTCTTTTCGAAAGATGAATTTTAATAAAATATCAATGAAATGGACAAAAAATTAGTCATTTCACAAATTCTCACACTAATTTGTTGTGGGGAAGAGATTGAGTTCTATAATTAACCATAAAAGAAGGGACAACGATGCGTTCTTATGTTTAATGAAATTTTAGTAGATTATGAATCCTTTTAATTTAATATTAATGATAAAAAATCACTAGACTCGTGATTTGGAATAGACATTTGTATTTTTTATATGATGATATTCAAATATTATCTTTATGGTTTATGGAGTGACGTATAAACTGACCATAAAATCATGAAGTATATATTCCCACAAAATAGTTAAATATAATCCAAATAAAATGGTTGGATCTAACTAAATATTATTAATTCTCAATACACATCAATGATAAGAAGGAGAATTGGGTGGCATATGGCAAATGTTCGATAAATATTCTAGTTTTTCCATGATGGGGATTGATATAGATCTAATATTTATGTATTTTTAGAGAAAAAAACAATGAAATATTAATATAAATAAAAATATCTTATCTTTTATTAGATAATATTTCAACTATATACTCATGTGATGCTTAATGTGGTGAAAAATGTAGATTTAGATATATAAATTAGTGTTTTTAATATTATTGTGTTAAGTCTAAATAGTGATGGAATGATAAATTTATTTAAAAAAGTATGTTGCCTACTAATAAGATAATTTAAAGAGTTATTAGATAAATATAACAATCTTTTATACTCTATTGAACTTGAATATATAATGATGTATAAATATTATAAAGAGGATTTTTTTGTGGGATAACATATTGGGATATTTTATAGTGTATAAATATCTATACTTTTAATTCCATAAACTTATGGATAAGAGGTACAAGCATAAGGTTATATTACCACCATTGACCATAACTAACTGAATTTAGGAAAACATTTCCATGTTTTTCATCATTGGACTACAAAATACATCTAAATAAAATATTGTGTTATTTGGATTATAAGAAGTCACCTTACAAAATAATCACATTTATTACTATTTGTGAATATTTAATTCCTGATCAACCCACAAACATATATGTTATCTAAGTGTTATGGTTTTGTAGAATACAAACCCTAATCACATCTTCTCATGATATGAGGGATAAATCATTGTCCTAGATAAGTAATCAGAAATATTTGAATAAAGATTTGAGCTTTAACACTGTATACCATCCTTATAAATATGATTAGTATGAGAGGTCCATTCAAACACTATAAAATATTTTAAGAGTTCTTGAGGTAATTTTAATAGAATTTAATATATGTACCTTACTCTTGATGAATTTTCATGCAATAATAGCTTTTACTCAAGCATTTATATTCTTCCTTATAAATACCTATATATAAATACAAGGATAACTCTAAATAATAAGGATAAAGTTATAGAATAAAAGTAATTTAAAACTGAGATCGCTGAGTAAATGATGGAAAAGTTTTTTTCCATTCAAAAAAATCATCATAGATCAATTCTAATGGAATAGTTATTATAAACATCGTTCGTGATATTTATGATTTAATGATGGTGATAATGTTTTTCTATGACAATATTCCTTGAATAATGATGTGATTTTTGGAATTAATGGATCATTAATCCCTTAAAAAAGTTGTCTTATTAACATTATTCATTTTCTTGAGAAGGTTGAATATTAATTATAGATTCCTCTATACATATGAAGGATATGGTTCATAAATTTTCTTTCGAGTTAAGAATCCCATTGTGCGTAGAATTTCTCTTTGTCCTAAATCTCGTATGTTCAACCAATATAGAGAGGATATTAATCAACTTTTCCTCTCTCGTGACATAGAAACCACTCTCTTGCATTATATTAATGATATTTTTGAGTGCATATGGATTCTTTTTAATACCTTCAACATGAAGATTCAGAGTTTCTTGGAGTTGTCAACTTCACAGAAAATCATGATCCTTTTGGTTGCAGTTGTCGTGGAACTTCATCATATTATCTGGTATGGTAGAAACGAAATAATTTTCCATAATAATTATTTTAAAATTAATGACAGTAAAATGAGAATCCTCATGGCCATTCGATAATCGGATTCTATCCAAAAATATCTCTACAACAATTTGGTCTGTGACTTGGGGATCATCAGACGTGTTGTGATGGAAGGGATCTACCCTCACCCTCACTCTACACATGAATTGTTTTGGCTCCCTCCCCCTCTGTGATGGATCAAAATCAATATGTATGGAGCCTCCAAAGGCATCCCAGGACCAGCGGGTTGTGGTGCCATCTTTTGAAATCACCTGGACATGATTCTTGGATGCTTTTATGGCTTTTGTGGTTTCTCTTCTGCTTTGGAAGCTGAGATGATGGGAACCATCCATGCCATCTCCTTTTCCAGATTACATAGGTAAAAAAATATTTGGATATAGAGTGACTCCACTGAAATCATTCGAACCATTTGGAATGGTACCATCCACCTTGCATGGCCTCTCATTGCCCGCTGGATAGACAGTTTGAATTCTCTTATTGGGATTAACTACATCACCACTCACACATTCCTCGAATCCAACAGGACTGCTGATGGGCTTGAAAATCATAGATTTACTCATGAATTACATTGTATGAATGATCTCCTATCTGAAATAATCCATTTTTATGCTTGGGATGTTTGAAAAATACCTTACATTAGAATTTTAAAACCTCTTTTTTTATCAATAAATTTTCTACCTTTAAAAAAATATTTTTATAATATTAATTTATAGTATTAAAAAAATTAAAAAAAATTTATTTCCACACATATAAAATTAATTCACTGGTTATAAATTGGTTAGAAAGGAAAATAAAATCATTTGATGGTAAAAAGATATGTTTTCAAGAAAAACTACTTTTTTCACACAGTTTGTTTTTATCACAAAAAATTAAATTATTCAATATTTTTAAAAGTTTTTTAAAATTTTAAATTCTATATTTAATCATACTTGAAAGATTAATTTTATTGTTGGTTTTGGGAAAATAATGATAATAAATTATGTTCTATTCATAAAAATACATTTTTTTTAAATCATTTTTAAAATTGTTTTTCGCACATATAATAAAATTAATTTCTACTACTTATTGAAATTTAGTTTTAATAAATGATTTATAATTTTTGAATCATGATTTAATTTTTTTATTAATTCCACATTTATTTTTTGTTATAATTAATACTAAAAATGACATTGATTTTCAACCTCTATTTGGGATAAAAAAATTAATAGAGGGGTTAAACTAGAATATTGTATTTAAAATTTCATATAAAAAAATTATATATAATATTAGGTTATGTTATTCCAGAATTACCATATCTTATAATCAAGAAATTAAAAACTAGGACCCAATTGGATGGAACGCACCAGTTTTCTTATCGATCTTAACTATATCATCACACATGTTTATTGATAAGAAAACATGATTAAGGATGGTCTGGCCAACATGAGAGTAAATCAAGACATTACCTAGTTCGAAGACATCCTCTCTGATCTTATTTTCTTCCATCAAAAACATTATATTTTGATCCCATATTTTAGACTCCTACAATATTTCTTTTAATAATAATTTTTCTTTGGTTGTTTTGGGCCAAAGAATCCCCTTTTAAAAAAAGAGTTCCACACACCTAACTTATAAAAGGAAATATCATCACTTATTATATTTAAGAACATTGAGCCTATTATATCATCAAATAGTTTCCAAATTATCTTTATAAAATACCTCCCCATATTCTGTTTATTTTTTTCTTCCTAATAAAAGCCTTTTTATAGCTTATGGATTAAGCTAAATGGGGTTTTTCAAAGAAGTGGTAACTCTGTTACCCAAATCCTTTTAGGAATTTTTTAATTTTTCTATCTCCTAAAATAAATGATAGGCATAAAAAATTATGAAATCAGAATCATTACTAAAATATTTTTTTATTTTAAATCCATTTTCTATCTCTTTATCACTTATATGTAATGATAGCATTGTTCATGTGTAAACATGAACTACCATATCCATGAGTTTGTAGGAATCTTTTTTTCATATACTCCATAAATGTAAGGTCATATAGATAGATTTAATGAATATATATGATATTTTTCGTATTATAATGATTATTAAAAAAATTATTATTTTCATTTCTTTCTTTCTATTTCATTGGAATATGAAAACAATAATTGTTCCTATATAAAAAATACCATCTCTACGAAGTAATGAAATTCATTTTTCATCATTTTATTTTATGAATTTTTATAAAATAATTTATGATGATTAAATATGATAATTTAAAATTGATTCATATTTTAGATATTTTTTAGTCCCTCATAATGGAGAAAGGTAATGAAACGTCAGACCAAATCATGTATGGAAAGCAGACCAATTTCCACCCATATGATGATTTTAGTAAAGAATTATTAAAGTATATGTAATTGGAAATCACAAGGGAATTTTGGTTTGTAATATATTTATTAACCTTTTCATATTTAATATGTATAATAAATATAAATTTATTATACCAAATCATTTTATTAAATATAAATAAATTCAAAACATGAGTTAAGTATTTCTGTTGAAAATTATAATTATATCCAGATTATTAATGTGTAAACCACCATTATGAGAAATATATTCTCTTTATCCTCAAAAAACTATATTCCTCTCATATAGTTTTTTCTTACATTATAATTTTTTCATACATTATCCATTATTTGGTACATAATATGTTCGAGATAATGTTTTTAAGAAAATGTGTCTTTATATATTATTTGGTTGATGAACTTTTTCTTCATGAACTTGTTTTTAAAATGTTTTCAATAATATTCTCTACTATGATACAATTGTTATTTAAATTATTTTTGGAACATATTATATTTTTTTCAAATAAAAATAAAATAAATTTTATAATATTTTTTGAACATTTTATTAAGGATTTTTTTACAAGATGTTTGAAAAGAATATCTATTTTAATATTTAATGCACATAATAATTTTACCTCCATTATATTTATTCATCTCACTGAATAATATATTACAAGATTCCATATTTATATTCAAATAAAAATATTCTCATTATTTTCTGATCTTTTGAAAATTATATCTACATAAAATAATATATTCCTCATGTTTTCAATGAATTTTTCAAATATTTTTTTAAGGTATTTTTCTCTTATGTCAGCATCCTTCGATGTTACTTATGATCCACTTACAAAAAGATATAATGATTTCATGATTGGTTTTTTTATTTCATACTATTAATTGATGATAAAATATTTATGAAACAAGTTTATTTTTAATGGGTTATGTTGTGATGGAATTACAAAAAAATCTATGATTTTGGGCCACACTTATATATGATTTTACATTTGTGAAATATGGGTCCATTAAATCCCTCTAATGGAATGGGTGGAGAACAATATCTGATTATATAATATTATGTAAGATGGGGATTTAATCCATCCCATAAATTAAAAAGAGGATAATGAGTGTAACCCAAACATTATAGAACATTTTCCATTATGTGATGATGGTCTTGGAAGTCCTTGAATAAATAAATAACTTCAATAGTTATGATTGTGTAGAAATATCTATGAATTTTTTTGATTAGGATCTTATCTCATAGATCAGAATTGATTAATGGTGATATATCATTGTTATGACCCATGGATTTTGAAATAAAAAAGATGTATTATATGGCTCACACTTTATATTCTATGACTGAATGGGTATAATATTTTTAGGTTATGTTCATGCTATCAAACACTTAAAAATATATATTTTCCTTCTTTTCATCATCAATTGGTATCTCCAATGTATACCATTTATGATCATCCGATCACACCCATTATAATATTTTCATATTCTCCAGGATATGAAGAATGATACAATGTAATAAATTTATATTAATATTATAATGAGAGACCAATATTTTATATTATGTTGATGATAATTCATGAAATAATTTTATTATTTATATAGTCCTAAAATGAACTAATGATTGATGGTTATTAAGTATCAATTATTTTAAAACTTGTTCAATACATATATATATTCTAAATATTCATGTATTTAATACATAGATCACCTAAAGTAATAATAATTATTGAATATAAAGCACATCTAAAAAAGGGGAAATTGATTTGAGTTAACCCTTAACATAACAATCAATTTAAATGAATGTTTCTTGATTTATTTTATAATAAAAATAACTATATTAATAATTTATTTTAGATCTTCATTAATAACCATGACAATTTTATTTTTTGTTTATAGTAACTTATCATACATTTAATAGTCATTTTCCACTTACATTTGTTATCTTGAATTGCAATTTCGATTATTCGGTACCTGATCCATAACGAAAATGACAAAAACTTCTCATAGATACAATGATAATCATTAATATATTTGAAAATATACATAAATAATTTCTTGTATTATTATCTATATATACACATCTTCATTTTATTGAAACCAAGTTCAATGTATGTAAGAATGGGACACATGATAAACTTATTTCAGGAAATCTACAACTAACAATATGTTACTTTATAATGATCATTGATTATTATGTCACCTATTATAAACCATATTCATGATATATATATATATATATATGGATCCTTTATATCTTATATATTAAATAAATATGTTTTATAGAAATAATTTTAAGGAGATGTTGAAATATAAAACCGACCTCTCTTGGAGGAAGTAATTTTCCAGTACACATAGACAATGTTATTGTTTTCCATATAATAGAAGTAATATAGAAATTGGTTACTCTTGTAATGATATTAATAAATTAATAAATATGATATTAGTTCCTTAAATAATATTATGATACTATCCACTTAATTTGGTTATGAAAAATATAATATGTTGTTCAAAATGGAAGTAGTCTGTATGTTATGAAGGGATTCCATTTTCATTCTTATAAGGATAAGGGAGAAATGTATAAGTTGATTGTAATATTAATTTAATAAAATTATATATATGAATTTTAATTGTGTAATTATAATTATATATTTATAGTATTTTTTTTAATAGTGTGGATAAGAATGATATTGAAAATGAAGTTAGATATTGGGTAGTACTAGTGTAGGGATTATTAATTTTCACTTGAAAAAATATTTGGAAATAGAGGAATTATGTTATATTAATAGAATAAGAAGATTAAAAAATAAAATATACTTCAATAGTTTTTAAAAAAAGAATAGATTGAAAGGGATTTTTATTTATAAGTGTGAATTGTGTTTAGTATATGAGATTCTTTTATGGGATAAAAGAGGGTATTTTCCTTTAGAAAAAGGATTGTTTAATGGGAATAATAGAATTTCAATATAATTTTGGAATTGAGTTGAGTAAAGGGTGGTTATAAATGTAGATATGAATTTAAAATAAAAATATTCTTCTAGACGGTCTATTATTCATGTAAAGATAATATACTTCATACCACTTATGTTATACATTTCATACCCTTTATAATATTGATTAAACATTAACAATGGTAAATAATGTTTTTACAAAAAAATATTAGATGAAAAATCCTAAAAATTTCTCTGATTCTAAGTTATGACTCCATCTAATCTATTTAAATCAATAAATGTTTTAAATTTATCCCTAAAATTAAAAAATAATATATATTTTAAATAACTATAGTTGTATAAATATTTATTTCAAAAATATTAAGAGTTATGAGTATAATTTCTTATCAATGAATTACTAATAATTATTTAAAACATAATATTATATATATATATTATAATATATTCATTATAAAGAGAGAAACTTATTTTATTTAGATAACAATTAAAAAAATGAAAAAGATTTCTTACACCATTAACTACATTACCATGGTAAATATAATAAAATTTATTAGAATTTTTTATTTTATAAACAACAAATTTTTTTTTTCCAAATTTAAATATATTGAATAAAATTTCAAAAAAAAATAGAAATAATTTATATCATTGATGAAAATTATTTTTAATATAAGCACACATAACACATAAAAATTTACTTTTTAGAAAAATACATCTTTAATCATAAAAATTAGTATACTCTTTTTACATATCTTGTAACTAAATTTTTATGGACGTAAACTTATTTTATATTGTATATTCTCAATAAATTAAATTAACGTAATCATTTAAACATAATATAATAAATTTAATAGCATGAAAAAAGGTAAATTTTATTAATACAAATTTTATTCATCATTTTTTATAAGATATTTAGACACCCTAACTAAAATTTATCAACTGAAAACTAACTTAATTTTTTTCTATATGTATTTCATAGTGTTATTACATCTTTACAAATAAACCAACTTAACCATAACATTATAATGGTCAAATTATAACTCTTTAAATTTTATATAATAAAATAAGTCTTGGATTTCTTTTAGTTCAATGATTTGTATGAAAGAAGATGATCAAAATAGTATTTTATTAAATGGAATTTTATAATAATAAAAAATTAATACAAGTTTTTATTTGACATATGATGTTTTTTCATGCATAATAATGTCTATTTATGTTAAATTAACTCAAAAATTTTCCTTTGGTCCCTTATGTATTGAGTAAGTATCTTTAGTACATTGATCTTTCATCTATATGTTTTTATTTGATTTTTCTGACACTAGTGATCATGACCTTGAGATAATGTCTCAAGAACCATATACAAGGATCCAAATGTTGGGTATCATGAGTTATATCATTATTTTTTATACCTTTTATATTTCAAAATTTCATTCCTGAAAAATGGTTGAATACTCACCCTAGATTTTATCCTAATGATTATTTTCTAATTGATAATGGTATAATATATAACATATTGTATTTTCTATGAATAAGGGGTTAGGGACATTATTACTTTTATTTTATAACAATATGCCGAGTGTACTATCAAATTACATTTCTCAAAGGGTTTCGGTGTATGGATCAAGTTAGAAATGACTATGGATGGATTTGGTAATTATGAAATTCCATGTTATAATTTATTTTGTGTTTTAATGGGTATGTAAACAATACATTATGTGCTGATATGGATGAGTAAAAAATGTATGATATCTCTGTGAACATGAAATCCCCTTCTCATTTTTCTGTATGTTATTTTGAATAGGTGATGAGATACCTTAGGAAATATATTTTTATAGACATTTGATTCCCTACTTACTTGATTATATATCAATTTTTGAAAGGGTTGAAGATGTTTTGAGGTTGATATTGTTACAAAAAATGGAAACCCTTATCATTTTCCTTTTTATAACACTAATCATGTTTCAGGACAGATTATTGATGATATTATATTGGGAAAGGAAACCCCTTGCAATTTATTTGTACATAATTGTAAGAGTCGATCATGATTCCTTAAGGATAACATATTTCTAATGTTGGAAGGCCTCCAAAAAATATATAATTTTAATAATGTTTAAAATTACATAGTGATTGAATCATTACGTACATGTCATGTACTTCTAATATATGTTAATATTATACTGAGTATAGCTCAAGAATTATTTTTTGGATCATATCATTGTTAGTACAAGAACATACTACCCCATATTTCATATGATACAATGGTAAAATGTTTAATTATTTCGACACATTCAACTATTTATTTGGATGATCATATAGTGTCATTTTTAGTACCAAGATGATATTAAAAATATTGTTATAAATTATCATTATCAATGTTTTTATCATGTCACATTGTTCATTATATTATGTATTCTAAATATTCATTAGGGGAACTATTAGTGGTAATATATATTGTTTTAATCACAATAATAATGTTTATCTCTGTGCGGTGTTGATTTCACAATTTGGGACATATGAAATGAGAAATTTCATTTATTAAATGGTTTATATGGTTAAAATTGTTATATTTTTGATTAAAAACATGGTGGGGACTTTGATTTGGTTCTTTAGTTGTCACAACATTTGTATATTTCATACCATGGTTTTAAACCCATAAAAAATCCCATTTACAAATGTATTATTCATGAAATATTGAAATAGTTATCATTTTAATACTTCATGGGATGTGTTTTCTTATATAAATCTCATAATTTAATTTTCCATGTTATTTTATCATAGTGATTTCATTGATTACTACATTTTTTAATGTATTATTTTTGCTAATGTGATATTTATAGTATAGTATAGATGTGATATATATAATACATCACTTATTTTTAGTAACATTTTGTATATGGGGTGGTGAACTAAGTTTCATGTTATTCCTCTTATTAAATCAAAATTCTTGTGAGATGGTTTATGGTATTAAAAAGTAATATTATAACCATATTTTTTTTATTAGATGATTTTGATAGAAAGAGGATGGATGTTGTCAGAACATGGGATGGATGTTGTGACATTGTATAGGTAACCCATTTAAAAGTAATTCCCATGTTACAATGGAGATTAATTTTATCAATATTTATTGAGTTTTATGACTATGAAATTTATAATAATTATGATTTGTCATTTATGGCTTATTTATTTACACTTGGACTAAGGTGATAAGAGGTGTCTCTTCCTGCATCATATTTTGTATGTAGAATTTACAATACACTCATGTTCATTATATTTATTGATTGTATTATTATAATATATCTTTATTTTATTAAATATTTAAATTAGAATATATATAGTTCCTTACAATAAAACACATGGTGGAAAATTTCTTTTCTAAACTATGTTTCTCGTTATTTTGTCATATTATCGCTGCAGGTTTATTGAGTCCTATTTATATTCTAAACATAACCATATTACATTAATGTTTAGGATCGATTTTTTCCTCTATATATGTGGTCATAATATTAAATAGACTATTCATAAAGTAACAATATTCACTTCATATTATATTTTTCTTATTTTTGATATCAATACATATGATAGGTTTCAGTTATGAGTGGTGGGTTTGACATGCAGGTCTATGACAAAGTAAATTCCACCAGTAGAGCATCCATAGTTTGGGGATGATAATTCAACATGAAATATAAATGTATAACCTTATATTTCACTTTTACTTCTTAGTGACCATCTTACTATGAGAGTCTTCTTTATAATATTTCGTTTATGGGTCCAACTACTCTTTTAGTGGTTTTTTATATATCTGATTTCACTAAAACATTTATAATGATTCATCTATATGAATTTAGTAAGAGAGTTAAAATATAATTTTTATTCTTGGTTGAGTTTTTTCATTCCATCATACACTATATTGAGATTCCCCTATAGAGGAGGGTGAATCATTATTTTTATATGATATAAAAACCTTTGAAGCTCTGATAGGTTATACCAGTCCATGGTGATCAACATGATGAGATATATTAAAAATAATTCTTGTTTTATAACATAAACCATTCCTTTACTAAGACTGTAACTTAATATTGTGATCAATAATTTTTCAATATTTATATGTCGGTCATGATAGAGATAAACTTTGAAAATAATTTCATTTATTTTTTTCTATGTCGCTACAAATATATGTTGCGTTATTTTCTTGAGGATTTTTTATTTAATTAAATTTATGGTATCATATTATTATTTTTTCTTTTGTTTTTAATGAATAAATCATATTTAGAACACATTTTATATGAGGTGATGATATTTGGTGACTAAATTCAGAAAATGATTAAGCCGTTTTGCAGTGATTACATATCATGGAAGGAGTCCATGATGAATGTTGTTGAAGGATGTAGTCCCATACCATTGATCAAGGTATTTTACTATATAATATTAATAGAGAATAAGGTTTTCACAATGAAATAGGTATTATTATACAATAGAGGATAAGTCTGTTTTTAGGTGGTTTTTATTATTTGATTAACTCGACACAGTAAGGAGTTTACTATTACATAGTGATGTTTGAGACTAACAATGTCACTTAAAAATTGAGGACCACTAAACATCAATGATGTACCATTTTACCATGAATATTGATATGTGGTTATAATGTCTTTCAATTAGGACAATGAAATAGAGGAGAGGAATATGATGTTTTGGGTGTCATTGGAATTTTATGGATCTAATTCTATTAATGGTGTATAATTTCATGAGATGGTAGTCTCTATCATAGGATATTATTCTACACAGAAAATGATTCTGCGTCTTTGTTTCTATTTCACTGTACATTGGAATACATCTATGATGTAGTAAAAAAACATGATAAAATGTTTTTATGTTGTTAAAAAATATGTAGTTTGTACTATTATACTATGTCGCAAGGGGGTGGGGTAATCCATGAAGGTATAAATTTGAGAAGTTTAATAAGACATAATTAAATTCCTTATTATGATAGGTTTATTGTTTATTTTATCCTATGTTAAGTACTAATTCTTTTTTTATGGTGATGACTTAATGACATATGATCCAAGGAATATGTTTAAATAAGAGAATTTCATTTAAAATTTCAAATTAAAATATGAATATGTAAAAATTATTTTTATTCAATAGATTTGATAGATTATCTTGTATAGTGTGATAGATAAATATAAGGATATAATTGTAAAGAATAATTTTTATATATATGAAAAAATAATAATATTACATGATTATAAAATAAATTTAAAAGAATGGAGAATGAGATCAATGTGATAGGGTGCATGTTATTTTTATAAAAATTAATGAATAAACTTGTCCTTATACATGATTCAAGGATATATTATGATTTATTTACATTATTCTTCTATATAAGAATTGAAATAACTCATAATAATCAATTATTTGGGGGTAGTATATTTAGTTTAATATTGTTCTTATTCTACAAATATTTTCCTTCATAATGTGTGGGATTAACTTGTGTATGTGATTCAACAAATCATTGTCGATAAACATGGAAGAATTTTTTTCCAGGTTACCCAATGATATAATGCTCTCTCATGGAGATTCTAGTGGGTAATTTGATCTAAAGTGAATATATATAAAACCAATGACTAAAATTCTCTTATACATAAGTGAACTGTGTAAACCTATTCTGTTCCCTTTTGATGGTTTAAATGTATTTTAGAGTCATATTATATCATTGTACAGAAACAAATACAAATTTTTTTTATTAAATTAATTTAAAATGGGTTTATATCGTATATTAACTCACACTTCCACAATCTTAGTGATCTTCCATAAATCATATATGTGGATTAAACAGTGTTATCAGAGGGGTTCACATCAATTTTTATTTTATATTTGATGCATCTATCAAGAAAGAATAATTTTTTACACTTTTCTATTATCAACTTTTGATATCTTGTATTTGGTGGAAAAAGGATTATAAAATATAATTGTAAAGGATATCATGTTTGTAGAAAAAATATTTCCATATATTATTTCTATTTTTATTATGATATATAAGTTTCAATACGTTGATTTTACCAATTTGATGAATGTTCATCCCTAACAGTGGTAAATAAAAAAATTTGGAGAATAATAGTCATGTAAGATATTCTATTTTATCATTGTATTCTAAAATCAAATTTCTGATGGTGAAATGAATCATGACATAAAAATGTGTTTTGGAAATTTATGAGAAAATCTATGAATCGAAAATCCTTGTGAAGAGCAATTTCTTTGAAACATAAATATTTATATCTTCTTAGGAATTATAATGAGACAATTGATAGATTAATTAGAAGGGTTAATGACATTTTAATATCTACTATAGGTTATGTTCATATATTGTAATACTCGACCATTGTAGATGACATATTTGTTTCATACCACAAAATTATGATGAAAAAATAAATACAATAAAAGAAAATGATATAAGTTAAATAATTAATGATTATTTTCATATTATAATTATTTTTTTAAATGATGAATGATAGCATTATAATGAGTGAAGGAAATAACGGAAAATAGATTTCATTTATTGTCTCAAAATATACTATGTGTTATAGGATTATTTATAAAGATTATAAATATAGATATTCATATTTTTGATCATATTTTGATATACATTTTGTTGAAATGATATCTATTATCTCTAAAAATGTTATAACAGGTATAGGAATGTTCATTCGAATGTTACCACTTATTTACATCAATTGGGGGGTTATCATCCATTTTACAAAAAATTACACAAAGAAAATATAAGATATGGTTAATAATGTAGAAAATTTAATTCCATGAGGATTCATAATGAATAATTAATATATCCCATTGTTCTCTTATAGAATAATGAATATGTACATCTCAAAGAACCAAAAGTGGATTTTCATAAGAAATGTTTAATTAGGTGAAAGCAGTGATGAGGAAGAATGAGTTTAATCTAAAAGTGATGTTGGATAAAAATTTCTTGTTATTAATGGGATTGACGAAAATATCTCCAGCGATTAAGGAATAAATTATGATATTATAGATGAGGAAACTAAAATAAAGTTTATAGTGATGAAAATATTGATATAATTCATATCACAACTAGAAAATACTCACAAATAATATAGGTATTTTTATTGGATATGATAAATCATTAATTAATAATTAATAATTCTATGAATAAGAAAAATATGTGATATTAAAGAAGATCTAAAATATGAATATTTTTCTTAATTATGTGAAGATCTTTAAATTCAGGTAGTCTAAAAGTTTTAAGACATAAAGAATGAGATTGAATATGATTAAAAGAAATTTATCAAATTTGAAGAATAAATTAATGAATAAATAATTAGTTTTAATAATTTTATTCAAGAATGTGGTGAGTTTTCAAAGAAGAATGAATAAAAAAAGATAAACAATTAAATGTTTAGTATGATAACCATAATGGAAAGGTTGATAAACAATCAAATAAGTATATGTAAGTCGAAATGATAAAATATATGGGTATATCAAATTATTATTAGAAATATGTAAATTCTTGAAATCCAAACATTTATTCAAATTATAATGTATATACATATTCTATAAAGCCTATGAAGAATATTTTTATAGAAAGAATATTTCAAGAGTTATATTGATACCAAGATGCATGGAGTTTTTTTGGGAGGTTTTTGAAAGAGATTTGAGTGCATTTTAATTGTTATTTTAACAATTTTTTAGGTGATAGAGTTTGGAGACTAATTTAGATGATTCTTATGTTTTTTTCTATAAGTTTATACATATAGAGCATAGTTGATGATGCTAACAGATTAGCAGAAGATGTAGAAGTAATTTTATGCTGAAAATCATGGTATTTCTCTATTTAAGATTATTATTAATGTTGTTATGAGATGTAATTAATGTCCATTACATTCCAAGATAACATCATGTCAGAATATATTGTAGTAGATGTGTCAAAAACATGTTTCTTCATTTTTTAGAACGTAATGGGACTTGAAAGTTTGAGGCTTCATCACCGTACATTAATGGATTTGAATCAAGAATAAGATAAAGGATGTTCTTGAGATTTAAAGGAGGATAAAACATCACAAGGAATCATATGATAATGTTTGGATGTTAGGGAGAATTAAATATCCACATGAATTATTAAGGAACCATTCCATAGTGGGTTGATTAGAATTCAACTATTACCATAGATTGTGGACCAAGATGTAGAGGAGGCTGAGTAAATTTTTGTATCCCTTTAAATTTGATGACCTCCATATTATAGGAAGTTAATACACAATAGCTACATAATAAGATGTGTTGACCATGATATAATTGGTTTCCCATCCCATAATGGTGTCTTGATCAGTTTTTAAAGGCTTTAGAAAACTAAAGAACTTCACATTGTAGTATAGCTTCACTCTGTAGAGTGTCTAGATAGATATAAAATAAATGGTTTTAACCACCACCTCATGTTGCAATGGATGAGGTTAAACCATGAATATGGATTTCCTATAAAATTAGGTTGTCTAAAACAACATGCTAACATGTCTTCATATTCAAACATTGGTGGTTATTCCCTCCTATTATAACTACAAATTCAAATTTCATCGTCAGGATTAATACGGAAGATAATCCAAAGTATTTTATTTTTGATGGGGTATACCGTGAATATTTAGCAATAAGAAAAATAATTTAAATATTTCAAAAAGGGATAAATTGATGAGTTTAATAGAATTATATAAATACATTTCATATAGTAAATATTTTTAGATAATACAAATGAATTATAATATAGAGGAATAATAATATCAAAGTGGTTGTGTACTTATGTAGTGCATAAAAATTAAAGAATAAAATTGTTATTATGATATTTCTAGTAGAAAATTACCCTTATTTTGTGTTGTGAATGTAGAGTAAAGGTGGTTGAATAAAACACAGTCAATGAATTAATGGAATTATATTTTGTTCAACACTCATAAATTGTGTTTCAAATGATTATAATTTTAAATTGAGTGATACAATAGTGTGTAGTATTCACTAACACATATTTTGAATACATAAAAAATGTGTTTCAAGCTTATACCTTACTCTGGGTACTCATATAATGATTTTAGTGGCTATTGTGATTCTGTATAAATCCATATCACACCAAGGGATAGCCTTATCACACTGAGAGGATAGATTTAAATATTTTTCGTTCTCTTATTCTTCTGTGTACATGGTTTTATTTCAAAAATCATCACTATGTTATAATAGGTTATGAAGGATATTCCAATATAAATAAAAAATTGAATATATTACAAATTCACTAACCACTAATTGATCATTAATTATTCACAATATGGTCTTGAATGTTTTATTATATCATGTTTCCATTCATTTGTGATTCTCTTTTGATGTCCCTCTCTTTATTTAAAGATGAATTATTTGATTTTTATTATCACCAATTGAAAATTTAAATTCAATGAATGAAAATATGATTAAAAATTTTAATAGGAAAATCTATCATATATAGAAATATAATATGATGTCGTCCAAGTTATTTATAACGTATGACGTTTTGGATATTACAACATATAGTTTTATTTCCTAGACCGGTTACATTTCTATAAGAACAATATATAAAATGAATTTGGAAAATTATGGCCATGAAAATAATGTTATTATATATTAACTGTTGGAAAGTTAGATTTTAATATTCAAAGGAATCAAAACATAAAATGATATATAGGATAAACATCATAAAATATTTAAATGAATGACAAAGTGAAACAAGCTAAATTGCAGTTTCGGAGAATCAAGTATGGATTTTCATTATTAAGTATGATGAAACCATTGGTAGTTTATTCACAAGGGTATATAATTTTTTTAAATAATTTGAGGCTACGGTTAGAAGTTGTAAGATGATAATATTGTAGGAAATAGTATTCATATCATACTTAATATACATGATTCTATTATATCTACTTTTTAAGAGAAACTACTACTAACCCATTCTATTGCACGGTGTATTCGATTATTGTTCTTTCTTTCAATAAGATTTTAGTATTAATAATAGCATAGAAGAAACAATTATGTGGAATAATTTTTAATAAGAAATTAATGGTGTATGATAATGGAATACGAGTGCATAGAATTTAGAGACACCATTTAAATTTTTTATAATGATAAAGGATAGATTAAAAGTATATGAATTTCTAAATTTTCAGAAATGAAATTTCAATTCATATTTAACTTCAATAAAAATAATAGTAATGCATGAAATAAAATAAAAAGTGAAAGATAAAAAAATAAAACAGTGGGAGGGAGCAAGTAAACTTGTTAGGAGCACAGAAGACTCAGGAATCAGAATCTTGAATAAAATCAAGAAGTGCATGGACATCAAATCTGATTAGATGAAAGGAAAATATAACCAAAGTTAAAAAAACATGTATCACTAAACAATACACACATATTAAGAAAAAATAAAAATAAGGCAGCACACTTGCCAATCAAAATATTCTGCTTGTTGTTCCAAGGTATCTTGTAATGGAATAGAAAAAATAAGAAGAAATGCACTGAAATGGAATCTTTACTTTTAATAAAAAAAATGGGAATGAACCAAGTCAAAATGAAAATGGCGTAGAGTGTGTGTTTATCCTCTCCAATCCCCCTAATGAAATTAGTTCCTAATCACTAAAACATACTTCTCAACTATCAAGACAAGAAATAAAATATAAGCTGTAATAGATTTTTTTGCTATAATTAAATACTAGTTTCGTGGGATTAATTAGGACTTGATGCAGGCTGGAAAATTTAGATTAAAATATAATTGGAGATAAATAGAACATAAGAAAAATAATAGAATAGAGAAGTGTAAAAAGGAAGATGATAAAAAGGGAAAGAAAAAGTATGAAATGAGGAAAAAAATTGTATGATTTCTGGAGTTGATACCAAAGAAAAACAGAAATTGGGATTTCATTGAAAAAAAAAAGATATCTTTTTAATACCCAGAACACTAGATCCTATTATCTTGACACACATACCCCATTCCAATGTTAAATACAACTCAATGATGAATATAATGATCATAGATAACTCAATATGGCTTGAATGATAAATATAGAAACAAAAAACACGTCAAACCCCATTTGAGATAAATGATATAGAATTCATGACACAGTTGATAAGTTTATGAAATTACAGAGGAATGATTATTTACCTGAATCAATAGAAATGAATATTTTGAAGAAATGAGTATTCACCTGAGATACTAACAGTAATGATACAAATATCTTGACAGAGATAATAAATATATTAAATTACAGAGGAAAAAGTATTCACTTGAATCAATCGAAATGCATATTACAGGGAACTGGGTATTCACATGAGATGGTAATAATAATATACACTGAAAATTGAAACACATTATAGAAGGTAAAGATAGTAGGTTTGTTAAAATAGAATGGTTTAAACATCCAAAATGAATTAAAGCACATCTTTAAAGATCATGTGTTCTTCCAAGTAAAATCATCTAAACCTGTAATATGAAAATCATTGCATGAATATAATTATCTTTGCATAAAAAATTTATGAATTTGAATATAACAGAACATAGTTAAGAGAATATTTTAGTGAGATTTCATGCTACATAAATGGTTACAGGTTTATCCAATATCATGTTTAGGTAAAGCCTCCAGTCACTACAAATATAATCCTATAAAAAGAACATGCTTTATGTTTAAAAAAAACATGTGCTCACTTCATGAAGTAGCATAACTCTTGGAAAATAAAAACCAATATTTCATTAACTATAAAATTACAATTACCTTGCAAAAAAAATCATATTATGTGGTTACTATATTCTCTAATGAATCTTCAAACATTTCATGAACATTTGGTTTTTCAGGATTAAACATGAGGCTCATAACAATCTAAAAAAGGGAAAATTATTGAAATATATTAGAACTCATAATATATGTGAAATATACAATATTGGTGTACATTATGAGAGGACACTAATCCTATTTGATGTAAGCTTCATAGGTTTTTAAATATCTGAGCAGGTGAATCCATGGAAGGGGAGAAGTCATGCTACATAAATGGTTGCAGGTGTAGCCAATATTATGTTTAGTGAAGGGATCCAGTACCTGTAATTAGAATCCTATAAAAACAAAATGAATTAGGTTTAAGAACAACTTGTGCTTACTTCATGAAGTAACAATACTCCATGTAACTTAAAAAATTAATTCAATAACTATAAAATGATAATTACCATGTAGAAAAATCATATTTTGATGTAACTATATTGACCATGAGGTGTACATATCATGTGGACACTTGATTTTACATGGTTTGGTATACTAACCATGAATTCATGGGAATTAGAATATATCCTCATATAGTAACTCTACATACCTTGATTATCCATTGAATCTGCAACCATTGCATGAGCATTTGGTTTTACATAAATAAACATGAGTATCATTAAAATCTAAAAAATATAAATTGATTGAAATATATTAAAATGCATAATATACGTGAAATAATCTATATTAGTGTACATTGTGAGAGGGTACAAATCCTATTTTATGTAAGCTTAAAAAAATTCATGATCTAAGCTATTGATTCCAGGGAAGGGGAGAACCCATGCTACATTAATGGTTGTAGGTGTATCCAATAACAAGTTCAGTGAAGGCCTCGACTCACTACATTTAGAAGCCTATAAAAACAACATGTGGTAGGTTTAAAAAACAACCTTTTATCTCTTAATGAAGTTGCATACCTATTAGTAACTAAAAAACATTAATTAGTAAACTATAAAATGATAATATGACCACCTAGGTTCAGATCATACACATCACATTAGGTAAACTAATGTTACAGTCTCTTTAAATAGGGTTTATTGTAGGTATAAAAACCCATCACATCATATATTTTGGTGTCTATTTATCCCTTCTAAACAATAGAAGCATAAAATTGTCAATTTTACATAAATGTATATATAATGAAGATATTTACAATAGAAAAAATAAAATACTAGTATGTATTCTATATCATTAAATATCATAAAAAATAGTGGTATAAATATAAAAAACTCGTAGACGAAAATAACTAAAATGTTTAAGAACACCATCTATTTTATAAGGCATCTAAATAAGAATTTCAGACATTCAAGTAGTTTAATAAAATATAGATAATAGTGTTAGATTTATAAAGTAAAAAACATCCTAATATTATGAAGTATATCATAAGAGTTATCAGGAAATATAAATATATATATATATTTTGGAATTATATATTTACTTAACAGTTGAAATGAAATCAGATGAATTTTTAGACCACTTAAACGGGGATTTCAAACCTCAACATAGTTTAATAAAATATAAACAAATATATTGTGAACCTAACCAAAACAATTAATGATAATTTGATCCATATAATTAGTATTAAAATATAATATCTAAATAAAACTATAAATAAAAAATTAATGATGGAACCAATATCATAAAAATAGGAAACACATACAGTGATTACAATAGACTAACTCTGAAGATGATATAAAAATAGTGAATGGAAATAGATATTATTGAAATAAGATGAATGAAAGTGAATATATTATGAAAACATTATGTGATACTGCTTATTAAGTAAATAAAAATTCACTATTACTCATGATTCTCTATGTACCCCTCGTGAAACTCATTGAACTATGATCTATTACTTGTTTCCTACCATCATTGACTTGGTTGATATCTTGGAATCTTTCCTGGTGACCAGTATAAAATTCAATTTAATCCAAAACCATATATTATTAAAAGGGTATATAAAAACAACTCTTACAATTTTTATGAGTGAAAATAATGGAATCACAACATAGGAACCTGTAGTTGATCTTTAATGGTTAAAGTTATACACATCATTACTGGACTGTCATCTTCATTTTCATAAAAAACACTTGAATGTATTAGTTTCAGTGATGTGAGGGAAAGTAAAAATGTAAATTAAAATTATAAAACTATTTATATAGACTATTTAACAACCATTATTTTATATAAAATAAAAATAAATATATACTGAATCAAGAATTATATTTTTCCATAACATAAAATTTAATACAAATTTTCAAGAGCCTAAAAAATCTCAGGCTGTGATCAGGATTAAATAGTAAACATTTGTCATCTCTTGTTTCCTAGTATAAAAATCCAACATCATTAATCATGAAAATAAGTAGGGTACACTATGTTTTCATTAAGAAGATAAAATAGAAACAGACTCATACCTCACTTCTAATAAAAACAATGTTAAAGAACATTGGTGATACCGATGATAAAGGGCTCTAGGGAAGAGACCAAAATCATTAAAAAAAGAAATGCAGGAAAATGATTGAAATGTGAAATCAGTAATATTGCATTACATTGTAGATGCTTTGTATGAATAGGTTTTAATGGATAACTTCTAGTACAAAATAACACAATCACATAAATAGACTTCTATAATTAAAAAAATGTGTGGAGAACATTACAAAAATTCATCCAAAAATAGAGAAAAACATAGAATATTAATGATAAAATATGACAATTAATGAAAAAATTAAAACATCCCAACAGGCCGTTACCTGAAATTTAACACAGTAAATATGAAAGTACGTTTTTTTTGAAAACTGGTCGAGAACTGCAATCAAATAAAATATTGACAAAGGAAATTAAAATAAATTGTAACCAAAGAGAAATTGAAAATAAAGGAAAATTTCACAAAAAATGAGAATAATAATTAATAAGAAGAAATTGTAGAAAATGTAAGTAAAAAATTATTGTGAGAATCTTAACTGACGAAAGTGTACAAGAAGACTGATTTCTGAGGGAGAAGAATGTCATTTTCCAAAAGTTTGGGTATGTGGTCGAGATCTAGAGAAGTGTAATGATGGTTTGGTTGGGAATGTAAGAGTAATAGGCATAGAATATGATATGGGAGGAGCTGGGGGTAGAGGAGCTGTGGTGGGAGAAACTAGAGGTGGAGAAGTCCCCAGCATAGAAGCCGGAGGTAGGGAAGCCATAGGTAATAACGGGGTGATGTCCATGGAGTATCGGGAAGGGGATGAATCTATGTCGTACTAGCCAGAAATTGAGAAACCAGATACGGACCAGCCATTGAAATAGGAGCTGGAGACGGAGGAGTCAGATGTGGAGTATCTAGATGTAGATTCGAAGAAAAACCTGGAGGGATAGATATAGAGGGGTGTTGGGGAGCCGATGAAATTAACTGGGAAACCTAAGAGGTGGTAAAACCCAAGTAGGAGAATGAATTATTGAGATTAAATGAAACAATTTATGGAAACCATGAATTGGAGGTATATATTGACCGATGATTACCAGAACTGTAGGTTTATAATTGGTGTTACTCGAGATGTAGGGGAAATCGATGGATATTTCAAGGGATGTGAAGAAAATATCAAGCTAGAGAAGGACTAAATCCACATGCAGAAAAGGTATAGAAGGGAACCAAATTTATGATAGATATAGAGACTATGGTTTATGGGAATAATAGGTCGATAGTAGATGAAGCATCAGCAGGAGTAGAATCAAATTGAAACTATGCGTAGAATAGGGATGGACAGAAAAAATTTGATCGAGAAGACAGAAACAAATTAATTTTGTTGATTCTTGAAGATGACTCTGTGGATTGAGAAATCTAGGTCTATAGAGTGAGCGGGATCAGACAGTGAGGGAAACCTCATGAGGAATATAGAGGTAGTTCCATTAAAGTATTTACGTGGATGGAAGACGTGGAAGAGAGTCTGCGTGTAAGCATGGAGTTTTGTAGGGAGAACATTTGGATGGTTAGAAAACATAAGATGAGTATTTTTAGTAGATATTCATGTGGTTTTATTGTTTATTATTGTTATAAAACATTTATAACTAATGAAATGAGGAAATATTTTACTATAAAGAATGTTTTGATTTATGAAAAATGAATCTATTTAAAATATAAATTTAAATATCTTTTGAAGAAATAAGATGTTATTAAATATGAATATTATTATTTTATATTTTTATGAATATATGGAGGATATGTTTCATGAATTTATATCTATAATGTCAAGAAACATGATAAGTGGTAAAATAATGTACATGGGAATGATTCTCATTCAATTTTTTAGATGTGGAGATATTTGGGACAATGTTGTAAATCATCTAAAATCCAAAGCCAATAAAGATAGTGAATGGGTCAATGTTATCCCTAGAATATTATAAAAGAATAATCATAATAAGGAAATGTTTATTTTTATTAGAAGGGTAATATTTTCTCTAAATTTTCTAATGAATTCTACTTTTCTATAGAAGGAATGTAGAATTTAAATAAAGGAGATGATTTATTTAAATCCAATGGTTAAGTTTTTGAAAGAATACTCATTGAATAATTGAATCTTGTATATAGTTCTCGAATTCAATAAGATGAAGTTTTTCAGATGTAATTAATTCAAAAGATAGAATTAAATAAAAGTTCAATAAAATATTTCCAAATATGTTAATGTGATAAAAAAATTGTTGAAAATTTATAAATTCTAAAATAAAAAAAAATATGAATATATAAGAGAGAAATAAAGTATTTTTTCACAATTTTAAGGGTTAAGGAAGTAACATAATGATGATAGGACACATAAAATCAATTTCGGTGAAATATTTACGGATAAATAAAATATGACTTATCAGTTACAATAAAACTTCATCAGGATAGATGTGGGCTTGAACAAATTCATATATAAGGTTATGATTAAATTTTCAGAAGATGTTGAATGTTTAAACAAGTTTGAATAAAAAAAAGGATAACTGAAATAATTCCTAAAGGGATAGAATAATGAGAAAAACCATGGGTGACCAATATGTAATTAGGAATCAATTCATAATGAAAAAGTTTTTCATTAAATCAAGAGATTATAAAAAATCTAAAAACACTATGATAACCAAATTATGTGGAAAATAGACTATAAATGGAGTATCCAAAATAGATTCAAAGAGGGTAATATGAAGAGAATTTATTTTTTAGTTCATAGAAATTACTTTTCACAAAAAGGAGATAAAATTAGGGACTCTATCAATAGAGAAATATATTCAAATAAGTTTTTACATCATGTTACTATAATTGTAAACATGATTTATACCATTATTTTCGTAATTTTTTGATATTTTGTAATATATAAAATATGTTTTGGATCAATTATAAACATCATAATCTGACTAAATGGTTCGATAGTAATGGTTTTAGGGGGATTCAGTCCTCTCAAAAGAAGGATGTTCAGAATATGGTAAATAATACTATAAATAAATCATAGATTAAGTACAATATAGTTGAAGATGTATATCGAATGTGTGATAAGACTATTCACAATTCTAATGATTTCCATAAAAAAAATTTAGTGAACCATTATTTTCATACAAATATATTACATATTTTTAGAAGATTATTCATTAAATTAGACAAACACATTCCTGAGGACCATAATAGGTTTGTGTCATTAGAGAGTAGGTACATAATATCCTAATTGGGATAACGATATTAAACATCTACCATAAATATATTCCCCTTTAGTAATATTCCCATAAATGGCCTAATTAGAGACTTTGTTTAGAAACTGGGGAAATAAAATACAATAAATGGTGAGCTTAGATGCCCAGTAAGGGTAAGAAAGGTAGATACATAAATATAATGTGAATATAAGGTTATTCAAAAATTATAATAACATTTTAAAATGATACCATGAATATAAGAAATCAAAATATTTAGTCATGACATATATATTAGCATTTAATTAAACATGAACCATAAAATATCAATGAACATGATCCAAGGGAGGTTAACATTGTCATAACTCCAAGAATTTTAGCATACACATAAGTATAGAAAATTATTTTATAGTAGTAAAGGATCACATCGAAGGATATCTTATTGGAATGGGTTCCCTCACCAATCAATTATAGTTTCAAAGGATCAATTATAACACTATCATAGTAGATAATGTTTCATATTGAGTAAAGTTCACTTCTCATTCCGTTGGTATACATCTCATGAGATAAAATTATTTATCCAATTCATTAGAGGGAGATATACGTCTCACCCATCAGAAAATTAAAATCATGTGTATGTGTTCTATTTGATCAAAAAACATTCATCATATCATTATACATGAATGGAAATTATTTTTCATAATTATTTAACCATACCGTAACCTTTGGAATATATAATGTGATCATAATCATTTCATATTTTCCTCATTAAATAACCTATGAAAAAATAAGTGAGACACAAAAGAATTATATCATGGAATAACCCATGGAATATAAAAATATTTCATTAAAATATTGTCAACATAAACCACTCAAGTAAATAATAATAATGGTATCACTTGTTTATATACCCAGTAAAGCATACGTCATATAAAAGGATGTAATCTTAGATAGAAAGTAATTTTGAAATATTTCATGTAATCTTTCTTGAGGAAAATAAATTTTCTTTGAAATTATACGTTTAAAATTAAAAATTCATAAATATTTTGTATATTTTTTTTATTTAATATATTTTTTATAAATAATTAAGGAATATTTTAAATGTAATTTATAACTTTTATTGAGGAAAATAAGATTTCCACTTTCAAAAAAAATTTGAAACCTAAAAAATTTTGAAAATAATTTTCTATAGAAAAAAGTGTGAAAAAATATAAAGTACATTTTGACGAAATTTTTTTCCTAATTGAGGGAAATTTATTTAATATAGTATATAGTAAAACAATTATTTTCATCACATTTTTCAGAAAAATCCAAATAAAAAAATTATTAGGTAAAAAATATAAGGTTACATTCAAAAAACAAATTTAAAAGAAATGAATTCTTAAAAATGTATTCAATAAATCATTTGAACAGAGATAAAAAACATTAAAATCATTTTTTGACAAAATATTATCTGTAAGAAAAACTATTTTTCAACTGAAGATGTAAATAAAGAAAAATGTTTTCAAAAACATATTTGGAACTTATGAGTACATAAAGAGTGGAAAGTAAATGTAAAACATGTATGATCCCCAAATAAACAGATTATAAGAAAATATATGAGTTTCCTGATATCTAGATCGTAATATTTTATCATTTGATGCACAATCATGACCAATCCTGACAAATGATGAGATTGAAAAATAAAAACCTTACCTCTTTGGTAACATTGAATAGTAATCCCCTTAAAAAATAAAATTAAATGAAACTTATAATATCACAAGAATAATTAAACTCATGATATTACATTTCAATTTGCATGTAAATATAACATATAAATAATATAGTAGGAAAACATAACATATGTCTCCAAAAAGAAAAATTGTGGCCAAGATCCCTTAACATTTTGGTGTCTTCTGAACTGTAAATCCCATGAAATAGAGATCCTAAAATAGATATTAAATTCCACATAATTTTCATGAGGAAAAATGATATCTAAAATTCATGTATATTATATAAACAATATATAATAATCAAATGGTGATTATGGAAAGTATCTCTCATTAGTAAAAAAGTAGTATAGAAATATTATACATATTTTTTAATCGTTTTAATATCATGACACAAAAACTAATAACATAAAATTATATATTAAAAATAATATAAAATTTTATCTTATTGATAAAAAAATTCAAATTTTCCATTATATACACCACACAATAAAATTTATCAGTGAATTTTTATGTCTTGTAGAAATAAAATAGAGAAGAGAAAGCACGTACCTTAATTCATGATATCATTTGTGCATGTTCGGTCCTATAGTATGATAAAAATAATTTAAATTTAAATATATAATATTATAATACATGTATATATTTTACTATATATTATTTATATATCACCATTCACTACCCTTATATTAAAAATTCCTTGATAAAATCATGTTTCTGGTAATAACGGCTTTGTTTTTTAAGTATATTTTAATTTTTAATTTTTAGTCATTTTAATTGGAACTTAGTTAAATTATATATATATAAATAATCATGATATAATTATCATATTTATTCATCAATTATAATTTTATGGAAAATAATGAAAATGGTCTTGAGAAATGATGTATGTTATGATCATGGAGACTATAGGTCATACGGGCGCATGAGCAACATTTACATTTTTCAATAATAATATGGGTAGTTGGTAAGTAAAATTTGTATCAGTCCATAATGATTCTAATATGGTCAGTATCATATTATTTATTTTAATATTCTTATAAATATCATCTATGTGTTTTTGTGATGAAAAGATATGTTAATATCGTTTTGTTAAAATGTTGGTCCAAACATACACGAATGATGTTATGATATTTTAGTGAGTGTAAAGTTAATAAATAATTAGATATATTATATTTTCATAATGATAAAATTTTCATTAATATTATAATTATGTAATTAATTTAACATATATTCATTAAATCCATCCTTATTATCTTCCGCGTAACATATCCGGGAAAAACGAATCACATTGCTTCATGAGATTGTAGTAATCTATAAACTTGAGAGACAGTATCGTATCCAATTTGGAATATAAATTTAAAATATGTATAATTAATATTTTGAATCTATAATTTTAATTATTTTTATATATCATATATATTTTTTATATCTATAATCATAACCAACCACAAGATGTTGTAATGGAAAAATGAAAAACTGAGGTTCACGAGGCAGCAGTCTGAGATAGACAAGAATTATGATTTCGTAACCCATTTGATGGAAGTGGGAATATTTATAGGTAGTTAAATTAACTGGAAAAAATTTCAGTACATGGAATATGCAGATCAAATTATAAAATCATTACTTAATAATAATTGGATAATGTAATTGAAGAAATATAATAAAAAAACATGTTAAAGAATGTTACATCTTCTTCGATTAACCTTATTATGTTTTCTAAAAAATATTTCATTGGATGTATTTATGCCTAGTATAAAGACTCTTGGATGTGATTATGGAATGTAAGATGTTCTATTAGTAGGTATTAGACTAACCAAAAGTGTATTAAGGTCTAAATATGAAAGGAGAGTGGATAACCTATTATATCTGAGGTGTCTGGGGAACTTGTAATTTTTTTAAAAGTAAAAGGTGTACCCACATTTTTCAAATTTCTTAATTATACAAACATTAGTGTTATAGAGAAATAAACATGATATGGTCTAAATATTTCATTTATATATATTTTAGGAAAGTGTTTAATTCATTTTAACCCTTATAGTTATAATTTAACCCCCGATAAACCCATTTTACCTTAACTACAAAAAATAATATTTAATGTATTTACTATTAATTATGTACAAAAATAATTTTGAAATTATTGTATACTAAAATTAATTATTATATAAAATATGGAATCCATTATTCCAAATTATATCACATAATTTGAAAATTTTAATTTTAAATTAATCATTGAGATGTGATGAGAAAGAGGGTGTTTCAAAGAGAAAATTTTTTAAATTTTAGAAAAATTTAATATGAAAAATAAATATGAAAAGAATTCTAATGACCTTAATTATATTAACTGAAATATAATTTAACTAATTTTAATTTAAAATATATTTAAAATATATTTTATCATTATAAATAATTTAAATGAAAAGAGGGATTGAAATTAAAATTTGGTATCTTCTCTATTCATCAAAAAAATAATCATTTTAGAAATTTTTTAAAATGATCCATATTATAATTTTAAAATCGTTATTTCCAAAATAATTTTTATTTAAAAAAAAATTTAGGAATTTTAAAAAATAAGTTTAAAAATAATTCCCCAAAATTGTGAAAAAAAAACTATTTTATGAAAAACAAATACAATTTCTAATATTAAATTTTAATTTATTATTAACTATTGACAGTAAAACACATAAAATGAATTTTACAAAATTTATTGAATATAAAAATTATAAATTTCATTAAAATAATTCATTAAAAGTAGTTTAATTAAATTATTAATGTAAATGGGTGTTTAGTATCATAAAAGTTTTTTTTCAAATAAAGATATACTTTATTTTCAAATTTTTTTTAAAATTTTCATTATTAATTAATTAGTCAACAAAGACTAAATTTTACATACATGTGTTGAATATATATTTTAATTATTTACATAATCTTTTCCCTAACCACAATTACAAACACTAAGTGATAACTATCATATAATAATATTTCAATAATATGAAATATTTTCTTTAAACTCAGTGTTGTGTGTAACTCAAGCTAAAATAAGTGTTACATGTAAAGAAAAATATAAAAAATACTAAATTAATTTGATAAAAAATATATCACATAATATCAGGGGTTAAAGTCTACCCCCATTAAAATTAATAAATCCCTTAAAACTCTTCTAAATCATCAAAGGTTTAACTTTTGAACATTAGTTCATAAAAACCCACATCATAAGACGGGTTAATAAAAAATCCTTTAGAAGAAAAGAAAGGTATGGGAAAAGTAAACTTTAAAAACACACATTAGGTTTAAAAATATAATAACATGGTGGGATGTGAAAACATGGAAATATAAGAGAAAAATGACACACAAGTACTTTTAAAGAGTGTTTGAGAACATGGTCAGGAGAATGATAATAACTGAAAATAAATTACCCAAAGAGGAGGAAAAAGGGCATTGATATCATAAAAATGGTAATAATATGATAAAATTTTATTTCAAGATATTTTTCATAATTTTGGGGATTTTTTATGAAGAGATATACTCAAATTATTTCATTATTTTTAATAAGAACAATCTCATACCTTGGTTCTAACTAGATATACATCCACATAATCTCTTACTCTAAGAGATAAATTCGTAATGATTTATAAACTAAATAATATCCATTATAGAATGATAAGTCCTTCATTATATATTTGTTAGAAAAAAAAAGATAAAAAATTACCCATTATGGATACCTATTCGTATGGTTAAGTGATACATTAATCACTATAACATCACCCAATGTTAATGATAAACCATTCCATAAATGGTTACCTTAAAACCCTTAAAAATTAAAAAATTATGAATAATATTACTAAATTTATAATCATAACCTTAATACAGAATATATCATAAAGTATCTATTTATTGTCACATATAGAACTTTCTAATACATTCATCGTGTATTCTCACGAAACATTGTAATAACATGATTTAACATAAAACCTTATTGAAAAACATCATTCTTCCATAATCAGTACATAAAAAAGATTATTAGATATATTAACTAAATAAATTAATTCTATAAACTCTACCAATGATAGAAAAAACCAGTTTCTTAAAAAATCATTATTCAATTTCAATGTAATCAGTACTATCTAATTTACCTATTCATTTCCAACATCTCAATATCCCAACAACACTATCTCAACTTCTAAAACATATTATGGGTTATCTTCCCTTAAACAAAATATCACATTTCACTAAAATCACTTTTTTATTCCATCAGTACCATTTAAAATATTGTTGAAAATTCCTAGTTAAAAACATTTACTAAATAATCCTAACATATCTCTTGACTCATATAACACAATCCTTTAATTCCAATACATTAACATATCAATCATACCACTTTTCTGACAGTATAGATTTTATTTCATGCCCTTCTCTATAAAATTGAAGATATAATTCTCACATAGACAATAAATATCAAGTATGGGAAGAAGATGTTTCACCATGCAGGAAGAAGATTCAGTTTGGATTTCAATTTTCTGTGACACTTCTTCATAATGAGGGATCAGAAGAAAGACCTGGTCCCTTCATGAGTAGGATGTAGATTTCTAGGATCGATGACAAAAGGGATTCAATGAATCAAAATTCAATTTCTGATTTTCTTCTGAGAAGACATAATATATTTACCATCTCAAGAAGTATATATATCTTCGATAGATTTTATATGACTAGTCACAGAGCCTAAATGAGCTTCTGGATCAAAAGTGAGGGCACTCAGAAGGTGGATAAATTTTACAAAGGGACCTACATGGAGGACCTTCTTGACAATATAATTTTTTCACCCCTATAGTGAATGTCTACGTGGAGGATCCTATTGAAGGACCTACGTAGAAAAACTCCCTTGTACCATCCCCCCTCCTTACATATAAATTGGACCCTTGAGGTTGACATTTGAGAAGAGAAAAAATAAGGAATAAATCCTGATTCTCCCGTTTCCTAGATCCTTTTCCCATGTTCTCAAAAAACACACATGTAATTCGATGAAACATGAGAGAAGAGAGAATTAAAGGGGGAAAAGTGTTTCAATGTCCCATAGGGGACTAAAACACATGGATTTATTCCAAGGACCACACTTAAGACCTCTACTAAGGGCTTGCATGAAGCACCTGCATAGAGCACCTGCATGGGGAACCTGTGTGACTCACCATAGTGGAGCACCTTCCTAGAGAACCAGTGCGGAACACAAGGGAAAATCACCTGTGTAGATTAACAAGGGTGACACACCTGCATGACCCCATTAGTCCATACAGCGGGACCCCCCCCCCCACACACACACTTACACAACTCCAATCTAAGGTCCAATCTTCGTTCAATACCCTCCAAGCCAGTCCCTTCACTTAAATTAGTAACCCCAATGAAAAATGGATAGTCGCACCATGAACTTTTTGGGTTGGGTCGACAACATTTTCCATTGCACCCTCTATGTCCCCCATCATCAATACTTGGAATACCATGATTTGGGACACCCATTGCACTCAATGAAGTTCTTTGGGTTTATTTACTCATATTAGTTCCATCTACAAGTTATTATTTTAGACTCTCCTTATGGATTTCGTGAGTACCTTGAGTCGATACACTCCTCAAGAAACTCCTCAAACCTAATCACCTAACAGCTATGAAAAGTTAAATCTCAAATGGACATCCTCCTTAGAAGTAATCCCCTTCCAATTCCCAAATGGGTATACTCTTTTAAGATAAATCCCCAAACCAATACAAGGGTAGCCATCCTAGTGTAATTCCTATCCTTTCATATAGGAGGTTTTAGTCTCACTTCTCTCTACTTATTTCACCTTCTCTTCTTCCTTACATTGGACACTAGTCTAATGTAAAGTGAAGAGAGGTAAGGTTTGTTACTCCATGCCCTCACCCACTATCTCCTCAACATCTTCCACTATAGGCCTGCCCTCATCCATTAGCAGAAGAGAGAGTGTGTGGTTTGTTGAATCTTTCACGTCCACTTGTTTATCACATCGAGCATGACTCACATGTCCTTATAGAATTGTGATGATCATAACTTCCACAAAATGTGAGATTCTTGAACTATGATAACTACAATTCCCACAAAAATTGTGTTATATATGAATCCCCCATAGGATCCTGAGATCATTGGATATCCTCTTTAAGAATCGAACCCTGATTCCCCTAATTCATGCATCCTCCATAGGAGTAAGCCTCAATGTGTTTCTCTCAAAAGTTTCATACACCCCCTATAAGATTCTTGAACTATTAGAACTCTAATTATCACCATAATTGAGATACATAGGGAGCCTTTACCAGGGCTCATGTTTATTGGATATCCTCTTCAAAAATCTAACCCTAATTCCATTAATCGAAGCATCCTCCTTATGAGTAAGCCATGACCTATTTCTCTCAAAAGGATCATAGATCTCTGTGAGATTCTTAAACTACAATAACATTGATTATGACCATAATTGGGAACTATAGGAGGACTTCACTAGGACCTGAGAACATTGGATATCCTCTTTTGTAATACAACCCTAATTCTCTTAATTCAGGTAAACTTTTTAGGAGTAATCCCTAACCTATTTCTCTAAAAAGGGTTATACACCCATATGAGACTCTTGAACTACGAGAAATCTGATTCCCAACATAATTTGGATACCTATTAAGCCTTCCCCATGGTCAGAGATAATTTGATATCATCTTAAATAATTCAACACTAATTCCGTTAATCTGTGCATCCTCTAGAGGAGTAATCCCTGACCAATTTCTCTCAAAAGGGTCATACGCCCCTGTGAGATTCTTGAACTTTGAGAACTCTAATTCCCAATATAATTAGGATATATAGGAAACCTTCGTCAAGGCTCAATCTCACCAGATATACTATTTAGGAATCCCACATTAATTCCTTTAATCCGAGAATCCTCTTTAGGAGTAAGCCCCCAAGCTATTTCTCTCAAAAGGTTCATAAAATCCAATGAGACTCTTCAAACTATGTGGTCTTTGATTCTCATCCAAGTGTGATATGTTGGAAGCCTCCTTGAGATTCAAACCCAATAATGCATATCAACCATATTCTCCCTGCACTATATTCCCAATAAGGTTTAATCCAACTTGTAAACTCATATATTTTCCAGGTTACATGGGCTTCATAGACATAATTACCACACTGAGCATTAACTAAGCACATTTAGCTTAGATATCCTTTCCATTTGACAATAAACTATACTTTTAGGTCCATATCACATGACCATAAAAGGTATTATATGTAAAATTAATTAGAATAAAACAAATAGGGTTTTTATTCCTTTAATAAGGATATATAGGTGGTCCATTTATGGGTATTATCCTGGCAACAAAACAAAGTTTCATCTTCCTAGATGACAGTAAATTCCATAGTGCCCCACTGAGTGGCTTCAAAACTATTATTATCATAAAAATGGCTAAAAGAAGATCTAAATAGTATATAAGAGGATACCATTGATAGATAACCTCGTATACATACATATATCTCCATTAATGAAGTTCCTTGAATACATACAGAAGTCTCTGAATTTCTCATATACTAATAATTGATTGTAAATTCCAATGGAAAAATACATTATACATGTTGAATTAATAAGGATTTATGAAAATATCTCAAATAAATAAGAGAGTCCAATAGTAGGTAATAATTCCCCCCAAAAGGTTGTGATGAGTCCAACCTCCCATCCTCCCCACCAATGATTGTTCTTATGTATCGTAGGTCTAAACTTAACAAACACCTACCTTTGGAAGGGAGGTCACTTTGGAAAAAATAACTATTGGATGTTTATGGTTCCATAATTAAATCCAATTGATACAACCCAGAATTAGTGATTTCTAACCATAACACACATTTTGAGAAAGGAAATACAAAAATGGTGAACCCAATGTGAATCCTTAACCAAGTTGAGAGTATTACCCATCTGTTAGTACCCTATCAATCGATAATGGAAGGAAAGATAATGGAATCAATTAGGCATGTGTCCATCAAAAATATGTTTCTTTAATGGAGTTAAATGTTTGTATTTGACAATTTTTCTCAGAACTCCATTCATTCCAAATGGATTATTTCATGTTTTCACCCTTGAATTCCCCAGCTGTTGTACAAGATAGATCCTCATCTTTTCAAAGAACATTATCACTAACTCAGTGTCTTCAACACTAGGTCTCAAATACATTGCTTCAGTAATATCATCAATAGAGTACTATCCCAACTCTGGAGGTTATCTGACAGGCACTCAAAGTTGACAACAACCTCTGATCTTCTGGTTAGTGAAAACCGGGGGTCTAAAAGCAGATGGTATAAAACATCATCTTCAAGTGGATTGATTCCTTATCCCCGAAAAAAAAATAACCAGTACCTTCTATATTGTAGGGAGTTGGACTAGGATTTCACTCATTTCCTCAACTCAAATACACATGGGTCCTTCCTGAGGACTCCCACCAACAATCACCACTAATAGAATCTTGCGAAAGGGAACCCCCCCACATGACGGGGGTGTTGACATAAGTTTTATAGTCTAGGTCCCTCAGACCTGGGCACACAAGAAGAACCACCATAGACAACATCTAACAAATAGGGAGCATGTTATTTGATTTTCCCCCTCCAGAGAATTCCATCAACTTAACTTGGTGGAAAATAATGAACATGAATACACACTCGTCTACCTTGATTTCACTAGCTGGTAGACTCGTCTAGTGTAAAGAAACCAATCCTTCCATTAAAATTAGGTGGTGTACCATGATAATTCACACACACCTACATACAAACTATCATCTATCTAGATGACTCATCTGGTGGCGCCCAACCAATCATATCGTTCCAATCTGGTGGAGTATCATGAGCAGGCACAAACACCTGCTAACAAACTATCATCCAGTCAGTAGACTCATTTGGTGGTGCCCAACCAATCCCATTATCTAAATCTAGTTGAGTACCATGATCAGGCACATACACATGCTTAAAAAATATTATCCAGTCAGTAGGCTCATCTGACTGTATTCAAGGAATCTCACCAATCAAATATGGTGGAAACTTATAAGCAGGAACATAAACTAGCATGCACTCACCAATCCTTCCAATAGTCTCATTTGTCAGTGATGAAAGAAGTATATCGACCATTATTGGAATAAAATATCCTGCAGGAACATACACCTTCCAGTATCTATCAAGATTACCGATAGTCACATTTGGAATAACCTGGAGAAGTCAGTAGGAAAGCTCTGATGACAAAGCTAGGGAAGACATAACTCTCTACCTCAACACATGAGTACTTCTAGTATCCACTAATAAGAAAGGGAGGACAAGATTAAGAATGTACACCTAATCCAGATACCAAATGGATGTATATTCTCTTTCCGTCCGCTGAAGTCATCAAACACATTTTAACAATGGTGAAAGGGAATACAAAAATTCAGGCCCATATTCTGGATGCTTTCCAATGTATCATAACAACAACATCAGCAGTACTAGGGGACATACACATTATACTATCTCCACACCTAGGATGACTCATCCAAATTCTATCACAGAGTATATATATTCCTCTGTTCTAGCCTATGAGGGTTATTGGGCATACTACCCCATATCATACATAAAATTGGATGTGAAAGATACACCATTTAAAATTGGAGATAATTGGCCTATTATGATGACCACTCCAAGGTAGACACATTCACTTACCCATGATAATATATTATCCCAGCAAGTAGCCCTAACTACATGTAAAAGAGAATCTATGAAAAAAAAATCACCAACCACCGGTGGAAAATCAAGAGTCAATATTTGATTTAGCACATCTTAATGTCAGAGTTATTGATTCCCTCAGACATTTATTTGTTGCAGCTCAAGATCCTACCCTCTCATTACCAGATTATGGGGGTAGTAGCAGAAAATCTAAAGTTCCCCATCAAAAACATCATCATGAAGACTTTATTCAAGAAATCAGTCAATCTAGAAAACCTATCTCTATATGAGAGACCCGAAAACCCTCTGTGTCTCTATAAGACCAAGGATCAATAGTATTTATCACATTCTTCAATCCACCATGGTGGTCTTCTTGATGATGGAATTTTCAGTGAATTTTCTTTCTACTATAGTTTTTTTCATTGTCAAGATAATTCTTTAATTGGAAGTGTAGTGATAAGAAAGCCCTCTTATCTTGAGCCAGTTTCCAGCATACGGAATGTCATGTAAGATTTCTTGTTACTAACTTGTGAAATACCTTCTCATCCAAAAGACATCCCAAGGTGTAGGTCATTCTCTAAAACTCCCTTGGGTCATTTTCCTTATGATATGTTAGAGGAAAAAATAATTCATCATATTCTTTGTATTTTAATAAATGAGAAGCATCCACTCTAGTTGGACCATGTTGAGAAACCTCTAGAAAAAGATGTGGATGGTATTTTTAATATGGGGAAAAAACTGGTTAAGGGTTAAATACCACTCATGTTATTTATTTTGGAAACCTCTCAATACAACATTCTAGAATTGATATCAGAAGATTGCATTCTTGATATTTGCATCAAAATTTGGAAAACACTTCATATTATAAAAGCCAAAGTATTACCATATGATGAATATCAAAGTCATTTTAAGGTAATAAAGGGGTCTCAAAGCCAAATTTACTTGGCGCCTCTCTCAGTTTCTCGATATCCAATGGTTGAGAAGTAGAAGACACCCCTTTAGTGTGCATGCCTTGATGCTCTAAAGAGGCTACACCAATTAATTATGGATACCCCATATGGTTTTCATATTAGAGGATTGGGTGAACATGAAGTATTTTATTTCACTACAATCCAAAATAAGAAAATCCCACCATAATTGGTCTTATGAAATGTTATTGTCAATGGCTAACTACAATCAACAAATTTTGTGTTTAATCAAAGATATGATCAAGAATAGCCCTTGACTAACTCTCATCAAGGTCATACCCAAAGATAGAAATCAATGAAGTACATTTTCATCAAGAATATGAGAACATTAAGCACGCCTCCCACTTAGATGATGTCAGCCATCATACTGCCCAAATATCTGGAATAACACAACAGTAATCCGAAAAAGGAAATTTAAGTGGTTATCAAATAAAGTACCAACTAATATTCAGATTAGAATTAATAAAATTAGATGATCAGCTACACTAATAGCTTTCATATCAGTTCTGGAGCCACCACAACCTGCAAGGTAGGGTCTTCTTAAACCCAACCATCAAAGTTAATAAACAATGTTTGTGGGTTTGAAGAAGAAGAACTAGAACATCCCCAGCCTGTAGTACTGGGGATTTTTCACATCCACAATCACCTCCTCATAGGAAGTAAGTTCTCTCTCAATTAGGGAAGAAGACACAATGTAAACATAGTACTGAACTATCTGACAATTCCCTTTAGGTTAATATCCGTCAAAAAGTTCTCGAGAAATCATCATATAGGAAAACAAGTCTCTTAGATGGAATAAAAGGAAATGATCTTACTGTTATTCTAACAGAATAATTTCAATGCATTATGTGTCGGTGAATGTCATTAATACCAATATATAAGATCATAAAAAAAGATTCCATTTCTTGGGAGTCAAATGATGAAGTTCTTACTCATAATACAGTACACATAGAAGCAAATAAAGTAGGTGTGTGTACCCAAAGTCAGAATATTACCTAGATTCTATGCATTCCCACAAATAAACAACTCCCACCCCATGGAAAGGAATATAAAAAGGGGAAAGGTAATGGTTAGATCAGGTCTTATTTTTCCACTAGAAATGTTCAATCTATTTCTCTAGAAGAATGATTTTACTAGCAAGAGGTGGAGATGAAGGAGTTGAAAAGACTCGATGAAGAGTTACTTCAAATTATTATTTATTCCAAATTTCCTCCTCAAGTAGATCCCTAGCTTTCACATCCTATAATACTCTTAAAAAAAATAGGGTTTGATGAAACTATATATGTGAATAAATAATTCCCTCTATTGGGTACATAGTAGGGATAGGACCAATCACATCCTTACAGGCCTACCCCCATCGGTTATCCAAGACAAATACTAGCAGCAGCACCACTAGTATTTTTTATAGTTGTCACAATAGTTCATGCTCATACTGTTATACCTGTATAGGTCGCAGATCATCTATATATTCCCCAAATTCTTAGGAATACAATTGAGGAATTAATAGCTCAATTAGAAGATATATATGAAATACATTCACTAGCACAACTAGAAAATAAATCTTACCCTGAATTGGTACATATGATCCATACCACACTCAACATTTTGAATACCAAATTTACAATATTTATTGATTCAAGAGATCTAGAATAGCACTTAACACGGTTTTTTTCTCACTGTGATCCAATGTGTACACCCCTCAACAACAAGAAGCAGTAAAGCATAGATTCCTTGGAAAATTCCTACAAGTTCTAGCCTTTTTCAGTCATTCAAGTTTTCTGTCTTGATCAATTACTAGATGGGAAGACCACCGTTAGAAATTCATTCTCTAATTTAGCTCATGGCTACAGAAGAAAATTGTTTCTGATATTAAAAATTGAAAAATAATTGGATAATGAAAGAGTTTCATATTTCATTGCTTAGTGGAAGGGATTAAAATATTCCATAAAACTACCACTCCCCAAGAAGTGTTTTTTCCAATTTTTGTGGAAAATATGGATGAGGATTCGTGCACACTACTAATCCTTATGAAATATACAACAGGGTTTCGAGACCATGCTTCAGTAACTCTACAAGTGGATGATTACATTTTGGGAACTAAATCTAAATCTTGTGTAATCCCATCAGCTCTAGGTAGAAGAACAGTTAAATCACAGGATTATACAATCACACTAAAAAAGATCATATACCTGCTTCTACTTTAAAACCTTCATTATATCGAAGGACGCCACCTTCGGAGTGTCAGTATAAATGAAAAACTCATCAAGATGATAAAAAAGATCAAAGGTGGAGACAATTTGAAGAGTTAAATAACAAATTTATTCATTTCAGAAGAAAAATGTTCTTAGTTACTTCATTTTATCTTTTGAGACAATTTAGTTAGGTTTTCAAGGCTGAAGAAACAAAAAAAATCAGGATAAGAAGATCCCCCAAATTATTTCCACTTTATTCAGATGTTAGGTCATCCAATTTAGGAGTGTTTTTGTAACATCCCAGGTAAATAAAGAATAAATAATTTTCATAATTATTAATTTTTACGAATTAAATATTAATTTTATTTTAAAGTGGTTGCTATGTTCGATAGCGTAACTGATACGCAACGATGAGTTTCTTTGAAACTTACGTAGCACACTAGTAATAAAATAATATTATTTTAAATTTTAGTTAACAAGTAGTCGTTGTACTAGCGGGAATGGATAGAAATAACTAAAATATGATTATATATGTTTTTGAATGTTTATACTTTTACCCAATAAAAGATAATGGCTTAAAATACGGAAAGAGTTCAATTTTAGGGCATATATACTCTAATTTTCACTAAAGGTTCACTTATCACCTTTTAATGGTGAACCGTCCTTAAATATAGTTTTGATGACTCTTATACTTTATTTTGGACCAAATATAACTTTTCTTTAGAATCGGGACATCAAAATTTACTTTGTGTAAATTTTTGGTACCTTTCTGATAAAGTTCATTTTTTTTATGAATACTGTAAAATGTTGTATTTTAATTCAAATCCTATTTTTAATCTAAATTATTTATATGATTAGATTATTATTTTAATTGGTTTTAAAGTGAAATTAGAAAATATTTTTACCAGTTAATCCAATGGTGGTCATTGGAATCAATTTCACTTTGAAATTGGACTTAAACTGGTGTCAATCTTTTGATACTTATTATTTCATAAAAACACGCTATTTGCTCTGACAGCGGGAATTAATTATTAAATTAATTAATGTGACTTATATTTTTTGAATTTTGTAAAATAGACTTCATTTTTTGAATTCGTAATATCAAATATAGCTTAGGGTGAATTTTTGGTAATTTTCTGAAAAACTTCAATTTTTGATGAATAGTGAAACCAATAAGTGGTAATCAAGCAAACTGATTTTTCAGTTAAATGAAAGTTTACCACTAATGTGTATTGAATTTTGAAAATCCGACATACATGGTTGTCATTAAGAAGTAAAATGTGGTTCAATGAGATTAAAATAATTTTTGGTGAATAGTATTTTTTTTCATTAATCGCAATTAGAGGTAATTAGTGTAGTTTAAGGTAAAAATGGTATTATAAGAATGTGGAAACACCGTGACACTTGTCCTACACCTATTGGGTGAGTCATGGCCGACCAAGACAAGCCATGTGCCAACTTGGGGACCCCATGGAGCCACTTTAGTTGGAAAATGATATTAATATATTTTTATTTAATGTTAAAGTGAAAATGACACTAACATAAATTGTTTTACTAAAATAATTTTTGAGTGGGGTTATACAAGTCCAAGTTTTGATTAAAATAGTCATTGGAAAGCTAAAAAGATTTCCTACATCATAGTATTTTGTTTATAATTTTTAGACATTAAATAAATTAAATTATATATGACATAATAATGATGCAGCGATGACATCATTATTTGACCATTTAAATAAAATAGAAAGATAATGTAACATCTATGAACTACACATGTCCAAAACCAATTGGATGAGTGGATTTCGAACCCTTATCACCTTATCCACGACTTCTATCAATGTGGGACCTTTTAAAACCGAAACACATTTTCAAATAAAGTAATATTTCTTTACTTTCCAAAAGTGCCCCTCCTCTCCTCTTATAAAAGGCCCCCACCTCTACCCCATTTCACACACTTCTCAAGCCTTTGGCTCGGCCAACCCCTGACCAATTACTCTCTCCACATCCCTCTCTTCATCCTAGAGGATTCCCTTTGGGAATAATCCTTTCAAAGGAAGCCTTTAGGCTCAAATCAAAAGGGAGTTCACTTTTAAAGGTAATTCATTCTCTCTTGTTCATTTGTTTTATTTTGCTTCTCCAACCCTCTAAACTCTTTTTATTTACTTCTTTTGTAACAAAACCAGTATATTAAATATACTAGGATGTTGTTATAATATTTATTTGAGCTACACTCTCACACAACTACATCAAATGGTTAAAGAACATACCGTTTCCGTGGATGGAGAAATTCGGCCTCCCGAAACGATGATTGTTCAATACTCATTTAACACCTTCAAGGGTGGCCATTATGATGTCACTATTTTTATATATGATATATAATATGTTTATGTTTTCTTTAAGATTCTGTATTTTTCATTTTTTGCATACCTTTATGGTTTCCATTATGGGTAAACACGATATCTTTATTTAAGGAAGTGCGGACTACCGCCCCCTAAAAGTGATATGATTCGTTAATGCCATATGTGGGACGTGTAAAGGATGGATTTAAAGTTATTATATATGATGTTATACTGGAATTATAATATACCTCTATATCATTATTATTTCTTTCCATTAAAGTATGAGATAGAAATGAAAGTAGCGTTCATGCGTACGTACAGCTTACCGTCTCCATGAACGGTGCATTTCATTTCTTATCCCCAAATGTAATGTACTATTAAAATTACATGTATATAATGTAAATATATAATTAATTATATATCTAAATGATTAATATAATTCTGGAATTAAAATATACATACCTCTCATTTAGTTTTAATTCCACTAATATGACAAAGAAATGAAAGTAGCGTTCATGCGTACGTACGGCTTACCGTCTCCATGAACGGTGCATTTCATTTCTTACCTCTAAATGATTATGTAATATTATAAATACATGTATATGCTGAATATATATGATATATATGATATCCAAATCAGGAATTTCATTCTGGATATAAAGAACTTTTGACCACACGAACAACATGTAATTGTAAGAAGTCAACTTTCGACTTAAGAACCAAATATTGACAAAACAAACATTATTAACTTAAATGGTTACATAATGTTTATAACATGGCAATAAGTGATATAAAAGGAATAATGAACTTTAAAAAGGTTCTTAATCAAGTATAAATTAACTCATGTTTATTATTCAGGACGTTAAAGAACGATCGAGTCAAGTCGGACCCAAGGTAAGGGACTTCGTCTCAATCTCCTTTCATTGAGGAATATTTCGTTTTATACACAACTTTCTTTTATACGGTGTATAAACTCCTTTGAATTTTACTTTTATACAAAAGGAATCTTTTTCTACGAAGCGTTTTACTAAACGACCAAAAGGAATGTTTTTTTTAACGTACGCGGTGACAACAACCTTTTTCCGCCGCCGCGAGTATTATTTGATCTTTGGTTTCCTCAACAAGCCGTAATGTTTTTAAAATAAAATAAATACCATATACTCTTTTATGTATTTTGGTATTGAAAATGGTTTTGATAAATGATTCTATTATGTCAATATATTTATGATATATTGTGATTGAATTGTGGAAATGTTTTCATTCCTTTATATTGGTTTTATGTTTTATGATTTTATACTGGTACTTGGACATTTTAACGGGTGGTTACGTTATAAACCATATGACGGGTGGTGCCGTGAATACCAGGACGGGTGGTTACGTTATAACCTCCAATGCATTGGGTATGGAAGTCAGTGGTATGGCTATTCCATTAAGTATGTATGGAAATTGGCCGTATGGATATTCCATTAAGTGATATGTGAGGAAGTCAACCGTATGGTTATCCCACTTAAGTATGTTTATGTCCCAAGTTACCTTTATATATTCTATGTGTTCTTTATATGGGTTTTATGGTAATCCTTTGGTTACAAAAATGTAAGTAATGATACTTTATTAAGTAAAGAGTTTTTACTACTTCATGAAGGTGAAGGTATTACTTTGATAGAGTATATATGGTTTATTTGATGTTTGAAAAACTAACAGTTTTCATTCTTTCTGTATCCCTTACTGAGCTTTTTATGCTCACCCCAAGTTTTTCGAAATGTTTTTCACAGGACTTAAAGTGGAATAAGGTCAAGGATGGGATCAAGGGAATTTCATGCTATCTAAAACATGGAATCTAGACATATTTCTTTTTAAGAGTTTTTATTTTATGGAGATTTAGTAGAAGTGTCTACTTTGTAATCTTTTAAGATGTAACAGTTATGTTCTAATTCTCTAAAACTCTAAACCTAAAAAGATCCTCAATGTGAATTATTCATTTAATTCAATATTAAGTAAGGTTTAAGGCTGGGGCCTTATAGTTGGTATCAGAGGTCGGTTTAGACAACTTTAGGAGTTAGAAAAGTGTTAAATTATAATATGATTGAAATGATATAGCATTTACAGATTACCATGTTGCTTCGCCTAAGATATTTCTGTGTTCAGAATGGTTTTCCGCAGAGGAAACAAAGCAGGTATGTTGGGATGACATCAGGAGAAAGATATCCTTCCAAATCAGCAACCTGAGATGGTCGGAATCGGAACTGAACAGTTTGTTGCAGTGATGGCATAGTTGACTCAGGCTATAAATGGTGGTGGTATCCATGCACGATATCAGCCAGATCAACCGCAGAGGAACATGTCAGTGGTGGAACATTTCATGAGGCAACATCCCCCATCATTCAGAGGATCATCTGACCCTATGCAAGCTGAAGGGTGGATTAAAGCACTGGAGAAGATTTTTGATGTCATGGGGTGTTCAGAACATCAAAAGGTTAGTCTTGCTGTTTAACGTTTTGAAGGTGAAGCTGATCAGTGCTGGTTGATGGTGAAAAATATAAGGGATAGTGATGAGATTGAGGATCTTCACTGGGACGAATTCAAAGGTATGTTTCTTGAGAAGTATTTTCCTAAGGCTGTTCGACTTAGGATGGAAAAACAATTCTTGGAATTGAGGCAAGAGGAAGACTCAGTGGCTACCTATGAAGAAAGGTTCACTCGATTGGCAAGGTATGCTCCAAATTTTATCCGATACCTTGATAGTAAAATCAATCGTTTTTACTCAGGATTAAAGCCAAAATATCGAAGGGCATTAGCTTCTCGTGAGTTTAAAAGTTATGAAAATCTTGTTCGATGTGCGGAGAAGGTGGAAATGGAGTTTGCCGATGATCAGGTGTTCTATGACAAACAACAGAATAAGAGGTCTAGTTGGCAGGAAAAGGGGAAGAATTCATCAAAGAAGCAAGGAGGTAAGAAAACCAAATATCAATCCTGTGAGAATTGTGGTAAAATGAATCCTGGAGAATGTTTATCCAAGTCTGGTAAGTGCTTTCGGTGTGGTAAGTCTGGTCATATTGCTCGTAACTGTAAGGAAGATGATCAAGTAGTAAATGAAAAGCCAACGGTAAGATGTTTTAACTGTAATGAAATGGGTCATTATGCAAACGAGTGTCCAACAAAGAACTAAACTGGGGGAATGCAGCTAGACTACAAGCAGAAAGGGGTGGTAAAATCATTTGCAACAACTTCAGCATATGTTGGGCCATAGAATGAAGTGGTATCAGCTCCAGGGAGCTCAGTATTTTTCGAATATTGATTTGAGGTCGGGGTACCATCAGTTGAAAGTAAAAGAAGCAGACGTTCTGAAGACTGCGTTCCGTACTAGATATGGCCATTATGAATTTGTAGTTATGCCTTTTCGGTTAACCAATGCACCTTCTGTATTCATGGACCTTATGAATAAAATTTTCCATGTGTTCTTAGATACGTTTGTGTTTGTGTTTTGATGTTTGTGAAGAGGTTATGTGTGCCTTGTGATTCACAGTTGAAGAATGAGTTGTTATGTGAGGCTCATAGTTCCCCGTTATCAGTTCATCCTGGCAGTACTAAGATGTACAGAGATCTGCGAGAGTATTACTGGTGGGATGGAATGAAAAGAGATATTGTTGATTTTACTGTGAAGCGTTTGACATGTCAACAGGTTAAAGCAGAGCGGTAGTTACCGAAAGGGATGCTTCATCCTTTACCAGTGCCAGAGTGGAAATGGGAAAACATATTCATGGACTTTGTTGTGGGATTACCGAGGACATCTCGAGGTAATAATGCAATCTGGTTCATTGTTGATCGCTTGACCAAATCTGCTCATTTCCTTTCTATACGAGATACTTTCTCTCTTGATCAACTTTCCCGTCTGTATCATAAAGAGATAGTCAGGTTATATGGAGTTCCTCTCTCCATTGTATCGGATCTTGATCCCAGGTTTACTTTTAAATTTTGGAAAGGCCTTCAGAAGTCATTGGGTACTGAATTAAATTTTAGTACAGCTTTCCATCCTCAATTAGATGGGCAGTCAGAATGAACAATCCAGATATTGGAGGATATGCTACGAGCTTGTTCTATGGATTATCAGGGAAGTTGGGACCAACATATTTCTTTGGTTGAGTTTTCTTATAATAACAGTTTTCATTCCAGTATACAGATGGCACCATTTCAGGAATTATATGGGAAGAGGTGTCGAACTCCAGCTTTCTGGGATGAAGTGGGTGAAAGGAAGTTGATGGGACCAGAATTGGTAGAAGAGATGGCAGAAAAAGTTCAGTTGATTCAGAAGCACATGAGAACAGCTCAGAGCAGGCAGAAGAGTTATGCGGATAACCGGAGGAAGGATCTATCTTTCGAGGTAGGTGATCATGTTTTTCTCAAGGTTTCTCCATGGAAAAGTGTGATGAGATTTGGTAAGAAAGGAAAGTTGAGTCCAAGGTTCATTGGACCATACGAAATTCTAGAGAGAGTTGGATCAGTTGCATACCGAGTGGCTTTACCTCCGAGTTTATCTCAGGTACACAATGTTTTTCATGTTTCGATGTTGAGAAAGTATATGCCAGATCCATCTCATGTTTTGAGTCCAGAGGTAGTTCAGCTGGAAGAGAACCTATCTTATGAGGAACAACCGGTCCAGATTCTTGACCACAGGGAGCAAGTGTTACGGAATAAGGTGATTCATCAGGTAAAGGTTTTATGGAAAAACCATGTGATTGAAGAGGCAACGTGGGAATCTGAAAATGCTATGAGGGATAAATACCCCCACTTATTTTGATAAGTGAATAAAATTGCGAGGACGCAATTCCCAAAAGGGGGGAAGGATGTAACATCCCAGGTAAATAAAGAATAAATAATTTTCATAATTATTAATATTTACGAATTAAATATTAATTTCATTTTAAAGGGGTTGCTATGTTCGATAGAGTACCCGATACGCAACGAGGGGTTTCTTTGAAACTTACGTAGCACACTAGTAATAAAATAATATTATTTTTAAATGTTAGTTAACAAGTAGCTGTTGTACTAGCGGGAATGGATAGAAATAACTAAAATATGATTATATATGTTTTTGAATGTTTATACATTTACCCAATAAAAGATAAAGGCTTAAAATACGGAAAGAGTTCAATTTTAGGGCATATATACTCTAATTTTCACTAAAGGTTCACTTATCACCTTTTAATGGTGAACCGTCCTTAAATATAGTTTTGATCACTCTTATACTTTATTTTGGACCAAATATAACTCTTCTTTAGAATCTGGACATCAAAATTTACTTTGTGTAAATTTTTGGTACCTTTCTGATAAAGTTCATTTTTTTATGAATAGTGTAAAATGTTGTATTTTAATTCAAAACCTATTTTTAATCTAAATTATTTATATTATTAGATTATTATTTTAATTGGTTTTAAAGTGAAATTAGAAAATATTTTTACCAGTTGGTGGTCATTGGAATCAATTTCACTTTGAAATTGGACTTAAACTGGTGTCAATCTTTTGATACTTATTGTTTCATAAAAACACGCTATTTGCTCTGACAGCGGGAATTAATTATTAAATTAATTAATGTGACTTATATTTTTTGAATTTTGTAAAATAGACTTCATTTTTGAATTCGTAATATCAAATATAGCTTAGGGTGAATTTTTGGTAATTTTCTGAAAAACTTCACTTTTTGATGAATAGTGAAACCACTAAGTGGTAATCAAGCAAACTGATTTTTCAGTTAAATGAAAGTTTACCACTAATGTGTATTGAATTTTGAAAATCCGACATACATGGTTGTCATTAAGAAGTAAAATGTGGTTCAATGGGATTAAAATAATTTTTGGTGAATAGTAATTTTTTTTCATTAATCGCGATTTGAGGTAATTAGTGTAGTTTAAGGTAAAAATGGTATTATAAGAATGTGGAAACACCATGACACTTGTCCTACACCTATTGGGTGAGTCATGGCCGACCAAGACAAGCCATGGCCCAAATTGGGGACCCCATGGAGCCACTTTAGTTGGAAAATGACATTAATATATTTTTATTTAATGTTAAAGTGAAAATGACACTAACATAAATTGTTTTACTAAAATAATTTTTGAGTGGGGTTATACAAGTCCAAATTTTGATTATAAATAGTCATTGGAAATCTAAAACGATTTTCTACATCAGAGTATTTTTTTAATAATTTTTAAATATTAAATAAAGTAAATTATATATGACATAATAATGATGCAGCGATGACATCATTATTTGACGATTTAAATAAAATAGAAAGATAATGTAAAATCTATGAACTACACATGTCCAAAACCAATTGGATGAGTGGATTTCGAACCCTTATCACATTATCCACGAATTATATCAATTTGGGTCCTTTTAAAACCGAAACACATTTTCAAATAAAGTAATATTTCTTTACTTTCCAAAAGTGCCCCTCCTCTCCTCTTATAAAAGGCCCCCACCTCTACCCCATTTCACACACTTCTCAAGCCTTTGGCTCGGCCAACCCCTGACCAATTACTCTCTCCACATACCTCTCCTCATCCTAGAGGATTCCCTTTGGGCAGAATCCTTTCAAAGGAAGCCTTTAGGCTCAAATCAAAAGGGAGTTACACTTTTAAAGGTAATTCATTCTCTCTTGTTCATTTGTTTTATTTTGCTTCTCCAACCCTCTAAACTCTTTTTATTTACTTCTTTTGTAACAACACCAGTATATTCAATATACTAGGATGTTTTTATAATATTTATTTGAGCTACACTCTCACACAACTACATCAAATGGTTAAAGAACATACGGTTTCCGTGGATGGCGAAATTCTGCCTCCCGAAATGATGATTGTTCAATACTCATTTAACACCTTCAAGGGTGGCCATTATGATGTCACTATTTTTATATATGATATATAATATGTTTATGTTTTCTTTAAGCTTCTGTATTTTTCATTTTTGGCATACCATTATGGTTTCCATTATGGGTAAACATGATATCTTCATTTAAGGAAGTGCGGACTACCGCCCCCTAAAAGTGATGTGATTCGTTAATGCCATATGTGGGACGTGTAAAGGATGGATTTAAAGTTATTATATATGATGTTATACTGTAATTATAATATACCTCTATATCATTATTATTTCTTTCCATTAAAGTATGAGATAGAAATGAAAGTAGCGTTCATGCGTACGTACGGCTTACCGTCTCCATGAACGGTGCATTTCATTTCTTATCCCCAAATGTAATGTACTATTAAAATTACATGTATATAATGTATATATATAATTAATGATATATCTAAATTATGAATATAATTCTGGAATTAAAATATACATACCTCTCATTTAGTTTTAATTCCACTAATATGACAAAGAAATGAAAGTAGCGTTCATGCGTACGTACGGCTTACCGTCTCCATGAACGGTGCATTTCATTTCTTACCTCTAAATGATTATGTAATATTATAAATACATGTATATGCTGGATATATATGATATATATGATATCCAAATCAGGAATTTCATTCTGGATATAAAGAACTTTTGACCACACGAACAACATGTAATTGTAAGAAGTCAACTTTCGACTTAAGAACCAAATATTGACAAAACAAACATTATTAACTTAAATGGTTACATAATGTTTATAAAATGGCAATAAGTGGTATAAAAGGAATAATGAACTTTAAAAAGGTTCTTAATCAAGTATAAATTAACTCAAGTTTATTATTCAGGACGTTAAAGAACGATCGAGTCAAGTCAGACCCAAGGTAAGGGACTTCGTCTCAATCTCCTTTCATTGAGGCATATTTTGTTTTATACACAACTTTCTTTTATACGGTGTATAAACTCCTTTGACTTTTACTTTTATACAAAAGGAATCTTTTTCTACGAAGTGTTTTACTAAAGGACAAAAAGGACTGTTTTTTTTAACGTACGCGGTGACAACGACCTTTTTCTGCCGCCGCGAGTATTATTTGATCTTTGGCTTCCTCAACAAGCCATAATGTTTTTAAAATAAAATAAATACCATATACTCTTTTATGTATTTTGGTATTGAAAATGGTTTTGATAAATGATTCTATTATGTCAATATATTTATGATATATTGTGATTGAATTGTGGAAATTTTATCATTCCTTTATATTGGTTTTATGTTTTATGATTTTATACTGGTACTTGGACATTTTAACGGGTGGTTACGTTATAAACCATATGACGGGTGGTGCCGTGAATACCAGGACGGGTGGTTACATTATAACCTCCAATGCATTGGGTATGGAAGTCGGCCGTATGGCTATTCAATTAAGTATGTATGGAAATTGTCTGTATGGCTATTCCATTAAGTGATATGTGTGGAAGTCAACCGTATGGTTATCCCACTTAAGTATGTTTATGTCCCAAGTTACCTTTATATATTCTATGTGTTCTTTATATGGGTTTTATGGTAATCCTTTGGTTACAAAAAGGTAAGTAATGATACTTTATTCAGTAAAGAGTTTTTACTACTTCATGAAGGTGAAGGTATTACTTTGATAGAGTATATATGGTTTATTTGATGTTTGAAAAACTAACAGTTTTCATTCTTTCTGTATCCCTTACTGAGCTTTTTATGCTCACCCCAAGTTTTTTGAAATGTTTTTCATAGGACTTAAAGTGGAATAAGGTCAAGGATGGGATCAAGGGAATTTCATGCAATCTAAAACATGGAATCTAGACATCTTTTTTTAAGAGTTTTTATTTTATGGAGATTTAGTAGAAGTGTCTACTTTGTAATCTTTTAAGATGTAATAGTTATGTTCTAATTCTCTAAAACTATAAACCTGAAAAGATCCTCAATGTGAATTATTCATTTAATTCAATATTAAGTAAGGTTTAAGGCTGGGGCCTTATAGTTTTGTTTTAAAAGGCCTTCTAAAAATGTGGTATAATCTAGTAAAGTGACACTAAATGGTTCATCATCCCAAATAGATTGTGTTAATTATACTGATCTAGAGGATGAAGGCAGATGGATGGAATTCAAAATCAAAAATACATAGATGTATGATTACTGGATGATCCGTAAAATAATGAATCAAACTCATGACATTCTATGAACACAGTTGAAACAACAAACTCTACCTCTTTCCACTTCTTCTACAACAAATCTATCTTCATCAAAAAGGTATATCCTCTAAAGGTTAATCCTCAAAGAAGAGACATGATAAAAATATAAAGAGAATTAATAAGAAGACAAGAACATTTCACGGATAAATTTGTCTTAGAATGTGGAATATTTAATTTCATTTTCTAAAAAATCAAGGGCACTGCCCTACTAAATGGCACTACAAGAACCATCCTGTCAAACAGAATGTTAATCAAATGAGGAATTGAACTTAGGGCCCATTAATGTTATCCACTTAACGAACCCCTGTGAAAATGGTGGTTCTAATTAAGAACCTGATTTCCCTAAACCTGATAGGGTGAACAATAGGAAGAAGTCATGTTTGAGGATACAGGGGAAGAAATGGATATTCTAGAAACAACTATTTTATCTATACTCATTCTCAAACTGTTTATGTTGCAGAAAATTTAGGGAGGGCCCCTCTGTGGGCTCAACAAGAATATGGAAATTCTCCCACACTTGACAGGATCAGACATGACATGATCATCTTGGAAGACTGATTAGAGGTTACAACATCACTCTCTTGGCTTCTGGATAGAGCATTTCATCCAAATATACAAAGAGTAGAAGTATTTCTAGTTTCTTCCCCAACACTTTGAACGTCTACATCTAGAGAATCAACTTCCAAGGTGCTTGAAACATCACCTATTCATGCTATAAAACGCAGACCTTTGGAAAAAAAGTATGATGTTTTGAAACAACTATCCTATGTACTTACCATGTATTCACTCTTGGATTCTTTGAGTCTATCAAAATATCTTATAGAATTACTTATTGATTATTTTTCAAGTCCTTGAGAGTTTGAAACCTAGGTTTATACTATTGATGTTTACCATATAGAGAATGAACCTATAGAATTACATAATGTTATATCTATCATGGATCAAGGTGAGGATATTGTTGTACATGGACATATCAATCCCATGTATCTATATGGTAGGTTTAATGATACATACATCTGATGATCCTTCATTGATAATGGCTGAGGAGTAAATCTCCTTCCCATTCGTACACTTAGTCGATTGGGTCTCACCAGATCTGACTTATCTCCTTCCACTCTGATTTTACAATGATATGACAAGAATGAACAGGATCCTCTAGGAGATATTACTCATAGAACTCAGTTTAGGGATCTGGTATCAAATTCAGATTTCGCAGTTTTATGACGAGACATAGCTTTCAAAATTCTTCGTCGAAGGCCCTTTCTACAACAACATGTGGCCATTACTTTTCCATATCACCAATGTATCAATTATTGCTTTAATGTTCACATTGGGGAATTTTATAGGAAATAACCTCCATTAAAAGAATGTTAATATTAGTATATTACGGTATAATTCTATCACAAAAACGGAACAAGTTCCCTAGGAAAATATGTTACAAGAATAAATGCTTAGAATGGTTTAGAAAAGATCCTGATTTACACATTAAATCAAATTATTATAGATTATGTGTTTCCTATCAACTTAATTGAAAGGATATAACCAAATCAATGCATTCATCCAGTGACTTCCATAATGAAAGTTGTAGAAATAAAGCCTAATAGTGTGGGAGAAATTGTTTACAGTTAAAACATAAATGGAGAGGTATTCATCTCATCCACAAAACATCGACAGGTACTTGTTTCATCAGTCAGGAAAGAATATGTTTTTTCATTAATAAATTAATACATGGATGTTAATACCCAACCCATATTTCACTCTTCAATATTTCAGGAATACCCTTCATCATCATTAGTGTTAGAAATGGTTGCCTCTATTTCCTGATGTCCATATACTAACTCCTCACTTGGATTTAAATGTTTTATTTAATCACCTACCCTTTAAGTAGAAACAAAAGAAGTGGAACCTAGGTAAGAAGAATAAGAATAATAAGAACTTAAAAAACCACTACAATATTTGAGGAAGGAATCTCCACTAATTTGGATGAGCATGGAGAAATAAATCTGGGAACAGAAGAATATCCCTGCCCTACTCTAATTAGTGTGGCCATGACTTCTGAAGAGAATGAGATGTATACTTAATTTATAAAGTTACTTCAAGATGAATTTTCTTGGAACTATAAATAAATACAAGTCCTTAATTCGGATTTGGCTACTCATCATTGGGGTTTTGAGGAATATTATCAAGGATTTAATTAGGCAGCATGAAGAACACACCCAACTCACGCCTCTAAAATTGATGTTGAAGTCTACAAGATTATCAAATCAAAATTTATCATGGAGGTGAAATGTCCCAAATGGCTAGGCCACATTTCCCCAATGAAAGAGAAGAATTGGAAAATCCAAGTTTTCATTGATTTCAGAGCTCTCAACCAACATTGTTCCTAAGACGACTTTCTGGTTCAAATCACTGAGCTATTAATTGATGGAATAGCTGGTTATGAATCACTTTCCATCATGGATAGATACAATGGGTATAAACCAGTTCATATTTCCCCAAAAGATGATGAATCTATAGATTTTAAATCCCATCAGAGCATATTTTTCTATTGGGTAATGCCCTTTGGCATATAAAATACTGGTGCATCGTATCAGTGTTCCATGCACGGTATCTTCAAACCCTTACTAGGAAAATTTTTCAATTGTTATGTGGATGATTTAATAGTGAAATACAGACAATGTTTTGATCACTTAGTCGATATAGAGACCATATTTAGTTTACTTCAACAACTTAATCTGAAGATGAACCCCTTGAAATGTGTATTCGAGGTATCGTCGGGAAAATTTCTTGATTTTGTTTAATGTCGTCATGGCATCGAAGTTGATCCTGGGAAATAAAATCAATCCTCGACATGTCACCTCCTCAAAATTTGAAGGAGTTAAGAGGAATTCATGGACACTTGGCCTATATTCATTCATTTATCACTAATTTTATAGGCAAGTGTTTACCCTTCATCAGATTAGTGAATAAGGGGGTTACATATCAAAGGACCAAAGACTACCAAGAGGCATTTGATACCCTCGAGAAATATCTCTTAAGTTCAACAGTATCAACACCACCTATTAGAAGGAAATCCTATTTTCCCTACATTACAACTTTAGATAAATCCATGGGTTCCATCTTTTCTCAAAAGAATGATGATTGGAATGAAAATTGCCTTTACTATCCTAGTCAATCTATGTTTAACATGGAGACTCGAAATTAAAGTATCTACAAGTGCTACATGACAATAATCATTGCAGTTTAGAAGATGAAGCGCCACCTACAACATCATGAGGTACACTTGGTATCTCGCAATAACACACTCAAATTTTACCTCAGTCGTCCTATGCTTATAAGATGTTTGGCAGGGTGGGTAGTTATTTTCAATAGTTTTATATCCAGTTTGTTCCTCAAAAAGAAATAAAATTCCAAGTCTTGGAAGACTTCCTTTTTTAACACCCATCTATAGAATATATGTCTTTGAATACTAAACTTCCAATTGAATGAATCTTCTCTATTCAATATAATCCCCAAACATTAGAAATGTACATTAATGGTGCTTATAGAATTCTAACGAGGAAGAGAATGGAAACCCATAAACTCAATAATGTTGGGTTAGGAATTGTTTTTATCTCTCTAGAAAATGAATTGTTTGAATATTCATTCATGTTATCAGAAGGAGGTACCAACAACGAGGCAGAATATCAATCTCTCATTATAGTCTTGGAATTGGTGCTCCAGGTTCAAGTGAACCACCTAAAAGTGAAAGGTGACTCTGAATTGGTAATAAAAGAGATAAATGAGGATTATTCTATTAGAAAAGAAGATTTAATTACTTTGTGTGATTATGTCAAAGGGTTAATGGATGAATTTCCCTCAAGGCCAACATTTTCATATGCCCCATCATCAAACAATTCCCAAGCTAATGCATTTGTTAATGCATCCACAACCCTAACAGATCCAAATTAGGATGATACAATAATCCCTATTTCCCATCTTCATGGGGTTTCACCTTTTTATCAAACTAGAAAGGATGAAATTAATGATGTTTACCCTATTTTTGATCCATATGGTCATACTATAGGATGGATGACACCTATCATGGAATACCTGCAAAATGGAATACATCTGCCTAATTGAGTGGTAAAAGAGAAAATTTAGTGATGAGTGGTAAATTTAAATCATTATGATTTCTTAGATCACCAAATTATCCTCTATAAATGAGAATTCTATGGAGACCCTTTTAGTTGTATTGATGAAAAAGAAACTACAGCTATCATCAAAGAGGTATATGTAGGAGATTATGGTGATCACGAGCTTGGGTACGGGATTTATGATCAAATATAAAGGATTTTATCCTTCAAGCCATTAATAATATTAGATTTCATATATTACACCAAAACAGGAAACAATTGACATGTGCATTGAAACTTCATTCATCAAACCCCAGATTTTCTTCACACATCTAAATACTCCTAGCCATTTACTACATGGGAAATGGATGTTGTAGGATCTTTTACTCTAGCTATAGCTACACAATTCATGTTTATTCTTACTGCTACTAATTTATTCCCCAAATGGGATGAGAAAATGCCTCTCAACGAATTTCGGGCCAAAAGCATTTTTAGATTTGTTAAAACTTATATCATTATTAGATGTGTTTTCCCTCATACAATACTAATGGAAAACGACTCCAATTTCTATTCTATTCAGGTAAATAACTTATACCAAGAGAAAAATATCAAATACAACCATTCATATCACTATAATTTAGTGTCCAATGGATAAATATATGATTTCAATAAGACCCTATCAGATATACTCCAGAAAATGGTGGATAAAGATAAGAAATATTGACTTGATAAACATTTTCATGTTTTATTGGATTATCAGACTACTACCCATGCTGCCACTCAGGAAACTCCATACTCATTGGTTTATGGAATATAATTAGTGTTGTCTAATGAAATTAAATTTCCTTCACTCCGTGTTAAAATCTGTGATTAGATGTCTATATTTGAACTGTATCAAAAGAGACTTAATGAGATGGAATAAAAAGATAAGAAGAGATTGAATAATTTGAATCACTTGGAAGTATATCAGATTAGAGTATCATGGTATTTTAATAAGAAAGTTCACCTCTACTCATCTCTTCAAGGAGAATTGGTATTAGTTCTCTGGACTCCGATGATACTAGGAAAGAAGCCTCCAAATCTTGAGCCAAATTTGGAAATCCATTTACTATACATATGGTGTACACTAATGGATATAATTCCCTAATATAAATGGATTTAGAATTTATTACAAGTCCAAAAAATGTAATATTTTTGAAGAAATACATTTTATAATCACACAGAGTCATGTCCTCTTGTCATGACTCTAAACTAAATATCACAAATTCCAACTTTCATGACATTAAACTACATAAAAACCATATATACCCATGCTAAATAATGTTATAATGTGTATCATATTTTTCCTTGTCGAATGTCATTAAACTGCATGGCATAACTTTTCCTCACTACACAACATTAAACTGTATCATTAACATCTTCTTTATTTGACATTAACAAATCCCATAAGATACTGAAAATTGGTATTCCTTCTGGTTTAAAAAAATATGTGTAGCTTCCATGAACAAGCATTACTCGCATCATTGTTACTCATTAGTGGAAAATGAGTTCCATTTCTCTATATGTTTGAATTAGATCTGCATAAAGACCTCATTTCCAGAACACCTTGAGGCTTGATTCTCTTTATAATGGGATTCATAGAGATTCTTGGATCTCCAATATTCGGCCCAACTATATAAATAAATAAAATTTCCCCCATTATCATCTTGTATTGGAACCAAATCTAAAAATATTACTCTTCCAGGATATATGGTTTGATCTTCATACCATCTTATTTTATAAAATTAACCATTATTGCAGAATCTGATAGAAGCCCTCATATATCACATCAAACCCAATTGGTGTGGGAATCGATTTTCTTATGAACTATGTGTGTAATGATTATCATTTTAATAGGATATTTAGATATTCCTAGATCTCCAATCATGTTCCTAACCATGAGAAAACCTCATTATTTCCCATGTGTATGAATCAATCCTGCATAGGGAATGTTTTAAGAACTATGTGTGGCTTAATTCTCATCCATATGAGATACGTAGTGTCACCTGGGTTCAATTCTCTGGTCTAGACACTATATTCCTTTTCACGTCATAATTAATTCATGTCCATCATGCAAGACATTAAACGACAAAGTACCCAAAGAACTACATATGGATTAATTCTCATCCCATTGAGATACGTATTGAAAAAAAACTTAGCTTGTTGTCTGATCCTTGGGATAAATTTTTATCTCTCCTCAACATATAATTAATAATCTATGTAGGAGTCTTTATTTTGGGTCCCATCATAAGAGATCCCACCAAATAAACAAGAAATTTTCATCATTTAACATACGAGTCAGATCTATGCAAGGGAATCCAAACTCATGGCCAATATTTATTAAAATAATTCTCATATGCACTGAGCATTACCCCTTTTTATATTTAAAACTCCTAATCTTGAATACTATCAGATCTTCATAATCTTTCTTATAGTTTTTTGTTGAATAGTTTCTGATATATGTGAACTCTTTTGTTTCAATATGTAGTAAATTCCCCTAAGTGTTCTTCCATAAGTCACATTCAAAAAATCATATTTGTGAAAAGATTCCATTGTTTGGTTATGCAGTATATTCCCCAGTTGACCTTGTATAATAACGCCCCTATAACAGGTTTTTTCAAATAATGGTTACTCAGTTCTGGTAAAATTAATTCTCTGTCTCCTTCATACATTGATGACAATATACAAGAATTTGTATCTTAAAGTGTCCATCCATGTTTATTTTTCTCATTACATTTCTCTCGATATGAAAGTATCCAAGACCATGGTTTACATATTTCCCTCTCTATGTGTTTAAAGAATATTGAAATAACCTTGGATCATTTGACCAAATATCATCCACTGTTTCAATTAAATTTTAGTCTTATTCCTATGACTTAAAACTCAAGCACCATATTTCTATGTTTGGATCACACCATTGTAGAGAACCAATAACCCCTTTTCTTTGAAAATCATGATAAAAATACTCTTTATGCTTTCCTAAATGTTTTTCGATTAACCAAAATTTTGGAATTTTAAATTCTAATTCTCTATAAACATTCACAGGCTTATATAAATAGAATTTTTGATGCCTAAGTGTTCTTTTTATATACTATGTAATAGTTCTCGTAGGTGGATTTTCACATGTTTCCTACATAATCAGCCTACCCGTCAAAAATTCCATTGTTTTTATATGTAGCATATGCCTCAGTTGGACATGCATAATACAGCCCCCATAATGGGTTTGTCAAATAATGGTATTTTCATTCTTTGAAAAGACTTCCTCTATTGTGTTTTTCCCTTTTTCCAATTCATTCTATGAATCTAAAAATTCCCAAATCATAGTTTAAAATTCTTCCATCCCATACCTGAATATAGTAGCATGTTTCTATAAACAATTATCATGAAATAGGAGACTCAAAAAATATTGGTCTAAACTAAAGACCATAAATTAAATCCCTTCATTTTCCTTAATGCATGACATGAAACTGCACATATAATATCCTTATATCATGACTCTAAACTACACAACACAATGTTAGAAAGCCCCTTTCTAAATTTTTTTTACCATTCTTCACTAATCAACATTGTGTAAGAGTAGTTTCCCCATTTATTAAATATTTTGGCATAGATGAACCTTTCTTTTTAGATCTCTATCCTTGAAAAACTACCCATTTGGTCCTTGGGTCCCCAAACATGAATTTCCCTTATTTATTAAAAACAATATGTGATATTGTTTAGATTTATTTTTCCTAAATAAGAAGTGTGTGCCTTTAGGTGGCTTTGAATAAAATTCCCCAATATAATGGGGCTGTCTATCAAAGGACACCACTGTTTGGATATGTAACACATGTCCCAATTGGCCCTGAAGAATATATCCCCCATAATGGGTTTGTCAATAAATGGTAACTTCATTCTTGTAAAAGGACTCCTCAATGTTTATACTTCATGTTTCATTTTTGGTACCCATAAAACCCCTGACTCAAGATTCCCCATGGAAGTATTCAAAGAATATTGGAGCAATTATTTGTCACTAGGCCTTATTTGGGATCTAATTTCAAAGACAAATCCAAGTTTTTCGATCATAAACACTAGCATTATTAGTCCAATATGCAAGAATCTAAAATACCCTTTAAAAAACATGGTAATAACCATATTAAAAACCCTCAAAGGTAACTTAGGACAAAAGTATGAGTCTCGGATCACAAGACCTATATTCCTTACAATTTAGGAAATATCTAGATACAAATAAAAGACATGTCAAAAGACCCAATGTTTTTAGGGTTGTCCATATGACTAGAAAGAGTCAAACTATTCTCACTAGGCCCCAAGTATTAGGAAAAAACTATAGAATGCTTCCAAAAAAATGTAGATCAATATCTGCTAAATGATTTTCGAATGTGTGAAAGTTTCCTATACTAACCATAGAAATATATTCATTTCATTCTAAATGAATCTAAATATCGGGTGGATTTTTTTGACACTATAGAATTTGTTTCATGGGATTCTCTAAAAAATTGAAGATATTATTCTCACATAGAGAAAAAATGTCATGTATGGGAAGAAGATATTTCACCATAAAGGATGAAGATGCAATTTGGATTTCTATTTTCCATGAGGCTTCTCCAAAATTATTGATAAGTGGAAATACCCCTCCCTTATGGAGTAGGATGTGGATTTCCAGGATTGATGATAAAACGGATTCAATGCATAAAAATTCAATTTATGAGTTTATTCTGAGAAGATATAATGTATTTACATTATCAAGAAGTTTATATATCTTCGAGGTAATTTATTTGATTGGTCACAAAGCCCAAATGGACTTATAGATCTAAAGTTATGGCACTTGAAAGATGGATAAATTTTTCAAAGCCACCTACGTGGGGGACCTGTGTGGAATTACAATTTTTCTACCCCTATGTAGTAGAGATATGAAAAGGATATACATGAAGGACCTTCATGGAAAATATACCTTTGACCTGCCCCCCTACTTGCCTATAAATATGACATTTGGGATCTCCATATGTGAAGTGAAAAAGGATGGATGAATTCTTGATGCCCCCATTGGGTAGCTCCTTATCCCAGTTTCTCAAAAAAACTCACAACTAATTCTCCAAAACATTATAGGATATATAATTGAAGGGGGAAAAGTGGTTCAAAGTCCCTCAAAGGTCTATAACATGTGGAGTTATTCCAAGGACCTACGCCAAGGGCCTACACATAGCACCTATACATAGCACCTTCATGGATCACCTACGTGGAGCACCTGAACGGAGCACCGATGCGAGGTACCTTGGCAGAGCACCTGCATGACACACCTTGGCAGAGTACCTGCACGACCCAACTGGGCGGCACACCTATTGGACCCCACTGGTCCATACCATAGGGAATGTACCCCCACACCCCCACACCCTATAAATATCGTGCTTTGGTCCTGTCCCTCCAGGCTGGTCCCTTTATATCTATCATTGACCTCCATTATAAATATAGAGTCATACTGTGAATTTTTTGTGCCACATTGATAACATTTTCCAATTATCCCTTTAAATACCCCGATATCCAGACTTTTAATACCATGATTTGATTCACTCGATCACAATCAATAAAGTGCCTTTATTTGACTTACTCTTCTTGGTTCCTTTGACATGTTAAGAGTTTGGACTCTCTTTATGGATTCTTTGAGTACCTTGAGTAGATACCCTCCTCGAGAAAATCCTCAAAACTCATCACCAGACTCCTATTATAGGTTAAATCTCAAAATGAAATTCATTATTATTAGTAAGCCCCATCCAATTCCAAAATTGGTGTCCTCTTTTAAGATTAATCCACAAACCAATATGATGGTATCCATACTAGTGTAATTCTCTAGCCTTTCATGTAAGTGGTTATAGTATCTATTTTCACTACTTCCTTCACCTTCACTCCTTCCTTACATTGGACCCTCATCTAATGTAAAGATAAGATATGGAAGGTTCATTTTTCTACACCCTCACCCATTATTTCCTCATCTTCTTTTGTCATAGGACCACCATTTTTCATCAAGAGAAGAGAGAGTGTATGGTTTGTTGAATATTTCACATCATCTTTTTTCTAACACTAATAATGACGAACATGGATTTAGTAAATTTTATGATCATAAAATCCACACAATATGAGATTCGTGAACTATGAGAACTCGGATTCCCACCATTAGTTTGATACAATCGAAACATTTACTAGGGCCCAAGCTAATTGGATATCCTCTTCATGAATCTAACCCAAATTACATTAATTTGGGCATCATCATAAGGAGTATGCCATGATTATTTCTCTCAAAAGGTCCATACACCATTGTGATATTATTGAACTATGAGAACTCTTATTCCCACCATTATTGGGATACATAAGAATCATGAGCTCATTGGATATCCTCTTTCAGAATCCAAACCTAATTTCATTAATCCTTGAAATCGCCTTATGAGTAAGCCCCAATCTATTTCTCTAAAAATGTTCATACACCCCTATGAGATTCGTGAACTATGAGAAATATGATTCCCACCATAATTGGGATATGTAGGAAGCCTTCACCAGATCTTGAGCTCATATGATATCCTCTTCAGGAATCAAACCCTAATCCCCTTAATCCGTGAATCCTCCTTAGTAGTAAGCCCTGACCTATTTCTCTCAAAAGGGTCATACACCCCTATGAGATTCTTGAACTATGAGAACACTGATTACCATCATAATTGGGATATATAGGAATCCTTCACCAGGGCCTGATCTCATTGAATATCCTATTCCAGAATCCAACCTTAATTCCATTAATTTGGGAATCCTTTTTATGAGTAAGACGTGACCAATTTCTCTTAAAAGTGTCATATACCCCCTATGAGACTCATTAACAATGAGAACCCTAATTATCAGAATAATTGGGATACGTAGGAAGCCTTCATCAGTTCCCAATCTCAACAGATATCCTCTTCAAGAATCCAATCCTATTTAACTTAATCTGGGCATCATATTTAGTAGTAATATCTTACATATTTCTATCAAAAGGTTCATAAAACCTTATGTGACTCTTCAAACTATGTTGTATTTGATTCCCATATATGTGGGATATGTAGGAATCATCCTTGAGGTTCAAACCCAATAATCCAAATCAACCTTGTTCTGCTTGGGCCATATTCCGAAGAGGGCCTAATCCAAATTGGAAACTCATATCCTTTCCAAGTTCCTTGGAATTCATAGAGAAAATTCCCAAAGAATTATTTGACAGTGCACCTTTCTCTTAGATGTATTTACCATATGACAATAAATTGTATGGTAAAGTCTGTTTCACATGACCTTAAAAGGTATGATGTTTCCCATTAAGTGGAACCAAACTATGGGGGTTATGATTCAATTTTATAAGGACATGTAGGTATCCCATTTATGGGTATGATATAAAAAATAAAACAAAATTTTTTCTCCTTAGATGATAATAAATTCTAGAGTGCCATGATGGGTGTCTTAAAAACCTGTATTATCAAAACAATGGTGTTGTCACCGGAAAAGGCATCAGAAAAATATTCCAAATGCGTACATACATGATCCAATATCATATCCCATTTTGGTATCTTTGATTGGACATATTTTAGAGCCAAAAATAGTTATGTATTAGGAGTTATGGACATTTGAAGTTGGGTTGGAAAACTAGTTCGTAGAGCCCATTCGCGAAGCTCCCTCTGTGAACACGGAGAAGAGGAACTTGACTCGAGCCTCCATGAGTGTCGCGAAGCTCAATGATGGTCGACTCCGTGGTTATGAAGAACTTGAGGAACTTGACTAGAGCCTCGGTGAGTGCCACGAAGCATGATAACGGTCGGCTCTGCAATTATGAGAAACATGAAGAATCTCCCTCTAGTTGTGGAGCGTGATTTTCTTCGCGGTACACATTTGTGATTTACGGCGTACATTTGTGCTTCGCGGTGTGCTCCACCGACCTCAATTACCTATAAATACTGCCCCCCCCCCCTATTAGAATGGTCACGCCTCCCCTTTGGCAGCTGATCTCCCATTTCACTGAGCTCTTTATCTCAGCGAAGTGATGCCCTATGCTAATCCATTTGTGAAGAAGGGATCTCCTTCGGGTTGGTTGAGGCTTCTCTAGTGACTTTCCTCCATGAGTCTCTTTTCCCTTCAAGAGGCTTTTCCATGCGAGCCTATTTTCCCTGAAATCCCCCATGCTCTATGAGATTCTTTGCACCATGATACTCTTTGATCTGTATGCCCTTTTCTCTATAAGACCCTTTGCTCCGTGAGAGCATACGCTCCACGAGGCCATGCTCTGTGAGTTCCTTTCCTTTGTGATGCTGCCTCACGAGACACCATGATCCGCGATCCCCTTTTCTCCCTTAAGCTACTTCAAGAATCCATATCCTTCGTAAGGCTCTTACCTTCTCACCCACCAGTCCATACTTTAGGGGTTTCTCCCTCGCACCCCCACTTGGGTTCAGTGATGGGCTTCAGTCCCAGCCCTCCGAGCTGGTGCCTTTACATCCATAACTGACCCCCATGAAAAATGGAGAGTCTCACCATGAACTTTTCGGGTCGGGATGTATAATTTTACATTGAACCCCTTTGGTACATCCACCTTCCACATATAGAAAACGATGATTTGAGATACCCCTCTGCACCCCATGAAACACCTTGAGTTGACATATTCCTCTTGGTTCATTTCCCAAGTCAAGAGTTGATATTCTCTTCATCGATTCCCCAAGTACCTTGAGTCTAGCCATTCCTCAAGTAACTCATCCAAACCCTATCACTTGGCTCATATGCCAGGTTGAACCAAAAAGGTCTGCTCTTGCGTAAGTCCCAACACAAACCCTTTCTAGGCGCCTTATTCATAAAAGTCATATCTACATGAATATGAACTGTAATACACCCCATGTAGAAATCATATGACGCCTCTTGCTCAAAAGAACAGATTCCTTATGCTCCATGAAAAAGATGCAATAGTTCTCACTACATGACAATAAACTACATTACTCCCTATGTGCCAAACATAGGATGCCTCTTGCTCCAAACAAGTGATGACTTGTGCTCCAATAATAAATGCCAATAGTCCTATCTACATGAATATAAATAGTATTATACTCTATATTCCAAATATAGATGTAACTTGCTCCAAAAAAGAGATTCCTTGTGCACCAAGCATAAGACGCCAATAGTCCTGTCTACATGACTATAAACTGTTGTATAACCTATGTGCTAAATATAGGATGCCTCCTACTCCAAATAAGAGATGTCTTCTATTCCATGAATAATACGCCAATAGTCCTCAATACATGACTTTAAATAGTATAATTTTATATTATTCGATAATATGATGCCTCTTATTCCAAATAAGAGATGCCTTATGTGGAAAGCGTAAGATAACTAATGCCATGATTACAGTGGCATAATTTCAAGAGCATTGGAATCTGTTCAAAAATTTCATCAATCCACCTCATGCTTTGTGTGTCCTTAATTCAGATCATCATCCTATTTCATGTCTAAAGGGACCCACTAATGGCCTGGCCCATGCTGGCTCAGCTCAACCACCATCATGGCCAATGCCCTAGAAGACTTTGGAAGACACTTTGAGTATCGTCCTATGTTTCAAACACAGTCAACAGTCGACCCTCATTTTTTGGTTCCCATTTTTGGAAAACAGGATATGGATACTATGTTTCGAGCATAGTCAGTAGTTATCCTCCATTACCACACCACCCTCATATCATTCTGAATGTCAAGCATGTGATTCACACTTTTAATACCCCTTTGTTCAGACTGATTCCAATGCCCATGGAATTATCCCTCTTACGCACTCGCGCATAGGAGAAGGCATCAACACACCAGTGGTTTTTGGATTCCCTCATGGCCATACATGAGGAATACATTATGGGTATCTTCCATGTGTAAGCCCCATCCACCATTTCCTCTCCATAGAGGCACCCATAAATCTTCCTTTCATAAGCCCATCCACCATTGGCACCCCATAGAAGCACCTATAAAGATTCCTTTCATAAGACCTATTAACCATTTCAACTACGTAGCGGCTTCGGGGCTGCTTCCTTACATAAGCCCCATTGACTGTTTCTAATCTATTGCAGCACTCTGGCAGCTTCCTTACGTAAGCCCCATTCACCATTACCACTCATTAGAGGCACCTGGAAAACTTCCATTCATAAGCCCCATCCACCATTGATGCTCTATAGTGGCATAAGGGATGATTCCATTTGTTAGCATAATTCACCCTTGTCACTCATTAGTGGCACCCGAGGAGTTTCCTTGTGTAAGCCTCATTCACCATTATGACTCCATAGAAGCACCCGGGAAACTACATTGCATAATCTCCATTCACCATTACTACTTCATTGTGGCACCTGGGTAGCTTCCTTGCGTTATCCCCACTCACTATTTCAGCTTCATAGCAGCACACGGGATACATCCATTCATAAGCCCCATTCACCACCCTTCATGGCCGCACTTTTTTTCCAGGATCATTGGGTCCTTTCTGCTTTTTTTCTCACACTGAGCAAGACTCACATGGGATTAGAGTAAGCATAGACCATGGAATCCTCATTGGGGTAGCCTAGAGTGTAAGACCCACCCCATCTGGAACTTTGTGGACGTTGATCCTTGCCAAGGCATGGTACGTAAGAAGCCTCCTTGACGTTCAAGCCCCAAAACCATTGGTCCCAACCCCCTTCACGTTGGTTCTCCAACACTCTGGAACTACACGGACTGTGATACTTTCCAAGGGAAGGTACGTTGGAATCCTTCCTAAGGTTCAATACCAATAACCATTGGGTATTTCCCCCTTCAATTCGGTTCACTAACACTCCCGAACTACGGGGACTTTGATCCTTGCCAAGACAAGGTACGTAGGAAGCCTCCCAGAGGTTCAATCCCGACAACCATTGGTCCCAAATCCTTTCACATCAGTTCACCAAACACCATCCCAAACAACGTGGACTTTGATTCATACTAAGGAAATGTTTGTAGGAAGCCTCCAAGAGTTTAAAGCCCAACAACCATTGGTTTCGACTCCCTTCACGTCAGTTCACCACACCCCATTCGAGCTACGTGGGCTTTGATCCATGTCTCCTAGGTAGGGTACGTATGATGACTGCAATAGACTCAACCCCATCCACTGGTAATCCATTGTTATATCCTTCCAGTGGTATGTCGTTGTGATCCCCATTCAGCGGTAAGACATTGAGAACCTCATCCTGCGGTAAGCCGATTGGAACCTCATGTAGCAGTAATCCATTGTCAACCTCATGTAGTGGTAGGCCATTATCAACCTGATTCAGTGGTAAGCCTTTGTCAAACCCATTCGGTGGAAAGACGTTGAAGTCCCCAAAATCAATGGTAAGTCGCTGAAGTCCCCCATCGACAGTAAGTCATCATTAGATGAACTATATGGACATTGATTCCCTTCCACGGGGATACGTAGGAAGCCTCCCTGAGGTTCAATCCCATCACTCATGTCTTATCCAGATCTATCCCTCGATCCCATGGGTTCCATGAATATCATTATCCAACCTGGAGGTTCTATTTCCATCGTATCCCATCCATATGTCCATTCTCATAGGCTGCCTCCTCAGGTGTCCCATCATCCCACCGAACTACGCGGACATTGATTCCCTTTAATAGGGATACGTAGAATTTCTCTCTAAGGATCAAGCCCAACATCACTATCATCCTCACGTCAGTTCCATCTCATTCCCCCTCCACTTCATTCAACTCTCAATCATCTATCTTGATTCTTACTCGGGACGCCACATCCTGGTGGAATCACACCATTCACCTGGGCAACTAACCATGCATAGGCCCCAAACAATTCATAAAAATCCAACCAAGAGTTTCCCTCTTGTTATGGACCATAATCCACATGTAATCCCCAGCAAGTCTCCGGGTCGTGGTCCTTTGTATACACCCTAATTATCACCCCTTCAAACTACGTGGGTTTTGATCTCCTTCATTTACAAATGGTATATAAGAAACCTCCATGAGGTTCAATCCCATCTAATGGTAAAACTTGTTGTCCCTCATTTTGGGGTGCAGACTCCCTGATCCACCCTCTATGGTGTCTAAATCAGCCATCATGGTGTGACATATTTCTTTTATGGGACAGACCATCCTGGGTCTGCTCTTATTGATTGTTCTCATCCATCTACCTGGTAAACACTCATGGATATCCCTCCTAGGGATGTACTACTATGATCTGTATCTATGGGAAGTTCCAATAACCCTAATTCCATCTCCAAAAGATGTTAAACTCACGGCCTAACCCGTGTTAAACATGATATGCCTTAGTAAAACCATGGAAGACACACCTTTAGCATAACCATCTTCGCTAGACGTAAAAATCGTGGCATACCCCATTTTAAGAATGGGAAGCAGAGGAAAACATCAGATACATGCCTCTAGCATAAGATACCTCGAGACTGATGTGGGATGACTCATATTATACACCCTTGAGATTCCCTCATATGAGAATGAATATAGGTTCCCCAATGTCTATACATCTAGGTATGCCCTGACATGCCTGATGTTGTCATATACTCCAACAGAATGTTGTTACCATGTCAAGACCCCATGGAATGACCTGACAGAAGTAGTATAATCAACCAGCATCCACAAATATATGTCATTGGGAATGAGATTCACAAATATCGACTTAATATATAAGGGAGACCCAGACTAAGTGACGATTTCCAAGGAGGAATCCATGGAAGGAAGAACAGACATCCCATAATCCCATTTTGATTAAGGAGAAAACATCCCTGAATAAGCAATAGATGATACCTGCCTTTGGAAAGCAGGAATGTTGGTAAATAGTCAGCGTGTCCTCATAGTCCTCAAACAAATAGATGTGTACGCCCTAGAGAAATCGTCAAAAAATGGTTAAGATAATCTCTAAATAGTATATAAGAGGATACAATTGATGGATAACCTCAAATACATATGGATATCTCCATTAATGAAGAACCTCTAATATGTACAGATGATTCTAAATTTACCATATATTTATAATGGATTACAAATTCCAAGGGAAACATACGTTATACTTGGTGAATTAATAAAGATTCAAGAAAATATCTCAAAGCTATATGATAGTCCTAGAGTTCGAAATAATTCCCCATAAAAGGGTGTGATGATTACAACCACCCATCCTCTCAACCAATGTATGATCTTAATTATCGTAGTTCTAAACCTAATGAATGCCTTCATTTTCAATGTAGGTCCCTTTGGATAATGAATATATGGATGTTTCCGATTTTATAAATTAATCCAATGGAAACCACCCAGAAGTAGTGATTCTTGTCTATAACAAACGTTCTGAGGGACGCAAAACACACTTCCTTCTCAAAATATTAACTATACTTCGTTATTATATTCCTTATTTCCAATTTCATTTCATATTTAATTATTAGTCTCTTCATCATCAACAAAACACCAATAATCATGCAACCTTGATGATTTTCTTTATGATAATTCCCCTTAGGACATTGATATTCATAATTCCCATACATTCCACATTTGAAACATTGAATGATTAATGATACCATAGGGAATATATTATTATCATCCATTGTGTCAAAAAAATATTTCACTTTCCTTGGTAGTTACTTTCATTATGTCGTTATTTTCCTCACCCAAAACATCTTATCTTCCCACTAAGACAATCCCTTTAGTGATTCTTCCCACATTATCTACATATAAAAAATGAGTCTTCATTTATCCATGGTATCCACTACATGAACATTCAATGAACTCTATATTTCTCTAAATTGTTCAGCCTGATAGTTGTTTAAGGGTGATGTTGTGCATCATGTTTCATGATATCTAATTTCAGCATAATCACAATTTCATTTATAGTATTCCTCACCATATTTGGCTACACATAATCAAATTTCCTATCACATTAAATGTTAACACAGTTCCTTAGGTTTCCCTTTATAATAAAATAACAAAAATAATGGTGTGATAAATAGTAATCATAGTGGGAAATTAAAAAATCATGAAAAAAATCACTTATAGTATTTATAAATCATTAAAACTTCTTTTTTAATCAGTTACACCTGATGTTTATTCTAGGTCATTCAAAGTCGACGACTATTTAAATCCTTCATAATGGTTTGTGTGGAGTTTTTGAATTACAAAATCATATCACCTTAGAGTATCGATATATATGTGAAACAATGCCAATTGGAATCAATGAGTGATGATTGAGTCCATCCCAATGTACCCTTTTGGAGTTTTTACCCATATTTACCAGTATTCTATATCCATATCCACTTTTAGTATCCTAAATGGGATTTTATTTATTATAAACAAATTTCCCTTTCAATTTCTACAATTCTCGAACACATTTCTATACTTTGACCTATACATACACTTAGTCTTAGAGACATCACTAAAAATATCCTTAGAAATGTATATAGGGATATCATTAAAGTGTTACCATCCTAATTTCCAAAGGATTATTAATCCTTTACCCTAATAAAAAATTATAGAAACACTTGACTTGCATATATTGATATTACATCATTTTAGAATAATATTCAATACATTACACCAACACACACTTGAGGACTATAATAGTTTATTTTCTTTGGAAACTAGGTACACAATATCATAATTTTGTAAAATATCTTCAATATCACCTATAAATATCCTCCCCATTAGTAATATTCACAAACATTCCCTACGTAAAAAAATTATTAATAACTTGGGGAAAGAAAACATAAGAAAGTGTGAGCTCAAATGCATAGTAAGGGTAAACAAGGAAGATTAATAACAATAATAAGAATATATAGTTATGGGAACAGAGACATAACATTTCAAAACCATACCTAGTATATCAAAAATCATATTCTTATATAATGACATAAATATTGGATTTTTATAAGAAAAGAATCATAAGTAAATCAAATAACATTAGGATTGAGTTCATAATACAGGAATAAAACCCATAATTTTGGTTTACACGTAAGTATATAAAATCATTTACATAATATATATGTATCACTTTTATGGGAATCATAGTGGAATTGGTTTACTCCCCAAACCATCATAGTATTCAAGGATCACTCTCTACAACATCATAATGGATAGATTACATTAATAAATCTGGTTTATTCCCCTTTATAGTCCTATCTATTCCATTACTTTTAATTGATTACGAATTTCATTTGGAGGGAGATATGTGTCCAAGTAGTCAGATAATGAAAATCAAACATATGTGTGACACAAGAATACAAACATCCATTATATCATAACCCATTACTTTAAATGGGTTTCATGAATATTTCATCATATCATAACCTATGTAAGAAAGATAGGTCTCATAATCATTTCATCATTTCATTATATAATTATCCATGGAATAATAAGATGGTTTCATAAGAATTTTATCATGGTATAATCTATGGATGATAAATGGGTGTCATAAAAATAATTTCATTAAATAACCATCTATAAAATAATAAGAATATTACCATTAGTTCATATCCAACGTAAAACATAAGAAACATCAATGGATGTCAGCTTATAAAGAAATTGGTTTTGAAATTTAACTTGGAACATTTCTTGAGGAAAATAAAATTTCCTTAAAAACAACATTTCAAAAATAAAAATTCATAAAGTAATTAATAAGATAACTTTTAAGGAAAAAATGGGAAACCATTCAAGTACACAGTCAGACAATAAACCAACACCATAAGTAATATAAAAATCATTAAATTAATTATTAATCAATTTAGAAACCCTACCTCTATAGAGACTCCATTGTGGAGCGGTAGCCTTTTTATCCAGATCATAATTGAGGAGTTCTTAAATATTTTATACCATCATGTCCCATGTTTGGCTGAGATCCTCCATAGTAATATTCATTCAGTTGAATCCACAAGCCAATTTTCCAAAAAAAAATTGGATCTCATAACCCTGATCCTTTTTAATGTTTACCCGAATACCCCTAATAACCACCCTATCATACTTTTCTTACATATTATTGAGCACTAGTTTATTCTCTAATAATTATTCATTACAATGGATGCTGGTTTCCCAATGAAAGTACTCCATCATTTCCATTCCACTTGGGGTATATCAAATTAAAAAAACTCATTTTTTGCATTCTCCATATCATTGACATGAGATTCCCTTGATTGTGTTTCTAAATTTTTATTGTTCTCTACCTCCAAAGGATATTCAGAGACTTTATACTTACTTGTGGAGTTTTCTAATACAATATTATAATCCTGTAGATGGATTTTACCTATACTTTTGGATAATATAACATTAGGACTCAGTAAATAAGAATATTTTGATATTCTTCATGGCCTCTCGGTGTGCTTAATAAAATCATATGAATTTATGTAAATGTTTTTTACCTTCCTTGATGAGTATTTAAGATAGTCCTCCGTAATTTCTACTTATTTGGACTTGGAAGGCGATTCCAAATCAAAATATATATCCTATTGATAAACCATCATTCAAATATGGGAGTTATCTTCATGGGTATTCTCCACTTCATTTCATTCCTAAAAATCATGACACTCTTCTTCTCCCAGCACAACAACCTGATATTGAGAATTACTACCAATGAGTTTTACTTTATCTACACCAAGTTGAGGAGTGGCATTTCTGACCTATCCAAAATTCTCCATGATCTTGATTCCCGACCCATCACTCTAATTATCATTTGTTCTTGGGGGAACAATGAGAATGTATATCAAAATCTATGAAAATGATGAGGGAACTTAGGAGTATCTTTGAATATATTCCTCCTGACCATCTCCCTATAAAGGAATCTTGATATCCAACTAAAGTCTTAATATATCGAAATCATCTAAAAGAATAGGTTCTATGTGTCTCATTTTTAAATATTTCTAAATGTATAATGAAATAACAACATCTCTAATGCCCAAGTGTTCCCCCTAATCCATAGGAATCAGATACAGGACACCCTGAGACTATACTAAGACACCTTAGTGGCATCATCTAACATCACGACCAAAACGACTAGAACTCAAGTAGAATAGAATCCTAGAATCAAATAATTCATATTAGTTCCATATATTTTCCCCTTTGACCTCAATAAATATGGAATCCAATAAATCCATCAACACTTTCAATTCAACACAAATCCTGAGAGCTATAGGATGACAAACAACATGGGTACGGGGATCCGACCAAAGAATATAACTGACCATATTACCAAATATGTAGAGAATCACTAGGTTCTGGAAAGCTAAGGGAATACCATGAAGAGTAATCCATAAAAAAATAGTTAGACTGTACCACTATAATTATAGTAATATTTCATCATTGGAAGCATAATCATGAGAAATCCTATAGATGATGAGATTGGAACAAAAAAACCTTACCACTTTGGTAACATTTATTTGTAAGACAAAAGAATGAATAAAATTAAATAAAAAATAGAATACCTTTTAATAATTATATTCATGACACTACATGTGAATGGGGTTTCATATAAATCTCAAATATAATATAGGTTCATAACATCATATATGTCTCAAAGAAAGAAAATTTTGACAATGATCAACTATCACATGGGTATCTTTTGAAACCTAAATCCCATGAATGTGGAATCCTCAAATGGATATTAAAATAAAAATAATTACAATTATATGTGATATAAAATACATTCAAGGATATTAATCCCCCCACATATATGAAACAAGTGGTGAGTAAGGCATGTATCTCATAGAAGTAACTTATGAGATGGAAATACCTTATAAATTTTGAAATAATTTGATTCATAATACTCAATAAATAATAGCTTAAAATTATACATTGAATATCATGAAATGGAGGATATTAATGTTAACAAATCTTCATAAGGGTAATATATACATAACAAAACATAAATGATATTTGAATATGTATATGTCTCTCAGAAATAAAAGAGAAAATAAAAATTCATTATCACAGGTCTAGACCTCGATTGTACATGTCTGAACCTCATATATATTAAACATAAATCTATTATCAATATAATAATAAACCATAATTATATATATTATACCATATATTATTTATGTATTACCATTCATTACAATATTATAACCAATTATTTTTTAATATTACGTTTCATTTAAAAACACATTTTTCATATATGTTTTGATTCATTAATGTCTATCCTATTACTTTGATCAAGAATATATCTTATAAAGAATAGAAAATGAAGTATTTAACATAATTATTCACCAATTATTCATTTAATACCAATCACAAATGATGGTTTTGATAAATTATGTTAAAATAATGGAGATGCTAGGACAAGATACATGGGGATATACTTGTGGGTGTCAAAGAGGAGACTAGGGATGATGGAGCAGAATGAAGCTGTGATTTTCTATTGATATAAAAGCTAAGAATTTATTTAATCAGTTTTGTGGTTTTTCATGACACTATTTTGAGCCCTTGTTATTGGAAGGGGTTTCTCTATTCTTCATTGTGGTTCTAAGAATATAGTGAGAAAATTTATAGACGGACTTCATGACGAGTTTACCACATACGTCCAGGGGACATAGTACCATCTGGATGGTCATTGACCAACTCATCAAGTAATTCACTTATTAGATTTTCTGGAATAGAGTCATGTAGATAGAATGGTACACCTATACATGGAAAAGATAGTTAGACTCTAGAGAGTCCCATTAATGATATTCTTGGATCATGGTGAACGCTTTACAACCAGATTGTGGAAGGGATTGTAGGGGGTTTTTGGGAATCAGCTATGTTTGAGAACAACTTTCCACCCACAGAAAGATGGCCAGACATGGCAGAACATTCAGGTCCTAGATGACATGATATATGCTTGTATCCTTGATTTTGGCTACAGTTTGGAGGATCACCTACCTCTGGTGGAGTTTGCGTACAAAAAGAGTTTCCACTCCACCATCGATATGGAACCATTTGAGTCCTTGTATAGGCAACCCTATAGGTATCCACATTACTGGACTGACCCAGGAGAGTTAGTGATCATTGGCTTAGATTTTATGTAGGATATTACATAGAAGGTGCAGGTTGTTCTAGGGTGGATGAAGATTGCATAGAGACGTCAAAAGTCTTATGTTGATACGCGATGGTGACCCTAGGAGTTTGAGGAGAGATACCATGTGTTTCTTCGGGTCTCGTCTCGATGTCGGAGACATATATTTAGCCAAGGCAGAAAGTTATCGCTGAGGTTTTTTAGAACATTTTTGATACTACGTAGAGTGCCAAAGGTGGGGTAACTCATGGCTCTACCTCCTCAGTTAGAGTGGGTGCACGATGCATTCCATGTATCCCAGTTGACGAGATACATACACAACCCATCACACGTCATTGACTGGGGCAAGATAGAGGTTGAAAATGGGGTGACTTTTGAGGCGTTTTTGATGGAGATCTGGGATCAATAAGAGATGACCCTACATAGTTTTTTTATTACTCTAATTCACATTTGATAGAAGCATAGGAATATCCAAGAGAGAACGTGGGAGTGGGAGGGTCAGGTTTGTGCTCATTCCGTAATTTTTGGGAATACCTTGGTTTTGATTATAGGGATGTAAAGATTTATGTTTTGGAGATTGTAATGACATCAATTACCCATGTTTTATTTTTAAAAAATTTCCGTAAAAATTATGAGACCAAGTGCTGAGATGGTGGGTGATTATGAGGCCCGTTGTGCCCAGAATGGTCCGTTGAAAAATTTTATGTTTTTAAATAGCACGCATGAGTGGTTTTCATGAAACTATTTAATAACTCATAAATGGGTACCCATATTATAAATCTAACAGCACTATTGCATTCAAGATGGTTGGTTTACCCTAGTCATGATTTAACTTTAGTCGGTATGGGCCTCCATTGAGAAAACCCGAAATGGCAGAGCCATAAATAAAATTATTAAATAAAATTATTATTTTTTCAAATACATATAACTCATGAACACTAATTCATATTTATAATTAGATACCACTGTTGTATTTTTAATAGGATATTTTCATTAGGCGAAGCCTAACATTGGATGGCGCGCGTCAACTGGGGAAAGTAGTTTTTGGGATGTGACCATAAATAAAATAATTAAATAAAGATTATTTTAATCTCATATAATATAACTCCTAAGTGGTAATGATGCACCCAATTTGTGTATACATTTCAATATATATAATTGAAGATAAAAACATGTTTTTAGCAAACATCTATTGTTTTATGAAGATATTCTTTGATTTTGGTGATTCTATTTACTTTCAATAGCTTTCTGGCTAAATACACGAATCAAGGGAAGCCTGTGAAAATTTTGAAACTACACGGTGTGTAATTTTATACACGCCATGTACATCCAGACAGGGACACAGACCGAAAGAGGGAGTACATGCCCATGTCACCAGGAAAAAGATACATGCCTTGTATAGAGGCACTACATGCTGTGTAATACATTCTAGAAGCGGTTGTTACCGAGAAGAGTCCACACGCCCATGTGGTCGTTGAAGGAGACACGGCGTGTTCCATTTTTAAACGCCATGTCTGTTATTGTAGAAGGGATTGGTGGAAAAAAAATTACACTACAGGACATGTATGGCGGCGTTACACGCCATGTACACTCAACTATCAGGCTGCGATGTGTTCAAAAGTGAAAGACGACGTGTTAGGCCACCTGCCAGTGGAGAAAAATGGTCGTCAAAGTGCATTGACAGAAGTACACATCCTTTAATTTATATACACACCCTGTACTTTATTTTTCTATAAAATGAGGCCTTGGCCTATAGATTTTGGTGTTCAGAACCCATTGGAGGAGAGAGAAGCTCTGCTACCACTATTCCCAAAGCCATCGAGGTGTTCTCATTTCGCTATTCCGCCATTCCACCTTCCGACACCTTACCTCAACGCTTACACGATGAATCCATCAGGTATCATGTGTGTTGTTTATTTCCTACCTTTTATGTGTAAATAAACCCCTTGTATTGGGGATGTGGATGAAGGGATAGTAATTTGTGTGTTTTTTTATATAGATGTGTTTGCTTGTTCTAATTCAACTTACTCATCTTAATTTACTGTCAAATATAACTGAGAATTCTGAGCCAGACCAAGGGAATAATTCTCAGTGATACAAATGAAAAGTAACAGTGAAAACATCCATGACCATTGGAAAGATTTCACTGATTCAAATAATGGATTGAACTCAATAAAGAATTAAGAACTCTTACTACCAGACCAAGGAGTCAACTTCTCTAATTCCAAACAAGAGGAACCAGACCAAGAAATCTTGTAACAAAATGAAATCCAAAATGATGAATTATCATGAACAACACAACCATTTAAGAAATCTGCATAAAAACTCCTTAATCACCACAGCCTCGATGCGTCTTTTCTTCTCATTTTAAAATCTTTAAATTCACTAGTTGTTTTCTTTAAAACTGTTAATCAATTATTCAAAGTAAAACAATATCGTTTTAATCCGAAACCAAAACAAAACCAATCAACTCTAAATTCGGAATACTTCACCTAATTATGTATTAACTCAATTGAATTCATGCTCTCTATAGTTACTTGTGGATCGACCCCGAACTTATGCTATACTAAAGTTCTAAGAATGGGTAATTAATTTGGGACGCATATAACTTCAGTCAACGACAAGCGAGACCAAATTTTGGTGCAGTTCCTAGGGAACATTTTGGTTTAAGTTATAAGATTTAGATTGTGTTAATAATTGATTTAAGTGAAAATAAAAATAAAAAAGTCTCAAAAATATATTTTCCAAACCCATTTCAAATTTTCTCTTTTAATTTTCCCTTGTTATACTTGGTATTTGTGTTGTGATTGTGCAGAAGATTAAAGTGAATGAATAGACACCCTACACGGTCCAGGAGCACCGAGTCATCGGAACTACATCTTCTTGACCCGGAGATCGAACAGACCCTGCTTCGTAGTCAGTGTGCACTAAAAGAAACTCACCACCAGCAACCCTCTACCATGGTGAACAAGGAAGCAGGAGCACCAGCCGTGGTTGCAACGACTGAGCAGTAGTACCAGGATCAGGAGCCTCCCACTGCTGGTCTACCGGAACAGGCTCCTGTAGGCTTCGTAGAATTCCTTCCTAGGGATTACTAATGGCCCCCGCAGCAACCTCTTCCTATGTATGGCCAACTAAAATCACCGAAATAACTCTTCCAATGGACATATTTTTTCCCTCATGATCAGTAGTATCTGCAACCTCCACCCCCTCAGCAGCTACCTCCAAGACGTAATCATATGGAGTACGATCTTCCTTCAATCCATAGAGCTGATACAACAACGTTCGTCCTCCGGTCCAGGCCCAGCACTTCGAGATCAATCCTGCTATCATGAAGTTGATCCAAAACACTATCTAATTTAGAGGCATGCCAAGTGAGAACCCGAACGTGCATCTCTCCAACTTTTTGGAGGTCTGCGACACATTTCGGTACAATGGCGTGTCCAAGGATTCCATTCTTGTTTGCCTATTTCCATTTTCTCTACGGGACAAGGCGAAAGACTGGATCAAGGGGCTTCCATGAAGATCTATCCTCACCTGGGAGGAGCTAGCCCAGGCGTTCCAGTCCAAATACTTCCCACCATCGAAGACGGTGATTCTATGGAATGAGATTCACAATTTCCTGCAGCACGACTCTGAGTCGTTGTACGAGTCCTAAGAACGCTTCAAAGAGATGTTATGAAAATGCCCCCACCACGGACTCCCACTCTGGATGTAAGTCTGAACCTTCTATAGAGGACTTACAATGAATACCAAGTCTGTGGTGGATGCTGCTGCTGGAGGTACGGTGATGCAAAAATCCCCCGAAGAGTTATTCGAACTATTGGAAGACTTGTCAGCCAACATCTTATAGTGGCACTCCGAGCGGGGGACTCAAAAGCAATGTATGGAAAATATTGACGCTACCACTATGTTATCTACCCAGTTGGATGTTGAGTCTAAGAAAATTGATGCATTGAATCTCAAAGGGGCATCTCATGTTCATTCGGCGAACCATCCACCATGCGGCGAATGCGGTAACAACCACAATTTGGGAGAATTCTGGGGACTTCCATCCGACCCTTCGACAAGTGAGGTGAGCTTTGTTGCTCAAAATCGAGGGTCGAATCAATACCAATAGTACCAAAACCTGGTATGGAGAGATAATCAGAACCAAGTCTGGGGCCAACAGCAGCAAAACCCTCCGCCCCAGTGGCTGCCCAGCTACAATCAACCTCAGTACCAAAATCAGTTTCCGAGACAGCAGTTCCAACAATGTTCATATTAGTAGCAAGGGTACCAGAACCCTCGCCCGCAGCAAAAAAGTCTGAAACCACCTCCACCAGCTGCCCATACATCTTAGAAAAAGAACACATAAAGGTTAGATGACCTGATGAATAAATTTATATCAACTGCTGAAACAAAATTCAAGAACCAGGAGGCTTCCATCCGAAGCCTTGAGAATCAAATTTTCCAGATAACGAACCAGCTATCAGAGAGGAAACCTAGTACACTACCGGGAAACCCTGAGAAGAACCCACGGGAGGAGGCCAATGCTATCACCTTGTGTTGCGAAAAAGCGTTGTCGTAGAAGGACAAAACCCACCAGTCAACTGAACCTCCATTCCTTATTGATAAAGAAGGTCATGTTTCATATCCCTCTTCATCTGATGTTCCATCACCAGAGGCTCAATTAGGCAAGGGAAAAGAAGTTGACAAACCATTTGTGCATGCATTACTTTTCCCAGAAAGAATGAAGTAGAGAAAGCTAGACCACCAGTTCATCAAATTCTTGGAGGTGTTCAGGATGCTCCACATCAACATACCATTTGTGGAGGCCCTAACACAAATGCCTACATACGCCAAATTCATGATGTAAATCCTCTCTAATAAGAGGAAGATGGAAGATTTGTGCGTTATTTCACTAACAAAGGAGTGATCTGCGGTGGTTCAACATTCCATTCCTCCAAAACTGAAAGATCCAGGTAGTTTCACCATTAAATATACTATTGGATCGTGTGAGTTTGGGAAGGCCCTCTGCGACATAGAGGCTAGCGTAAACCTCATGCCCCTCAGATTTTTCAAGAAGATGGGACTCAACGAGCTCAATCCGACCCATGTATCCCTTCAAATTTCTAATCGATCCATCATACATCCGAAGGGGATACTGGAGGACGTACTGGTCAAGGTGGGTAGGCTGATCCTTCCCACTAATTTCATCATCCTTGACATGGGGGATGCCAAGGAAGCACCTCTTATACTTGGAAGGCCTTTCTTAGAAACTGGGAAGGTACTAATCAATGTGAACCAAGGAGAGCTTATTTTTCGGGGTATGTGATGAAAGAGTTTCCTACAACGTCCTCAAGGCCGTCAAACATGCTTACATGTCAGTGCAAGAGGACTGTTATGAAGCATCCGCCATGTTTAATCATTTTAGCAAAAAAGGGGATGATCTGGTATATTCTTTTACTTCGGATAATTTAACTATTCCAGATATTCTATTAGAAGAAGAACCAGAAGACTTGAAATTATTAGAAGGCTAGGGTGGCCACTATTGGAAGCATGTAGTTGTTCCTGATAGTTTGTAACGAGGCAAGGTGCAACCACTAGTGCCTTCAATTTTAAAGGTGCCTGATCTCGAACTGAAGCCTCTTCCATCTTCTCTCAAGTATGGGTATTTAGGACCCAATACAACTTTTCATGTTATACATAATTCAAAACTATCACAGGAGTAGGAATATGCACTTTTTCAGGTTCTCAAATAGTAGAAGCAAGCTATTGGGTGGCCAGTCACTGATCTGAAGGGCATAAGCCCTACCATTTGCACTCACAAGGTGTTACTTGAAGAAGGTTCCAAGAAATCTCAGAAACCAAAATGACGTTTGAATCCTCTCATGAAGGAAGTTGTAAAAAAGGATGTGATCAAATTATTAGATGAAGGAATCATCTATCCCATCTTGGATAGTCCGTGGGTGAGTCCCCTCCAAGTGGTACCCAAAAAGGGGGGTATCACTGTGATTTCAAATGAAAAGAACGAGTTCATCCCAACATGCACTATCATGGGCTGGTGAGTCTGTGTGGATTACCGGAAGCAAAATGATTCCACAAGAAAGGATCATTTACACTTTCCATTCATGGATCAAATTCTAGAGAGTCTAGTAGGGAACAACTTTTATTTCAACCTCGACGGTTTTTCCTGCTATAACCAAATCTCTATTTCTCTAAAGGATCCGGAAAACTTCACATTCACTTGCCCCTACAGCACATTTTCTTATTGAAGGATGTCTTTCGGCATGTACAATGCCCCCACCACATACTAGCGCTGTATGCTGGCCATCTTCCATGACATGGCGGAATGCATCCTAATGGTATTCATGGATGATTTTTCCATTTTTGGAAATCCTTTACCATTTTTTTACGGAACCTAGAGCTAGTTTTTCAACAATGTGAGCACACTAACCTAGTCTTGAACTGGGAAAAGTGTCATTTCATGGTGCAAAATGGCATAGTCCTTGGCCACAGAATTTTAGAGAAGGGGATAGAGGTGGACCCGGTGAAGATCGAAGTCATTTCACGGCTACCTATACCAACTTCCGTTCGAGCCATCGCATCTTCCTGGGGAATGCAGGTTTTTACAGGCGGTTTGTCCGTGACTTCTCCAAAATAGCCCATCCCCTCACCAATATTCTAACCAAGGATTCCATATTTGAGTTCTATGAGACCTGTATCAGATATTTTGAGCATCTAAAGTAGTGCCTGGTGGAAGCTCCAGTTATGATTTCTCCCAACTGGGAGGAATAATTTGACGTGATTTGCAATGTGAGCGACTACGCAGTGGGAGAAGTCTTGGGCAAGTGAATTCACCAGATTTTCCGACCTATCTATTATGCCAGCAGGATTCTCAATGAGGAATAGGTCAACTACACCACCAGAGAAAAGGATATTCTCATAGTGGTTTTCTCATTTGACAGGTTTTGTTCTTACTTAGTGTTGTCTATAGTTATTTTTTATACTGACCATGCAGCACTAAAGTACCTACTAAACAAGAAAGATATGAAGCCATGCTTGATCCACTGGGTACTCCTCCTAAAAGAATTCGATCTTGAGATCCGAGACAAGAAAGGGAGTGAGAACTTCATTGTTGACCATCTCTCCCACCTCGAGCTGCCTCATTTGGGAAATGAAGAAGATTGAGAGATCGGGGAGGATTCTCTTTATGAGCACCTATTTTCAATCATCGAAACACCTATACCATGGTATGATGATATCACTAATTTTCTATTTACAGGTATCATTCACCCTGACCTCTCCTTCCATCAAAGGAAAATATTTTTCTCTGATGTGAAATGGTACTTCTGGGAGGATCATCTGCTATTCCGATCCTGTAAAGATGGAGTGATCTGCCATTGCATCCCAGAGAATGAATTTCATGATGTCCTGGAGTTTTTTCACTCCTCACCAATAGGAGGACATCATGGGCTAGACCGTACCATATCAAAGATCATGAAATCTGGATTTTTCTGGCCCACGATGCATAGAGATGCCCGGGCCTTTGTTTCCTTTTGCGATCAGTGCCAGATGAACAGTAATGTGGGACATAGAGCTGAGATTCCCCAGCACCCCATCCTGGAGGTTGAGATTTTCGACATCTGGGGAATAGATTTTATGGTTCCCTTTCCCCCATATTTTGGGAACACTTACATCATGGTCTGCATCGACTACGTCTCCAAATGGGTGGAAGCCACTACTACATCTCAAAACACTGCCAAGGTAGTCATAAATTTCATAAAGAAAAATATTTTTAGCAGGTTTGGAGTTCCACAAGTACTGATCAGTGATAGAGGGACCCACTTTGACAACACACTGATGAGAGGAATAATGTTGAAGTATGGAGTAAAGCATCAGATGGGGACACCATATCATCCCTAGTCCAGTGGATAGGTATAGCTCTCCAACCGTGAGCTTAAGAAGATCCTGGGTAAAATAGTGAACACTTCGTAGAAGGACTGGTCCGAGAAGTGAGATGATGCCTTGTGTGCATATCGGATTGCTTTCAAAACACCACTGAGAATGTCCCCGTTTCGCCTCGTCTATGGCAAGCCCGGCCATCTGCCAGTAAAATTGGGACACAAAGCCCTCTAGGTCATTAAAGCCATAAATTTTGATCTGAAGGCAGCTGAAGAGAAACAAAAGTTCCAATTGTCGGAACTAGATGAGATATGATTAGAGGAATACGAGAATGCCAAGTTGTATAAGGATAAGACAAGACCCATTCATGACCAGTTGATTTCACGAAAATCTTTCCATCCTGGTGATCAAGTACTTCTCTTTAATTCTCATCTTTACTTATTCCCAGGGAAGTTAAAGTAATGATGGTCAGGTCCATTACACATTGTATGCGTATTCCATCATGGAGCGGTAGAAATTTCTGGAGAATATGGTCAACCATTCAAGGTAGACGGGCAGCAGTTCAAAGATTACCATCATACAGACAACATGGTGGGAATGTTGTCTACCATACATCTCAGGTAAGCTGGTAAGAAGGTCGATCCAACGACCTAAAACAAAGGCACTTCCTGGGAGGCAACCCAGAGGTTACACGTTGTGTCCCACTTATATACACAGAGTGTACATATCTTTTTATTTATAATTTTAATAGTATAAATCTATAGAATAACAAATAAATAACTAGGGATGATGTCAGTGTCGATGGTGAAGTCACTGGAATTTATTCAAAGTCGTCCTCGGTTAGAATCCTCCTGACCTACCTTCGGCACGGGGTTCCTCCTTTTATTTACATGGCATGTGTGGTATTTTCCATATATATATATATATATATGTGTGTGTGTGTGTGTGTGTGTGTTTTTGGGTGTGTGTGTGTGTGTTTAATAAAACCCATGATGGGGATGGACCGGTTGGCTAGAATCATAATCCATTTTCTAAAGACCCGGGTTCGAACCCAGACAACCATCCCATTTCCATCATTTGTTCTTTTAATAAAACCACATGACGTGTACTCCGATATACGCCGTGTGTGCCATAATTTTAAAATATAAATTAAAAACATTTTGAAAATAATAAATAACATGCAGGTGATGTTGGCGGATTGGAAAATTCTCGGCAAGAGGTTCAAAAGACCCGGTTTCAAATCGGGCTAATCTCCCCGCTTCACCCCCATCCATTCCTAAAAAAACCACATGCCATGATTTTCTTTCATTCCATGTGTATAGACCATATAGAATAAATATTTATATATAATAAATATGAACAGTAGAACAACCGTTGCTCTAGTGGTTGAGGGCTTTCATTCGGAACAGCTGATCGCCGGTTCGAATCCCGCCCCAAGCACTGGACCAAAGGTTGTACTACTCTTTTTCTAATTTTAAAACATAGGTTCTGTATTTCCCAATATATGTCATGTATAGTTTTATTTATAATATAATTTATAGATATATCTATTTTATTTTAATTATTAAAAATAATTATTATATAGTTTAATATATTAATTATATTCATTTATGTAATTAAAAAAATGGAGTACACGACCTGTAGTCCAAACATACACGCCATGTACCTCACCTATATAGGCCACAGGCCACCTGGCTTGAGCCCGTGTCATGTGGTCTCTCCATTTCCTCCCCTCTTCCCATTTTTTTCGTCCAAACACCACCCACACCCCCATTTTCCAAATCTGTCGATTTGGTGTCCTTTGAGCTCTGATTTCTTTGACATTCTGATCCTCGGTCATGGTACACCATTCTACACCCTCTATTTCAAATTTTTAGACTCATTTAGGGTGTTTTTCGGATCGGCCGACCATTTGGCTTCTGCCAGTACACGACTACGAAATGAAGAACACACGTCGTGTACTTTGGTACACAGCCACACACAAAATATTTTCAAATTTGAATATACACTGTGTGTATATTTGGTACACATCGTGTCCTTTTCATTGTGCCTGAGTACACCTCTCCACACGGCCTCACACACCATTTTCATGTACACGGCGTCTGTGTTTGGTACACGCTGTGTAGATCATTTCTGTTGGCCCCTCCATGTATGGCACATAACACGGCCTGTCACCCCATGTTCCAAAACACGGAATGTATGTTCAGTACACACCGTGTCCTTTATAGCTTTAGTCGGTCCATGTCTCCCCTCTACACGGCCTGTCACCCCATGTTCCAGCACACAACGTGTATGTTCGGTACACGACGTGTACTTTATATCTTTAGACAGCCAGTGTCTCCCCTCTACATGGCCTCTCACCCCAAGTTCTGATACACGGTGTGTGTGTTTGGTACATGCCGTGTCTTTTAGATGTTTAGCCAGCCCGTGTCTTACCCTCTACACGACCATGTTCTTCGTGTGTATTACATGTCGTGTCCTGCACCTACACGACGTGTATTGTTTTTTTTAACTGATAAAAACAAGTCCATGTCATTTGTACCACTCGACCACCTACACTTTGAGTGAACAAGGTGTGTATGTTCAGTACACACCGTGTACTTTTCCATGGTCTGTTATTCACCCTCGGCGTGTCTCTCCAGAGAACACGGGATACTCTACATTTTTGACTACACGTCGTGTACTCTGGAGTACACGATGTGTACTTTTATTTTCCAGTTTTATCACATTTTCTTTTTTTTTTGTTTTCATTGAATTTTCTTTTTCTTTTGTTTTGTTTTATATTTATTTATATTTTAGGATATGGCAGATCACGATCCTTCCCATAGGAAGCAGCCATCCTCCACCACTGAGGGCAAGGAGTCCATTTATTGTCGAATCTGACTCCGACCTCCTACGCAGCCGGTCCCAGATGCTCCGGTCTTCGAGCTCTCCCCATTGGCCATTCTGCCACCACTCACTCCCTCGTCAGAGGCCAGAAATACTTCTGCTGCACTAGCCGCCAATTTCCATGCACTGTCTTCATCAGCAGCTGGTCCATCTTCGAACACACCTTCCACCGAGACACCCTCTACTTCGGCCGATCCACCTACAAAGCCTGCCGCTGCTGCTGCACCAGAACCTGGGTCGGAACCCGCAGGTGCTCCTTATCCTTGCATGGTATTCCCGACCACCGACCTTACGTACGATAGGGTCTGACGCTTCTCTCATCGGTTGATCCCATTGAGTGGACGGTACCTTGACAGTAGTGTTCCACAGCAACTCGGTATTCGGGAGGAGTTGGAGAAGCTTCTCGGGCACACCTCACTCCTCGATATTTTCTAGGTCAGCACTCATGTGTTCCATGATTTATTTTTGGATTTTGCAGCCACGTTTGAGTTTGATGGAGTGGAGTACCGGGAGACACCGGGTGATGCGGTACCCGTAGTTCAATTTCGGATAGGTGGCCGGTGATTTTCTCTTACCATGATAGATTTTGGCCAAGGGTGCGGCTTTTACCCCCATCATATCCCCCAACCCCCATTTCTTCCTTGACCCGACCCGAGCACTCAGACCTCATTTCCATGGTGCGGGAGATCGCTGGTCTTGACCACTGATACTCCCCCACTTCCCAGAAGAGCACTCTTATTGACGACCTCGTCCTTCGTTTCTCCCACTGGTGCTTCAGCACAATCCTTCTCCCCCGCCATGAGGATATTGGGGTCGTTACCGGCCGTGAAATGGAGCTCCTTACCTATGTCATTAGGCACGACTAACCGGACCTCCCTTATCTCACCGCTTCCTATTTCCACTCCATGATTATCAACCGTTAGGGCAACATGACCGGAAGATTTTACACCACCCATCTTTCCCACAACCTAGGGGTATTCGAGCCCTCTTAACCTCATTACTTGTTAGGTTCACCCCAGCAAATGGGCATTCTCATGCTCATTCACATGGGATTGGTCTGGAAGCAGGGGGTGCCTACATCCTTTCTATGGCTCGCGCCCTGCCACTTGCTAACCCTCCTGCCACAGCTGCTGCCCCTGCTCCTCCTTCCCCACCCCCTCCAGATTCTCCACCTCTCCCACCTCCTACTGTCCCCACTTCTTCTGACCTTCCTTCTTCAGTCCCATCACCCATCCCCCCTACCCCCACACCCTCAGTCGATCTTACCCTTTCCCAACGCCTAGCTGTGATGGAGTAGGTCTTGGGTCGCTTGGACAGCCGACAGGTTTAGATGGAGTAGCAGTTCGTTCATATCATCGACCGCCAGGACACCATTGCACGCCATTTGATTCATCTAGACGGCCACCAGGACCGTATGGTGCATCTGTTGGTGCATATTTCTGAGCATCTTGGTGTTCCCCTGCCTCCACCACTGGCCTCTGCCTCCGTTGCTGGCCCTTCGGCTGCTGCTCCACCGCCATCACCTACGCAGGACAAGGATTCTGTTCTACTACCTACGATGAGACCTGGTGCTACCACTTCTGCTGGGCCAGGGCCTGCTGCTGAGCTTCCTGCCCCGAGTCCAGCACCTGTGGCTCCTACTTCTTTAGCTTCCCTTCCCGATGTAGAGTCTGAGCATCCCACTTCCACGCCTCTTGCTCCGTCTCTACCGGCGAGTTCTATACTAGATGTGGCGTCCCCTGAGGAGACCCCATGATAGTGACATTTTCCTTTCTCTTAAATATTTTCTTTTGTCATTTTCTGTGCTATGATGTTATGCATGTTTGCAGTTTTCTTTTTCCCCACCAGTCACAGGTATCATGGAGCACATTGGGCATCACTTTTCACGAGGGGAGTATTTTTCCATTTCTATTGACTCTCTTTTTGTATTTACTCCCTCTACTACTTTCCCTCATTTTTCCCCCATATCTCCCCATTTCCCACCCTTTACCTTAGTATTGCACTTGGTGGACCATGTACAGTTTTAAGTGTGGGGGAGAATCTTTCTCTTTCACCTTAGTCTTTTCCCTTAAACTAATCTATGAGACATCATTATTAGATTCTATATTTGAAAATGTAAATCAATTTTGTTTAATCGTTCTTATAAATGCTAGAGTTATCAGTAGGAACTTTTGGAAAGGTTGCATGCTTATTTTAGTCTTTAAGTATTTTAAAATGATTGTTGATATAGTTTCAATTTCAACTTTTCATCCTTGATTAAATTACATTTATTAGGCTAAAAAATTATATGCATGTCATGACCTGATTGTCCCTTTATTATTTTTCCACTCCTGAGAGGTATTGTAAACCCTTTTTCGTATTTATTTTCTAATACTCTCTTTCTTGAGAGATTATTGGGATATGCATCACTACCAAAATTTACAAGATTTCTTTTCAAAACATGAAGAAATTTTTGAAATACATTAAAATGATTGAGGAATTAGATTGTTTTAACCCCTTTTTTAAGACCTTCCCTACATTTAATTTTTGTAAGCCCATATAAGCCAAAAACAGCCTTTATTGGAAGCCACATTACCAGCCTATTTCCCTTCCTACCCTATTTCTTTTTAAACTTAGCATGATTATTCATTTGAGATTTAAAGAGGGAGTTGGCAATACATGGCATATTTTGTTCACAACCATGAAATAAAGTGTGGGGGAGTGCCTCTTGATTATTTGGGGTAGAATGGGTTCCAATCATCTACTCATTGTATTCATAAGTGTTTCCCTTGTGTTTTGTTAAAAAAACAAACAATCAAAAAGGGGACATTATGCTTGTTTTCTCATGAACCCTACTTGCCTAAGGAAGACGGTGACGATTACAAAATAATTTTACTGAGCTTGTGAAGGAATCATTTTCAGTGAGATTTACTTTGAATATCATTCAATTTTGTTTAAATGAATTAACCTTCCTTGTTTAATCCTCAGAATTTATTTTCACATCTGAACCTACCAACCCTTAGCCACAGAGACATCTGAACCTTATTGGTAAAGCCCTCATGATTTTTATAATTCAATTTTTCTGAAGTATAGAACAAGGCATCTTGCAATCCTATGGATAGAGTTTATATGACTTATATTGATCATAACATTAAAAATATATTGAGTGTGGAGTGTGATTTTGACTGTTAAGGTAAATAATCAAGTGGCATGCTTATTATTGAAATGTTGAAAAATGTGTTGAATAAGGGTGAGAATAGTTAATTACATTATATATGAGGCATGATTTTAATATCTTATGAATTAAATTTTTTTGTTCCTTTTAGAATTTTTCCTCAATAACTTTATTAGTTATCCGATGGATTAATTAAATGCCTTCCTTTTTAAAGTATAGGCTCTTTTAATTAGATGGTGAGATTTTTCTTGAGGGCAAGCAAACAACTAAGTGTGGGGGAATTTGATGAACCCAATTTGTGTATACATTTACATATATATAACTGAAGATAAAAACATTTTTTCAGAAAATATCTGTTTTTTTATGAACAATTTCTTTGATTTTGGTGATTCTGTTTACTTTTAAGAGCTTTCTGGCTAAATACACGAATCTTGGGATGCCTGTGAAAATTTTTAAACTACACTGTGTGTACTTTTATACATGCCGTGTATATCCAGGCAGGGACATGGACTGAAGGAGGGAGGACACTCCCATGTCACCAGGTAGAAGATACATTCCGTTTATGGAGTTGCTACACACCGTGTACTACATTCTAAAAGCAGTTGTGGTGGAAGAAGAGTCCACCCGCCCATGTGGTCGTTGAAGGAGAAACGGCGTGTTCCACTTTTAGATGTTGTGTCTACTATTATATAAGGGATTGGTGGAAAAACCTTTACACTACATGTTGTGTATGGATGCACTACACACCATGTACACTCAACTATTAGGCAGCACCGTTTTCAAAAGTCAAAGACGGCGTGTTAGGCCACCTGCCAGTGGAGAAAAATGGGTGCCAAAGCGTGTTGACGGAAGTACATGGTGTGTATTTTATATACACGCAGTGTACTTTATTTTTCTATAAAAATAGGCCTTGGCCTATGGATTTTGGAGTTCAGAACCCATTGGTGGAGAGAGAAGCTCTGATACCACCATTCCCAATGCAACCGAGGTGCCACCATTCCGCTATTCCTCCATTCCACCTTCCGACACCTTACCTCAATGCTTGCACGATGAATCTGTCAGGTATCATGTGTGTTGTTTCTTTCCTACATTCTATGTGTAACTAAACCCCTTGTGTTGGGGATGTGGATGAAGGGATCATAATTTGTGTGTTGTTTTATATAGTTGTGTTTGCTTGTTCTAATTCTTCTTACTCTTCTTAATTCACTGTCAAATATTACTGAGAATTCTAAGCTGGACCAAGGGAAGAATTCTCAGCGATACAAAAGAAAAGTAATGGTGAAAACATCCATGACCATTGGAAAGATTTCATCGATTCAAATAATGGACTGAACTCAATAATGAATTAATAACGTTGACTACCGGACCAAGGAGTCAACTTCTCTAATTTGAAACAAGAGGAACCAGACCAAGGAAATATTTTAACAAAATGAAATCCAAAATGATGAATTATCATGAACAACACAACCATTTAAGCAATCTACATAAAAACTCCTTAATCACCAAATCCCTGAAGCATCTTTTCTTTCCGTTTTAAACTCTTTAAAGTCGCTCATTGTTTTCTTTAGAACTGTTAATCAATTCCTAAAAGTAAAAAAAAAATATTGTTTTAATCCAAAACCAAAACCAAACCAATCAACTCTAAATTCTGCAAACTTCACCAAATTAAGTATTAACTCAATTGAATTCATGCACACCATAGTTCCATGTCGATCGACCCCGAACTTATGCAATACTAATGTTATAAGAACGGGTAATTAATTTGGGACGCATATAACTTTATTCGTCGACAAGAGAGACCAGGTAACTCAGATTGAAAATCTTATTGTACTATTGTGCTCGTGAGGGTGTGCTTTTCTTAGGAGGGGCCCAACCTTGACCGGTGCAACACTACGTTAAATGACATTTTTTGTTCATTTAAAAAAATAAAATAAACTTATGAAATTTTATTTTATTGAGGAAAAATTCACTCGAATTAAATGTTGAGCCTACTGTTTCATTTCATAAATGAAACAATGTAATGACACGGTGACTCAGCATAATAGAAATGTTGAAACATGTTTCATCCATTAAGTTGAGTAATAGAGATATGGGGTTGGGGGATGATCCTAGAGATTTCTCCAAATATTTGGAGGAAATTTGATGGAGAACAACGAGCGGCAATGAACGGATAATGAAGACAAATCAACAAATGGATTATGATCAAACATTGGTGGATTGAAAAATGGTGAACACAAGATTCACCCTTCATTAGGGATTTATCCAAACCCAGGTAAGGGTTTATTTTTAAATGATTACTTTTCCACATTCATCACTTCTAAACAAAAAATGTGGATTAACTCACAAGCATGTTTTTCTGTGAGCCAATCTTTCATGAAGGTTTGAGAATTGTTTTGGGGGAATTTAATTGGATGTAAATCTTTGTGGTTACTATTTCTATTTACTTTATTTTCAATCCTACTAACATAAAATATCTAAGGCTAACATGGAAAAAGGATTGGATGCTTCTTTGGGTGTTCTTGGTATTCTCTCCTCCCCCCATTCTTGCATTCATAACTAACAGAACCCCATGGTCATGCCTGGCTTTACTCAGAGGTAATGAATATGGTCAGACCCTAAGATCAATAGTGAGATGGCTTGGAGAACATGATAGTGGAAGCAGTGACCCGAGGATCGTAGTGTAACTTTCGATTAAGAAAACAGATCACCGGAGTATGTCTGATGACCTGTTGAAGAACTCGTCTATGCGCTACAGCAATGAAGGAGGCCCACAATGGTGCGAGCGGATCCGGCAGTTGTGTCATGGCCCTACTGGACAGAGACGACAGACCCCACAATGGCCTGAGAGTGGTTCGGGGACACAGCACCCACGACTTCTCAGGTGGAGCGGACCGTCCCACTCTTGTGAGATAAGTGGGATAGGTGGGCCATCCTTGGGCTGGGCCGACCCAGTGGTTCGGGTCGGCGGACCCCGGGCCGGGTCCATGGACCCCGAGTAGGGTCAGACCAGACCTGAACCCAATCATCTTGTTTTCACTAAAAGTATCATAATATCCAAATTGTATTTTTGATTGATAATCAATTTGTGGTGTATGGATACTCACAATGAGGTGTTCCTTTTGATTCACTATATCTCGTCTTTAGTGGAAGCTGAGATATGATAGATTTCGTGACGGATAGATTCTCTCATAATCAAGAGTTCTATGAGCAGGAATTCTACGGATGGCTGTGATAAGAAAAATATGAAGAGTGGGTCTAGGTGACCCAGTAGACCTTTGTGAAGAGCGAGTTTATATGACCTAGAAAGCCTAACTGATGAGAAAGTTTAGGAGACCCGTCATGCCTATTTGATGAGCTGGTTTAGGTGGCCCAGTACACAGAAGTCATGAGTGGTTTTAGGTGACATAGTGGGAATAAGTGACTCATCAGGGATGAGTGCCTCATTAGTACAAGGTGTTTTATGATTATGACTAGTATTTTTTCATTTCATACATTAGATTATACCTATGTGAGCTAACTCTAGTGACTCTCTTGACAGTACTTATTAGAGGCTACACATTGTGTACCTCTTTGGTAGTATTCTTTGTGTATTGATTTGTGATATACCTTTGTGGTTTGGGGTCCCTACTGAGTATTGTTTTACTCACCCTTGCATGAGCATCACCTACATGTCTCATATATTGTGAATAAAATTGATGCTTTGATAGAGTCCATGGTGGACTACGGCCGGGTGGTTATTAGAGTGAACCGACATATGAGACGTTCTTCTATGACTTCAGGTAGCAATTTCTATACCTACCCTTCATGTAGGATTTATTTGTAGGTGTTCTGGAGACTTGTACTATTAAATTCCTATTTTAGTTAGGTTTGTTTTCTATCCCCATTTACTTTTAGTTTTCTATTGTTGTACACTATGTTTGATTACATAGTGTTTTCATCGTCCAACATCTGTCGCTTGGAGTTGTGTACATTTGTATAGTTACATTGTAAAATTCCTCCCATTTTTTGGGATATTCCTACTCATCGCTAGTCATCAACCCCTGGCCTATGGGTGGTGGGCTTGGGGTAGTCACAAAATGGGCCTCGGGAGATGGGATTAGACATGGGGAACCATGAAACATGATGTGACATGTCCAGAAGAATTCACATGATCCAAAATTTGTACCAAAGAATAATATCATTATTTGGGATATTTTTCCTGGTGTTATTTCATGTCCTAGGTTATTAATGTGAAGCACATGAGGATCTATGTAAAGGTTCTTCACATAACTCTCCAATAATTTAGTCATTATTCCAACCTTTTCAAAAAAATCATTATATTTGTTTTTTCTTATTTTAATTCACACATGTTTTAGTATATATATAAGATATCATTTTTGTATCTCACCAGAATTAATTCATGTGATCTTTGAGTGGTCATGTTAAGTACTTATGATTGATTCATGGTTACTCATGTTGGTCCTATGATCATACCTGATGGGTAGCATTTCTAAGCAAGAGATTAGTTTCTTTGAGAAATCTACTCTAGTTCTTATTGTGCATGTGGGTCTGGATGAAAAATGTAAAATTAATTATATGATGTTTAGTTGGGGGTTTTATAGGCCTCTCTACTTCAGTTGTTCACCACATTACACAACACATATCATCTGAGTCTAGGTAAAAGTTTTCATTGGGCCCCAGAGTCATGTTTCTTCGTGGGATGCTGAAGCAGCTTACTCTGGGGGTGTCTTCTGATTTTTATTGAACACAAGACCATCCTATCAATGCCTTAATTATTCGATTGTTTCTAATTAATGTGGTTTTTTAATCATATATACATGTTGAGGAACTTTCCAATTTTTTGACAGACATGTCCAAGTGTCGTTGCAATATTAGGGCCCCTATTGAAAGGCCTTCACATGATCTCAAGTGTATTGAATGGAACCATTGGGGAGAAAAGAATAGTGTGTCATGGGGTCTTCAAGAAACCATTTTGTGGATTACCTAGGAGAATCACATGAGTTTTACGACCATGAGAGGCTCCCACTTCCTCCCGTATTTATTTTCTTATTTTATTTCACAAAGGATTGAGATCTCATGAGGTTGAATGAGTATTATCGAAGAGAATCATTCTACTTCTTAGGGATGTGTTTCATGGGTAACAATGGGTTTTCTAGAGATTCACAATCATTTCCAATAATTTTATATTTGAGTTTCCATATAGAGCCAAAGGGGGAGCACGAGGTCATATGGAAATTCATGAGGCCTTTCTCAAGAAGAGGATGGAATGATGACATGATTCTACTATATAAGGAAGACATTTCAATGATATTCTTCTCATGCCTTGTGAATTTCCATAAGTAAATCACATGTTTATTATGATCATAAGAGGATACCCCCATCCCCTAAATTATTTACTTTTTTTGTTTTAAAAAGGTGTCAGGTTTAAATAATTGTGTTAGATGTTGTTGGAGATAATAATTCTCCCCATTGGTGATGAATTTTATGAGATTTATGATTGCAAGAGGATCCTATATTGTGGATATTTTCTTCCTATTTTACAAGGATTGTTGAATTATTTTTCTAGATTTTATAGTTGACAAGTCATGCATCCCAGGGGTGCTCATATAGATTCCAACACATTATCAACAATTGACTAGGGTTCCATTGTGAGAGAATAATGACTTTCCAAAGGGGAACTGTTATATCTTCTACATATTCTATTCTATATATGACCATCTTCACGTCCGTTTGGTACTTATGTGATCATGTGTTTTCTAGGGGTTCATGTGATTTGTGTGATCTCATCCACCTTTTTATTCATTTTATTTGGATGAAACTAATACTCATGTTGAATTATTCCTTCCATTTTATTTTTTTGTGCTCATTTTGATGGCCTGAGAAAATACCGTCATAATTAACGATATTTATAGGGACAATGGCCTGATTTTGAGTAAAGTAAATTCTATACCATGTCATTGGTTTTGTCTCTAATCGGTATCATGGGAGACACTTGGTCTTCCAAGATATCTTTTTCACTAAATGGTATTTTCCATAAATATTGGATATGATAGGGATTCATTCTACAACAACCCACTTATATAGATCTCTCTCAACCTTCAAATGTTGGGTAACCTCATCGCAAGACCTTCCCATAAGTTTTACTAATGAGTCCTCATCATTGGTTTGTTTTTTAAGGACTGCTCAATAAGGATTATTTTTCTTAGGTGAAATATTGAATCTACTATGAACTAGATTTTTGTAACTATATGAACTTTGAGAATGGGGATGAAATTGTCTTGAGGCTTCTATAGGATTTGGTGGCTTGATCACATGGTCATTTAGCTATCATGCAACTCGTGTTCCCTTTTTCTTTTCACACAATCATGAGTCCTATAAGGGGTCATTTGATTTCCCAATGAATTGTAGGTTTATCTAATCAGTTATGAATTTACGTTTCAAAAAATTCATGAATTCTTTATGTGACTCAAAAATTCCTCTTCCAATTCATGTGATACGCATGAAACTATTAGAATTTTATGCCTTTTCTTTTACAATGTTTTATTATATCTTTCTAGAATATATATCTTACAATAGTTCAGACAGCTTCATTCTCTCATAATTATTTTTTACTGTCCAATAAAATGGGAATGATTTGTAGAAATTTCAATGCCTCCCCTGGTATAACATCTATTCTTAGAAACATGTTTTGATGAGGTTCCTCTTGTCTAAGATCTGATATAACCCTCTATCACACTCGGTTCCTCTATAAGTGTTCAGTTTGATGGGGGATATTTTCATTCCTCCATTAAAAATCAATGTGAACTCATGTTTGCTTTTAACATCTTTAGTCTATAACTAGACACAACTTGTTGATGATGTCCCACTATTCTGAGATCAGTCACATGGTTATCTTCTAGGTTGGAAAATTATTCCTTAGGTCTGGGTGGATATGATTTCTTTCATCATCATATTTCACATAGATAATTAAGTATATTCACATATTATCTAAGAAAATTAGGTGTCATGTGGATGATTAAATGGGATGTCTTTCATTGTGGTAATTTCTCTGATGAATGGGTGTGGTGATTCTGTGTCAAGAAAATATTGTTAGATATTTCCCACAAGTTATCTAGGATCCATCTTGGTGTTGTAGTATGGATATACCAATTTATTATCTATACCATCCTGATAATATTTGATACTTAATCTTATGTTGGTGTCCTAGAACAATAACATTCCATTCTTCAATGGTGAAATGGGAATCATCCTATGGAATATCTTCCAATTGGGTGGGATTCCCCCATCGGAGAGACGTATGATGAGTTCCTCCTTACCACAAATATCTGGGTTGACCCTTTGATAACTCCAGTATTGGAGAGAAACATGATCATCATTGTTAAGGATAATTTTAGGATGGTTGTGAGGATGTTATCATCTATCTCCATGAATGATTGCATCTAAAGTTTCATTTATTGTTGTGGGGTCCGGACAACTGCTACACCCCACCATCAGTTCCCTTCCCATCAATTTTGTTACAGTTCCTGCTTTTATTAGACCATTTTTAAATATATGGATCATACTTCATTGTGAAATCAAGTTAACTATGTGATCACTCGAAGTCTTAGTCAAGTAAGATTTAGGGCCATGTTCTGGAATTAATGGATTATCAAAGTATGGTACATGTGTTTAGAAATCACTGTCAACATACTGGTGATGGAAGTGTGATAAAAGGTAAGAAAACACCATAATATATAAATATTGACCCTTACACACCTTTACCATATCTTGGGGCACATTGAATAAAGCAGAATCACTTTGAAGATTAGGGGACCTTTCCATTTTCTATTTTTATAGAGAGGGGAGAATTTTCATTACTATGAACACTAAAATGACACTAGGATTACTAACACCTTATCTTACCCAAAATTATTGAATATATTTGGGGTTAGGGTTATGTAAATGAGATATGATGAGTTTATACATGTGTTGGTATGATTTGAGATCTTTGATTTCGTACCCTATCACACACGGGTTGGGACAAACATTTATAATGGTAGTGTCACTCTCAACGAGAGATCCAATAATATATCTGTTTGAGTTGGGGTTCCTATTTCTAGGATGGATGATCTAATTTTATGTGATCCATATACACCTTATCAGACTTTTCCTCAGTTTTTCTACAGTTAAAGGGACTATCTTATTCCATTATCTAGTGTGCAAGGAGAGAGAGACTCTGGGATCATCCATGAGTTCGATTATGTTTGCACATAAACCACAGATGCTAAGATCATTCTTCCACCCCATTATGATCCCCCCATTCTTACTCAAAATTATGTTGATGCTTGGGTATCATCATATAAATGTTTTGTGCTAAGATGATGGGTTTTTTATGTATACATTTTATTTTCCTCACCAACCCCACTATCTGTATAAGTAATGGAACAGATTGAAGACATGGTAGAGACTTTGAAGGAGAACCCCCATACTGATGATGACCATCTGGATAGTGCAAGTGAATCTAGGAAATTAACCCTTCAACATAAGAAATTGTTGATGTATCTATTAAGGTGGTGATATGTGGATACCCCACACCTATTTTCCTTCCACCAATCTTGATACTACTTCCGGTGTTCCCATCCAATTTATCATAGAGGATCATACACGATTTATTCTAATCTAGAAGAAAATTCACTCCTTGATTATTAATACTCCTTTAGAAACATTATATGATCAAGGGGAATGACTTCATAAACGATTCATTGACTTGGGGGAGGATTAATTTGATTTAAAAACAATATAATATCATGAAACAAATTTTCATATACACCCATGATTTTTTCACCAATGAAGGGGGTTATGTGTTATCTTGCCGACAATGCTACCCTTGTCCGAAAGATGAAGGCGGTGTTGGAGGAACTATATTAGAGTCTTTATTTTATATATAATTTTGAATCCCATATATATGAATGTACTATAAAAATATAAATAAATATTGAAACAAAATATTGAATTAGGTATGACCTTTAAACAAAATCGTACTCATTGTAAATTTCTCAAAAAAGAGTTAAAGAGTTGACTAATTGAGTTGAGACTCTCTGTCCTAGGGGAGTATAAGAATAGTTTAGAAGAGTGGAACTTCAGAATTAAATTGATGTTTCCCATAAAACTATATCCGACTTATCCTTATTAGCTAGTAAAATATTATTTTAGTTATATGTACTCTATTTTTTTCAAATTCTTATAGATACTCCAAAATGTGGAGATTCCTCCTATTTTTTGGCATGTGTGAATGGATCTTCATAATATTATATGATGTTGTCTAGTTTTCTTTTATTCGTGATCTATATGACATTTCTGTGATATGATATTATATAAACCACCAATTATACCCATCCATTTCATAATATCAATTAAAATTTAATTCTTGGATATGAACATTATTTTATAATAGATTCTTCTCAACAAGATCTAATGAATTCCCACCAACATGAGATTATTTTCTGATTTATATGTTCCAGTTATCTTGAGACTTCCATATACAAAGAAGGATCTTCTAGGTAGGATAGATTTTCCAATGGGATATTACTCCTACTTTTTCTCAATATTATATGCTTGGAATGTGTAGATTGATTTTTTCCATTTCCATATGGTTGTCCTTCAAGGATTTTTTGTTCTTGTAGAATAAATCACAAATGGGATGTAGTTTAGTGTATTTTAGCTCAAACCTTTTTTCACTTCAGTTTAGCACCATTTAGCTCAAACCTTGTATCTCTTTTGTTTAGGGTATTTTAGCTAAGATGTTCTATTGATGTAATTTCGAATCTATTAGCTCGAACCTTTTATTTTTTTAGTTTGGTGTCTTTTATCTCAGACCTTTTATCGTTATATTTTTGGTTCTTTTAGCTCAAACCTTCTATTTTGGTTGTTTGGGGTCTTTTAGCTCGGTCCTTCTATTATTGTATTATAGGGTCTTTTAGCTTGGACCTCTTATTGAATATGTAATTTTATTTCAGGCATGATTTATGATCATTGAATATGGTTTCTATATTTCAATAATGACTTTAATCACTCTAGGTTGGTGGGTTATGCTATGGAATAATCGAGGCTCATGAGGATCAATGCTCACTCCCTAAAAAGAGGTTATTCTTTTGGTTGGTAGGTAAAATTCCTAATGTGTCAGTATCATTGAAAAATAGAGGTGTCTTCAAACTTTTACAAGGGTTCTGGAAGGTATATGGGTGTAATAATGTAGAGACCCAAAGATTTAAGTACATGGAAATTACATTAATATTATATAATACTTAATACATAACAAAAACAAACACTGAAGGACCGTAATAGTTTATTGTCTTTGGAAACTCTGAATATAATATTCTAATCTTGGTCAAAGATCTTCAACATCTCCCATAAATGTCATCTTTTTTTCTTACCTAAACCTTTCTTTATATCCTGGGGAAAAGAAAACATATAAAGGGTGAGCTCAAATGCTCAGTAAGGGTAAGAATTGAAAAAATAAAAAAACCATATACATTTGAACTTCAAAACATGAACATAAAGTATACACATCAAAATCATGAGTTGTGACATAAATCTTGGCAATACGTACACATAAGTTATAAAGGAACATTAATCATGATAAAATATCTTGGAAATAAAACATTTAATTGTGGAAAAACATTAAGAACATGATATAATGTTTATAATAGCCATGGAATTTCTATCAGGATCATCTTAGTGGACAAAGTCCCTTTCTGTATCGAGTTCACTCCTCGTTCCAGTCCTATATCACTAAACTGGATTAACTTACCATTCCAGCCATATCTATCTCATTAGATATAAATTCTTTCCTAATACATTGGAGGGAGATATAGGTCCCAACCATCTTATAATGAAATCATTCTTTCGTGTGCCACAAAATAAACATACATCATTCATAATAATCCAATGAATAAAATGGGTGTCATAAACATCATTCCATCATTACATAATCCATATAAAACAAATGGATGTCATTTCATCATAAGAGAAGTGAAATCATGTGAATCATAGATAAATTATACTTGAAATATACCCATATGAAATAATGTCATCATAGAATGAAAATGGTTTTGATAAAACACTTGAAATGAATTTTTGAGAAAAATATCTTTTTTTCTTCAAAATCATTTACTTTTCACAAAATGCCATGTAATTTTAAAAGAAAAGGAATTTTGTTGAATATAGTCATGAAAACCTATAGAAAAGTTTAATTAAAATTATGTGTTATGAAATAGTAACAATCTATTCATGCCGTATAAGTTTAAAAAACATTCTTCTGGTACTTTTTCCAGAAAAGTCAAAAAGTACCTTATTTGGTAAACATAGGAAAGATTCCTTCCATAGAGTGTAGTAAAAGTCCAGAAAGGGTAAAAATGACATTAAACATACATGGAATAGTAGTAAACATTTTATGAAAACATTTTTAGAAAACATGGACATGGATGATAAACATAACCCCAGTAAATACTTACATATAAGCAATCTCAGATAAAAAATGAGATTACAAAATTATCCCTTTACCTTAGGTCTGATATGCTTTGTATGTATATGAACCTCATGTATAATGATTTAAATAACATCATTTACTTATTATAGAATCATATTCATTGTTATTAAATCATATAAGGTTCACTTATGACTTTATATTACCCGTTCTTTTGTAAATTCCTTGTTAAAGCATCGTTTTGGGTAAAATCGTTTTATTTATTGTACGTGTTTGGACTTGTTGTTCTTGATATTATTATTACATAAATCATGATTTAATTACTTTAAGAATGTAAATAATGATTTATATATCATATATATTCAGTATATATATATATAATAGAAAGATAAATGAAATGAAATACACCGTTCATAGAGACGGTAGGCCGTACGTACGCATGAATGTTGTTTTCTTTTCATTATTGAATTCAATGGAAGTATGTGGATGAGATATATATAAATATATATAAATTAATTAGCTTTATCATGTCATATATTTCATTATTATTCATTATATATACTTTATAATCATTCTTGAGTGTTTATCATGGAGAATGAAACTCATCACGTCTTGGAGATGGTAATCCGTACGTACGCACGAGTGATGATATCATTCCCATAATTATTGAATTGGATTGGATTGGATGATATAAGATCTCAGAATAATTTTTATGTTATAATAATCATATATAGTTATTCCTTACACCATTATACTCATCCATGTAAGGTGGTGGTGGAAAAACTGATTACACCAAGGAATGCAGACGGTATTCCGTACGTATGCACGCGCGGTGATTTCATTTTCCGTGGGATGGATAGAAGGTGAAATAGGGTTGTTTCATATTTATAATAACATATCCATATATTATTTATACTCATGTAATTACTTTATAATGAAAAAACTAAATAATAAGAAGTTGAAGAAGAAAGAAAACTTGAAAGAATCGGTAGAAGAGATTACTTCTTCCTCGACGCACCTCCTTTAAACTTCTTTTTAGGGCACTAGAGTTGGTCTTTTGAGAATCCCAGAACTTCTATGATATAACTATATATTTTGAGAAGTGTAATTTTCAGGTTTTTTCCGAGATTCAAGGCTCAAAAGGGTGTGAATAGAAGAGGGAAGGGGTGCCCTTTTATAAGGGAGGAGACGGGCTCCTTTGGAAAAACATAAAATATTTTTTTATAATAAAGTCATATTCGGTTTATAATAGCTCCAAATTGATTTATTTTGATGTTATGGTTGGTATGGGTATAAATACTCTCAAGCAATAGGTTTTAGAAAAGTTTAGCTTACTATGGTATACTTATCATTTAGATTTAACTCTAAGTTAAATAATTTAACTTTTAACGTGTCTTTTTGTTTTCTTACACTATATGTTTAATAAAGTTACTATAACAAGGAAAAAGAACCCCAAGTGGTTCATTATTAATATATGTAACCTTATTTAAGTAATTTGGCCGAAACTTATATTTCTCGGAATATAATAACAATTAATAATATAATATTTGTTTTAAAAACTATTTTATGTTAATTTTGACACTATTTGGTACTTGATTTCTGTGAAAATCATAAAACAATGATTAGTGCAAAAAAAGTTAATTAAATAAATAATAAAATTTCATATTAACTTATAAAATTAGGGTAATTCATAAATAGTCTAAAATTACATTTATTTGGGTATTTATTACATCAATTATGTTAATATTTCATTAATAAGGTAATTACGGCATCATCATTGTGTCATAAATAAATTAAATTATTTAATGTCTAAAAATTATAAATAAACTACCATTATGTAGGAAATATATTTATCTTTCTAATGAATATTTATAGTTGAATTTATCTTATACATAACCTTATATTAAAAATGATTTATTTATTAAACTTTGATTTTAACTATTTTAACTGTTCTTTAAATAAATTAATAATAAATGTCCTAATCTAATCCAAGTGGACCTAAATGGTCATATTTTATTCCTAGGGTTGTTTTTGGTTGAATTAAACTTATCCAAAAGAATTATTACATGTGTTAGGGTAACAATAATATCATTTTTACCCTTAATTACCCTATTTACTTTTAATTGTGGTAAATAAATGTAAAAAGTTATTATTCACTAAAAATTATTTTAGTCTTATTGAACCACATTTTACTCATTTATATTAACTGTGTCTCTCGTATTTTCATAATTCCATTCACAGTAGTGGTAAAATTAATTTTTATGTATATTTTCAAATTCTCCTAGGAGGTGGGTAAAAGACAGTGAAAGTTCAATAAAATTTCTATATATCTAAAATTATTAGAAAATGACTCCAATGAATTAAATTGAACATATAAAGGTATTATGTATCCATTTTGACATAAAAAGAATTTAAATAAAATAAATAATTATTTAAATAAAAAGTCTGTTTTTAAATAGTAACCCAGTGTTTTCACTATTCATCAAAAATTGAATGTTTTCAGAAAAATACCAAAAAATCACCATAGGCTAATTTCGATATTCTGAATCGAAAACTGAATTCCATTTTGAATGGTAAAATTTATAAAATTTTAAAAATGGGGTATTACTATTCATAATGGATAGTTTATAATAATATTATAATAGTATCTCGTTTTGTGAAACTCGTTATTGCGTACTCCACATGCTATCGAAGAAGGTCTTGATTGCGTGTAATGGAAGCCAAGCCAGGGTTGCATGTAGTGAAAGCTCTGTTTGGTGTTGATTATAACATAATCAAAACTTATTTCATTTATACATTAAACAAAATCTATACTTAATGTTCCATAGAATAATTTCCACAAAACAAACTTGAAATTGTGTGTAACACGGGCCAAGAATAGTGTTGCATATACTGCAAACTAATACGGTGTTTGGTATAGTACAAGCTAATTTTGGTGTCTCGTACAACACCAGACATCAATGAAATTAAAAAGAATAATTCTCATAAAATCTCGGTTTGTTACATTCTTCCCCCTTAAAATGAATTTCTCCCTCGAAATTCGTCAGGTTTATAAATGGTTTACTACTTGAATGTTTCTTTTATAGAAACCCACATCGTAAAAAGGAATACTAAAACATCATTTCAAAAATTAATGTAAAAAATGTAACAGTTACCCAGATTAAATCATCATTGGGTTTCCACATAGGATAACACAGATGGAAATGTGGATATGGAAGAAAACTCTAACCATCAAGTTCTGATGGAGAGTGGTAGAGGACATAGATATGAAAAATCCAACAATCACAAAGCCATAAATTTGTGATGATATAAGGTAACATTTAATTCATCAGATATAAGGGTACTAGGAAAAAAAATTTGGTTTTCAAGATCATTTCCCTAAAGTTGAAGGAATGGGAATTAGAAGAAATACTTTCTTGATTTTGTTACAATCTCACCATTGGTCGGTCCATGGACAATTTCCACTTCATCTCTAAAAGAAATGAAGTTGAATTTCTCATTCGTGAAGTGTTAGCATATCATGTGATAGAATGATGGTTCATTTCATCTGTCTCAAACAAAAGGTTAGAAAATATTATAAAAAATACTTAAGTCCATCTATAGTGAGATTAATCATATATGGTTCCTAAAATGTACTTATACTTCATATATCATACAGATTAATATAATAAAACTAGTTTCTACTAAACTGGGACTTCCTATAGGCTAGTGGTAGGCGATAAAGGCCTGTCGCACTTCGGTTGTGGGTTTGATTCCCACAACCTTGTCCGACGCGATGCATTGTCTCCCGTCCTATAGGTTTTCCTTTTTCTAAAACTAAATTATTATAACATTACAGAAATTATATAAAAAAAGTTCTATCCTAAGACAATACTATCTTATGTCTAACTTATCTCATTCCTATCTTTAGGCTTATCCAAAATACTTGGGTCCAAGCTCGTAGTATAATGAAAATGATTACTGGAAAGGTCATATAATACGAAAGTGAATACAATCATTTATCCCCCATATATCATAATATATTTCTTGTTGATATCATTCCAAACATATGAATACCTTAATCATGTATTCTCTTTAAACATAAATTATCATAGAACCATAGTGAAAACATGAATTCTTTCAAAAGGTAACTCTTTCCACATACCAAAATACCAAAAAATCTATATACTCAAACCATGATATCACTTTGTCCTTATATCAGTCATGATCTCATTAATACTATCAAACATTTCATTATCTCCTTATCCCTTCATTATGCGCATATTAGGTGATTTCCAAAAATATCTGCATAAAGTTTCTTGGTTAACGGTACCATTCAACATATACTTTCAAAAACATAAAGAAAAATTTTAGTGTAACAATCCTTAGATGTCTCATTATTCCATAGTACCATGAGATTACTTATACAACATTACTCTTGATAAACATGTAATAATTCAACTACCTTCTTAAACCGTTGACCGATCTTGAAAAATTCATTCACCTCACATATCATTTGTAGTCTCTTCATCATCATCAACATAAATACTACCCATATGACCATGCTGATTCTCTTTATGACACTTTATCTTAGGGCATTGGTTTTCATAATTCTCGTTGATTCCACATTTAAAACATTTAACCGTTGTTGATGTCGTAGCAATACCATTATCCTTGTCGATGGTGTTAATTGAACCTTTTCATTTGCACTTACTGGCTTTGTGTCCTTCTTTTCCACACCCAAAGCATCTACCAGTTCCTTTGAAACATTATCCTTGATGCCTCTTCCCCCATGATTTACATGAGGGAAATTGAACATTCATTCCTCTATGATCATCATAAAACTCCATATTTCTCTTATTATATGAGTCGAGATACTTACCAATGTTGAGATTATTTATCATACTGTGAGATTGCTGATTAAGAATAATAATGATGTTTTCACTTCCAAATATTGTTTCATATGGTTGCTCATGAAGAATATCATTCCATTGTCCATCATATCCTCCATTATTGTGAATCTTCCTATTTCCAGCCATTTTCTAAAACCCAAAATATTAGTGTGAGCGGCCAAAATCATAATCAAGGGGGTGTAACTTCAATATCTAACATCTTAGGTTTAATTTTAATATCGTTACCGTAATTCTAGGACTATAACCTATACTCATACTTAACCTTAGGGGCATCCCTAAACATACCTTAAAATATCTCTAGGGATCTCACTAAAGTTCTCACATCCCAGTTTCCAAAGGATGACTAAACCTTTCCTCTGATAACAACTGTAGAGACCCAAAGCTTGAAGTACATAGAAATTATATTAATTTTTCACAATACTTTATACATAAAAAAACAAACACCTAAGGACCATAATAGTTTTGTGTCTTTGGAAACTCGGAATATAATCTTCTAATCTTAGTGAAAGATCTTCAACATCTTCCATTAAGATCATCCTTTTTTTTCTTACATACAACCTTTCTATATATCTTGGGGAAAAGAAGACATATAAAGGGTGATCTCAAATGCTCAGTAAGGGTAATCATGGAGAAAATAAAACAAACCATATAAATTTGAACTTCAAAACATAAACATAAAGTTTACACATCAAAATCTTGAGTTGTGAAATAATTATTGGTAGTATGTAAGGCATAGGTCATAAAGGACCATTAATCATGATAAAATAGCTTGGAAATAAAACTTGTAATTGTGGAAAAAAATTAATCACATGATATTATTTACATAGTAGCCAAGGCATTGCTTCCAAGACCATTATAGTGGACAACTTCCCTTTCTGAATCGAGTTCACTCCTCATTCCTATCCGGTATCACTGAACCGGATTAACTTAACATTCCATCCATATCTATATCATGAGATATATAACTTTACCCAATGAATTGGAGGTACATATAGGTCCCACCCATATTATAATTAAATCATTCTTTTGTGTTCCACAAAATAAATATACATCATTCATAATAACCCAACGAATAAAATGGGTTTCATAAACATCATTCCATCATAACATAATCCCTATAAAACAAATGGATATCATTTCATCATAAGAGAAGTGAAGTCATGTAAATAATAGAGACATTATACTTGAAACATACACATATTAAATAATGTCATCTCAGATGGAAAATGGTTTTGATAAAACACTTGAAATGAATTTTTGAGGAAAATATCCATTCTTCTTCAAAATCATTTTCTTTTCACAAAATGCCATGTAATTTAAAAAATAGTAATTTCCTTGAATATAATCATGAAAAACATTAGATGAATCTTAATTAAAATTAGGCATCATGAAACCATAAAAATTAATTAATGCTGTATAAGTTAAAAAAACATTCTTCTCGTACTTTTTCCAAAAAAATCAAAAAGTACCTTATATGGTAAACATAGGAAAGATTATATCCATACAATGTGGTAAAAGTCAAAAAATGGTAAAAATGACTTTAAAAATACATGTAATATTAGTAAAAATTTTATGAAAACATTTTTAAAAAACATGGACATGGATGATAAACATAACCCTAGTAAATACTTACATAAAAGCAATCTCTGATAAAAAATGATATTACAACATTAACCCCTTATCTTAGGTCTGATATGCTTCGTATGTACCCGAACCTCATTTATAATGATTTAAATAATGACATTTACTTATTACAGAATCATATTCATTTTTTATTATATCATATATGGTTCACTTATAACTTTATATTACCCGTTCTTTTGAAAATTCCATGTTAAAGCATCGTTTTGGGTAAAATCGTTTTATTTATCATACGTGTTTGGACTTGTTGTTCCTGATATTATTATTACATATATCATGATTTAATTACTTAAATAATTAAAATCATTATTTATATATCATATATATTCAGTGTAGATATATTTAATAGATAGATAAATGAAATGAAATACACCGTTCATAGAGACGGTAGGCCGTACTTACGCATGAATGTTGTTTTATTTTCCTTATTGACTTGAATGGAAGTATGTGGATGACATATATATAAATATATATAAATAAAATAGATTTATCATGTCATATATTTAATTATTATTCATTATATATACTTTATAATCATTCTTGAGTGGTTATCATGGAGAATGAATCTCATCGCTTCGTGGAGACGGTAATCCGTATGTACACATGACCATTGATATCATTCCCATAATTATTGAATTGAATTGGATTGGATGATATAATATCTCAGAATTAGTATGATGTTATAATAATAATATATAGTTATTCTTTAAACCATTATACACATCCAAGTAAGGTGGTGGTGGAAAAAATGATTACACCACGGCGTGGAGATGGTATTCCGTACGTACGCACACGCGGTGATTTCGTTTTCTGTAGGATGGATTGAAGGTGAAATGGGGTTGTAAAATATTTATAATACCATATCATTATATTAGTGATACTGATTTTATTACTTTATAATGAAACAACTAAAGAAGAATATGTTGAAGAAGAAAGAAAACATGAAAGAATCGGTAGAAGAGATTACCTCTTCCTCGACGCACCTCCTTTAAACTTCTTCTTAGGGAACTAGAGTTGGTCTTATGAGAAGACCAGAACCTATATGATATAACTAGAGATGTTGAGAAGATTAATTTTCAGGGGTTTTTCGAGCTTCAAGGCTCAAAAGGGTGTGAAGAGAAGGGGGAATGGGTTCCCTTTTATAAGGGAGGAGAGGGGAACCTTTGGAAAAACATAAAATATTATTCTTTTAATAAAGTCATATTCGGATTATAATAGCTCAAAATTGATTTATATCGAATCTAAGGTGGGGATGGGTCGATCTCCTCTCAAAAAATAGGTTTTAGAAAAGTTTAGGTTACTGTTTTATCCTTATCATTTAGATTTAACTCTAAGTTAAATAATTTAACTTTTACCGTGTCTTTTTGTTTTGTTACACTATATGGTTAATAAACATACTATAACAAAACAAACGAACCCTAAGTGGTTCATTATTAATATATATTACCTTATCTAAGTCATTTGGCTGAACTGTAGATTTTTAGAAATATAATAACAATTAATAAAATAATATGTGTTTTAAAAACTATTTTATGTCAATTTTTACACTATTTGGTACCTGATTTTTGTGAAAATAATAACAGAATTATTAGTTCTAAAAAAGTTATTTAAATCACTAATAAAATTTTATATTAACCAATAAAATTAGTTGAATTCATAAAACGTCTAAAATTATATTTATTTGGATATTTATAACATCAATTATGTTAATATTTCATTAATAAGGTAATTACTACATCATCATTGTGTCATAAATAAATTAAATTATTTAATGTCTAAAAATTATAAATAAAATACCATTATGTAGGAAATCTTTTTATCTTTCTAATTCATATTTATAGTCTAATTTATCATTTTTATTACCCTATATTAAACTTTTTTTAGTTATTATACATTGATTTTAACTATTTTAACCCTTCATTGAATAAATTAATAATAAATGTCCTAATCTAATACAAATGGACATAAATGGTCATATTTTATTCCTATGGTTTTGTTTTGGTCAAATTACACTTATCCAATAGAATTAGGACATGTGTTAGGGTAATAATAATATAATTTTTACCTTTAATTACCCTATTTAATTTTAAGCATGGTAAATAAAAGTAAAAAGTTATTATTCACCAAAAATTATTTTTTTCTTATTGAACCAAATTTTACTCCTTGATATTAAACGTGTCTCTCATATTTTTGAAATTCCAGTCACAGAAGCGGTAAAATTATGTTTTATGAATATTTTCAAATTCACTTAGGAGGTGGGTAAAAGACTGTGAAAAGTTCAATATAATTTTTATATATCTAACATTTTTATAAAATGACTCCAATGAATTACATTAAACTTATATAGGTATTATGTATCAATTTTGACCTAAAATAAATTTATATAAAATAAATAATTATTTATATAAAAAACCAGTTTTTAAATAGAAACCCAATGTTTTCACTTTTCATCAAAAATTTAACGTTTTCAGAAAAATACCAAAAATTATCCCTATGCTAATTTCGATATTCCGAATCCAAAAATGAATCCAATTTTGAAAGAGAAAATTTATAAAATTTTAAAAACAGGGTATTAATATTCATAACGGCTAGTTCATAATAATATTATAATAATATCTCATTTAGGGAAACTCAGTATTGTGTACTCCGCATGCTATCGAAGAAGCTCCTGATTGCGTGCAATGCAAGCCAAGTCCGAGCTGTATGTAGTGAAAGTTCCATTTGGTGTTGGTTATAACATAATCAAAACTTATTTCATTTATACATTAAAAAAATATTTACTTAATGGTGCGTAGAATAATTTCCACAAAATGAACTTGAAATTGTGGGTAACACGAGCCAAGAATAGTGTTGCGTATACTGCAAGCTAACACGGTGTTACGTATAGTACAAGCTAATTTTGGTGTCGCGTACAACAAAATACATCAATGAAATTAAATAGAATAATTCTCATAAAATCTTGGGTTGTTACAAATAACATTGAAAGGTGAAATACTAGTGATTCCAAGACTAGCTGGATAGTTTGAATATGGTTTCTATTTTCAATAACCAAAAATGTTGAGTCCATTATAATGTTTTAGGGTAGACATGCCAAGGCTAACCCATAACACCATGAGGTACCTTGTTCTTCCACAGTACTGAATAGGCTCACAATGATTGGATATCCTTTCTTTTCTAGAGAATTTTCATTAATTTTTTATGTTAAGGCCCTTGTGCATTGATAGCATGGTCAATAAAATATTATGTCCACCAATTTATAATTTCCGTGAAATATTTTTTAAAATTAAAAAGACCAAATGATGATGGTGGGTAAGGGAAGAAAAATTTCTATGACGGGTTCCGGCACCCTAGGGTAGAAAGGATTTTAAATTTTGATGCTCGATCCCAATGAAATGTGGATTCAAATCAAGATGTTTGGACCATAAAAGACTCCAAAATAGAGTTTCATATTTAAGCCTTGATAAATGGTATAAAAAATGAAATTATGTCGAGGATTTTGAATCCTCTTGAGTATTTTGGTATGAGAATTATAAATCTTTTTTCAAAGTGCTCAAGTCATGTGGATGGTCATGTACCGTCATACAAGGAATGAACCAAAATACACTAAGGTTTTGGGTTCTACTATAGCGGTGTTAGGTCTTAAAAAGATCATAAAATCATTTCTATAGGGTGACACATGTGGTTGATGACCATATGAACATACAAAGGAGTCATAAGAAAACATGAATAGTCAATTAAAGGGCCCCATGAAGCTAGGTATCATTTCTATGGGACATAGAATATTTTGGTGATCTAAGGAACTCATGTCATGAAGTCAGATTTGAGGAATGTGTAATTCCCAATAAAGGTTAGATAACCCTAAAATATTCTCACCACCAAGATAACATATTCTATCAGTGAGGAGAAGTGAATAATCGTCACCAAAACATTTTCCTAAACCATGGGGGTCTAGTGAGAATTTCATTTCCGTTAATAGGGATATATTGTAGTCCCTATGAGATTTATGCCTTATTTTATTTCACCTTATTTTTTCCTAAACATTGGATGTGAAGAGTTTAGCGAGTAAACCCTTTAATTTTTCTCAATAATCCCTCTGTTAATTTTTAAACTGATACGATTTGCAGATATTTCACTGTTGGTTTAAAGTCCTGCGACTTGGAACATAATAGAATAGATTTTAATGTCTTATATCATTTACTAAGGTAAAAATAGTTTTTGTTTAATGACTCACAAGGACCTAATATATGGGATGATACACAATATACAAATTTGGATGCTCAGGGTCATTAGTAACCAATATCTATAAGAGAGGGAGATGGAAATATTATATGTTAGGGATAAAAGTTATTGGGTCATGAGCTGTGATTTGGTACAGTCTTATTGTGAGTAGTTCAGATCACAATGAGGTGTGGAAGTTTGTCATGGTGATGCCTAAGCTCCTAAGTATTATAAATCCTTTTTTGCAGAGAGATGCATTTGGTTGATGATCATAGGCACATATATAGGATCTATAGGCAAACATTCATAGTCAAAAAAGGGGTCCTATAATTTCGGGTACCATTTTCAAGGGTCATTTATGTCTTTAAAAACCTGAGGTACTCAAACCTTGAAGTGTTATTTATGTATTGAAGTTCTTAAAAGATGATTGAAGTGCCCCATACTCCTGATTTTTAGGGTAAGGCTCTCATTTTCCATTGATAATGGTTGACAATGGATGATGGTCTACATAGTTAAACATCATGTAGTGGATATTATTTTTTCTCTGTGCATTTTAACAACATATTTTAAGGATGATTTCCATGTAGTTATAATATATTTTGGTAATTATTTTTCCTTCCATTTTTAATGTTATGTGGTAAGGATGTTTTCTATGGCATTTATCATCATTTTGTGAGGGTGTTTTTGTTTTACAGTTTCTATGTCATGTGACCGGGATTCTTTCCTTAGAGTTTAACATCGTGAGGTAAGCATGAGGGAACTAACATGAAAAATATTACATGGAATATTTCATTCATAAGAAACTCATATGTAGAAATGTATCATATGTAGGGAGAAATTGAATCAATCATCCTATATGTATCTTTGGGTGATTTGTTTCCTGTTGATTGGTATAGGTGGACCCTATATCGAAGATCTGTATATCACTACAAATTATCTGATGACAAGAATCATTCCACATATAGTTCATGAATAGGAAACTACTGACTAAGGTTTAGACCACACATAGATGTGGGAATTGTTTCCATTGATTATTGTAGTTGGGCCCAATATTGGATACTCGAGTGTCACTATGTATCTTGTGCTGACAAAAATCAATCCAAACATAGTTCTTGCAAAACCACAAAATTTATCATCATTCAAAAAAGATGTTATCATCCATATGTGAAAAGGGGTATGCTGGCTGGACCTAAGGATAAAAAATCAGGATGTCACCATGTATCCTATAATTATAGGAATCAAACTATATGTAGTTCTTTATGTTTGATCTTCTAGATCAAGTCATGTGTATGCGAAGGGAGGGGAATTTTATGTTTGTTTTTTCTAGACCCAATATTGACAATTTTGGGGTCATTACATATCTTGTAATTTTATGAATCAATTCACAAGTAGTTCATGAATGGAGGTGTGGTAGGAGACCATCACTATAAATTGTGGTCCTCTCAGGTGAGGTCCATAGGGATGTGGAGTTGTAGGCAATGAAAAGAAAATCAATAAGGTGGTTTAACATCATGCGGTAAGGACTCAAGGTATTTTGTTTAAGGTGTTGTATATAAGAATGTGATGAACCCATTATGAGTAGTTATACATTGTTTTTTTGGGGGAACCCTTTCTATAATTACTATAATCATATGAGATATGTTCGATGTGATAAACAAGGAATGGAAAGGATTCATCTCACCTTGTAGGGGAAATTAATTATAGTACAAGGGGATTTTTTTATCATGTGGATGTTTGACTTTGACATTGGATTGAGGCATCTCAACATATCCCATTAAAAATGAGAATTAATCGGTATTTAGTTCATGAAACCTGTGTAGTTTAAATTTTAAAGGTAAGGATATTATACATAAAGTTTAATGTCATGCAGTGAGGCAGTTGATCAACCAATGTGAAGGAAAAGGAAGGTTGTGTCCAGGACCAAGGCTAGAGGTCCATCCATCACGACATATCATATGATGGTGGGAATATATGTTGTCATGGTTTATGGACGAAGAGATTACCTATGTCGATTTATCTCTAACACAAGGATGGGGGAATCCTATCTTTCCTTCACATAGATCTGTATTTTTTTGGTGATTTGTTAGTGAGATGGTGCTTTCTATGTAGTTTAAAGTCTCATAGTGAGGATGTTTTCTTTATAGTTTTGCATTAGGTGTTATGTACATTCGATTCTATGCAGTTTAACATCTTACTTCTAGGGTGAAATACATTTTATAGTTTAACATCCTTCTTCAAATAGGAGTTCTATATATTTTAATGTAATATGGTCAGGATGATCTATCATATAGTTTACTAACAAGAAGTCTAGTCAACTTCACATTGTTTAATGACATGTTTTTATGACGTGGGATGCTATATAGTTTAATGTCTTGCTTCTGGGACTTGAGGTGTAGTGAAATTTATTGTCTTTCTTACAGAACAATCATGTTCATTTTAACAACATGAAATCATGGTAAGAGGTTCATTATGTTATATATTAAAAGTATATCTTGAGAAATATCACATTGGTGGGGAGTGTCACATGCTCCCCTTCCATCATTTCCAATGAGTAGGATCCATTATGATATGCCCTATATATGATGTGTGGCTTGTAACAACACAAACATTCATTAATGGAAATACCTCTTGATATAATTAAATGTATCTTTATGTAAAATGTTTATATAAAATGTTAACTTATTTTGTTTTATGTTTTTGATTTTTAAAATACAGTTATGATTTGTGACTATTGCTAATATATTCATTGAATAGTGATCACATGATTAGTATAAATATAGGGCTTTAACAAATCCAATTTACTCAGACAAAGGAAACAATGGCCTCATCTAGTAGACATTCCCCATATGAAGTCCATTTGTCAGATCTCAGAAAGGAGTTTGGATCATTGGGATTCACTCTTGACTATGACCATGCTGAGATTGAATATGTTAAGCTCAATCAGGATCTCCTATGAGAGAAATGGAAGTTGATAGAGATTACCACCCGAGCAATGTTAACTGATCCACTCTAGGAGTCGGTCACCATCGTAGACCTTACTCTTCAGTTTTATACAGTTGTTATAAGGGGTTATGTAATAGGACCCTAGTATAGTGGTTATATACATTATTTTTGTATATAATAATGAATATACTTTCATTTTATTATTGTTACCTTGTAAATAGTTTTTTAAGCACAAATAGTATTTTTACTTAATGCTCAACTATGAAATATATTTGGATGAATTAATGGATTTTTGAATTAAATAATATTTTAACAAAATATTATTATTTTAATTAAATTGATTTTTATTAAATAAAAATGATCGTATAATTTTATTAATGCAATTGTAATTTTTATTATGGTTTGAAATCCATTTTTTTTCAAAACCCATTAATTTTTTTATAAATGTCAGTTTTTATTTTAAAAGTGAAAATTAGCATATTTAGAAAATAATTTAGATAAAATGAATATTATTTATAGAATCAAGTCATGAAAATTATCCAACAGTGAATTTTTTTATAATTTTCTAATACAATCAAATTTTTGGGGACAAATTAAATATCGTTTAAATATATAATGTGTTTTATGACATCATAATGACCCAATAGTGATGTAATAAAATACTATAAACTTTATGTTTGGAATATATATGTTTTACCATTAAAATAATGTGATTTTGGGTTTGTTTGATTTATTTTACAACGCTTTAGTGGACCCTTCAAGACTTATTAAACATTTTGTCATTTTAAATTGTTTTCTTTTGGAGTGTGACTCACCTACACAAAATCAACCCCATTATTTTAATAAGTTCAGAATTTTGACTTATAAAATATTTTTCTCCACTTCCATTTTCAAAAAACCATGAGAAAAACCATGGGCTCCTTTGTGGATTGGATTAGATTAATGTGAGGTGTCCCAAACCTAAATAATAAAGAATTAACTCACCTTTCCAATATAAACCATCCCAATATCCCACTTCTTTCTCACTCAAATCCTTTGGAGTTCATCCAACCTCTACCCTCATCTCTCTATAATCCTCCCAAGGTGCCCCAAGCTCCTAAGAATACTCTCTCAAGCCTTTGGTAGCACAATTCCATATAAGGGTTTTTCATCCTTTCTCATTTTTTTCCAATTTTCACAATGTTGTTATGACCTTTTAATTTCAATTATAAATGTTGGGGTATGGTTTCTCACCTCCCCCAATCTTCCTTCTTTATGTTTGAATTATGAGATACCCCTTTCTCTCTCAATAAATTCCCCCCATGTACACCCGTTACTATGCCAAAATTCTTAAAGGAATTTATCTCTTCTCACTTAAATTCAAGAAATTCTTTTGTATCATTAATATAAATTCCATTAAAATTGTTGGGACTTGTATCTATATGACCCCCTTACTGTACATTTCATATAAATGAAAGGTTTAATAAGGGTTATGCATTATAGCGCTCCAATTCATTGGGTAAAGTATAGTATCATGATACGTTATGTACAATGGTTGTTTAATCATGATAATTCAAGTGCAACAAGGGTTTACTTGTGCTTCATGTGCAATGAGGACTTACTCATGCTTTGGTCTAATTAGCCTGGTCTCATGCTAATTCCATGTTAGGATTTGTTGACACATTTCCATGTTATAATTATCACGCTTTTTTATTCCATTATGTTTATGCTTCTCTTGTGCTCTATTTATATGCCTATTTTTTAACATGTATTGTATTCCTCGTGTTATTCCATTATTATTCCCTTACTAGGATTTTTAGATCACCCTTTTATTATGCATGTCCTCAAGTTATCCCATGGAATGAAAAGTACGATGAAATGTAGTGGTCATGTAATTGATTTTTTCAATAAATAGGATGAATGTTTTATTTTCAAAGTTGTTATGTAATGATCTTAAGCCCCAAAGGCACTTGACCACTTGATATTCTATGTTTTATCAAATGAAGTTTATGTAATAAATCTTTAGTATGTGTGTAATAAAAAGCAGGGTTTTCATAGTTGGTATCAAAGGATAGGTTTAGTTATATTTGGGATTAGGATTAGAAAACCCTAGAAAAGTCATAGATACAAGACTATGTATGAAAAAAATACCCGTATGTTTTGGTGAGTTTTGAGTTAGTGGGTTATCATGAAAATACATCCCTATCTGGATACGATCTGGTGGAGGCGGCTCTGGAACAGATGTATCCTAGGGGTAAAACCCAAAAACACTATATTCAGCTAGAATCGATTGAGAACTGGTGCATGAAAATGAGCCTTTTTACACACATGGTTATGACACTCCCAGGGGATATGCTTTGGTAAATTCACACACTTATTATGAAGCATTATTAAGGGACAAAAAAATTCCCTAAGAATATAAGTTATAAAGTAGAACATGGATAACATAGACTAAAGCCAATAAATTCATATGTTATGGAAATAAAATTTATTCATAAGTTGTTAGTTTTTTCCATTGATTACCCTTTATGTGTTACCCCTAACATTCCTTTTATTCCAACCAATGGCCAGTAATAGGAGGAATCAGGCTAGAAACCAATGTAAAGATCAATGTGATGACTATACTAATGTGATGACCAATACAATGGGAGCGGGAATCGTGAACTTTGTCACGCTTCTCTATCAGCTAACTCAAGATTTGAATAGGAACATGGGTCAAGATGAGTTTTCACACCCCCCCCCCCCCAGGAAAAAACAAGTCATTATTGAGATCTTCATGAGACAAGGCCACCTTCTTTTAATGGATCATCCAATCCCTCAATCGTCGAACAATAGATCAACTCCATTGAAAAGATCTTATGCATTCTTAAATGTTCTGAACAAGAGAATCTTATCATGGATTCTTATCATATGGAGGTTGAAGCTAATCAATGGTGGACGTTGATCAAAAATACGAAACTTGAGGAGGAGATCCAGGTGTTGGAATGGAAGGATTTCTAGAAGATTTTTTTCGATAAATATTTTCCGTGCACCCTCTGATTTAAGATCGAAATTTACTTACTTTACCTTGAGAAAAAAAGAAGACGAATCTATTGGAGAGTATGAGGAAAACCCCATAAGGCTTGCCTGATACTCCTTCGACTTTGTCGTTACCCTCGAACGCAAGGTTCACCGCTTCTTTGGTGGTCTGAAACCTAGCCTGCAGAAAGCGCTGGCGATCCGTGACTTCGACAACTATGAGGAAATTGTCCGATGTGCCTTCAAGGTCAAAATGTAGATCGGATAATCTTAGGGGTATTATGGGGATAAAAAGAGTAATGTGGACTTAAATTCTGGTGGTCTAATGGATAAATCCAATGATGCTATGAAGATCCAGCACCCCACTTTCCAAAGGTGCAAAAATAAGCACGCCAAAAATTGCCTGAAGGGTATGAGGAAATGCTTTAGGTGTGGAAGAGAAGGACACCTAGCTATTAACTACCGACAAGAAAAACTTGTGGCTAAAATAGGATAGTAATGCTTCGTTCAAACCTCAATTCTTTGTTCATTTCTACAACTATAAATAACCAGGGCATCTTACAAATCAGTGCCATAAGCCAAGGTTTTCCGGAGGCAACCAACAACCTCCAAGACAGTAAGGGCAATCCTTTTCCATCATTACTGCCAAAGTGAACCTCAAAAATGATGTGAGGATAGGTATTATAGTTTTTCATTCAAGAATAGGGAACAAACTTTTTGATTTAGGTTCTACACATTCTTTTATATCTCGAAAGTTTAGTCGAACAATCCCAACACCACCAAAAATCATGGAAGTGAAGATGTCGGTGAGTATGACAAATGGGGAATTCATTGCGTCCCATGAATATAAATCCTCCCCTGTCATAATCTATGGATTATAATTCCCATCTAACCTTGTTATACTCCCTATGGTATAATTTTATGTGATTCCTGGCATGGATTGGATTTCCTTATATAGAGCCAACATAAATTTTCAGGAGAGGGAAATCACCCTTCATGTGGATAATCTACCCCCTATTCTATACAGGTACAAGGAAGAAGATGAATCTTCTTTAGCTCCATCATCTCAAGAATGGATATTACTTCTCTATGAGCACACATATCCAGATCAGATGATTGAGTCCAAGGAAACAACCATTATTGAAAACATTTCTATTCTGAGGGAATTCGTTGAAGTGTTTCCCAAGGAATTGTTTGTTCTACCTCCTATAAGAGATGTTGAATTCTCAATTGATCGTATACCTGGGTAATTTCCAATTTCCAAGACTCTGTATATAATGGTTGTTGAGGAGCATGAAGAGTGGAAGAAATAATGTATGGGAATCTGGATAAATGGTTTATACGCCCAAGTGTTTCACTATGGGGTGCACCAGTCCTCTTCATCAAGAAAAAGGATGGGTCAGTGCGTCTTTCTATCGATAATCATGAGCTTAAAAAAATTAAAATAAAGAACAAGTATCCTCTCCCATGAATTGATGACTTCTTCAATCAGCTACAGGGAGCACAATACATCTCCAAGGTGGATTTGCGGTTGGGATATTATCAAGTAAGGGGGAAGAAGGAAGATATCCCCAAAACTAATTTTCTTACAATATACTGCCACTATGAATTCATAGTAATGCCTTTAGGACTCACTAATTCTCCAAAAATCATCATGGAATTGATGAATAGAGTCTTTAGAGATTACCTCAACAAATTTGTTGTAATATTTATATATGATATTCTAATATAATCCAAACCCATAGAGGATCATGAGGAGCATCTAAGAACTAACTAGAGACCTTTCAGTAGGATAAGATCTATGAAAATTAAAGCAAGTGTGAGTTCTGGTTGAAGGAAGTCTCATTCATAGGCCATATCATCAAAATAAATGGAATACTTGTGGATACATCAAAACAGATGCAATTGAGGGATGCCTAAGGCCAACATTAGTAACATATATCCGTATCTTCTAGGGGTTATCTAGATATTATAGACTATTTGTGAGAAATTTATAATGATTTTCCAACCCTCTTACCAAGAAAACTCATAATGGAGTAAAGTTTTCATGGAGTGATGAATACAAATAATGCTTCAAGGAGTTGAAAATAAGGCTTATCACTGCACCCGTTCTCACTTTACCCACATGTGGAGAACTTTTTGTGGAATTCAGTGATGCTTAAATGAAGGGCATGGGATGTGTTTTGATGCAAAATGACAAAGTAATTGCCTATTCATTGAGGCAATTGAATGTTAATGAATAGAACTGTTCAACACATGTCCTCAAGTTGGATGTAGTGATCATCACTCTGAAAATTTGGCGGCATTATCTCTTTGAGGAGAAGTGTGAAATATATACGGACCACAAAAACCTCAAGTATATATTCACATAGAAGGTGTTGAACATGCGCCAACAAAGATGGTTAAAGCTAATCAAAGACTATGACTGCTCATTCCATTGCCACCCTGGGAAAGTGAACAAGGTGTTGGATGCCCTAAGTAGGAAGGACCTAGGGATTATATCATTAATGAGAATTGAAAAGGATCCAATATTATTAGATTTGATGAATATGGACCTGGGAATAAAAAATAATGGAACATCATCAAACCTTTAAAAAAATATTGATCAACCATCACTTTTGGAAAGGTTATAGGATGCTCAAAAGGATGATGTGGGAATTCAAGAAAAGGTGGAAGCTATCGGAAAAGGGAAATCCTCGGAGTTTAATGTTAATGAAGAATGAATTGTGAGATTTTGGAAAAGACTATGTGTCGATAAAGACTGAAGCTGAAGAAGGAACTATTGGATGATGCACATATTTCAAATTTCCCTATTCACCCAAGAAACACAAAGAAGTATTGTGATCTGCAAGAGCATTATTCGGGGGATAATATGAAGAAAGATATCACTGAATATACATAAAAGTGCATACTGTGTCAGCAAGTGAATGCAGAGAGGAAGAACTCTAAGGGGATTATGTAACCATTTCTCATACTAGAATGGAAATGGGAGAACATCACTACAGACTTTTTCACCGGACTTCAAAATACATCCAATGGTAACAATGTAATCTGGGTTGTTTTGGATTGTCTAACAAAGGCTACACACTTCATTACTATTCAGGAGGATTTTACTTTGGATCAACTAGAACAGATATATATCAGGGAAGTTATAAGGTTGCATGGAGTACCACTATCTACTGTTTTCGATCAAGATCCAAGATTCACAACTATGTTTTGTAAGAGTCTTCAAAAAGCTCTGAATACTGAATTGAACTTCAGTATGTCCTATCATACTCAAACTAATGGCCAATCTGAGTGGACTGTCCACACACATGAGGACATGTTGAGAGCATACTTAATGAACTTTAAATGAGGATGAGATCAACATCATCCTCTGGTTGGGTTCACTTATAAAAACAGTTTCTAATCGAGCATCCAAATGGCACCATATGAATCCCTTTATGGGAACATGTGTAGAACAACGACATGTTGGGATGATGTTATTGAGTGTAAGCTTCTTGGACAAGAAATGGTCAATGAAATGGTGGAGATGGTGAAAACCATTCATCCACATATCAAGGCAGTCCAGAGTCAAAAAAAGAGTTATACCGATAATCGTCGATAATACCTTGAGTTTAAAGTTAGAGACATGTTATTTCCACACATATCTTCATGGAAGAAGTTCATGATGTTTGGAATGAAAGGGAAGTTAAGTCCAAGGTATATCATCCCCTTTGAGATTCTTGATAGTGTTGGAGCTGTGGCCTATCGACTAGAACTTCCACCTACCATGGCCAAAGTACATAATGTCCTTCATGTATCCCTCTTATTGAAGTACAAACCATACCCTTCACATGTACTCTCTTTGGTGGTGGTTTAGTTAAAGGATGCTCTTTCTTATGAGGAGAAATAAATGAAGATCTTAGATCGTAGAGAAAAAGTTTTACAGAATAAGACAATTCCCCACATCAAGGTGTTGTGGTGAAACCACATGTTTGAAGGAGAAATGCGGGAATCGGAGGAAATGATAAAGCAGAGTTGCCCACATCTATTTTTGTGTGGGAAAAGAAAATTTCAATGGAATTTGTTTTATGGGGATAATATTCTAACGACCCAAACATCCATTAATGGAAATCCCTCTTGATATAATTAAATGTATCTTTATGTAAAATGTTTATATAAAATTTCAACTTCTTTGTTTTAATGTTTTTGGATTTTAATAAACATTTAAGAATTGTGACCATTACTAATATTTCCATTTAATAGTGATCTCATAATTAGTATAAATATAGGGATTCAACAAATCTAATTTACTCAGAAAAAGGAAGTGATGGCCTCATTCAGTAGACATGACCCATACAAAGCCCATTTGTCAGAGCTTGGAAAGGAGGTTGCATTATTGCGTATTGCTCTTGACCAAGACCAAGAAAATCTTGAATATGTTAATCTTGAGTGGGATAGCCCATGAGAGAAATGGATGTTGATAGAGATTACCACCTGAGCAATGTTATCGGAGCCACACCAGGAGTCTGTCACTATCGCACACCTTACTCTTGGGTCTTATGTGGATGATATAAGTGGTTATGTAACAAGACCCTAGTACTATGGTTATGTACATTATTTTTTATATAATAATTAATATACTTTCATTTTATTATTATTACATTGTAAATATTTTTTTTAAGAACAAAAATTATTATTTTTTAATTTTCAACTAAGAAATATATTTTCATGAATTAATAGATTTTTGAATTAAATATTATTTTAATAAAATATAATTTTTATAATTAAATTAATTTTTATTAAATATAAATTATCGTATAATTTTATGAATGCAATTGTAATTTTTATTAGGGTTTGAAATCCATTTTTGTCAAAAAACATGAATTTTTGATAAATGTAACTTTCTAATTTAAAAGTGAAAATTAAAATATTTAGATAATTATTTAGATAAAATGAATATTATTTTTGTAATCAGGATATAGAAATTATCCAATGGTGATTTTTTTAAAATTTTCTTAGACAGTCAAATTTTTGGGTAAAGATTAAAAACTGATTAAATATATAATGTGTTTTATGACATCATAATTACCCAAGAGTGATGTAATAAAATACTATAAACTTTATTTTCCGCCAATATATGGTTTACCATTAAAATAATGTTATTTTTGGGTTTTTTTGGTTTATTTTACAAATCTTTAGTGGACCTTTCAAGACTAATTAAACATTTTTTCTTTTTAAATTGTTTTCCTTGGGAGTGTCACTCACCTCCACCTAACCAAACCCATTATTTTAAGAATATAGGACTTTGTATTTATAAAATATTGTTTTCCAATTCCCTTTTCCAAAAATCATGGGCAAAAAGAATGGGTTGGTTTGTGGTTTGGATTAGTTTAATATGAGGTGTCCCAAACCTAAATAATAAAGAATTCTATCACCTTTCCTATATTAACCCACACAAGATCCCACTTCATCCTCACTCAAAGCCTTTGGAATTCATCCAACCTCTTAAATCCTCTCTCTATATTCCTCTAAAGGTGCCCCAAGCTCCCAAGAATCCTATCTCAAGCCTCTCTCAAGCCTTTGGATGCACACTTACAAGTAAGGGTTTTTATCCTTTCTCAAATTTTTCCAATTTTTTAATGTTGGTATGACCTTTTAATTTCAATTATAAATGTTAAGGTATGGTTTCTCACCTCCACCATACTTCCCTCTTTATTATTGAATTATGATAGACTGCTTTATCTCTCAATAAATGCCTCCGTTGTACACACGTTACTATGTCAAAATTATGAAAAAAAATTATCTCTCCTCACTTACATTCAATAAATTTTTTTATCGTGAATCTTAATTCGATTAAAATTGTTGGGAAATGTATCTATTTGACCCCCTTACTATCCATTTTCATGTACATATGATGAGACACCTCTTTCTCTCTCATCAACCTTTTTTATGAACTCCCAGCCGCAGGTCGGAGGTCCTATAGACCCTCGCCATGCAAAGAGGGAATTTTCCCATGGATTATCTCAGAGCACCAATCTCCCCAAGAAGAGTGCAGATCTGGGATTTTGATTTTCTTTCTAGCAAGATCTCAGATCATATCCTCAATTTGAAGAATATGTTCTTTTCTTTTGGTGGCTGTATTTCCCTTATCAATAGTGTCCTGGTGGCCACACCGGTCCATGCCCTCTCTGTTTTTCAATCTCCAAAGGGTGTCCTCTCCAACATTGATAAACTTATGGATAATTTTATATGGGATCACCATGTAGAATGGAAGTAGCACTGGACTTCATGGAGGAGGTTTTCTAGGCTGACAAGGGAAGGTGGCATCAATGTGTATAGTCCTGAGGATACCATTTCGTGCATGCACGCAAAGCTCGCCAAGGAAGTCTTGGAACAACGATCACTATTGGGGAAAATCATGCATGTATTGTGTGTTAAACCGGCGATGGAATACCGTGGAACTACCTTATGTTTTGTTATTTCTCAGGTCATATCTGATCTTCTTTATCATTCCATATGGATCATCGGGAGTGGAGATATTTCATTCTCGCATCAAAACTGGGTGGGGTACATGATTGGTTTTTTGGGTTATCCTGCACCTTCTCTCACCTTTAGGGAATCCAGTGCATACCCGGTCCTTATTAAGGTCATGATGAATGAAAAGAAACAGTCCTTCTTCAACCACATTACGTTGTCTCCAGAGATGGATCGCTGTGTGTTCACGCCTTCCCTGGCAGGGGTCTTCACCACGCGTGATTACCGATGCACCAAAGAAGCGCTGTAGATTATTGATACCAGGAACGACATCCTGTGGTCCAATGTCACCACATCTAAATTTAATATCCTAGTGTAGAAAATAAAAATCAAAGACATCCCAATAACATGAATGTTAAATGATTAGGTCTCCCTAATTTTTTCCAAATGTTCCTGTTGCAGAACCAGCTAGGAAGAATGTTCAGATCACCTCTTTTTATAGGGTGATTGGGCATGCGCTGTATGGAGCTTCTTCGGGGAGTTCACTGGTTTCATGGATCTCAACATGGTAGACCTCCCATTTCATGACAGATGGTTCCGTGGATTGGATGACAAGGCCCTGGAGAAAGTTTCTCATACCTTGATCCTACAGGATGGTTATTGGTGTATCTAGCAGGCCAGGAAAAATCAGAGGCACAAAGGGGTCCAATACTCTGATAATTATATCATCTTCTGCACACAAAATATCCTCCTTGACCTGGTTTTTCTCTCAAATAAGTGGAACGAGGGCCCTTCTCTTCGCTGGATGCCTCCGAGGCAGCAAGAAACCCAGGCGGTGGACACTGGTGATAAAGGCCATTGGGTCCGATAGAACCCTCCATCCAGAGGTCTCAAGTTGAACACTGATGGGTCTTGTAGCTTAGGAGTCTTGTGAGGGGTGGGGCTGTCTAGGATGCGCAAGGCTCAGTCTGGTTGGCCTTCTCTTCTCATCTTGGCCAATGTTCCTCTCTTCAGGCTGAAGCAAAGGCCTTACTGCTAGGTCTTTCTCTCTGCCAACAGGAAGGTATTTCCATTTCAGAAGTTGAAACAGACTCAAAAATTCTACATGATTCCTTAAATATTCTCTGCTCTACTCCTTGGTATATTACCTATATTATCAAAAAATGTAGAGTTATGATCTCCAACACTACTAAGGTGATGCACTCCTGGAGGGAAGGGAACCAAGTGGCGGACTATCTTGCTTCTTTGGAGCTCATTGGCCTGTATCCGGTTTGATTACATAATTTTCATACTCTCAAACCCGAATGGGTGAATGTTATCAGGGGGGATGCCCTAAGACTTCACTATTTTAGACCTCCTTAGTCCCATTCTTGTTGAGGGGATGTGGGTTGAGGTTGTGGTTTGTTTTCATTTTTCATTAATAAAAATTGTAATGATGATGATGAAGAAGGGTGTTCCCTTATAGTGCTCCAATGCATCGGGTAAAGTATTGTATCATGATACGTCATGTGCAATGGGTGTTTAATCATGATGATTCATGTGCAATGAGGGCTTACTCATGCATCATGTGCAATGAGGATTTACTCATGCTCCATGTGCGATGAGCCTTAGCTCATGCAAATTCCAGGTTAAGTGTTGTTGCTACATTTCCATGTTATGATTATCATGATCTATCATGCCTTTATGTTTATGCTTCTCTTTTTCTCTATTGATATGTTTATTGTCTAACATTTATTTTATTCCTCATGTTATTCAATTATTATTCCCTTACTGGGATTTATATCTCACCATTTTCTTATACATTTCCTCAGGTTATCCCATGAAATGTGACGTACGAATGAATGCAGTGGTCATGTAAAGGATGTTTTCAATAAACATGTTGCATGTTTTATGTTATAAGTTGTTATGTAATGATCCTAATCCCAAAAAACACTAGACCTCTCAATATTCTATATTCTATCAAGTGAATTTTATGTAATAAATCATGTTTAAGTGTGTAATAAAAAGAAGGGTTGTCATATGGTCCTTACCATTTGGGTTCCATCATTGGAGGTTTCATCCCTTTTATCATTGGAGTTCTAAGGTCCAATACATGTTATCCATGATGTAATTAATAGAGACAAACCGTTTTATTAAAGGATTATGTGATCTGATTCTAATGAAAATTCCTTGTTGTGAAATGTATGAAGTTTTTTCTCATCAAGCTATTCCAATTCATCCAATCCATTTTGTAATTTTCCATCATCTAATAAAATTTTGAAAATGGATATTCAGTGCATAGGAAGCTTCAATTCTATCGATAATGCTGCCTTGGTCTCATACACTACTGAATATGGAGTTTCTAGAATAGAAGTACACATGGTGGTATTATAGGACCATAAATCATGGATGAGCGAGTACGTCTAATTTTTATTATCCTGATTCACCATATTCTAGATATTATTTGAAAGAATCATATTTATTTCCTCAATCTACAAAATTTCTAATGCATGATAGTGATATTAGTTATTGAACTTGATGTTATACTCCTGGTGTAACACCCCAATCTTCCACAGTATGTTTCCCTTTGAATAATGCAATATCTTGCATTGTACGCAACTTCGAGATTATAACACACCACGACCAATAAAACTAGCCATTATGAATAGTAATACACAATTTATGAGATTTTGTAAATTTTATTTTTCAAAATAGAATTCATTTTTGAATTCGTAATATCGAAATTCGCTTAGAGTGAATTTTTTGTATTTTTTTGAAAACATTCAATTTTTGATAAATAGTTAAAAACTCTATGTTATTGGTTAAAACCTAATTTTTTAAATAATTATTGAATTTATTTTAGGTAAAAATAGATACATAATACCTATATGTTCAATGTAATTCATTGGATTCATTTTTTAATAAGTTTAGATATATAAAAATTTAATTGAATTTTTCTCGTCTTTTACCCACCTCTTATGAGTGTTTGAAAATTTGAATAAAAATTAATTTTACCTCTTCTGTGAGTTAAATTTAAAAAATATAAGAGACATAGTTAATATCATTAAGTAAAATTTGGTTCAATAAGATGAAAATAATTTTTGGTGAATTGTAACTTTGGACTTTTATTTACCACGGTTAAAAGTAAATAGGGTAATTAATGTTAAAAATGTTATCATAATAACCATAAAACATGTCCTAATTCTATTGGATAAGTGTAATTGGACAAAAAAAAACCAAGTTAATATAATATGATCTTCTTTGGTCCACTTGGAGTAGATTAGGACCTTTATTATTATTTTATTTAAAGAAGAGTTAAAAGAGTTAAATTCAATGTTTAATAACTAATTTTTTTTTAATATAGTGTTATACATAAGATAAATTCGACTATAAAAATTCATTATAAAGAAAAAAAATATTTCCTAAACAATTTTATTTTGTTTATAAATTTTATACATTAAATAATTTAATTTATTTATGACACAGTGATGAATCAATAATTACCTTATCAATGAAAGATCAAAATAACTGATATTATAAATATCCAAATAAATGTAATTTGAAACATTTTATGAATCACACTAATTTAATAGGTTAATATGACCAATTAGGGTTGATTAAATAATTTTTAATTTATGTAATAATTTTGTTATGATTTTCACCAAAACCCAATACAAAATAGTGTCAAAATTGACAAAATTTAATTTTTAAAACAAATACAATATTATTAATTGATATAAGTTTTTTAAATATCTAAGGATTCACTAAATGACATAGATAAGGTTATATATATTAATTATGAACCACTTGAGGTTCTCTTGTCTTGTTATAGTGAGTTTATTAACCATATAATATTAAACTAAAAAGAGACATGGTAAATGACAAACTATTTATCTAAGAGTTAAATCTAAAAGAGAAGGTTAATATGGTAACCTAAAATTGTCTAAAACATATTGGTTGATATTGTTTTGACCCATATCAATGTTAGACTCTAAATAAATCATTTTGGTGCCATTATAAAGCGAAAATGATATTATTATAAAATAATATTTTTATATTTTCTTAAAGTGACCCTCACCTCTCTTATAAAAGAGTAATTCCCCTTCTCTTAATTTGACACCTCAAATTCCATTTGAATCATAAAAACACTACCAAAATATCCTCCCAACATTCCTACCTTCACCATAGATACCTTACTTTTGTCAGAATGCCATCCTAATTGTCCCAGTTGATCAAATCAAAAAGAAGAACCCAAAGAAGAGGTAAATATTTCATCATTTCTTTCAAGTTCTTTTCTTCTTCCACTACCTCTTTATTTTTTGTTTACATAAAAAAATAATAACTCAAGTATATTCTATATATTTTGATGTTATTATAAATATGTTACAACCATATTATTTATTCTATCCATCATATAAATGACAAAGTCACCATATGTGCGTACGTACGGCTTACCATCTCCACATCGTGGTGTAGTTTGTTATTCAAACGCATTATTATTTGAATGGGTATAATAATGAGTATAACTGAATTAAATAATAAATATAACATGTTAGTGATTCTGTATATATGATATACAATCCAACTACATATGATTTCACCATCAATATAATGATATTGTCGCCCGTGCGTACGTACAGATTACCGTCTCCCCAAATGTGTTGAGATTCCTTCCCCATCACAATCATTCAAGAATAATTTTCATTTTATTATTATAAATATTGTTTATGAACATAATATAATTCTTTATAATATTCAAATACATCCTATCCATAACAAATATGGCTTACATAACCCAGTTTATAAAGGAAGATGAATCAATTAACACCCGAAAAGATGATCCAACTGAAATATTATTAACTAAGCTATATTAGTGGGTAATATATGATATCATATTTATGTATAAAGCTCATTTATAATTTAATAACTATTATTTAATTATTATTCTGGATTTTAACGTATCATCTACCAAGTAAAAGTACAAGGTAAATGTTAATTTCACAATATCTTTATTATCCGAGGTTATTTTTATGTAAGTATATACTGGGACCTCTTTATCATCCACATCCATGTTTCGTAAAAATATATTCCAAATCAATTTTTACTTTTTCATAGACTATAGCTTAAATTAATTTATACCCATTTTAATTTTATATAAAATATTTATAAAGGAATCCTTCTGTCATTTTCCAAACAAGGTCCTTTACGACCTTTTTGTCAAAATTAAAGAAAGAATATTTTTTTAACTTATACTGTGGGTGAGGCTATTTTATTCCATTATAACACCTTCTAAGAGTCCGTCACATGATTATAAGAATATTTTCAAAATAAATATTTTATATAATGATTAAATGACTTCTAAATGATTTCAAAATAGAAAAAGATATTTCTCTCAAAAAGTTTTCATTTCATCTATGTTAAAATCCTTTGATAGATTTTAGTCTTGTTTGAAGTTGATTTATTATGATAAAATTATTCTATATTTTATTGAAGGTTTTTCAATATTTTTTATCATGGATGTGTTATTTTTACACCATTTATGGTTTATGGATAATGTATTGACATTTCGTATGCTATTATTAAAACAAATGTTTGTGTTATGTTTAAACCTTTTCATATGAGGAATGCATTGGACTAAGTATGTGATGGGTGGATCCCACTATAGCTCCTTGATGCATCGTTTGGTCTCATGAGAAAAACTAGTGTCTGGGCACAAGGCCTTGACAAAATTTTAATTATAGTCTTGGGACAAGGCCTTGATTATGTGGTTATGAAGTCTGGCATTATGCATTCCATCATTATGGAAGTGTTTATTGATATTGAATTTAATTATTTGTCTAGTCGAATATCCATGTGAATAAGTAAATGGAATTATTTTATTGTGCCTTTTCTATATTATACTGATGTTTATGTGTAAAATGTTTTTGTTTTAGTCTTATACTTTTCCTTAAATGTTTATACTTATTTATGAAATTTTCCACTATATTGTAATCCTTATTTAGCATCTAAGCTGACCCCTTTCTATGTTTTATTTTTCACAAGATGTGAAGAAGTATTTTATGGTTGACTTGTAGGGATAATATAAGGATCTAAGTGTGTTCAAAAGAGGAAAAAATCTGGTTGTTGTTTTTATTTCATGATGTAATGTAAAACTTATGAATGATTCTAGTACTTCCATGGCCACTAAACTGATCGGTCATTCAGGATTTGATCCCTTTTGATCATTCCAATGTTATGTAATAATGAACCGACTCGGGGTAACTAGGGTCAGGGAATTATAGTTGTTATCAGATTAATTTTAGTAGAAACCTTGGAAACTAGATTTTGAAATACTCTAATTAGAGAACATTACTCGAAGAGAAACATTGAGGATTACTATAATTGAACTTCCTGGAATTTCAGTACTACAGAGATTTTGTGATTTTTCTAAGAAATACATCCCTATCTGGATACAATCAGGTAGAGGTGGCTCTGGCACATATGTACCTAGGGGTAAAACCCAAAAACACCACTTTGAGCTGGACTCGAACGAGAAAAAGTGCACAATAATGGGCCTTGTTGCACTCTTGGTTACGGCACTCCCAGGGGATATTCTTTGGATAATTCCAATTTTCATTACAAACAATTATGAAGGGTTTATGAGTATATACCTTCTTAAGGAAATAATTTTTATGATTATGGATTATATCCATAAACTGACCAATTTATTTTAAGTGTTTTACAAGTTTGGAATTTTGTATTGTGATTAATAAATTGATCTAGTGTGTGAAATTTTTTAGAAATGGCACCTAGTGGAAGGAATGGAAGTTATATCAACACACATAATCCATGTAGGGATTTCCCTCCTACTAAAGATAATTATAGTAGAGCTGGTGAAGCAACTAGTGCTGATCATCTTATCACTATACAAGGACAACTCACTCAGGTTATGAATAATATCCTTACCCTAATATAGCACGTTGATCAAAAACACAGAGGATCAATGTTAGACCAATTCATGGGGCCACAACCACCAGCATTAAATGGGATTACAAATAAATTTCTTGACGAGCAATGGATAAATTCCTTAGAGAAAATATTTCATGCTTTGGGGAGTACCGAAAGGGAAAAAGTTTTCATGGCTGTTTATCGCCAAATGGGAAATGTAGATCAATGTTGGTCATTAATCCAAAACACAAAAAAAGATAAATAATTATCAAACATTTAATTTATGTAGTTTGATGATATTTTCTTAGAAAAATACTTTCCTCGTGACCATCGAGCATATTTGGAAAGACAATTTCAGAGTTTGAGGGAAAAGGAGGATGAGAATGTCGCAAAGTTTGAGGGCAACATTACAAGGTTAGCATAACATACAACATATTATATAAGTAACCCAAGGAGGAAGATTGATCGATTATTTAATGGGATAAAACCATTTATCCTTCGAGCATTAATCTCATAATCCTTCTCATCATACGAAGATATTGTCTCATGCACAATCAAAATAGAAAAGTAACTCTCTATGTCCTATGACTTTAAAGAAAAAAAGAGAAAAAGGGATTTGATGAACATTATGGAAATGGAAATAAGGGGAATAAAGAAAATTTTGAATATCCATCCTATAGAAAATAAGGTAAGAAACAGCCCAGTACTTTCCTGAAGGGAATGGGAGTCTGTTACAAGTGTGGTGAAAATGGCCCCCAAGATCGTGATTGCAAGGGAATGAAAGAAGCTGTCAATGTGGAATGCTAAAATTGTAGAGAAAAGGGGAATTATGAAAATGAATTTCATAGGCCCCAAGGGAACTTACCACAGAAAGGGCCAAGGGAGCAAGGCTAAGCTTATATGATCACTACTGCTGAGGTTGAAGCTCTGAAAGATGTGGTGGCAGGTAATTTAATGGTTTCCTCTTGTTTAGCCAAAGCTTTATTGATTCTAAATCATTGCATTGATTCTTATCATCCCAGTTTTCTATGAAAATTATATATTTTCAATTTGAATTAACAAGGGAGTTCTCAATCAAAACAACTAATGTAAGTATCATCACAACAATGTTGTGTGAATCTTTTCCCATTAATGCATATAAATGTTCTTTATCTACTGATATCATCGTCAGACCCAAGATTGAATTTGATATAATCCTTGGTATTGATTAAATTTCATATTGTGATGTAAAAATCTATTGTAAAGAGAAGGAGTTTAAAACTCTCGATGAAGAGACGGACTACCTTATCTTTAGAGAATTAATGTCACCACCTGTTTCTTATCTAGATCCACCCCCAGTAGCTCAACATAATTTAATTAATGGTGAGGAAGAGAATTAAATAACTATGGGTGAGGAAAGGAATTTTCAAATAGAGTATGTACCTATTGTGAAATAATATGTTGATGTGTTTCTAGAGTATTTACCTGCAAATTCTCTAGAATGAGAAATTGAGTTTTCCATTGATTGAATTCCTGATCCAAGGACTATATCGAAGACCCCTTATTAAATGGACACAATTTAATTAGTGAAACTAAAGAAAAAACTATAGGAATTGAGTAATAAGGGATTTATTCTCCCTATTTTTTCTCTATGGGGAGCCCCTATTATTTTTGTTAAGAAGAAAGATGGATCTATGAGGTTGTTCATTGACTACAGGGAGATAAATGTTGTAATAATAATGAACAAGTATCCCTTACATCTCATTGATGATTTATTTGATCAAATTCATAGAGATCAATATTTTTCAATGATTTACCTTCGATCTAGATATCACAAGTTGTGTGCGAAGAAGGAATACATTCTGAAAACCGCATTTCGAACCAGGTATGAGGATTATGAGTTTACAAAAATGCCTTTTGGAATGACTAATGTAACCTTTGTTTTAATGGATCTAATGAATAGTTTTTTCAAGGAATATCTTTATGACATTGTAGTGGTATTTATTGATGATATCATAGTATACTCTAAAATCTACAAAGATCAGGAAAATCACTTGCGCATTATTCTAAAGGCACTTAGAAGAAATGAATTATATGGGAAGTTTAACAAGTATGAATTCTGGCTTCAGGATATTTCTTTTCTTGGAAATATTGTCTCTAAGGATGTAATATCTATTAATCTTTACAAGACCATGGTAATCCAAGAATGGCCAGCACCGACAAGTATAACTGAGATACACAATTTTATTAGTTTAGTAGCTTATTATCGAGGTTTCATCTAGAATTTTTCCTTTTTGGATAACCCATTAACCATGCTCACATATAAAGGGGATAAATATGTTTGGACAAAAGGTTGTGAAGAATTTTTTAAAGAAGTGAAGAGAAAATTAGTCAATGCTCCTATATTGACTCTACCAACACGGAATGATGGGTTTGTTATTTATAGTGATTCTTCAAAGAATAAACATGGTTGTGTCCTTATGTATATTGATAGAGTTATGTCATATGTATCACAACAACCAAATATTAATTTTAAAAACTATCCTACTCATTAATTTGAGTTATTAGCTGTAATCATTGCTCTGCAAATATAAAAACACTATCTCAATGGTTAAAATTTTGAGATTTATACTGATCACAAGAGTTTGAAATATATTTTCTCACTAAATGAAATCAATATGAAGAAAATTAGATGGCTTGAACTAATAAAGGATTATGATTTCACTATACACTACCACTTAGGAAAGGAATATATGGTGGAAGATTCTTTTAGTAGAGAAGATCATGGAGTTTTGAACAATATGAGAGTTGAAAGGGATCCTATTTTCATGGAGTAAGTAAAGATAGATAAGGGAATAACCATTGAAGGTGAAACATCTATAATTTTTCAAATGGATGCCAAACCATATTTACTAATATGGATAAAGAGTTCTCAAACCAATGATAAAGTGTTTCAAAATAAGATTAATGTTGTGAATGATGGGACATTGAGTGACTTCATATATGAAGATTGAATTTTGAAATTTGGGAAGAGACTTTGTGTTCCCGATATACCTGATCAGAAAAGGGAATTGTTGGATGATGGTAAATAGATCCAATTTCTCTATACACCCTAGGAGAACCATGGTGTATAGATATTTGAAGGAATGTTTTTGGCGTGGAAACATGAAGACGGAGATTGCTAATTCTGTGTCTAGGTGTATGGTTTGTCAACAAGTGAATGCTGGAAGACAACATCCTAGAGATTCATGCGTCCTCTTCCCATATCTAAGTGAAAATTGGATGATATAATGATGGCCTTTATCATGGAGATACCAAATACTCCTAGAAGGAATGATGCAATATGGGTCATTGTTGATCGTCTTACCAAGTCAGCACATTTTCATGCTATAAGAGAAGATTTACCACTTGAATATTATAGAAGACTGTATATTAATGATGTTGTAAGAATTCATGGAGGACCCCTATCAATTGTTTCTAATCATGATACACATTTTACATCCAGATTCTGGAAAATTATTCAAAAGGCCTGAGATAATGAACTTCATTTAAGAACTACCTACCAGCCTCAAGCCGATGGAAAATCATAACGGACTATTCAAACCTTAGAAGGCATTTTGAGATTATGCTCACTTGACTTTCATGGTTTGTGGGATCTATATTTACCTATGGTAGATTTTTCTTGTAACAATATCTTCCATTTAAGTATTCAGATGGCACCATATGAAGTGTTATATGGGAAGATATGTCGCACACCAACTTGTTCAGATGATGTAGGTGAAAGAATACTCGTTGGACAAAAACTTGTTGAGGAAAAAATGGAAAAGGTGAAGGTTATCCAAACCCACATCAAATCAGCCCAATGTAGGAAATAGAGCTATGTCGATAACCGAAGGAAGGATTTGGAATTTCAAGTAGGAGACCGTATTTTTTTGAATGTATCATCATGGAAGGGTGTTATGCATTTCGGTAAGAAGGGTAAATTGGGTCCTAAGAAAATCTGAACTTTTGAAATTCTAGAACGAATTAGAGTTGTAGCTTATCATTTGGAAATGCCTCTAAGTCTCTCCAAAGTTCATTATGTGTTCCACGTATCACTGTGTAGAAAATATATGTCGGATCCAATGCATGTACTCACCTATGAGGAAATTAAATTGGAATCTGAAATGTCTTATTGTGAAGAGCCTGTCAAAATTCTTGATACTAGAGGGAAAGTGGTGAGAAACCGGAAGAATCGTTTGGTAAATGTTATATGGAGAAATCATATGATGGAAGACGCAACTTGAGAACCCAGGGAACTTATGATGAAGAACCACCTAAATCTTTTTATGTAGTAATATTTTATACATTTTGGGGACGAAATTATTTTAAGGAGGGGAGAATGTAACACCCCAAGATTCCACAAGACGTTTCCCTTTAAATAATGAAATAGCTTGCATTGTACGCAACATAGAGATTCTGACACGCCGTGACCAATCAAACTAGTCATTACAAATATTAATAAACACTTTTTAAAATTTTAGAAATTTTATTTATCAAAATGGACTACATTTTTTAATTTCGAATATCAAAATTTTCTTGGGGTAAATTTTTGGTATTTTTTTGAAAAATTTAAATTTTTGATGAATAGTGAAAAAACACTACTTTATTGTCTGAAACTGAATTTTTAAATAATTATTTATATTATTTAAATTTATTTTATGTTAAAATAGATACATAATACCTATATAAGTTCAATTTAATTCATTAGAGTCATTTAATAATAAGTTTAGATATATAAAATTATTATTAATCTTTTTACAGTCTTTTACCCACCTCCTAGGAGCATTTGAAAATATGCATAAAACATAATTTTACCACTTCTGTGAGTTGAATTTTAAAAATCCATGAGACACAGTTAATATTAGTATGTAAAATGTGGTTCAATAAGATGAAAATAATTTTTGTGGAATAGTAACTTAGGACTTTTATTTACCACAGTTACAAGTAAATATGGTAATTAAGGGTAAAAATGATATCATAATTACCCTAAAACATGTAATAATTTTATTGGATAAGTGTAATTCGAAATAAAACAACCTTATGAATAATTTATGATCCCCTTAGGTCTACTTGGATTAGATTAGGACATTTATTATTATTTTATATATAGAAGAGTTAAAATTGTTAAATTCAAAGTTTAATAACTAAACCATTTTTAATATAGGGTTATACATAAGATAAATTCCATTATAAATACTCATTATAAATATAAAAATATGTATTACATAACAATATTTTATTTATAATTTTTAGGCATTATATAATTTAAATTCTTTATGACATAATGATGATGCAGTAATTACTTTATTAATGAAAGATTAAAATAATTGATATAATAAATATTCAAATAAATGTAATTTGAGACTTTTTATTAATTCCAATAATTTTCAAGGATAATATTACATTTTATTGATGATTAAATAATTTTTTTTGAAGTAATCATGTTGTTACAATTTTCAAAAAAAAACCAAATACTAAATAGTGTCCAAATTGACATAATTGAGTTTTTAAAAGAATAATTTATTATTAATTGATATAATATTGCTAAAAATATAATGTTCATAAGAATGACTTAATTAAGGTTATATATATATTAATAATTAACCACTCTGTATTCTCTTATCTTGTTATAGTAAGTCTATTAACCATATAATATAAAAATACAAAGAGACATGGTAAATGAAAAACTATTTAACTAAGAGTTAAATCTATTAGATTAGGTTATTATGGTGACCTAAACCTATGTAAGACTTATTGGTTGAGAGTTTTTAGACCCATCTCCACCTTATAATCTAAATAAATTATTTTGGAGCCATTATAGACCGAAAATTATTTTATTATAAAATAATATTTCATGATTTTCCTAACGTGACCCTCACCTCTATTATAAAAGGGTACTTCCCCTTATCTTAATTTCACACCTCCAAATCCATTTGGGTCAGCCAAACCCTACCCAAATTTCATCCTAAATTTCCTCCCGTAATCATAGAGGCCTTACTTTGGTCATAAATCCATCCAAAAGATCCGTTTTTATCAAATAAAAATGAATAACCCGAAGATGAGGTAAATATATCATCACCTCTTTCAAGTTCTTTTATTCTTCCACATCCTCTATATTTCTTGTCTCCATTCTAAAATAATAACTCTAGTATCATATATATACTATGATGTTATTATAAATACGGTATAACCATATTCGTTATTCTATCCATCATATGAATGATAAATCCACAATACGTGCGTACGTACGGCTTACCGTATCCACATCGTGGTGTAGTTTGTTATTCAAACACTTCATTATTTGGATGTGTATAATAATGAGTATAACTGATGTAAATAATAAAAATAACATTTTAATGATTCTTTATATATGATATACCATCCAATTACATACTATTTCACCATTAATATAATACTATTGTTACTCGTACTGTCACGACCCGTCCTCGGGGCCCGTGTCGTGACTACCCCAAGCCCGCCTTCCATAGGCCAGGGGCTGCTGACTAGCACCAAAGGCGTAAATCCCAATAACTGGGAAGGCATTTCCTTTATAAAAGTAAACAAACACCACAGAGAACAACCGGAAGTAAACACTAAGTACAAAGAGAAGTGATGAAAGGAAAATGGGCCAGAATACAAACCCAAAAGAAAGTACAACAGAAAAAGACAACAGCTGGAGGGACGGAAGCGGCTCCTGGGTCATCCTCCTCGGATTCTACCTGAAGGTTAGGTACAGATGACGCAGCTCCTGGATCGTCCACCACGGATCCTACCTGAAGGGTAGGTACAGATAGCGCAGCTCCTGGATCGTCCACCATGGATCCTACCGGAAGGGTAGGTACAGATAGCCTCATCAACGCTCTCGCCCGTCAACCACGTCCGGATACTGACTCGTCGTATAGTCCACCTCCGGGTACTGACTCGTCGTGTAGTAAACCTCTAGGAACCGTCCAGTCCTCGAATACTCGGCCTCTGTCAGCACTACCCGTCGTCTGCAACCAACACAACAAGGTGCGGGCATAGCCCGTGCAGGGGTGAGTATAACGATACTCAGTAGGGACCCCGATACCCTCAAGGTCTCACTAAAATCAACATGGATAACCACATAAAAGATCTCAACAGATAACCTCTACATAGTTATATGCCCATACATATACCTAAGTTATCAAATAACTCATCTCAATCATGAGGAAACACAAGGATCATGAAATCAACGGATAACCACTACCCAGGTATATTCCCATACATATACCTAAGTTATCAAGTGACCCATCTCAATCATGAGGTAAACACAAAGGTCAAAAGTCTGAGCTCAAACCAAGATTTTCCTTATCAAAACTGTAACTGCTGAAGAGCTCCGTATCTGAAGTGTACAGTGGTCCTGTCACGACTCCGAGGAACTGCTCACTAACATAAGACTGCTGAGGTACTCCTCCTGTTGAGTACCGCGGGTCAGCCACCCAGACACAGTAGTGCTTCCCGCCGAGGTATGTCACCCAAACACAGTAGTGCACAACCCCTAGTAACCTGCTGAGGTACTCTCCGGATGAGTACCGCGGGTCTGCACTGTCACACAGGTAGTGCTCCGTCCTCCATGGGTCTGCACCTTAGAAAGTTGTGCTCCGTCCACTCGGCTAGTCGACTCACTCTATGTCGAGTCGGTTAAGCAGTCATCAGGTCTCATCCAGCTACACGGTCTCCATACTCCGCACTCTCGTCTCTGGGAGGGTCCGCTACACGAGCTACAGGTCGATACTCCAAGTATCTCAAAGTCCCAGGAAGAATTATCTCAAAGGACCGCCTCGTCATAGCGGTCTCAACGCAACAGACGACGCGTCAATCGGACACCCGGTCTGTGAGTTACTAGCCTTTTCGTCTCAGGGGCCCAGTTGGTTTCGTGAGCGAACCAAATCCGGCTGTAACTCAACTGTACCCCGAACACTCATAGGGTATACTCATAGGGACCGTTTCTCAACGTGATCATCAACGCCGTTGACGGTTCGTCAAACGGACGTCCTATCTGAGGATATCAGCTTTTTTGTTCCAAGGTCTCGGTTGGATTTCGGGTGCGATCCAACACGGCCACTATCCAAATATATCCAAAACTTGGGCAAAGTATGCCAAAAGTTCCATCTAATCAAGAGGAATACAGTGAGACAGACGGCGCATCAATCGGACGCTCGGTCTGTGAGTTATTGGCTTTTTCGTTCCAGAGGCCCAGTTGGTTTCGTGAGCGAACCAACCCGACCGCACTCCGATGGCATCCAAACCTCGAGTGGAGTAAGCCAAAAGATCCGTCTCACTTAGAGGAATCCATCAAATTCGACGGCACATCAATCGGACGTCCGGTGCTCAAGATATAAGCGTTTCCGCTCCGACGGCCCGGTTGGTTTTGTATCCGAACCAACCCGGTCGAACACAAAGTAATCCGAAACCTTGATTGCGATATACCGAAACGACCGTCTCAATCCAGGGAACGTGTTGCCGCTGACAGCGAGTCGTTTGGAGGCCGATAGCCCATGTTATGGGCATTTTACTGAAAGTGGTCTAAAACCGGGGGGTCTGGGCCCGGGCCGGGCCGGCCCGCCCCCCCTGGGTCAGCCGAACCGGGTCCGCCGAACCGGGTCGACCCGACCCGAGTCCGACCCGGCTCGGCCCGGCCCGGCTCGGCTCGGTCTAGGTCCGGCCAGACCGCTCGGCCGGCCACAGCCCGGCGGTCGCCGAGGAGCGGCGTGGGTGCGCGCGGCCGCCACCCGTCGTCGCTGATTGACGCCAGCGGCAACTGCCGCCGCATTCCGCGGACCACGGAACACGCTCCGATGGTCTGTTTCTCCTATTGTCTTCGCCTATGGTCCTCCCGGGACCCCACCTTCACTGCGAAGGGATTCAAATGCCAAAACGACCTGCTTCGTCATCGCCCGTCAATCCGAACGTCAAAACGATTAGCGTTGTCTTGTAGTTTTCCAGCACGACTCGATGGCGCTGCACCCCTTCGCCGTGGTCCGACTCCAGCCGCGGTTCTTTAGTTTTCTTCGACGTGGCGCGATGGCATCGCGTTCTTAAACTTCCTTCCACGGTGCGGCGCGACGGTGCCCCGCTTATCCTTCCACATGAACCGCGTGGTGCGACGACACAACGTTTTCTCATACCAACCACAAAGAAAACAAAACGAAAATAAGGAGGAGGGTCAGCCGTGTTTATGTGGTCTGGCCCCCTCACATTATTCGATATCATTTGGTTTTAAACCACAAAGATCAAGTTCGATATCAAATGGTTTTAAACCACGAAGATCATCAAGTCGGAAATTCACGACCAAATATAAATAAATGAAAACAAACCCCTACCTCGTAATTGTCGTTCGTTGACGATCTCGGAAAAAGGGTGGATATCGATTTCTCAATTTTCGTGTTCGCCACACACTCCCAATTCTCACGCTCATGCATTGGAAAGGAAGAAGGGTACTCGTCGTTGGTGGACAAGCGTTCGGAGGTGACGTCGTCGTCGACGATGTTCTTCACGGGGTACGTCTTCTCCTTTGACGAGGATGAAGGTTGTTGGAGATGTCGCGGGCGCCACTTCCCTTTCCTTGCCTCGGTTTAAGAACGATGAAGAAGATGGCATTGTCGTACTTCAGTGGCGGAAGAGACGTTCTTTGTGTTCTTCATCGTAGAGAAAGAAGGACTCAGTATTTCCTAAGCTTTTTCTCCAAAGGCTCCCAATCAACTAAACTCCAACCCAAATAAAATAAGTTCTAAACTTATTTTATTAACACAACAATGAATTTGAAATTCAATTGTTTGAATTTCAAAAACCTACATGTAACTCACCAAATTAATTACAACAAGTTGTCAAATATTAAAGAAGGTGAGTTAATGGGGAGTTGGAATGTGAGGGGTTAAGAGGGTTAGGGAGTTTATGGAATTTGAAAAGGTGGGGGGTTTGTGTGGGACCCACCCTTTCAAATATCCACACATGGGAAGTTGGATGGATGTGGGCCCACCAACAACATCCCATGGGAGAAGTTAACCACACAACATGAAATAAAATCGATTCAACAATTTTATTCACTTTATTTATTAATCACCAAAAATTAACTTCTTCTCCCGCACAAACGCAACTACGGTAAAGGTTCCCTTAAGTGATTACCATCGTTGCGAGTTCATCGGTGCCATCAGATTTCAATTCCAAGCACTTGTTCAAAAGATAGAAATTCCCGCCCACTCATTCACTGAACGTACCCGATCCAAACTTCGGAAGTTGCTTCCTGGCACTCAGGGCCTCGGAATCAAGTGTTGTCAGAAACCACGTTCTTTTAAAATTCCAAAGAAAATTATGAAAAAAAATTCCTTGAAATTTTCGGGTCTTTACATTATTCCCACCTCAGGGATTTACGTCCCCGTAAAGATTCAACACAAACTAGGGTCACAAAAGCGGTACAGAGCACACATCTGAGCCTTCCGCTCCCATGTGCTCGCCTGGAGGTTCCCGTACTGCCAGAGAATGTGCACCCGAGGAATCGATCGTCCTCGTTGGATCTGCTCCAGTCGATCCTTGACCCCCACTGGAACCTCCGTGAAAGACACCCATCGCCATCGTCCTGCTCCTCATGGTTGATCATAAGCGAAGGGTTGAGCATGTATCTCTTTAGTGGAGATATGTGGAAGTCATCATGCACCTGGTGCAACTGAGGTGGATGGGTCAAGTGGTAAACCACAACGCCTACCCAGCTGAGGACCTAGAATGGTTCGTTGAACCTCAGAGATAACTTGTCACCTTGGCCACATCTCCGTAAACTTCGTCGAGGTGAGACCCGTATAAAGACGTGATCATTATCCTCGAACTCTAGAGGTCTCCAATTCCTGTTAGAACTAGAACTCGAAACGACTGCCTCCACGAGGGTAAGGTTTGCCGACTCAAGAGTGATCGGTCACACCCCTCCGTGAAAGAGTTTATCCCGTGCTACCTAGGGTTTCCTTTTCACCGACAAAGGAAAAAGCATCCCGACATTTTCCTAAAACCGTCAATTTGAGTATGAACGGTTATTTCCCATTCCATAATCAAACTAACGTCGTAAGGCCTCGACGCTGCCACCAAGAGATTCCAACTGGAACTCTCGCCTCGAGGGTCTGACCACACTGTCGGCATAAGTGTGATTATCGAGTCTCCTCCCAAGGCATATCCATACGTGAGGGTCAAGTCCACGGCTTACCGGAAACTCTAGGTCTGGAACAAGATTTTTGAAAGCAAGGAATGATTAATTTCGACGTCCGTTACTACAGTAGCTAGTAGTGGACACAGACTTTCCATTGAATCATTTCTAGAGTCATTGGGTCACACTCCTTCACCGCATGCAGCCGCACTCTTCCTCCGCCCTCCAGCTCCCTGAGCCTGGCAGGAATAACTAAGGCGGGTGGTTGTACCATGTTAGGATGTACACCACCTCATGCTGCTCTCATAGCTCTGCCTCCACGTCTGCTTCTTTGTAGACTCATCTCTCCTTTAAGATTCCTCTTCTTTAACATTTAACACGCCCGAGTCTCTAAGACTAGCACCGGTTTCCTATTTCTTACTACACTGTGCAGTCTTCATCCGCTCTTGGATGACCTGGACCTTCTTTAGTCTCACAAGAGCTACTATGATTTCTTCCTTGCCGATAAGGGAAATCTGGTCTCATCCCCTGGATGATCCACATTCGTTGCCTAATACAGTCAATCCCAACATGAATGATGCATTCATGCCATGGATGACGCCGTAAGGTCTCGATGTAACTACCAAGATATCCAACTGTCACTCTCGCCTCCAAGGGTCGAGTCACACTGTCGGCATTAGTGTGAGGTCACTGGGTCTCCTCCAGTAGAAATCTCGAAGGTGAGGGTCAAGTCAAAAGTCTTAACTAGGACCTCTCAGTATCAAACAAACAAAAAGACAGGAAGGAAAACATCTCAAAGATAAGTGTCATTTTATTATTGCATCTCATAGTACAAAGAAATGAATACAACAGCAACATGGAACTAGAAGTACAAGGGACGTATCCACTAGTTCTGCTCCTGTTCACATGCTCCTAGAGCTCTACTGCCTTGTCCACTGCTCGGATGTTTCTCAAGCACTCGTCGCTGCTTCTGCCTCGGGGGCTCCACCAACGCCTGCGGATCAACTGTACGAGGAGTCGGACAGTCACGTGCCAGGTGACCCTTTCTGCCGCAGGAGTGACACAGCCTGTTTCTGGAATGCCTTGATCTGACCCCACCCTGGGTGCCCCGCACCACTGGTCCTAAAACCCGAGATCGTCCAACTACTGGTCTGGTTCTCTTGGACCTCTGCATCATCTATCTACTGCCCACAAATGACTCGGCTACTGATCGAAAAACATGCGGCAAAGGCAGAAGCTCCTGTAAACGCTCGGGGTGTAGAGCTACTGGGAAAAACTCCACCCTGAAGAAGGTCTCGAAGTCTTCCCATGCGAAGGTCATCCCGTCGCAAAACTGAAACAAGTGGCTCCACCACCTGCCTTCTGCTACCTGAAGGAGGCTAGCAGCAAAGATCACCATGAAGTCTGCCGGCGTCCCCACTAGCCTGAAGACTCTCACCACAGCCTCCAACAAATCCTCAGGCGCCTGCGAGTCCGTCCCTCCCTGGAACCTGGGTGACCTCTGGCGCTGGAACCCGTGCAGTGCGCTCAAGCGACGTGCACCCTCTGCTACTGGGGCTGGTGGCATCGGTGGTCCAATGGGTAGTAGTACTGCTGGTGCCTCCACTGGTGCCTCAACTGAAAAAGGGCCATGTACTGAGGCCACGTCGCTCGATGGGCTGTCAGTACAGACCACTCTTGGGGCTCTATTTGATCGTCCGAGAGAAGGCATCCTGATAGAAATAACGTAACACGGTCAAACGATTATACCTGGTGATCTGACCTAGTTGGAGTTGGTTTAAGGGAAAACCTTTGAAAACAGACACACAATCAGTGTTTTCTTGCACAAAGTCTGAAATCAGTTGTCAGGGTCCTGGTGTATGGATACGTCGGCGGCCTGCACCAACACTAGACTCCCTGAACTGAAGACCACACTCGGTACCCTTAACACTGTTGCATCACAGAAAGAAAATATCAGAGTTATAAGTTCTGCGGTAGAACCGACTCCTCTGATACCAATTTGTCACGACCCGTCCTCGGGGCCCGTGCCGTGACTACCCCAAGCCCACCTTCCATAGGCCAGGGGCTGGAGACTAGCACCAAAGGCGTAAATCCCGAAAACTGGGAAGGCATTGCCTTTATAAATGTAAACAATCACCAAAGAGAACAAGAGGAAGTAAACCCTAAGTACAAAGAGAAGCGCTGAAAGGAAAATGGGCAAGAATACAAACCCAAAAAAAAAGAACAACAGAAAAAGACAACAGCTGGAGGGCCGGAAGAGGCTCTTGGTTCGTCCTCCTCGGATCCTACCTGAAGGGTAGGTACAGATGATGCATCTCCTGGATCGTCCACCACGGATCCTACCTGAAGGGTAGGTACAGATAGCGCAGCTCCTGGATCGTCCACCACGGATCCTACCTGAAGGGTAGGTACAGATAGCCTCCTCAACGCTCTTGCCCGTCAACCTCCTCCGGATACTGACTCGTCGTATAGTCCACCTCCAGGTACTGACTCGTCGTGTAGTCCACCTCCGGGTACCATCCAGTCCTCGAACACTCGGCCTCTGTCAGCACTGCCCGTCTTCTGCAACCAACACAACGAGGTGCGGGCATATCCCGTGCAGGGGTGAGTATAACGATACTCAGTAGGGACCCCGATACCCTCAAGGTCTCACTAAAACCAACAAGGATAACCACATATAAGATATCAACAGATAACATATACTTAGGTATATGCCCATACATATACCTAAGTTATCAAGTAACCCATCTCAATCATGAGGAAACACAAGGATCATGAAATCAACGGATAACCACTACCCAGGTATATGCCCATACATATACCTAAGTTATCAAGTGACCCATCTCAATCATGAGGTAAACACAAAGGTCAAAAGTCTCAGCTCAAACCAGGATATTCATTATCGAAACCGTAACTGGTGAAGAGCTCCATCTCTGGAGTGTACAGTGGACCTGTCACGACTCTGAGGTACTGCTCACTAACCTAAGAGAGCTGAGGTACTCCTCCTGTCGAGTATCGCGGGTCAGCAACCCAGACACAGTAGTGCTTCCAGTGAGGTATGTCACCCAAAAACAGTAGTCCACACCCCCTAGTAGCCTGCTGAGGTACTCTCCGGACGAGTACCGTGGGTCTGCACTGTCACACAGGTAGTGCTCCGTCCACCATGGGTCTACACCTCAGAAAGTAGTGCTCTGTCCACTGGGCTAGTCGACTCACTCTAAGTCGACTCGGTCAAGCAGTTGTCAGGTCTCAACTAGCTACACGGTCTCTGTACTCCGCACGCTCGTCTCTGGGAGGGTCCGCTCCATGAGCTACAGGTCGATACTCCAAGTATCTCAAAGTCCCATGAAGAAGTATCTCAAAGGACCTCCTCATCATAGGGGTCTCAACGCAACAGACGGCGCATAAATCGGACGCCCGGTCTGTGAGTTACTAGCCTTTTCGTCCCAGGGGCCCGGTTGGTTTCATGAGTGAACCAAATCCGGCCATAACTCAACTGTACCTCGAACTCTCATAGGGTATACTCATAGGGACCGTTTCTCAACGTGATCATCAACGTCATTGACGGTTTGTCGAACGGACGTCCTGTCTGAAGGATATCAGCTTTTCTGTTCCAAGGTCCCGGTTGGATTTCAGGTGCGATCCAACCAGGCCACTATCCAACTGTATCCAAAACTCGGGTTAAGTATGCCAAAAGTTCTGTCTCATCAAGAGGAATACAACGAGACAGACGGCGCGTCAATCGGGCGCCTGGTCTGTGAGTTATTGGCTTTTTCGTTCCAGGGTCCTGGTTGGTTTCGTGAGTGAACCAACCCGACCGCACTCCGACGGCATCCAAACCTCGAGCAGAGTAAGACAAAATATCCGTCTCACTTAGAGGAATCCATCAAAGTCAACGGCACGTCAACCGGACGTCCGGAGCTCAAGATATAAGCGTTTCCGCTCCGAGGGCCCGGTTGGTTTTGTATCCGAACCAACACGGCTGAACCCAACGTAATCTGAAACATTGAATTCAATATACTGAAACGACCGTCTCGATCCAAGGATTGTGTTTCCGCTGACGGCGAGTCATTTGGAGGCTCGTAGCCCAAGTTACGAGCATTTGACCGAAAGTGGTCCGAAACCGGGGGGTCTGGGCCCGGGCCGACCCGGCTCGGTCCGGTCCAGCCCGACCGGCCGGCCAGCCGCGGCCAGGCGGTCGCCGCAGATCAGCGGGGGTGCGCGCGGCCGCCAGCCTTTGCTGCTGATTGATGCCGACGGCAACCGCCGCCGGCAACTTCCGGTCGCCGGCGCCGCCGCGCCGGCGTGGCGCGCCGCCGCCACATTCCGCGGAGCACCCGGATGCGCTCCGGTGGTCCGTTTCTCCTGCCGTATTCGCCTATCGTCCTCCCGGGACCCCACCTTCACTGAGAAGGGATTCAAACGCCAAAACGGCCAGCTTCGTCATCACCCTTCAATCCGCACGTCAAAACGATTAGCGTTGTCTTGTAGTTTTCCAGCGCGACCCGATGGCGCCGCACCCCTTCGCCGCGGTCCGACTCTGACCGCGGTTCTTTGGTTTTCTTCGACGCGGCGCGACGGCGTCACGTTCTTAAACTTCCTTCCACGGAGCGGCGTGACGGCGCCGCGCGTATCCTTCCGCATGAACCACGTGGTTCGACGACACGACGCTTTCTCGTACCAACCACAAAGAAACCAAACCGAAAATAAGGAGGAGGGTCGGCCATGTTCGTGCGGTCCGGCCCCCTCACGTTATTCGATATCATTTGGTTTTAAACCACGAAGATCAAATTCAATATCAAATGGTTTTAAACCACAAAGATCATCAAGTCGGAAATTCACGAACAAATATAAAAAAATGAAAACAAACCCCTACCTCGTAATTGTCGTTCGTTGACGATCTCGGAAAAATGGGCGGATATCGATTCCTCGATTGTAGTGTTTTCCACACACTCCCAATTCTCACGCTCATGCGTCGGAAAGGAAGAAGGGTACTCGTCGTTGGTGGACAAGCGTTCGGAGGTGACGTCGTCATTGACGACGTTCTTCGCAGGAAACGTCTTCTCCTTTGATGAGGATGAAGGTTGTTGGAGATGACGCGGGCGTCGCTTCCCTTTCCTTGCCTCGGTTGAAGAACGATGAAGAAGATGGCGTCGTCGTACTTCTCTGGCGGAAGAGACGTTCTTCGTGTTCTTCATCGTAGAGAAAGAAGGACTCAGGATTTCCTAAACTTGTTCTCCAAAGGCTCCCAATCAACTAAACTCCAACCCAAAAAAAATAAGTTCTAAACTTATTTTATTAACACAACAAAGCATTTGAAATTAAATTGTTTGAATTTCAAAGACCTACATGTAACTCACCAAATTAATTACAACAAGTTGTCAAATATTAAAGAAGCTGAGTTAATGGGGAGTTGGAATGTGAGGGGTTAAGAGGGTTAGGGAGTTTAAGGAATTTGAAAAGGTGGGGGGTTCATGTGGGCCCCACCTTTTCAAATATCCACACATGGGAAGTTGGATGGATGTGGTCCCACCACCAACTTCCCATGGGAGAAGTTAACCACACAACATGAAATAAAATTGATTCAACAATTTTATTCACTTTATTAATTAATCCCCATAAATTAACTTCTTCTCCCGTACAAACGCAACTACGGTTAAGGTTCTCTTAAGCGATAACCGGCGTTGCGAGTTAATTGGTGCCCTCAGATTTCAATTCCGAGCACTGGTTCAAAAGATAGAAATTCCCGCTCGCTCGTTCACTGAACGTACCCGAGCCAATCTTCGGAAGTTGATTCCGGGCACTCCGGGCCTCGGAATCAAGTTTCGTCAGAAACCGCGTTCTTGTAAAATTACAAAGAAAATTAAGAAAAAAAATTCCCTTGAAATTTCCGGGTCTTTACACGTACGTACGTACGGATGATCATCTCCACGAACGTGATGAGATCCATTCCCCATCATAATAATTCAAGAATAATTTTCATTTTATGATTAAAAATAATGATTCAGAACATAATATCATTATGTATATGAATAAAATACATCATATACATAACAAACAAGGCTTACATAACCAAGAATGTAAAGGAAAATTAATCAGTTAACACGTGAAACGATGATACTACTGAAATATTATTAACAAACCAATATTAGAGGTTCATATATGATTTCATATTTATGTATATAGTTCTTTTATAATTTAATAAAAATGATTTAACTATTATATAGTAGGATAACCTACTCTTGACCATGGAAAATAAATGGAATGGGTTAATTTCACAATCTCATTTTTATCAAAGGTTATTTTTACGTAAGTATCTATTGGGACCACATTATCATCCACATCCATGTTTCTTAAAAATATATTTCAAAATAATTTACTATTTCCTAGAATATAGGTCAATTTCATTTATACCCTTGTTTTAATTTTTAAAAGAAAATTATAAAGGAATCCTTCTGTCATTTTCCAAACAAGGTCATTTACGTCCTTTTCAAAAAAATTAAGGAAATAATGTTTTTTAACTTATATGGAGGGTGAAGCTATTTTCTGCCATTATAACACCTTCAAGGATTCCCTTAAAATATTATAGGAATATTTTTAAAATAAACATCTTCATTTATAATTACATGACTTCTTAATGATTTGAAAATAGAAAGATATATTTCTCTCAAAAAATTTTGATTTCATCTATGTCAACATCCATTGATGGATTTTAAATTTTTTTTAAGTTGATTTATTATGATACAAATCTTCCATAATTTATTAAAGTTTTTCTGATATTTTTTACCATGGATGTGTTATTTGTACACAATTTATAGTTTATGGATAAAGTATTGACATTTCATATGTTATTTTTAATATGAATGTTTATGTTATATTTAAACCTTTTCGTATGGTGAATGCATCGGACTTAGTAAATGATGGGCGGAGCCCACTATATCTCCTTGATGCGTCGGTAGGTCTCATAAGTCTAACTAGTGTCTTAGAACAAGGCCTTGAAAAATCTTATTTCTAGTCTTGGCACAAGGCCTTGACTATGTTTTTATGAAGTCTGTAATTATGCATTCCATCGTTATGCAAGTGGATATTGATATTGCATGTGATTATTTGACTAGTATAATATTCATGTGAATAATTAAATGGAATTATTTGATTTCATATTTTCCATATTATGCTAATGTTTATGTTTAAAAGGCTTTTGTTTTAGACTTATACATTTCCTTAAATGTTTATTCTTATTTATGAAAGTTTCCACTATATTGTTATCCTTAATGAGCATTTGACCTCACCCCATTCGATGTTTTATTTTTACCTAGATGTGAAAAAGTATTTTATGGTTGACCTACAGGGATGTGCTAAGAATATAAGTGTGTTAAAAAGGGGAAAAATGATGTTTATTTTTTTATTTCATGATGTAATGTAAAACTTATGAATGTATCTAGTACTTCCATGTATACTAAACCAATTAGTCATTCGTGATTTGATCCCTTGTGATCATACCAATGATATGTAATAATGAACCGAATATGGGTAACTGGGGTCTGGGTATTACACCTGGTATATTTTTATTAACTCCATAGAATATATTATGGTGTTGGTGTCCATAAACATTGTGTGAAACACCCTAAAGCTGGTGATGATATGTGATTTTATTAAGCAAATGATATTCTTCATCTTGAGTTCGTTGAGGGGTATTTCTTTGGCCTATTTGGAAAGGATGTTTGATCTAGTAATGATTTAATATAATAGTATAGTTGTGTCTTGGGGATATTTCCCCACAACATCCATTGCCCAAATATAAAATTCCCAAAATATTTAGTTGTATGTAATAGTTTTTTTGTTGATAGATAAAGGTTTCATAGATCTAGAATGCTTGAAATTTCTTGGTGAATTCCAAATGGACATGTATCATATTTTTCCAATAGTCTCCTAGCCTCTTGATTTGGTGGGAGATCCTTGTTCTAGACTGATGAGCACTACATGATCCGGAATGGCCTTCTTCTATGATGGTGAAAATATCATTTTCTACTCCGAGTCTCAGGAGGATTTCATCACAGCCTCTCTTGTTGATGTATTTTTTTCATTTAGTTCATATTTTATGGTATTGTTAAATGCAAGATTTCGAATATATTCCCTCCTGGATTGGTCTTTTATGAGAGCCCCATTTTGGAGATAACCAATTATGGGATCCATCTATTCCGGGGTGGATGATGGTTCATCATGGTCGGGGGTAGTGTTGATTTGATTGATCTCTTCCATATCTTGGATGATGACCAATGATACCATTATTTGGTGCATAAAACAAAATATTAATTATCTTGATGAGGCTCGGTATGGAATGTGGATGTATTAGCCAATGTGTTGGTGTGATTATTCAATTATTGGAGTACATGAAACAATATGGGATCAAAAGGAAACTCTATAATCAATCCATTGACATAGTCATTGAGAGGTTCCATTTCATCATTTTGGATGGCATATTCACCAATGTTCTACTTTGTCATAAGTTTAGAATACCTTTATATATTTAGATAGGATATATGATTTTATAGGTCCAGATACAAGATATCGATGAAGTAATGGTATTGATCCCCATTATTTGTAAAATCATTAGATAATGAGAAATATTAGTGAAAAACTACTTTGTATGGAGAGACAATTACAGCCCATATCCAACCTTATTGAGCTTCAGGTTTTCTATCCTTTTTTCTATATGAATCTGGTAGGTGCCATAAAAATTCTTCTCCAAGGCACAGGGGTTATTATTTGTGTGGATAACCTCCCTATCTAGAATCTCGGTGCCCACTAGTGTATTCTCTCATGCCGGATGTGCTACTAGGAAATCATCCAAGCATTAATTTTTAACTAACTTTTTTGATATGAACTGAATGTCGTTTTGTTCCAGAATGACCACCCAAGGGTCCAATCCATTAGTCAACATAGGGCCGCCATGGAGTTGCTTGAGATGATCTATAAGGGTGACCAAATGGACCTTATGGTTCTGCAAGTGATGAATGAAATTTTACACTGTGAATATGCATGCAAGGAACTAATTCTATACATCATAGTATAAGGTCTTGGTACTAGGAATTGTTCAGCTGGGGTAATACATACTGTTCTCTCTCCCTACATCATTTCTCTATTTGAGAAGGTATCCCAATGAGCATTCCATATAGGCCAAATATAATATTAGTGTCATCCCTTCCACAAGAGGCATCATAACTAGTATGTGCAGTAATTACAGCTTGATACTTTTAAAGGAATCATGTAAATCATTTTATGATTGATAGAAGATCCCCTTAAATATTATCCAGGTGTAGGGGATATATTTTTCATCCATTATGGACATGAAGAACGAAATGAAGGTGGGGTTCCCTAGGATCACCAACAATTGTTTGAGAATTCTGAGGGTGAAATTTCTAAAATAAAACCAGTCTTCTCTATTTAAGCCTAAATGTCATGGTGGCATGCCACAAAGCCAGGGAACTACACAGTTGGTAATCTGAAATAAAATTAATGTGGATTCATATTTAGACAGTTTTGTTGAGGCTTGTCAGTTATTGTTTGATGATCCATGAATTTATCACATCACTGTTAGTATTTGACAACTAGGTGGTTGATATAGCATTCGATAATTGTTCTCCAGAATGGTTTAGAGATATTATGCATGGTGTGTTGATATTTAGTGCATATGTTATTTAACAAAAATGGAGTTACCTGATACTCGAAGATCACATGAAGATCTCTGAAGGAAGTGGCTTCCTTGTCTTTGATGTCTATATTTATCTTATTGTACCCTGAATACCCATCCTTAAATGAACATGTCTTTGAAGCCAGTAGTTAAATTGATCAAGGGTTCAGTGATCAGCAATGGGAAATCATCTATTGGGAACTACTGATTAGGGTCTCTGAAATCAATGTAGAACCTAACCTTACATATTTTTTCATGATATGGATGATGTTGGTGAGACATCTTTGGTATTGAACTTCTCAATCAAATTTCTCTTTGATCAGTTTTTCAACTTCCTCCTCTTAATTGGTGGCATGAGAGGGGTACATCCTCATAGCTAGCTTCATGGAGCCATGATGTTCATTGGGTAAGACAAGATGATGTGTATCCACATATGGATGTAGTCTGGGAATTTTGGTATAGTTCCAGGGAAACACATAAATTTGTTTATTAAAAAATGAAATATACATCTCGTTATCTTTGAGTGACATGGAGGGACTAATCGGTGTTGGTTTTGTGACTTCATTAGTTCCAAAATTTACCAACCTAATTTCTTCAATGGTAGAGGTGATGCATTCCACCAATATGAGAGGTGAGTTCCCTAGGTAATCCTCATCTTCATTCAGTTGTGAGTCTCCAGAGGCATTTATACATTAATTTGACAACCAGGGGGATTCTCTTTCACTATTAGGGTTAGAGAAGTCATGAGAAGATACATTATCATCCCCTTCTACCTAATCCATTGTATAGAGATGTCAGATATTTTTTTTATTTTACACTATCCTTGGGAAAAGGTTGTTCATGTATCACTGGGACTAGTTTTATCACATCAGCTAGATTTAGAGGGTTAAAGAAGTAAATTTTTAGAATATTTCATGAATGTGTATGGGTGATTCCCATATTGTTGGTAGCTACAACTTGAGTATCATCATACATCACAATTAAACTTCCTATATTCTTTTAGAAACTTGCCTCAACATATGTGGATTCACAAGTCTCCTAGGGGTACTATCACCATGTTGTATTCCGACCTTTCCATCTATGGGGTATTTCACACATTAATGGAATGTTGAAGGTATAACCTTATAGATTTGGAGCTAGGGAATTTAGAGAGTGAAATTGTATACAATGTCTTTATAGATAACCACAAAATAATCTTCATATGTGAGATTCGGAAAATGAGTTTTGAGTTTTATCTTCCCAAGAGTTCTTTTCTCATGTTTATTTTAACCTTGAATTGATACTTGTGTGAGATAAAAAACCCATTTTCCATATTTTAAACATAGAAATTTTTGAATTGGTAAATGGTTGATCCCAGATCAGTTTTCCATCAAATTAATTTAGATGTCAACATTATCGAGTCTTATCAGAACAAATAAGGGTATGATGTTTCCCTAGATTACCTCATACATGTCAATCTCTTTTAACGATATGGAGATATGGCATTCTGGTAACTGGGTTTCCATTAGATATACCTCTGTTGTAGTAACTTCTATCTCAAATTCATGTGGTATTTTGAGGACATTAATGAGTTAATAAATTAGTTGTTTTCAATGATGTAGTGCATCATGGATTGAAACCAATTATGGTTAGAAGACCATCAACATTAGAATGTGAAAATTTTGTGATAGTGGTCGAAAATTCCTGGGGTGGGATTTCTCCCAAACATCTGTCTTAAGAACATAGGAATTTAAGGTCTATGGGACTAGGGATTGTGCAGTGTTTGTGGAATCATATTCTTCTAGTGGAGTAGGTTGTTTCTAACTTCCCAATTTTCAAGGATGATTGCATAATCATACCCCCTAAATTTGGTCATTAAAGAAAACTGGACATGGACAACCACCTATAGGGGTCTTAAACACCTCTGTGTATTTTCTAGGGTCACTGGAGTTCCTTCCCATGGGTATCAACTAGATATATTAACTCTTAGGTGACATAGAAAACATATTGTGTCCAACCATGCCTTCTCTATCCAATGTATCCTTGGTTACAATGCATGAATCATCTCATTCCCCAATTATGCATGGGAAACACATATTCTAAAGAATAATCATCATCAGAGAAGGGTTATACAAAGTGTATCTGTAAAGACCCGTAAAATTCAAGGGAAATTTTTTCTTAATTTTCTTTAGAATTTTACAAGAGCGCGGTTTCTGACGGCACCTGATTCCGAGGCCCGGAGTGCCCGGAATCAATTTCTGAAGTTTGGCCCGGGTACGTTCAGTGAACGAACGAGCGGGATTTTCCTAACTTTTGATCCGGTGCTCGGAATTGAAATCCGAGGGCACCGATGAACTCGCAGCGCCGATATTCGCTTAAAGAGACCTTTTCAGAAGTTGCGTTTGTTGCGGGTTGAAAGTTAGTTTTTGGGAGATTTATAAAAAGTTGAATAAAAAAATGTGGATTCTTTTTATTTCACTTTTGTAGGTTAACTCCTCTCAAAAGGAGTTAGGGGTGGGACCCACACCCACTTAACCTCCCTTGAGAGGATTAAGTGTGGTGGGACCCACACGAACCTAAACCTCTCAACTTCCCCCTTAAACTCCCCTCTCTCCCTCTTAAATGTTTGTAAACTTAACATCTAATTAATTACACATGACATGTTAATTAATTAAGTGTTATGTTTTTGAATTTGATGTTTTGAATTCCTAGGCTTGGTAAATAAAATAAGGAGGGACCTTATTTTATTTTGTTAGCCAAATTGTGTGGATTTCTTTTTGAGAGCTCCTCCTCCATCTTCTTCATCTTGACGAAGAACGCTCATCTTGACGAAGAACGCTCAAGCTCCGACGAAGAACGCCGCTCCGCTCTTCTTCGTCTTCCGTGTCAACGAGAGGGAACGCCGCTTCCTCCTCGGATTCCCTTCATCGACATAAGAGGTTTCGCCAACGACGTATCACATCGGACTCATATCTTCGTCAACGGAATTGACGAACGACGACCGCGACGCCCGATCTCTGCGACGTTGACTTCCGCGGACGTTGTCAAATCTTCGAACCTATACCCGAGGTAGGGGTTGTTGTTTATTGTTTAATTATTTTTATTCTTGATCGTGGATTTAGCAAGTCTAACATGTGGCTTTTGAATATTTAAAGTTGCGTTATTATTTTAACGTGAGGGGGGCCGGACCGCATGAACACGGCCGAACCCCCTCCATCGTTCTTGTTGTTTTATCTTGAGGGAGGAAGCAAGGTGGCGTGGTGTCGTCGCACCACGCGAATAATTGTATGTTTATCTTGCGCGACGTCGTCACGCGCGCGTCGAGGAAGAATCATCAAGAACGCGACGCCGTCGCGCCGTGTTGAAAGAAATCAAGGCACGGCGGAGGGGCGCGGTGCCGTCGCACCGCGCCGGACGATGAACAACGCGGCCGGTTCCGGGCCGCGGCGGAAAGAGAAGACCGGCGGCCGAGACGCCGGCGTTGGAAGCCGAAGAGGGGACCGGATTTTTCCGGTCCCGTTGGAGAAAACCGGCCGGCCAGCTGGCCGGCCGGAAGGCGTTAAACCGGGGAAAATTAATTCCCCGTCCAACGCTCAAAACCCCCCTCATTATAAGGGGGGCGGTTGCCATGAAGGGAGGGGGGCAGCAGCCCCCCCCGGTTTTAATCCAAGCCGGCCCCCACGTGGGGGGCCGTTTTCTTGCAAAGGGCGCGGCACAAAGGCCGCGCCGCCTTCCCAATCAGCGGGGGCTTTGCCCCCCGCGTTCGGCCACCGTGCGGCACCAGGCCTCCGCGGCCGCCGCGCCGCCGCGCCGGCCGGGCCGCCCCAGGGGGGGTCGGGCCGGGTCGGCCCGGACCCGGACCCCCCCGTTTCGAACCAGTTCCGGTCTTTTGGTCATAACATGAGCCTCAGACCTACGATCTACGAACCGTCTGTGGCAACACGATCCTTGGATCGAGACGGTCGTTTCGGTATATTGCACTCAAGGTTTCGGATTACTTTGAGTTCGGCCGGGTTGGTTCGTTCACGAAACCAATCGGGCCTTCGGAGCGGAAACACTCATATCTTGAGCTACGGACGTCCGATTGACGTGCCGTCAGTCGCGTTGTGTTCCTCTTAGTGAGACGGATCTTTTGGCATACTCCGCCCGAGGTTTGGATGCAGGTGGAGTACGGTCGGGTTGGTTTTTCCTTAAAAACCAACCGGGCCACGGGGAAGAAAATGTCAATAACTCTCAGACCGGGCGTCCGATCGACGCGCCGTCTGTTGCGTTGAGTTCCTGTTGACATTACAGAACTTTTGGATACAACAACTCTGGACTTGTGACAGTTGATGTATCAGCCTCTCGGCTCGTGGAGTGGACCCTCCGAACGAGCTTGCTGTGTGCGGGAACCCTAGTGCTGGCTGCGACTGTTACTGTGACTGCTACTGCTACTACTGCTACTGTGACAGCGACGACGACAGTACAGAGATCCTGTGTGGATTCGATGATGACGACTTCAGCACTCAGCGATCCTACGTGGATCAGTGCTACAGGTCCTGTGTGGGCCCGATCATGTGTGGGTCCGATCCTGTGTGGGTCCTTGCGCTCAGCGGTCCGGTGTGAACCAGCGCCTACAGGTCCTGTGTGGGCCCGATCCTGTGTGGGTCTTTGCGGGGGTTAGTTACCTTGATCCTTCGTGGGTCTGACGACTTAGATGGATCAGTGATCATCTTTATCGTCCTTTGAAGAAGTATACCTGTGTGAGATGAATCCAATTGCTTTCCTGTGTGGATTGTGTTGTGCAAACCTGTGTGGATTACGATTTTCTTTCCTGTGTGGAATACGTTTACTTTCCTGTGTGGACTGAGTTGTACTTGGGCTCGGAGGTTGGAGCGTATTTGAATTGATGACTTAGGTATATGTATGGGCATATACCTAAGCAGTGTCGGTTGTTACTTTGTGATTGTACCTTTCTTCGTGGTTTATCCTTAGTGGATTTGAGAGACCTTCAGGGGTCTCGGGGTCCGTACTGAGTAGCTTATACTCACCCCTGCACGGGCTTTGCCCGCACTACGTTGTGTTGGTTGCAGACGACGGACAGCGTTGACCTCAGCTGGGGCTTGCAGAGTGGGACGGTACCCGGAGGTGGACCACTGGGCGGGACGTGCTTGGAGCGGACGGTGGGACCCGTGGAGCAGAGGAGCTATCTGTACCCATCCTTCAGGTGGGATTTCCAGTGAACAGCTCGGAGTAGTGGCTTTTACTTTTCAGTTTCTGTTTTCCCTCTCGAGTTGTACTTTACTTTCAGTTTGGGTTTTTATTCTAGCCCATTTACTTTTCCGCACTTTCAGTTGTACTCTGCTTTTGTTCAGTGTTTACTTTCCGCTTGCTTACTCTGTGGTGTTTGTTTACTTTTCAAAGGCAATGCCTTCCCTTTTTATCGGGATTTACGCCTTGGTGCTAGTCGCCAACCCCTGGCCTATGGAAGGCAGGCTTGGGGTAGTCAAGGCACGGACCCCGAGGGCGGGTCGTGACAAATTGGTATCAGAGGAGTTCGGTTCTACCACGAACTCTGATCTTTTCTATGTGAAGCAATAATGTTTAGCGTATTGAGTGTGGTTATCAGTCCAGGGAGTCCAGTGTTGGTGCGGCGGCCGACGTATCCGTACACCAGGACCCTGACTTCTGATTTCCGACTTAATGCACGAAAACATTGATTGCGTGTGTGTTTCAAAGTTTTCTTTGTGATTACTTATATCAGCTCACCAGGTATACTGTTCTGACCGTGGCGCACCTGTATCCTTTTCAGGATGGCCCCACGACGGCAGCCAGCTAGGGTTCCGAGAGTCGAGCGAGACGACAGCCCACCGAGCGACGAGGCCTCGGTGCAGGGCCCTTTGCCAGTAGTGGCACCGGCGGTAGCTTTACCCGCCGAGCCCCCGATGCTTCCAGCAGGAGCCGCTGACGATGCACGTCGCCTCAGCGCACTGCATGAGTTTCAGCGCCAGCGACCGCCCAGGTTTCGCAGGGAGACGGATCCCCAGGCAGCAGAGGACTGGTTGGAGGCAGTAGTACGAGTTTTTAGGCTAGTGAGGACACCAGCAGACCTCATGGTGATCCTCGCTGCGAGCATACATCACGGAGCAGCAGGACGATGGTGGAGCCTGATGCTCCAGGTGCACGATGAGACATCTCTTCTTTGGACGGACTTTGAGAGCCTCTTCCGCTCGGAGTTCGTCCCAACCAGCCTTCGTGCGGTGCGTATCCAGGAGCTTCTACAGCTGCGGCAGGGCAGCAAGACGGTCGCACAGTACTCGGCGAGATTTACTGATCTCTCGCGCTACTCGACCGACATGGTACGGGACCCATTCTTCTGGGCCCGGACCTTCGAGCAGGGTTTGATACACGAGATCAGGGCATCACTGATCTCCCTCAGCATACCGACTCAGACAGGAGTACTGGAGCGGGCCCTTCTGATCGAGAGCTTCCTTGCTGAGTCTACACCAGCACAGAGACCCACCGCAGGGCGGCACGTGGCAGAGTCATCTACAGCAGGCAGTCGACGGATGACTCAGGGGTCCAGATAGACCAGACCTTCGGGCAGACGATCTCAGGGCACTAGCTCAGCAGTGTGGGGCACACAGCGCGGAGCCAGTCTTACGAGAGGCATACAGTGCTACTCGTGCGGCGGGCAGGGCCACATGGCTCGTGACTGCCCGACCCACCGTGCCGAGGAGCAGTAGACAGTTGATGGGCCACCGAGGCAGAGGTGGAGGGTCGACAGTGGCGGTCCGCAGGGAGGAGGCAGATGAGGATGAGGAGCTGGACGAGCAGCGGGTGGTGGCCGACACTTTGAGGCTCTACCACCACCACCACCAGGAGGTCCACCCCGACCACAGGGAGCTGGCGGGCAGCGACAGGCTCAGCTCCAGGCAGCAGAGGCCTACGACCACGGCGCACCCAAGATGATTCGAGGTACTATCTGTGTCTACTCCACCCTTGCTGCAGTTCTTATAGACACAGGAGCGAGTCACTCTTTCATAGCCGCTGCCCTTGTTCGGAGCTCGAAGATTCTGACAGAGCCGTTGGCTCGATCCTTATGGCTAGAGACTCCTACGGAAGCAGACTCGACGATTACACACTGGTGCCGGCAGTGTGAGCTTACTCTAGGAGGCGAGATCTTCGGCTGGGATCTTCTTGTAGCAGCGTCGAGGCCTTACGACGTCATCTTGGGCATGGATTGGCTATCTACGGTCCATGCACAGATTGACTGTTTTAGGCGCAAGGTGCGATGTGTACGCACCGACGGGAGCAGGTTCACCTTCACTGGCGAGAAGGGAGCCTTAGCAGCACAGGATGGACTTCCGCGGAGGAGTGGACAGCCCATCACTCATCAGTTGGCTAGCCTTATCCTTGGAGCAGTTGACGTGCGGAGTCCTGGTTTTCCTGCAGTGGTGGATCAGTTTGCGGACATTTTTCCCGACGACGTTCCAGGGCTACCTCCTCGCAGAGAGGTAGAATTTTATATTGACTTGTACCCCGGGATAGCCCCGATATCCACTCCAGCATATCGGATGGCCCCCGCCGAGCTTCGAGAGCTACGGGTACAGTTGGAGGACTTGCAGGGCAAGGGGTTCATCCGACCCAGTGTTTCACCCTGGGCTTCCCCGATATTGTTCGCCAAGAAGGCGGACGGGAGCTTGCGACTTTGTGTTGACTATCGTCGCCTGAACCAGGTGACAGTGAGGAACAAGTATCCGCTACCGAGGACTGATGACCTCTTTGATCAGCTCAAGGGAGCACGGTGGTTCTCGAAGATAGACCTCAGGTCAGGCTATCATCAGCTCAGAGTCAGAGACGGGGATGTGCAGAAGACGGCCTTCAGATGTCGGTATGGCCACTATGAGTTCTTGGTTATGCCTTTCGGTGTAACCAATGCTCCAGCAGTGTTCATGGCTCTCATGAACAGGATCATTCAGCCATACCTCGATCGGTTTGTCGTGGTCTTCATCGACGACATTCTGATTTACTCTACGACAGAGGAGGAGCACGCCTATCACTTGCGAGTTGTACTAGACACACTCCGAGAGCACCAGCTTTATGGTAAGCTCTCGAAGTGCCAGTTCTGGATACATGAGGTCCACTTCTTGGGACACGTTATCTCTGAGGCGGGAGTTGCAGTGGATCCCGTGAAGATTGAGGCTGTGTTAGCTTGGGAGCCACCCAGGAGCGTGACTGGGGTTCAGAGTTTCTTGGGACTAGCTGGATACTATCGGAGATTCGTGCCAGACTTCTCTAGAGTTTCGGCACCACTCACAGCTTTGACGAAGAAGGGGAAACCCTTCGTGTGGTCAGACAGATGTCAGCAGAGCTTCCAGGAGCTGAGACAGAGATTGACTAGCGCACCCATCTTGAGGTTGCCCGAGGAGGGAGTAGGGTACGTAGTCTACTGCGATGCATCAGGGACCGGACTTGGATGTGTTCTGATGAAGGAGCGGGCAGTGATCGCCTATGGATCACGTCAGTTGAGGCCGCATGAGCAGAACTACGCTACCCATGACCTGGAGTTAGCAGCAGTAGTCTTCGCTCTGAAGACATGGCGACACTATCTGATGGGCGAGCGCTTTACAGTCTTTTTCGATCATCAGAGTCTCAGGTATATCTTCTCGCAGAAGGACCTGAACCTGAGACAGCGGCGATGGCGCGAGTTCCTCTAGGACTATGACTTTGAGATAGTCTATACTCCTGGGAAGGGGAACGTAGTAGCCGATGCCCTCAGCAGGAGGACGGGCATTCAACTACTTGAAGAGGCGACAGAGCAGCTAGCCTCATTGCAGATATCCTTTGTGGATAGAGATGGAGCAGCCTTCCTCCAGTCTCTCACAGTCACCCCTCCACTACTGCAGCGAGTCAGGGAGGCACATCGTGAGGATACTGACTGTGAGACACGGCGTGCACAGATATCCTCGGGACAGGCACCTGGTGGTTTCTCCCTTGGAGCAGAGCACGACATCCTTTTCAGAGGACGTACCATGGTACCAGTAGCTTTGCGAGAGGAAGTGCTGAGAGAGTTTCACACTTCTCCTTTGGTGGTACATCCTGGAGTGGCGAAGATGTACCAGGACCTCAGACGACAGCACTGGTGGCCGGGCATGAAGAAGGCTGTAGCAGAGTTCGTTTCTCGATGCCTTACCTGCCAGCAGGTGAAGGCAGAGCATCAGGTACCAGCAGGCTTGGTACATCCCTTGGAGGTTCCTGAGTGGAAGTGGGATGGCATATCTATGGACTTCGTGACTGTACTTCCACGCACTTCCAGAGGTCACGACTCCATCTGGGTGATTGTTGACCGACTCACCAAGTCGGCACACTTCTTACCCATCAGAGAGCAGGGATCAGTAGAGAGATTGGGACGTCTCTACGTTCAGGAGATTGTGCGGCTCCACGGTGTACCATCATCTATCGTCTCTGATCGAGATGCCCACTTTACTTCCCGGCTTTGGAAGGGGTTACAGGAGGCGTTCGGGACGCAACTACGTCTGAGCACAGCCTTTCACACTCAGACGGATGGTCAGACGGAGAGGACCATTCAGACTCTCGAGGACATGCTCCGCGCATGTGTCCTTGACTTTGGTCATAGCTGGGAGGACCACCTACCCTTGGTGGAGTTTGCGTACAACAACAGCTACCACTCCACCATCGGGATGGCACCATACGAGGCGTTGTACGGCCGACCATGTAGATCTCCTTTGTGCTGGACAGACCCTGGGGAGTCAGCACTGGTGGGACCGGAGATGGTCCAGGCCACGATAGAGAAGGTCCAGGTCATCCAGGAGCAGATGAGGACAGCTCAGAGCCGGCAGAATTCATATGCTGACAGGAGGCGGAGGCCACTAGAGTTCGAGGATGGCGACCACATCTTCTTGCGGGTCTCACCTCGACGTGGTATTCGGAGATTTGGCCGAGGCGGCAAGTTATCTCCGCGCTTCATCGGACCCTTCCAGGTCCTCAGCAGGGTTGGCGAGGTGGCTTATCGCCTGGCTCTACCACCTCAGTTGTACCGGGTGCACGACGTCTTCCACGTATCTCAGCTGAGGAGATACGTGCACGACCCGACGCACATCATTGACCATGCGGAGCTTGACGTTGACGATGGGGCGACTTTTACGGAGGTCCCGGTGGAGATAGAGGATCGATAGGAGCGGTTCCTGCGTGGGCGATCGATACCTCTTGTGCGCATCAGATGGCAGCACTGAAATCTCCAGGAGAGCACATGGGAGCGGGAGGCTCAGATGCGTGCTTAGTACCCTCATTTGTTTCCCTAGTTTTGATGTATCTTTACGGGGACGTAAAGCTCTGAGGTGGGAGCAATGTAAAGACCCGTAAAATTCAAGGTAAATTTTTTCTTAATTTTCTTTAGAATTTTACAAGAGCGCGGTTTCTGACGGCACCTGATTCCGAGGCCCGGAGTGCCCGGAATCAATTTCTGAAGTTTGGCCCGGGTACGTTCAAGGAACGAACGAGCGGGATTTTCCTAACATTTGATCCGGTGCTCGGAATTGAAATCCGAGGGCACCGATGAACTCGCAGCGCCGATATTCGCTTAAAGAGACCTTTTCGGATGTTGCGTTTGTTGCGGGTTGAAAGTTAGTTTTTGGGAGATTTATAAAAAGTTGAATAAAAAATGTGGATTCTTTTTATTTCACTTTTGTAGGTTAACTCCTCTCAAAAGGAGTTAGGGGTGGGACCCACACCCACTTAACCTCCCTTGAGAGGATTAAGTGTGGTGGGACCCACACGAACCTAAACCTCTCAACTTCCCCCTTAAACTCCCCTCTCTCCCTCTTAAATGTTTGTAAACATAACATCTAATTAATTACACATGACATGTTAATTAATTAAGTGTTATGTTTTTGAATTTGATGTTTTGAATTCCTAGGCTTGGTAAATAAAATAAGGAGGGACCTTATTTTATTTTGTTAGCCAACTTGTGTGGATTTCTTTTTGAGAGCTCCTCCTCCATCTTCTTCATCTTGACGAAGAACGCTCATCTTGACGAAGAACGCTCAAGCTCCGACGAAGAACGCCGCTCCGCTCTTCTTCGTCTTCCGTGTCAACGAGAGGGAACGCCGCTTCCTCCTCGGATTCCCTTCGTCGACATAAGAGGTTTCGCCAATGACGTATCACATCAGACACATCTCTTCGTCAACGGAATTGATGAACGACGACCGCGACGCCCGATCTCCGCGACGTTGACTTCCGCGGACGTTGTCAAATCTTCGAACCTATACCCGAGGTAGGGGTTGTTGTTTATTGTTTAATTATTTTTATTCTTGATCGTGGATTTAGCAAGTCTAACGTGTGGCTTTTGAATATTTAAAGTTGCATTATTATTTTAACGTGAGGGGGGCCGGACCGCATGAACACGGCCGGACCCCCTCCATCGTTCTTGTTGTTTTATCTTGCGGGAGGAAGCAAGGTGGCATGGTGCCGTCGCACCACGCGAATAATTGTATGTTTATCTTGTGTGACGTCGTCACGCGTGCGCCGAGGAAGAAGCATCAAGAACGCGACGCCGTCGCGCCGCGTTGAAAGAAATCAAGGCACGGTGGAGGGGCGCAGTGCCGTCCCACCGCGCCGGACGACGAACACCGCGGCCGGTTCCAGGCCGCGGCGGAAAGAGAAGACCGGCGGCCGAGCCGCCGGCGTTGGAAGCCGAAGAGGGGACCGGATTTTTCCGGTCCCATTGTAGAAAACCGGCCGGCCAGCTGGCCGGCCGGAAGGCGTTAAACCGGGGAAAATTAATTCCCTGGCCAACGCTCAAAACCCCCCTCATTATGAGGGGGGCAGTTTCCATGAAGGGAGGGGGGCAGCAGCCCCCCCGGTTTTAATCCAAGCTGGCCCCCACGTGGGGGGGCCGTTTTCTTGCAAAGGGCGCGGCACAAAGGCTGCGCCGCCTTCCCAATCAGCGGGGGCTTTGCCCCCCGCGTTCGGCCACCGTGCGGCGCCGCGCCGCCCCAGGGGGGGGTCAGGCCGGGTCGGCCCGGACCCGGACCCCCCCCCCCCCCCATTTCGAACCAGTTCCAGTCTTTTGGTCATAACATGAGCCTCGGACCTCCGATCGACGAACCGTCTGCGGAAACACGATCCTTGGATCGAGACGGTCGTTTCGGTATATCGCACTCAAGGTTTCGGATTACTTTGAGTTCGGCCGGGTTGGTTCGTTCACGAAACCAACCGGGCCTTCGGAGCGGAAACGCTCATATCTTGAGCTACGGACGTCTGATTGACGTGCCGTCAGTCGCGTTGTGTTCCTCTTAGTGAGACGGATCTTTTGACATACTCCGCCTGAGGTTTGGACGTAGGTGGAGTATGGTCGGGTTGGTTTTGCCTTAAAAACCAACCGGGCCCCAGGGACGAAAATGTCAATAACTCTCAGATCGGGCGTCCGATCGACGCGCCGTCTGTTGCGTTGAGTTCCTGTTGACGTTACGGAACTTTTGGATACATCAACTCTGGACTTGTGATAGTTGATGTATCAGACTCTCGGCTCGTGGAGCGGACCCTCCGAACGAGCTTTCTGTGTGCGGGAACCCTAGTGCTGGCTGCGACTGTTACTGTGACTGCTACTGCTACTACTGCTACTGTGACAGCGACGACGACAGTACATAGATCCTGTGTGGATTCGTCGATGACGACTTCAGCACTCAGCGATCCTACGTGGATCAGTGCTACAGGTCCTGTGTGGGCCCGATCCTGTGTGGGTCCGATCCTGTGTGGGTCCTTGCGCTCAGCGGTCCTGTGTGAACCAGCGCCTACAGGTCCTGTGTGGGCCCGATCCTGTGTGGGTCTTTGCGGGGGTTAGTTACCTTGATCCTTCGTGGGTCTGACGACTTAGATGGATCAGTGATCATCTTTATCGTCCTTTGAAGAAGTATACCTGTGTGAGCTGAATCCAATTGCTTTCCTGTGTGGATTGTGTAGTGCAAACCTGTGTGGATTACGATTTGATTTCCTGTGTGGAATACGTTTACTTTCATGTGTGGACTGAGTTGTACTTGGGCTCGGAGATTGGAGCGTATTTGAATTGATGACTTAGGTATATGTATGGGCATATACCTAAGTAGTGTCGGTTGTTACTTTGTGATTGTACCTTTCTTCGTGGTTTATCCTTAGTGGATTTGAGAGACCTTCAGGGGTCTCGGGGTCCCTACTGAGTAGCTTATACTCACCCCTGCACGGGCTTTGCCCGCACTACGTTGTGTTTGTTGCAGACGACGGACAGCGTTGACCTTAGCTGGGGCTTGCAGAGCGGGATGGTACCCGGAGGTGGACCACTGGGCGGGACGTGCTCGGAGCGGACGGTGGGACCCGTGGAGCAGAGGAGCTATCTGTACCCATCCTTCAGGTGGGATTTCCAGTGGACAGCTCGGAGTAGCGGCTTTTACTATTCAGTTGCTGTTTTCCCTTTCGAGTTGTACTTTACTTTCAGTTTGGGTTTGTATTCTGGCCCATTTACTTTTCCGCACTTTCAGTTGTACTCTGCTTTTGTTTAGTGTTTACTTTCCGCTTGCTTACTCTGTGGTGTTTGTTTACTTTTCAAAGGCAATGCCTTCCCTTTTTATCGGGATTTACGCCTTGGTGCTAGTCGACAACCCCTGGCCTATGGAAGGCGGGCTTGGGGTAGTCACGGCACGGACCCCGAGGGCGGGTCATGACAGTATCATTCTAATAGAACTGAATATGAGCTCTTAATACATTGAGAGTTTTTTTCTGATATGGTTCCCATATTTTGAGAGTCGCATGGAATAAATATGCAAGAGTGATGGATTTTGTTGGAGTATAGTATGACTCCTCTTCTTCTATTTCTTTTTAATTATAGTGGTCATGCCCACTTTTAGGAGACATATATGATGTCACATTCTTTGGTGGTGGAGATATTGTTGGTCTGTTTAGTTTTACTCAAAGTGTGTCATGATATCGGTTAACTATTTTTTGAGTCATCTAGTTGTCGAAATTATAATCCCTCATAGAAATAACATTCTATCAATAACCTTATTCTTTTGACTATTCAATGGTTATGAAGAACACTTTATCTAAGGAGTTATCTTAAAACACCTTTCCAGGTTCAACCATGCTTTGAAGTAAATATTTGAAGACAATGAAGATCTAGATATTATGACCCAAAAAAATATAGAAATGGTCCAAGTTGGGATGGTAAGTGGGGTTGAACTCACTAGGCTACCTAGGATGTGGTATTATTGGGATTTTATTTTCCATAGATTCCAATAAATAACTAGTGAATTGTTAATTTCATAAGGAGTATGATTCATTAATCCATTAATCAAATCATGGTGACACTGATTTCTATGTACTTTTAGGTGAGGGAAATTTTGTGGTTGCCACTACTCGACATGAGGTGTTGGGTGGTTCCAGAATAGCCAAAGTTCTTGTATCAACAATACTTCTATGTTTATAGTGATAATTTCTACTTCTACATTTCCAAGCCTTTTCCCTTATACTGAGGTAATGAGTCAATACATATAGCATGTTAACTGCGTGGAGCCCTTGAGACATTGTTACATTTATAATAACTTTTGAGACCCACCTAGATTCTTCTTTGGTATTAGAGGTGTATCTTACTCATCTCGTATATTTTAATCATAGTGTTCCAGAGGATTCTCCTATGAAAGAGGGATACTAAGTGAATAGGATAAACCGTTCCATCTTGATCTGAAGTCATACACCCTCTCATTTTCATATTATTTTTAGTTTGATAGGTAAATATTTTTCATTTCCCTAAGCCTGGAGAAGAATTGATAGAGGAATTGATGATAGAGTTCATCCCATCATACAACGAATCATAATAAAAAATTATTTTATGAGACAATGGATGGACATATCAGAGTGTATAAAAAACACCTCATCTTTGTTCCTTCTATTGATCTTGAAGTCCCATCATTGACCCAAATTATGATACTATGTTTGTGAGATGATGTACATCATTTACATCATAATCAAAAGTCGATATGGTAGGATTTCCAAAATTCAGTGGAGGAAAAGTGTGGTCCACCCACACGGGATATGGATTCCTCTTAAGATACACAGGTGAGAATCACCCTTACATGGATTCCATTTGAGTAGTGAGGGACTGAATAATGTTAATTAGATCATTGGGAACTACTATTTGAGACATATCCCATATATAGGGAGTGAGTGGAGGTTGTTGAGGGGGCCCCAAATTTTTCTCTAGATTCATTCTTTATTCTTTCTAAGATTAAATGATTACCCTATCAAGGGAAAGGATGTTGTCGTAATGGAGGGAAGTCAAAATAATTTTTGACTTCCTCACTAATGTGGACCATATTACTAGATCTAGACCCAATTTGGAACTTATATTTCACTCAATCTGGTAGATTAGTTATGGGAGGTAGAATATTTCCCTGAACCTGAAGATGATACCCAATAAGAATATTTCCCCTTATTATCTCCTTCTTGAGTCATCTGAGATTTTGTATCAAATTATCTTATCATGATAAATGTTCCTACATGGAAGGACCTTCGGTTATTATAGGTTATGATTGGGATGTATCCACACCTTTTCTATTTTTGTTATAATTTTTCAACCATAGAGGTATAAATATGGTATATATAGGTGTCAGGTTTTGGAGCCTTCTTTGGTTTCATGTTCATGCATCCTGAGTTGGTGCATCCGAATCACCCTCTTCTTGGGGTAGGTTTCTAGTATTATGGCCCTCTTAATTTTCATCTTTATCCACAATGTCTATCATATTGACAGTGATAACATTAACTCCTTCATATAGTGAAATGGTCATTGTCCCATTAGGTTTGACCCAACAGGCTTATTTCCCAATTCCTTCATGAAGGTTATTTTTCTAACCCATAGAAATACTAGGATGTTTTGTCATGTGACCCCAAAGGTGTATGATGGCCTTATCTAGATGTTATAAATGCCCCAGTATATGAGTAATGACATTTTTTGGGTTTTAGGTCATGATTTTTGAATGATCCAAAGATATAAGGGGTTTTCCTTCTGGTGAGAGGAATGGGTGGGATGTTGACTATTTATTTTGACCTCCAAAACTGGAGAATAAATATTATCCATATGGTGGTTATGATGATAAAAATAATCCTTAGCATTGTAGAATTGTGTTTATTCATGGACACAATTGGAATTGACTTATCTTGTTGATGAGGATCTGATGATTCCAGTCAAGGATTTGATTATTCCCAGGACCGAAAATGAGATATAAATTCCCCCATCGAAGCAGTATTGGGTTTTTCTGGAATCCCCATTAATTTTTCAAGGATCCTCTCATGTGATGATGAACCTATTTATAGTTATTGAGATATAAAGGCTGACATCCCAGTATGATTGGGATTGATTGTAGCTACTGATTATATCTCTTGAATCCTATAGTGAATTGATGATTTGAGAGGTGGAGGTTGTGGTAGATATTCTCCTAACTGGTGGTTTTGGTTCCCTCCTAAATGGGTACTATAATTGCTAAAACTATGACCTTTTTGATTTTGTGGAGATGTGATCATGTGGGATTTCGGTGTGATTAAGGGCCAAGGTGTGAATCATTCTTTAAGGAATGTTCTCTGGATGATCATAACTTTGGCTTATGTGTCTTAAATTCATTGATATTTGTTTTAGGGTCTCAGTTTGATGTCCTTATGCCTATATTGTCCCTCTTTTCATGATTCCTAGGCGCTGATGAAGTGGGATAATTTTGTTATAGTGACCAACTGGCCCAAGCATGACCTAATCCCCTGATTTCATCCGTGGTTATGAAATAGAGGACACTATATCTAAGGGAATTAGCTATTCGAGGAGTGTGGAAGAGTTTAATGTTCCATAATTTATACATCCTCGAATACATATAAAATATGTGGGTTCTCAGATCAGTTTCTAAAGGGTTACAATGAAATGGTAGTAACCATGTAGCAAATTTGTGTAGTTCTTTCCGAGGTTTGGTCATGAGTCATATAGATAGAGTCTAGGTCTACCTGAAACAAGATTATATTAATGTCATGAATGTGAACCTCATATCCTATATTGAACTCCTTTTCATTCTCAAGTATGAAATCATAGTCAAAAGTGGAAAGGGTCTAGAACATTATACAGATATTGTTTCTAGGTATCTCTCTCAATATGTCAATGATGAACTCCTCTTCATCAGACATACACCAAAACATCTAGTAGGACCATAGACGAATTTTCTGAGGGTTGTCTACTAACTATAGTGGAGTGCTTCTGAAAGTTGATGGGGAACAATATGTGGTCGACCCCGCCTGTACGATCACCTCTCTATTCAAAGGTGTCAAGGTTTTGAAAACATCCTTATAAAAAGGTGTCAAGGAAAGAAAATTATTTCTGTTTCCATGGTAGAAAATATCATGGGGATGTTTACCATGGTGTTTGAAAGAAGTATATTCCCTATGATCCATCTCCACACTACTATGAGATGGAATATAGTGGTAATGATCATCTTCTGATTTTGTTAAAGAGTTGATGGACCCCCATAGTTTTGACAATTATCTTCAACTAACTCAAGGAAAATAAAATTGATAAGATTAGGAATATCGGTCTTGATCTATGTCATGAATTGAATATTACAACCTAACATTTGTAAATTTTTAGAGATATGAACATCTTGTATGAAGGCTACTGGAACTTGTTTACAAATGTATGGTGCTACAAGAGTATGATCCTACTATTGAGAAGATATTGGAATATTCCAATGATATATATCATTATGTTCATTAATATGAGATTTTTTCTGAGGTATATACCATTATCACATGGTGTTCCTCAGATTGGATGACTGAATGATCCCAATCTTAAGCCTCTGAAATATTCCATGGGGATTTCTTGGTAGGGTTATGATCCTTCCTCGGGGAATGGGATTCTCTCACCTAGTGAGCCCCAGTTGGAACAAGAATATAATCCATATACAAATATGAATTACATGTCAGAATATTCCAATGGACTTCCGTAATGGGATAATGAGTATGATCCTACTCCTATATTACCTCATAATGATTTTGATGTAGTCATTTGTTATTAGAAGATGGAATATGTGCATGGATTATTTTATCTATTGTAATATGCTAGGCATATTCACTAAAAGAAATATTATCCTATCCCGAGGCATGTGTAATTCTTATATGGTTAGCCTCATCCTAAAATAGAAAGTTAGATTTATCCTGGATTTTTTGAGAATTCCATTGGACTTTTTTAATAGGAATGTGAGCCTATACCGAGGCATGTCCACCTCTTACTTGATGAGCCCCATCATGAATGGGGATTTGATCCCGATCATAGAAAATTAGAATATGTGTTTTTATATTTTTGATAGGAAAATTCTCCAATTTTGAAGCATGTGCTACTCTCACATTGTGATCCCCATTTGGAATAGAAATGAGAGCCCAGTTTGACACCTTGTCCTTTACAGAAATAAATTGATAATCCTCATGGAAGGGAGTAGGAATTTTGGAATAATTTGTAGAAACCAATTTTTCATAATTATTACATTTTGGAGATTCCCCAGATGTATGGATAAGAATATGTGTATGTACCTCTATTTTTACCAGTGTAGGAAAATGCTAGTGGAGTTTGTCATCTATTCCTAAAATGTAATGGCATTTCATAAAAGTGTGTCCATGAATATAATCCAGAACATTTTCCATCTCTACTATATACTGATAAATATATTCGACTGAAGTGTGATATTCTCTAAATTATAACCTCTTAATTCCATCAGAATAAAACCATGTACTGATGCACATGGGTATGGATATGTGACACCCCAGGCCTAATATGACAATATTCCCACAGAGTTGTTCTGAGCTAGCAGGTATGTGAGCCCTCTTATTGGTTACATCCAAAATATGATAGAGTACATCATAAGTGGGAGTGGTTACATGATACCACACATAGATATCTAGATTTTTCCTCGCTCGATGTGTCTTTATTATTTCCCTTACTTGGGTTCCAAAGGGGGTAGTGTGTCGAGTGTTACCCTTAGTAGGAAACTAGTGGGTATTGGTTGGATGGTGCTGGTGACCATAGCTGATAGGGGACCTATTTAGTGATTAATGAACTAGAAGGGAGTTTTATATGACTCCCTGGTCCACCATCATCAGATATTGAAGGTGGCAGATGTCATGCTCTTGATGAGAGATCATAAAGTAGTTTGTTGTGGCAATGAGGGCCACTAGCTTAGCTGAGGCTTTCCCAGGATGATGCAGACTCATCAGCATTAGTTCTCAGTGATCCTAATTGGTATCCTTGAGGAATAGTATTTTACAACATTGGTGGTACACCTGAACCATTCTGTTCACCACCTCATATTTAAGGTGTCAGGCAAGCAGGATAATTTTGCATCAAGTACGGGTTGATGCCATGACTGACTTTCCATAACATTCCATGGATGCTGAAATTATATCAGATCATAATTCTTCATTCGATATATGTATTTTCATTCATGAAGGATAGAATGAACAAGGCATATAATTAGTTTAATATCATATGCATGATGTGTGATCAGTCAGATATTTATAGTTGACACAATATTCCTTTTATTTTAGACCAGTCCATTCTGCTTGTATAGAAATATAAATATGAGGATGGAATTATTTCATGAGAACCCTATTTAAAATTGATCAAAATAAATATTAATGATAGGATTATTAGCTTTTTTTTTTGATATAACAAATGAGGTGGCATGACACATAGTAACCTAGTCATTTTTTTTATAAAAAAATCACATCAGGTTCACCATTTTTGTTTTCATATATGAAAAAATGGACTGATGAATAACAAGACAATCATTTTTATATTAAGAGATTCACATTTGGTTTACTATTTTTCTTTCAATGGTTAATATACTTCCAAGAAACCTTGTTGATGTAGATTCAATTTGGCATGATGATTGACTATGATGGGATTCGTTCTCACATAAGTACTATCATCGGGTCACCATTATCACTCTTAAAGGAAACTCCCAGTGGTTCCCTCATCCATAATTGGGTATGGACCTACTTTCCAATGTTATGTGGTAAATTTTTGATTCAGACCCAATGACTCTTTTATAATTACATTGTTCCATAGGATGGGAGGCCAAGCTCATCACACCCATATAGGGTGTATTGTTTCCTACATTAGGGATCTCTTTTAGATTTATGATAAGTTAGATAATCACTTCCTAATCTCGATACAAGATCGGTTACCCTAACAATATTATTATAGTTTAATTCTATTTTAAATGTAAATGAAACAGGAATCTCATTATTTAATCCCTTTGTATGTATTTTTGGTTCCTCATACGTTTTCTTATAATGAATTTCTTCTTATATATTGAGGCCTTATAGCTGACCACTTCAAAATTTACTTCTATGTAGGGAGGTGTTTTCTATTATGAGGAGGGGAGTGATCCATTATGAGATATCCAACATATACTATTTATTATAAGAATAAAAACCCATATAGATCATTAAAACATTATTGTTAATGTCAAACAGAAAAAAATAAGTGTGGGAACATGGGAACCAGGAATTTTAGCTTGATTCTTGAGGATATGACTTATGTATGCTAGTTATTGAAATAATCATACTTATCATAGTTTGATCACACCCTTGGGACTTTACACATGGTACATTCCCCTATAGGATGGATATTTTTATCCAGCAACTCATTGGGGCTTACCTGATGATATTACCTTTAATGGTGGAGATTTATGATTCTAGTTTTGTGTTGTCTACAAATCCATAAGTCAATGTGGTTTATGATCAGTGTGTGAAACAAGGTATGGAAAATGATCATCCTAATTTAATATGGATTTGGGAATTATGTACTAGGAAAACCCTTGGTATGTTTAATATCATGAGTGGCCCTTATGGAATTTTCCTATGTACCCAGGTTATGGAAGTAACCATAGTAATTGTAGTTTAGTAAGTTTCATGGTCCATTGAGGGAGGAGGTATGTTGATCATCCCATGAAAATGATTGGGTCTCCATTGTAGAAATTTAGGGTACATAGTGTGAATTATACTAAGATGGATTTCCATTTGAGATCAGGCTCATACAATAGGATGGAATCCTACATATCCTAGTTATGGTAGGAATTAGAGTTCCCATAGTTCATCTGATTTCCTGGTCCAATGAGGGATAAGGAATAATTTTTAGACAAAGTGAATGATTGGGTCCCAATGGTTAAAATTTCATACACATGAAGAGACTTATTATGAGGTGGATACCCATTTTATTTAGGGCTTGAGAAATAGGAATACATCATATGTTTCATGGTTATAGTAGGAATAGGGGTCCTCTTAGTTCAACTTTTTGTGGTTTAGACATCGACATTACCATTATCCTGATAGAGGTATTTCACATGAATGATATGATCATTGAGGATCCCTATGCACATATGATCTCTGCTCATTGTGGTAAAAAAGCGATAAATGGTAATTAGTGTGATTTCTTATTAATGTGGGACTTATGTTCTAGGACTTCTCTTTGGATGTTTAATATATTACTCAGGCATCCGGGAGGTGACACACATATCCTTTTTATGAAATGAATTAGTGTCATCACAGTAACCTTAATTGGGGCATACACAGTATGGTTTCCCATTTTATCGGGGTTACACACTGGGGGATGAAAGGTTTATTAAACCCTAGGATACCCTTGGACATGTCCTCCTCGTCTGCCTGATATGCATTGATTTTCTATTCATCATTCCTTCATCATCTACTTAAAATGTTATAGGGTGTATACATAACATTTCCAAAGGCAATTACAAAATCCAGTAGAATTTTTGAAGGTTTTCATGTAACCTGTATTTAATGTCTATGGTTTATCGCATGATCTAGGATGAATTTTCTAGAGGACATCGTAACACCTAGTCGGTTGATCTTAGAATCAATCACATGATCATGACTAACATTCCTAGAGGGCATGACATGATTTGTAAGACATGCCTAGAGGTCATCGTGATAACTAACTTTAACTCTTAGAGGGAATCCCAAGAGTAAATGTGACATGTCTATGAAGGTGACACATTTCCTAGATGAATTGTCTAGAGGTCATAGAGATACCCAACTAGTGTGGCTGGAGGATGTCGTAAGAGCCAATTGACATGTCCAAGTGATACTGTGATAATCAACTAATATGTACTGGTGCCTCCATATGGTTTGAGTGAAATGAAGGAAGGACACTCCAAGGATTTCATGGTGTTTCCAATAAACATCGTAAGACCTGGGGACATTCCCATTTGGAACTATTTGACTTTCATTGACATGTCTAGAGGATATCACATGATCTAAATAGAACACCAAGGTATCATTACAAGATCTATGTGACATGTCTTAGTGATGAAGCATGTCATGGATAACTCACACGAAGAACATGAGGATAGAATAATATATGTTCTTCATGTAATACATCCATATTTTATTTTTTGTACCATCATTTTATAAAAAATTCCATATATTTATTTAGTGTTACCTTGTATTATGTCATTCATTTCTTGGCATATATATGGGGTCTCTTTCACATATCACACTATATGTCCTTCACATGATCTATGAGTGATAACACAATGTTCTTATCAATACATAATGGCCACTTTGGTTGTTTTTGAGATCATGACTGATGGGAATATTTTCCAGTTTCGAGGTTAGCAGCTCTGAGAAATCCGCTATAGTACTTGGTGCGTCGGTACATATGGATTCAAAAAAGGTTACCTGTTTTTTTATGCTGGGGTGTGGGATTTATAGTACTCTCCACCCTAGTGGTTTTACACTTTTCATGGATCATATTGTGTAAATCTTGGATGAAGGTGATGTAGGTCCTCAACATCATGTGTCTTCACGATGTTCAGACTTTGGTTACTCTAGTGTTTTCATCAGATTTTCAGTGACCATAAGAGAATCCCATAAATCCCTCCATTATTAAATTTTTTACAATTACTGGGGTTTTGTGGAATCATTCATACTATAAAAAGGATTATCATATTATTCGTCTGACATGTCCAAGTGCCTTCATGAGATCTGGGTGCCTATCGAAAGGTCTTTGCATGATATCAGGAATCTTGTCTAGAAGCTTTCATGAGACAAGGATGGATTGTCAGGGGTCATATTTGAACCATGTTTCATACATATTGGGTGCATCATGTGAGTTATATGACTATAATAGGATCTTATATCCTCCCCATTTTATTTCATTTTTTAGTTCACAAAGTATTGGGTTCTCTCGAGGGTGAATGAGTGTTGTCAAAGACAATCACACTAACTCATGGTGATGTGTCACATGTCCAGAAAAGGGTATTATGGATATGTGTGATCATTTCGAAGACAATTCCATTAGTTTTCCCATGGAACCAAATGGCGAGTTCAAGGTCAGCTAGAGATTTATGAGGCCTCTCATGGGATAATAATGACATGTCAGAAAGCTTTTTCTAGATGAGGTGGACATGGCTTCATTGGTATCATTACATCTTGAGAATATAAAAATATTTATCTCTTGTTATTTTTAATCTTAAGAGGTTCAAACCTTCCCGTGATATTTTTTTGAAAAGGCCTTAGGTTTATAAAGTTTTCATTGATGTTGTCAACAAAAGCCTTTATTTCTATTGATGATGCATTGCATGATTTTTTTGACAAAAAGACGATACTCACTCATGGATATTTTTCATCTATATTCAAATATGTTTGAGGTTTTTTCAAGAATCCACTAGTTTTCAAGCCTTGTGACCTAGGGGGGATCTCAACTAGATGCCACTGCATGATTCACGATTGTGTGAGGTGCCTTTGTGAGAGAAAAAAACATGTCGATGGAGATTTATGGTATATTTTTGGGTTATTAACCATGTTCAATTTTCCACATGACCTTCCTAGGGTTATTTGATTGTATGTCTCATAGTCTTTCATGTGATCCTCATGATCTCGACCACATTCTTTATCCTTTTCATTACAGGGATAATAATACTCATATTTTGATATTCTTTCCTTTGTGAAATTTCTAATGCTCATATTGAGGGCATCAGCATATATGTTTATTTTAAAAATTATTTTGATATTAGTTAATAACATTTATATTATATCCAAAAATTAACTATATGATTTTATTAAAAAATCAATAAAAACATTTTTGAAAAAAATGTTTTTATTTAAAATTGTTATCTTATTTAGCAAGAATTTATAAACTCATTTATATTTATTTGAACTATTATATATATTCCACTAATTATTTATTCCAATTTATACATTTCAATTTTATTTCTTGGTTATAATGATCATATTTTAAAAATAATTTTTGAAAATATGTCGCAGTTTTTCTAAACACTATGTTGCGTGTTGAATAAGCTATTGAAGAAAGTGCCTTGTTAAATTTCATAGTGATACATTATACTCACCTTAAATAAATTTCATCCTCACATTTTTAACTTGTGATAATTAATAATATTTTTTTTAAAATTTAATTTTACCTTTATGGAAATTTCATGTTGTAAAGTGGGTTAATAAAATATCCTCTTAAATGAGTGAAAGAGAAATACAAATTTCATCATGAATAATACATGACTATGTTTCCATGTTGGAGAACATTGGTGGGATGTGAAAATATTGACCTGGAAGAAAATTTAAATAATTATGGTGTGTGATAGAGATCATTGGTCATAATAAAATGAATGTTCAATAGAAACATAACAACCAAACAACCATAAATCTATAATGAATTGAAAGACCATTGATTCATTAGATATGAAGGTAATATGATAACATTTTTGTTTCAAGATATAATTTTCTAGAGTTTTTTCACTCTTTTTATATCAATATATATAACTCCATAAAATATAATTACCCAATATATTTTTATTTAATACTAAAAAATGCATCAAATCATTGTGTTTTAATCATTTTTCACTTAACCTCTGACTCTATGGACAGAATATCCAATATATTTCTTTTATACCAGAAGTACTAAATTTATCTTCTAAGGGATAAAAATATCCATAATAATGTAACAATATATTTAACAAATATTAATTAAATCCAAAATGTTTGAAAAAATTTAGATAATATAAAATATCAATATGAATATAAAAATATCAATAATTTAATTGTAAAACTAATGGTTTAACATAGAACATTCTTTAAATAAATATCCCTAGATCACAAATTACATTGATAACCTCAACATGAGATAATATTTTAATATCAAGGGTTATCTCACACCAATAAATATACATCTCTAAAAAACTATATAATTTTTCACAAATAATACTTTATGTTAAACTAGAAAGTTATATATTTATCTTCACCTAATAAATCATTTCCAAAAAATCATTGTTCACCTTAACCTACAAAAATTTGATATAACCTGATCCTATAATAGGATTCCACAAATCATCATAAAATTGGTCCACCAAATAATTTGTATAAAAAAATATCATACTAACCAGTACATCTTGTAGGCCTGTGGTAGGCATTTCACCCTTCTCCCCCGTCGTTTTGGGGTTCAATCCCCACATCTTTTATAGATATAATGATTTATCTCCCTTAATATGGTTCGTAATTTTTAAAAACATTTATTTATATAATATCTATAAAATTATGAAATATATAATCATATCCTTAAATTAATCATCAAATTAGTTTTTAACAACTAAAGTCTTATATACATAATTTCTTCGAAAAATAAAATAATCATAATGGACTGTAATTACCTCAACATAATGAACATATAAAATATATTATCTTCCTAATACTTTTGTTTTCCATTAAAAAATCACCTTAACATCAAATCACTTTTATTGTTCATTAGTATTGTTATACATATTAATGAAAATATATAAAGGTAAACTAATGCATAACAATCAATGAAAGTTTCTTGATTCTCTTAACTAAAATATAATAAAAAAAAGTCAGTATCATTACTCTCTAATTTCAACACCTAAACACATAAATCCTTCCCCTTTGGTTATTTTACTAAAAATAGCCTTAGTAATTATTCCTTATTTTATATAATTAAATCAGAGAATTACCATGTTACCCATATTAATGACAATGAAGTATTAGTGATTCCATACAAAGAACTATTTTCCATACAAATTTTTAACCTTAATCATTATTTTTATTTGAAATTAGGTACTTTATTCCCTCCTTTTAGATGCAGAAATAATATTCTAGTTCTCTTATTTACTTCTAGAGGGATCCTCTTGAAAAAATTTTAACATGTAAGAAATTGATTATTCTTTTTTTATCATCTTTAAGAGTTGTTCTTATATGATATTCCATACCTATCTTATTTGATGTGTTTGGAAATTATATGATGTTCATGTTGTTAATCATAATTCATGATAGATTATTTTTAATGATACAAATATGTCTAACTACTATTACCATTATGTTATGAATTTCAATAGTAAAATCGTTTCATTTCCCACCACATTGGCTGTTTTATTTTATTTCCTATCATTACCTAAAAAAGAAAAAAAGGTGGGAATATAAAAACTCATAAAATGGAAAACTAAATCTTATAAATATTTGAATAATAACTTATACATGATATGTATATACTGGATTATGAGTCTCTATGTTTCCATTTTGGTTATCACTAGTAGTTATTCTTATTAGGTTTTCAAACCTAATGATTTGTTCAAGTACATCATAATGGATTCTAAAGGGTTTTTTAATATCCAAATCAAATCCAACAATTATGTAAAATCTAGTGTATATCCAACCCAATTATGAAGGACAAACTAACTATTTACTCCATATCAATACACCCTTTTCTGAGTTATTACACTTGGGTACAATAGTTCCATAGAAATATCCACTTATAGTATCTATATATGGATGTCTTTACTCAAAAACCACATTATCTATCATTCAACAAAATTATATTATATTTTATAATACTTAAATATAACCTTAGACTTATTCCATGAGTTCTCACTAATGTTTTCTCATATTAGTTTTAAACTATTAATTGACCCTTTTCTCTGAAACCAATTGTTGTAACCTGAAAATTTTACACATATTATTACATGAATATTAACATAAAAATATATTAATTTCAACGCCAAATTTCATGAGGCCCACTATCTTTGTAAAACTGGGTTAATAAAACATAAAAAAAAATTATAAATTACATTTCTTATTCACCTTAGTGATCTATGGAATCCATTTTGGGTTCTAAAATTATATAGGGTATCCTAGGTATATACATAATAGATACAGGTGATATAAAAATCTCATTAAGGGAATAAAATTGTTAAGGAAATATAACATGTGAGTCCATGTTATAACACGATATCATAAAATATAAGGATAAATTGTTATAACATGGAAGCATAATAATAAAAAAAGTGAATATTATGATCATGGAATCATAGGAAATGTGAATGAAACATATAACATGAAATAGACACGATTCAATGATTTATTCCTAGATAATATCACATGGTGGATAATGTCTCATAATGGATTAGGTTTACTCTCTAAACCCATTCATGTCATCTCATGAGACTAAATACATTACCGAATGAATTAAAGAACTACCCGATAACACCAATCAAAACATGTTCAGGATTTATTTGTGACATAAAAGGGAAATAAATCATAAGTCATAAACATCAAAATTACACATGGAATGAAAATGGATTACATAATAATTTTCTAAATCATAATCAAATAAAATTTCATAATGATAAAATTTAAGAAATGAACATATGGAATTTATTACCCTATCAATGTATGGTATGATCAGAAACTTATATATGTAATAGATATATATACATAATTTATAATAATTAAATAATATCAAAGGTTCTTGTTTTTTATGAATAGAAATATTAATGAAAATATTGAAAATATTTATTGAGTAAAATAACCCTTCCACTTTTAAAAATACTTTTTAAAAATTTTAAAATATTTTGGAAATCATATTTTTTAAATAACATTGGAAAATTATAGTGGAATATTTAAATAAAATAATTTCCATGAAGGTGTTTAATTCCATACACCCCATATAAGTTAAAAAAATTCCTTACAACACTGTTATAAAAATGATTAAAAGAACATCATTAGGAAAATTATGAGAATATTCCACTTTATACTTATTATAACAAGTAAAAAGTGGTAAAAATTAATTTATAAAATTATAAAATATTACAAAAATCATTTTTTAAACACATAAAATAAAATATCTACATTTAAGAGAAAGGTTTTTTGACCAAAGAGAGAAATAATTTCAAATTTCTTGAAACCATTTTATCAATAATTTTAAATACCAAAGAGTGGAAAATTAGAGTATTACATTAAAATTTTATTAATAAACATAGAATAATAATATGAAAGAGATTAATTATAAAATGGTCAAATAATTTATTATAGTGTAAATTCAATCATAAACAGTCCTGATTAAAATAATACTAATATATAAACATTTTCCACTTTAATAACTTTTGAATCCTAACATCCCATGAATGAATTATATGAATTGTTACCTAATATATCATAATGTATGAATTTTTCAACATATTATAATTAAAGATTCAATATAGACATCATTTAAATATAATTATGTTCATAAAATAACATGTGTCTCAAATAATGAATTTTTGATATGAAACCATTACCTCGAAATTCATGTATGAATTTTATAAAGTGTATAATAAAATAATATCAATTTTTATTACTTGTAATTGACATTATTATTCCCTTATACATAAACCATTTACTTCATTTATTTTTATTATGTGTTTAATTACATAATCTGTTATGTAAATATGGAGTGTTTTAAGGATGCTCGATTCAAAATTTCACAATACCTATAGTGTGTTTAATGTAGACAAAGAGGTAATTATTCCATTATATCAAGAATAATAATAATTAAATTATTATAATTTTTATAAATAAAATATATATTTAAAAATAACTATGAATTATGGTTATGATAAGTTAACTATGTTTCAATCATAGAAAAGGTAGGTTGTACACATGCATGTGTGGGGTTTCAATTTTTCAATGACATGATGGATAAAAGTTAAGTTTTATTTAATCATTAAATAATTATCATTTCTACATAAATATCATATTTTTCATATAGATACACTAACATATACCATCAAATAGATTCAATAAAAAGCAATTCATGTCGTTTTGTGAGGTAGTAGTTCTCCATACACCCAAATAGTATTATAAATTTTTAGTGAACTCAATGTTATGTGTTAATATGATATGTTAAATTTAAATAATAATTATTAGGTATTTAATATCCTATATAAGCATTAAATCAATGATCATGAACAGTCGTGAGAGGTGATGATGGAAAAAAATTACATAATTTTATGAGGATATACTCATACGTACACTAAAACGATGATTTTGTTTCCTATTTGATGGAAGAATATATTTATGAATATAATGACATAAAAAAATATTGGATATATTATCTTTATCATGTTTTTTAAGATATATTTGATGCTTTAGAAATAACAAGTAAAAAAGAAAGATCTTGTTGAAGATGTTTACCTTGGTCTAGAATAATTCCATTTAAATCAGTTATTACGGACTATAAGGATGGATTTTTGGAAATAAGAAAATATATAGAATGTGTATAAGGATATTTGGGTGATATTTTTGGTTTTATTTTTTCAACAATTCTTTTGAGAGGTATGACGAACTGAGGGCATGGAGGGTCATTTTATAATTGAGGAGTGGCCTATTTTTAAATACTCAAAACTATTTAATAATGGGATTTCAATATCAAGAAAAGTGCCGCAAAAATTGAAAATTTAAATATTAGAGTAGAGAAAATAAAAATACACACCTCTAACACAAAAAAATAATATTTTTTCAACATTTTACACTCTTTTCCTCAAAGGTTAATCACTTTGACCATTTTAATTTGATTACCATGGTAAATAGTTTTTTTTACTATTTTTACTATTAATTATAAAAAAACTAAATTTTAAATTATTATATAATATATAATTTTCTGATTCAAAATATTGAATAAATTTTATCAAATACTATTCTAAAAAAATTTATAATTTAATTGATGATAAAACCTGCCGGAGTGATGAAAATGGTTCTACAAATCAAATCATTTTCCATGGAAAATATGATCATATAGTAATACTATGAATATAAATAATCATAATATGTATTTAAATTAAATATATATATATAATATACGTTTAATTTTATTAATTTATTTCATTCCTCATCATGGGTTCTTTTAATTGATTTAAATGGTGAAACATTATGCACTTGAATATAGTTTTCATAAAAATGTGTTTTTGTGCCTAAAATTTAACATAGATAAAAATATAGATTAAATGTATTTTAAAGGTATTTTACTAAAATATATATTACTAAGTAATAATTATGATACATTAAAATAAAATAAAATGAATAATTTTTCTTTTAAATTGCATAATTTTTTTAAAAATGATAGTTTTATAAAAAATAGATATTTTTCAATATTCACTAAAAAGTCAATATTTTATGAAAAATACAAAACGTAAACCCTATTTTAATATCATTATTATGATTCAAAAAATTATGTTTATTTTGTAATTAAAAATTTATAATGGATCTAAAAATTATTTGTCATATTTTCTCGTAAAATTAAATAAATAATGATTATGAAATAACCTTTTGTATTAAAAATAAAGTGTTCATTCTATAATGATTTATAAATACTTTTATATAAATTATAAAAAAATATATTTATTTAATAATTTTTTTAATCTTACATATACCCTTCAATTTAATGGATTGGTTATAATGACCATATTTAAATAATAATAATATTTTAATAATAAGTCATGGTTCGTTTTAACTCACATTGCATATTGAATATGCTATATAAAAAAGTGTTATTTAAAAATATTAGGGTGTCACATTCTACATATTTAAATAAATTGTTTCCTCACAATATAATCATGACTTCTATAATAAAGGGGTTTACATTTGAAATTTTCATTTTTGGATAACCCATATATTTAAAAGAGTTATTAATACACCCTCTTAAAATTGGGAAACGAAAATGCATAGGCCATATAGAATAACACATGAAAACATTTAAATGTAAGAAAAGATTGGCGGGATATTAAAAAATAGAAATAGAATAAAAGCATAAATCGTTATCAAGATTAGATAGATTATTTATCACTATAAATGGAATGATCAAGATAATGTTCATAACCACAAAAACAAAAATATTTGGTGAATCTAAATGACCACCTATTCATAATATTTCTTGCTAATAAGATAAAATTTATGTTTCAATATGTTTTTCATAGATTTTATGTCTTATTTTTCTATCAATAGATTTTAAACCATAAAATATATGAACTTGATATTATATAATTTCATCAGCACTATTTCCAACATTCATTGTGCATCAATCGATTACCACCTCACCTATTAATCTATGGAATGAATATTCAATATAAAAAAATATTTATAAATAACTAAAATTCACCTTTAATAGATCATAATATATATAAAATATTATTAATATATTCTTCATATCAATATTAAAATAAAAATTCTTATCACAATATAATACCCAAAATGAGTATGAATATATTAATCTCCAAAAATCAATAACAAAACCATAGGATGACATAAATAATTTCATAAATAAATAATCCTATATACCATATAACCTCAAATACCTTAAGATGAAATAAGGTTTAAACATCATAGTTTATCCCATTCCTTTTAACTTACATCTCCAAAATAGAATTAGATTATTTCAAAATAATCCTATATGATTAACTGAATGGTTTTATCTGTATATCTTAACCTAATAAAATATTTCCCAAAATATCATTAATCAACAAAAAATTCTAAAACTAACAAAAATATTTATTCTTATGAAATTTTTTCCTTAATGAAATTATAATTAATCTATCATGTTATTTAAACAAAATCAATGCCAAAGTAACTTGTACATCTTGTAGTCTAGTGGTAAGCGATAAACCTTATCAACCTTCAGTTTTTGGTTCAAGCCCCATGATTATACTTGATATGCTGAATCATCACCCACTATATGGATTGTCCTTTACCTAAAACAATATAAATATAATTCCTATTAAATTTTCAAAAATATAATTAATAACCTCTAAATAACATTATTTGTCAAAATATTTTGAACCACTAATATATCCTATAGTGATTATTTCCACAGCCCCCACTAAATCATATAATCTTAAATGACTGTAATTACCTCAATTCCAAGAGCACATCAAAGATTCTATTTTCCTCTACAATTTTTCCATAAAATTTCACCATACCATAAAATCACCTGTAATTTCACTAATTTTCCCATATAAGTATTTTTAATATTTATGAAGCCAAGCATGCAGAATATGTGAGATATCGGGGCTTGGTGTACCAAAAATTAACATTTAAAAATATTAAATATATAAAATAACACATGTGTGTTGTTTTACTAAAAAAGCGGAACAACATTTAAATAAAGTATTCTATTAGAAATTTTAGGTCTCAATTGAGTTCATAAGAAGGGTTTTACCATAGTCACAACATAACCTTTTTCGATGTTTGGATTTTGTATAAAATGAAGTTCCCTTCGAATAAATAAAATAAATAAGATAAATTATTAATTTTATTTTCCTTCTTTAAGAGACCTAAAATCCTATTTTAATACATATTTATGAGGATATCATAGTTTTTTATGCTAAAACAAAGAGGCCTAGAGGACCATTCGAGAAGAGCTTTCATGGAGGTTGACATCTGATCGAATTAGATAGAGGATCATGCAACAAAACTGGTCAACAATCTCACAAAATACAATGATACAAATTGGTTCTTAATTACAAGTCAATCCTTATTGAGGTAGGATGATTTATTTTTTGTATTTATCCTTGTTTTCCTATCCCATGAAAATGTTAAATCAATTGAATGAAATTTTTTTCAATGGGTCATTCATTTTGTGGGTATGGGTTATTTTTGGGATTTGTGGATAATTATTATTCATTTGTTCATTAATCTTTTTACATATTAATTTTTCTCCACTACAATAATGGACTGAAGCCTAAATGAACAATTGTTGAGGTTCATTCCTCACTTTTATTGTAGATGGATTTCTATCCCCATCTTTTAGATTGTCATTATTGGAAAGTGATTGTTATACATTGTATCTTTGTCCCAATAGATTATTACCTAGGGTCGTCATTCGATATTTAGAGTCACCATTGTAGTATGCATCTACAGATGTAGATCCCAGATGTATTTGGAGTTGTTCTTTGTGTTTTTTTTTCAATACTCGTAGATGAGGTGTGATATAAGTGGTTCCCAAGCACCATATTCAGCTGAAATCTAGAAAACACCGATAATGGAATTTAGTTAACCCATGATTCATGACATACAGTATGATTCCTGGGGGAATTTATGGGTGTAGATTGATAAAACATACATGTGAACATTATATAATTTCTATGAAATTATTTTTAACAATATGTATATTCATATGCACACATTCCATGCAGTCCCTTTCTATCCACTGCTGGGGTTTTAGTTTAGAGAAAATGATGACACACTATGTGACACATGGTAGATGTTGTTTGATCCTTAGGAAACCAAATCAGTGTGTACAGAGGCTATACATCTAGTATTCCATGTATTTTTTCATTTCATGTATTCCTAGTCATATGTCATGTAACATATGGATGATGGATCAACATGTATAGTGAGATCATTCCTAAGTGTCTATGTAGACATCACACTGTGTACTTAGGATGTACATGGACACAAACAGGTGTACATAGAAATAGAGACATGTAAAGTGGTGGGGAAAGTCTACACATTTTGTACCCTTTGGACACACCGTGTGTTGGAGAAAAAACATGTTGTGTGAGAAAAAGAAACTTCATGTTCCTGGAATAGTAAGGTATTTCATGTACCCACAGGGACTCACCATCTACTACTTTTAGGACAGGTTGTATTCCTCTTTCTTCTTAGATCATATTCGTTATTAGATTTTTTGAGCATCCTCAGACTAGTTTCGGTTGAGTTTGTTCCCATAGTCTATGACCTGAGGGTTGGTGTGGAATCTCATCCTATACATAGGATTGTGATCGGTTCAGTTAGACATATAAGATATTGAAGTTGGGATCCTTACATGAGGCCTGGGTTGAGATCCTCTATAGTCATCTTACCCTATGTGGAATTATTAGGTATCATTATGGACAACACTGTACAAGATTCAGTCCTCAACTTAGTGGGTCATTCTAGATTGATTTTTTGTTATAAACCTTGGTCATGGGTGTGATTTTCATCCATGAATCATTCTCTTCAGACTTCCACTGTATGCAACATATAGTGAGACAAGATGATCTGTGCATCCCAAAATGATTCCATTAGTGTTATCTAACCGGTGGAGCGCATTCTCTAAGAAAAGTTTTATGAGGTACCTTCATGAAGGAATCGTAATATATCTTTATAGTTGTGATATTACCTCGAGATTTTGTGTCTAATAAAAGTACATATAGATGTGTTATTGTTTGTATCACTTTATTATTGACATACCTAATGATGATATGACTGCTATTAATGGTTGTGTATGGTTATTTTTGGATTTCTTATTTGGTATTTGTATACTCTCCCCTATATGGTCTCTTCTCCCATGTGTAGTGACTTATGAAGATGATGGAAATTTTTTAGAGTCCTTAGTGGAATAGAAGTAGGCGGATCAAATTTTATCTAGAAATACTAAATTTTATACCAATATTTCATTTGAAAGTAGTTCCCTCTGTATGATCATTGAGACCTTACATTTTAATATTTTGTGGCATGGAGATGTTTGTGTGTGTGTGTAAAGATACCTTAGGATAATTCGTTGGATGTGTTAGATATATCGTATTGGTGCCAGTCTCTAGCCCCTTGCCAATTTTATGTCAGCATGGGGTAGTTGAATCACAGGCCTTGTTATGTTAGGTCATGATATAATGGTATTAGAGGAAGTCCCTGTTAGAGTTGTTATAAAACATACTGGGATTATGATTATATTTTTTAGTTTATTTTTTCTAGCTATGAGGTTTTGATTGAGAACTAGGGAAATAATATTAAAGTGTTTCTAGATTGTCTCTTAGGCTAGGTTGTCTAGTGTTGGTGAAACAGTCAATATTTCTATTCACAAATACATTTATAAACTATCTATTGAATCAATAATTATTGAAACTAGTTTAAAGGATAAACATTGATATATGTATCATATAAGAATGTTTTTTGGTTTCTATGAGATTCTTCAGTCAGCTCCCTGAATATGATCATTGAATGTGGTACATCTTGAAAATATTCATCATTTATCTTCAATAATTTCAATCTTGGATTCTAAGACAACATCATTCTGAATATTATATTATTTATGAGGTTTCCATTTAGGAACCCATTCATTAGGTGTTTCTCTCCATGTGGGTAAAAAAATGCTACCACCTATTGAGAATATCATGGATCTTTAATGGATATAAAATATTATTTTCCACATATTGAGAGGTATATATATCTAACAAGATAGGATGATTTTCTTCTCAGGCTTGGAATGTTACATGAGTTCAAGTTATAGAAATTGTTGAAGTATAGTTATGAGATACACCCTTATGGTGTAGAGGTTTTACTCGAGGCAGTGGTTTGGGGTTCCAATCTGTGCAAATCTCAGCTGATTCGATGGTTACACTTATAAACCATTTTTTCTATAGACTAGTAGTTAGCTTTGATGGTACTAGAAGATGACACAAAAATATTTATATAGAATTGTGTGTTTTAGGATTAGAGATCACCTAGGATATATGGTGTGCCATACCGTTTCTTGGGTGGTGGAGGTCTGTCGTGATTTGATTGTGTGAATATCCAACATGGATGAGACACCTATCATATGGATGTACTAGAAGTAATAATTCTTCATAGTGATGAAGATATTTGGAATGGACCTATGTTGTTAATGTTAGAAGTGACATTGGACATGTGATGAAGATGGAAAATTTCCCCACTCAGATGCATTTTTGAGATGTGATACAAAACTAATCGGGTCAGTCATTGTTTCCCCAAGTGAACAGCGTCTAGGTGCGGTGGATCAGTTTCTATGAAAAGTGTGTTTGAGGATATTTGATATGACATGGTTTGGGAAAACATTTTCATTTTGGAAAAGAGTGGGATATAGAAAGAATCATTTCTAAGAAGTAGGATCTCATAGAGGCTTAGAGTGAATTTTAAGGTATGACATGTGCCTTTTAAATTTAGATTTAGTTCTCACAAAATTTTATGAGCCACTTTTCCAAGAGATTATTCCATGTTTGATACCTAGTGATATAGGTGGATACCTTTTCCCATGACCCCTATATTAGGGGATCCTATTGGGATATCAGTGATTACATGATTCTACAGGTAATGTGACCTAACACTAGGATGATATAGACATCCCCACATAGAATCTCACTATTGTGGCAGTGAGACACTATGAGGATTCTTCTCAATATAGATTGGATTCCCCCATCAATGTTCATATTTTTCTATTTTTTAATTATCAATGTTTCTAATTTTTTGGAAAAAAGTTTTCTTCCTTTGATAATAAGTTATCCTAGGAAGAGCAAGTTGAGGTCATATGGAGGATGGTATTCTTGATATCATATCTATTGAATATTAAAACCCTTGGGAGTTTCATATTATATTATATTTTTGTTCATATGAATTTGGTGTAGTACAAGGGAATCCTTCTTGAAAATTTGAGGGGTTTAACTCACCATTGATAGTAGAATTTCTTCATGGACTTGCAACAAGACTGACCTGATATCTTCACTTGCATATTAGATGACCCTATGTAGCTGTGAGAGTTGGAAGTGTTATTAGAATAGTCTATAGATCATGGGATTAATAGGACCCATTGTGTTTTATTGGATTTCTTATGTTGTTCTCCTTATAGGTAGATAAGATCTTTAGGTTGAATGATGATTGGTCGCACATGGACTAGGTGACATAATGGAAGGTATCCACTTCTATGAATCAATGTACTCTTCGTCCAAAGGGTAGAGGTGAAGTTTCATTAGATTTTGACCATATAATAGGTTATCACTAGCTCTATGTTTGAAAATTTGATGTACCAAGAATCTAATTCTATATACTCATCGGTTACATTGATTCCTTTATGATAACCTTTAGTGATTTGAACACTATAGCTGAGTTTTCTATACTTATAAGCTAGACCATTAACCATTATTTCATCAATTTGTGTTATCCTTTTGTGATGGTACGCACATATCCCCATTGACATATTTGGAGAATTTAATCCACAATAGGATGATTATACACATTATCTAGGAATTATATTAGTATATAAATTCTCATGGAGTTAGTTCTTGAAATTTTTATTCTCATACATGGGAGTGATAGTGGGCCCTATAGAAGATCAGGTAGTATGATCTTGAGAGCCACCCAAGTTGTTGTTATAGATGTGGATTCTCCAATAATGGGTTTGTATCCACTATTATCAAGATAGGTGATAGTTCATTTGAAATATTTTCATTTGATTGCATGTGGGTGAGGATGGTGAAGTGTACCTTCAATCGATAGTTTTTACCTTTCTCTTATTTCGAGAGACTATGAGTTACAACTCAAGGATATTGTTTTTTATTTTATTCATGAAAAGATATCCAATTTATACATTATTTATGTAATTTCATGAATGGTGGAATAATGAAATCATTTTTCAAGAGATGGATGGTGTTTCTTGTGATTATGCAAGAATATGTGATAAAGTGGTTGTTTCCCCATAAGAGTACATCAAATAGAGGTAAATATTTATTGGGATATCATGAAATTGTTTGGTCATCCAAGGGAGTTGTAAAGAGTTTTTAGGTTAAACATTTTTTATCTCACTTAACTAAGGTTGATGACTAAAATGTATTTATGGAGAGTTAAGGACAGTTTTTTCATGAATATGGTTGTCCTAATTTGTGGAATTCATGTGAAAATAATTTACTATTTTGATTCTTACTTCATAAAATTATTAGCGAGAGGACACAAGAATCATTTGGAGGCTCAGTTTCAGTTGTGAATAGTGTTTTTCACCAATCTACTGGTTAGGTAATGTGAAATGTTTAGGTTCATGTGGTCATGCTTTTGGTTTTCATGTTGATCTTTGGTCCATGGAAAGGAGGACCATCTCTCATTGATGGTTTTTTCACATGAAGATGATTATCACTCCACCACCATGAAATCATATTTTAAAGTCCATGTATGCTAGAACTTTAATGAAACTATTATACTGGTTAGAGTTGGTGGGTACAATCATTTAGGCCCTATTTTTGGTGTTAGTGATGGTTGTAGAAGGTATATATAATTTAGGGGAGGAAGAGGACTTCTTAGTAGATGTCAGTATTCTGTAGTGAACTAATGACATGATCATTTTGAGTAATAGATTAAGAAGTTTTATCAACGGTGGCGGTATGGTTATCTAAATAATATAACCTTTATATTTTTACTACAGTGTTGGGTTATTGAGGAGGTGTACCACTTAATAATAAGTCTAGAATAGTTTCAGGTTGCTCAGTTTTCTTCACATGTCCCTTCCAGGGAGGTATGTACACGACTCATTACATGATATCAACATAGGTTAGTTGGTATGCGAAATTGGAGTTTTGGTTTCCAAGATCAAATGAACTTGAGGACTGGTAGTAGAAATACCATTTGTGGGAAAGTGTTTCATTTGGTGTGTGTTTTTTAATAGTGCAAGGAACCATCGAGATAGAATGAGGGAGTTGGTGTCCTAGTTGAGATCATAGTATCCACACATTTTTCTTAGGTTGTGCCATTTCTTGAATGGAAATCCTTGACGGATAGAATAATGTAATGTCTTAATTTTTTCATAAAATGCTTTTAAATAATTCTATCAATTTTTATTCATCCAAGTGCAGATATAGTGTGAGATTATGAGGACTATTTTTAGTGAAATTAATTTCTCAAAAATATTAAATACATTAAATAACAAGTATGTGCAGTTTTCCTGAAAATGTGGAAAAACATAAATAGAGGCTTGGTTCAAAAATATATGGGCACCATTGAGTTCAAAACATGAATTTTAACCTAGGCATGACAAAACCTTTTTTTACATTTGGAGTTTTTATAAATTGTAGTCATGGGAGAATAAATAAAATAAATAAATATTTATTTATTTATTTATTTATTTTCTTTGATGAAATGACCTGATATACTATTTAAATACATAGTTATGAGTTTATATCTGGGTTTTCCTCTAATTCCTATAGACCTAGTGAATTGTTGGTGGAGATTTTTATTGGTGGACGACATCAAATCGGGTTAGATCAAGGATCATCTGCAAACACTACTCGAAGATCTCCCCGATAGTAATGAACCAAATTTTTTCTTCATTAGTGATCAATCCATATATATGAAGGATCTGTTAGTTAATAATTTATACCCATTTTTATATCCTTTTATAAATACAATTCAATTGACTAATGGATTGACTCGTGGGTTGGTCATTTGTGTGTATGGTTTATTTACAGGATTTTAGGGAAATTATTATTCATTTTTTTGTTGTTTTTTATACATCTTCGTGATACATTCCCATGATAATGGATCGATTCCACATCAAAAAAGGATAAAATTTGTTCCTCTATATTATGGTTTATGATTTTCTCTCCCTGTTATACATTCATTCATCATAGGAATTTATTTTCGCCTACTATTCGAAGTATATATAGTGAGTTATCATTCTGCATTAGATCATCGTTGCAATAGATTTTTGATGTGGGTCATAGATTTAGATTTGTGGAAACAATAATGAGGTACTATTATTGAAGAAAATACACTAATTGATCTGAAGAATTTATTCGTAGTTTTTTGTGTGTGGGACAGATTTGAGGCACGACGTTGGTGGTTCTCAAGCACCAAATTCTTCTAGACTCTAGAAGAAAATGACAAGGGGGTTCGATCAACCCCATATATTTAATGTATTCCAAGATTTATAGTGGAATCAATGGGTCTATACGGCTCATATGAACACATAAAAATTTTGTAATTTCTATAAAATCCATGAACACACAGTGTGTAGTCCTATTAACACTAGTCCTATAGCCCCTTTCTATGTATCACTAGGGTTTCATCATAGGCATAATTATAACCTGTATTGTAATGTGTGTCACATACTCTGAGACCTTTATTCATCTTGATTTATATATACATGGGGTATATGCACAAGATTCCATGTAGTGATTCTCATTGTGTGTGTAACCCCCCAGGTAAATATAGAATATGAAATTTTAATATTTATCCATATTTGTGAATAAAATATTAATATTACTTTAAAGTGGATTCTATGCTCGATGGCGTACCCAATACGCAACAACGAGTTTCTTGGAATCTTACGTTGCACTCTAATAATAAAATAATATTATTTTAAATAGTAGTTAACGCCTAGCCGTTGTAATGACGGGAATGAACAGAACTACCTACAAAATGATTATATATGTTTGTCAAATATTTTTACTCTTTACAATAAATGTTAGAGGATTAAAAATGCGAATGAATCCAATTTTAAGCGTAGACATTCTAATATTCTTTAAAAGGTCGATTAACCGCCTTTTGAAGGTGAACCTCTTTTAAATCCACTTTTTCACAATTTTATGTGTTATATTTGACAAAATAAAATTCTTATTTAGAATCGGGCCATAAAAATTTACTTTGTTTAACTTTTTGGTATCTTTCTGATAAAGTTCATTTTTTAATGAATTGTGAAAATGTTGTATTTTAATTCAAACCCACTTTTTAATCTAGTTTATTTATATGATTAGATTATCTTTTGGATTGTTTTTTAGTAAAATTAGAATATATTTTTACCAATTAATCCAATAGTGGTCATTGGAATTAATTTTACATTGAAATTAGACTTAAACTAGGGTCAATCTTTTGATACTTATTGTTTCATAAAAACACGCTATTTGCTCTGATTGTGGAATTAATTATAAAATTAATTAATGCAACTTCTATGTTATGAATTTGGTAAAATAGACATCATTTTTGAATTCAGAATATCAAATATAGCTTATGGTGAATTTTTTGTATTTTTCTGAAAATCTCCAATTTTTGATGAATAGTGAAACCACAAAGTAGTGGTTACAAAATTTGATTTTTCGTTTAAATGGGAATTTACCACTTCTGTGATTTGAATTTCAAAATTCCAATTTAAATGATTTTAACTGTTAAGTAAAATTTGGTTCAATGGGATGAAAATAATATTTGATGGAAAGTAACTTTTAAGTTTTATTAATCGCGATTAAAGGTAATTAGTGTGATTTAAGGTAAAAATGATATTATAATAAAATGAAAATATCTCGACACATGTCCTAACCCTATTGGATAAGTTATGGCCGACCAAGACAACCCATGGGTCGATTTTTGGTACCCCATGGAGCCAGTTGGGTATGATAATGACATTTATGCCTTTTATTTATAGTTAAAATAAAAATGTCAAAAACATTAGTTGTTTTACTAAAGAAATTTTTTCATGTGGTTATACAATTTATAATTTTTACTATAAATAGTAATTGGAAAGATAAAAAGATTTCCTACATCATAGTAGTTTTTTTATAATTTTTATACATTAAATAAATTAAATTCTTTATGACATCATGATGATGCAGCGATGACCTCATTATTTAACGATTTAAATAAAATGGAAAGATAATGAAAAATATAGGACCTAAACATGTCAAAAACCTATTTTATGGGTGGATTTCGAACCCTTATCACCTTATCCTCGAAACACATCAATGTGGGACCATTAAAATCTGAAAACCATTTGAAAATAAAGTAACATTTTATACTTTTCCAAGAGTTCTCCTCCTCTCCTCTTATAAAAGTCCCCCAACTACACCACCTTACCCAAGCCTCTCAAGCCTTTGGTTTGGCCAAGCTCTGATAATTTTTTCTCTCCAAATCCCTATACGCATCCTAGAAGCCTTAACATAGGCAGGAACCTCTTCAAGAAACCCTTTTGGTTCAAACCAAAGGGAGTTACCCAATTTTAATGTAACGTCTTCACTTGTGCTCTTTTGTTTTATTTTGCTTCTCCAACCCCCTAAACTCTTTTTATTCATTTATTTTGTAACAACTCCAGTATCATAAATATACTAGTATGTTTTTATAATAATTATTCGAGATACACTTACACACACCTTCATCTCATAGTTAAATAACATACTGTTTCTGTGGATGGCAAATTTCTGCCTCACGAAACGATGATTGTTCAACACTCATATAACACCTTCAAAGGTGGCCATTAAGATGTCAATATGTTTATATATGATATATAATATTTTTATGTTTTACATAAGCTTCTGTATTTTTCATTTGTGGCATACCTTTATGGCTTCAATTATGGGTATACGCGATATCTTAATTTTAGGATGTGTGGACTACCGCCCCCTCAAAGTGATTGTTTTGTTAATGCCATATGTGGGATGTATAAAGTATGGATTTAAAGTTATCATATATAATTTTATACTGTAATTAAAATATACCTTTATATCATTATTTTTTCTTTCCATTAAAGTATGAGATATAAATGAAAGTAGTGTTCATGCGTACGTACGGCTTACCGTCTCCATGAACGGTGCATTTCATTTCTTATCCTCAAATGTAATGTAATATTATACGTACATATAATGGATATATATGATGTATGATACATATAAAGGATTAATATAATTATTTAATTAATAATATACACATATCTCATTTAGTTTTAATTCAATTAATATGACATAGAAATGAAAGTAGCGTTCATGTGTACGTACGTCTTATCGTCTCCATGAATGGTGCATTTCATTTCTTACCTCTAAATGATTATGTAATATTATAAATACATGTATATTCTGGATTTATATGATATATATGATATCCAAATCAGGAATGTCATTCTGGATATAAAGAACCTTTGACCACACGAACAACATGTAATTGTAAGAAGTCTACATTTGACTTAAGAACCAAATGTCAAGAAAACAAACATTATTAACTTAAATTATTACATAATGTTTATAACATGTCAATAATTGATATAAAAGGAATAATGAACTTTAAAAATGTTCTTAAGCAATTATAAATTAACTCAAGTTTATTATTCAGGACGTTAAAGAACGATCGAGTCAAGTCAGACCCGAGGTAAGGGATCCTACTCCTCTCTTTCTTTTTAAGTACTCTCTTTTATGTCATTCCTTTTAAAGCTCATATTTATTATTATTGGGATGTTATTTTAATCTTACATTAATTTTTATGTTCATATGATGAGAGCCCCTATTCTCTCTCATCAATCCATTTTGGATGTTTTGAGTGGCACTGTTAGCCTACCGAATTTTCGTAAGAGATCTAACCACTCTTTTTTTAAGTACTCTCCATTATGTCACTTCTTTTAAGCTTCTCTTTTACATGTTGGGGGATGTTATTTTATATTCCTATTTCTGTAAACTTTATTTTAATATGATGATAGATCCTATTTGATCTCATCAATCCATTTTTGTATGTTCTAAGTGGCGCCGTTAGGCTGTTGAGTTTTCGTAAGGGATTTTTCATCTCACTTTTATTCCCGTGGGATTTATGCTACAATTGCCACAATTTTCTTTGAGTGGTGTATGTAATCCCCATTATTTTACTCATTGTGTATTATACTTTCATTTATGAGTATTTACATCAATTTTGTGTTGTCCTTCTTTCACTGGGTGTATGTTTTGAAAGATACCCATGTTGGTAAGAGAACCTTTCACCCTCCTCTTTTTAAAAGACTTCTTTTGTCATGTCATTTAATTAACATACTATTATGTTGGGATATGTTCTTCTATATCCTTATTGATTTAAATTTTATTTCCATTTGATGAGATATCCTTTTTGTCTCTCATCAACTTGTTTTCAGAATTTTGTAGTGACGCCATTAGGCTGTCAAATTTTAGCAAGGGAAATTCTTAACCCAAATTTGATTCTTGGGATAAACTTATACTCCTTGAATATGTCATTATATAAATATGTGTGAATAACCTCTGATTGTTTTACACTTAATATCCTCTTATATTTGGTGTATTCGTTTGTCACACATAATTATGTAATTGATTTATCCTTAAACCAAGGATATAGTCTTTGTAAGGGACTTCATCTCAATCACCTTTCATTAAGGCATTTTTCATTTTATACACAAATTTCTTTTATACGGTGTATAAACCCCTTTGACTTTTATGTTTATTCAAAATGAATCTTTTTATACGAAGCATTTTACTAAATGAAAAAGGGGAATGTTTTGTCGTATGTATGCAGTGACAATGACTTCTCTGTCGCTGTGACCATTATTTGAGATTCAGCTTCCTCTACAAGCCATTACCTTTTAATGAAAAATAAATACCATGTTTTTATTTTCTTTTATTTTGATATTGAAAATGGTTTTTATAATGGATTTGTTATGATAATATAATTAAGTGATATATTGTGATCAAAGTGTGGAAATGTTTTCTTTCCATTATATTATTTTATGTCTTATGATTTTATAATGGTACTTGGACATTTTACTGGTGGTTACGTGATAAACCATATGACAGGTGGTGTCGTGAATACCAGGACAGGTGGTTACGTTATAACCTCTAATTCATTGGGTATGGAAGTCGTTCGTATGGCTATTCCATTAAGTATGTATGGAATTTGGCCGAATGGATATTCCATTAGGTGATATGTGTGGAAGTCGACCTTATGGTTATTCCACTTAAGTGTGTTTATGTCCCAAGTTACCTTTATATGTTATGTGATCTTTATATGGGTTTTATGGTAATATTTTGGTTACAGAAGGGTAAGTAATGAAATTTTATTTATTGAAGAGTTTTTACTAGTTATAAAAGGTGAAAAGTATTACTTTGATAAAGTATACATGGTTTACTTGTTGTTTTGAAAAACTAACAGTTTTCATTCTTTGTGTATCCCTTACTGAGCTTTTTATGCTCACCCTAAGTTTTCTTTAAATTTTTTTCAAAGGACTTAATGTGCAATTGGGTCAAGGATGGGATCAAGGTAATGTCATGCTATCTAAAACATGGAACTAGACTTGTTTCTTTTTAAGAGTTTTTATTTTATGGAATCTTAGTAGAAGTTTCTACTCTGTAATATTTTGAGATGTAATAGTTATGATCTAATTCTCTAAAACTCTAAACCTGAGAAGATCCTCAATGTGTAATCTTGTAATAACTCAAGATTAAGTAAGGTTTAAGGCTGGGGCCTTATAGTTGGTATCAGTGGTCGGTTTAGACAACTTTAGGGATTAGGAATTTTTGTTAGACACATGATTAGTCCCTATATCTATTATTTCAGTTAAATCCTTGTTTTATAACTTTTTTCAGGTCAAGTAAAGTCGGTTACGAATGGAAGGAGAAGGATCTCAAATGAAATTTCTATCTCTTCCTAATGACATGCTTGCAATAATTATTGCAAAGTCATGTTCAGATGATTGTGAAACGTTTTCTAGCATACAACTCACTTGCAAGCAGTTGTTTCAGATATCAAACACCTCCACTATACCTTGTTATCATCAGGGATAATGGGTTGTTTTTAGACAAATACTATTTTCAAAATATTCTCATATTTTCAAGAAAGGTAAATATTATCAAGGTATTTTCAAATATTTTACCTTATCACAAGAATTTGAAGCATATTATGATTTTAAAGATGGTGCTGAGGAAGGAGACCCTTGCGCAACCTATTTATATTTGATTTTAAAATATAGTCTCTCAGCACATAGTTATGGTATTTTAAAAGGACCAATAATAGAAAGATTCAACTTAAATTCTTGTCTGACTATTTTATAGAAATCATGTTTTATCAGATGTTTTGGAATTATATACCATACATGATTATTTTCCAAAATTGTTTTTTTGTGAACACCCATATGACCCATATTGTACAAGGACTATTTGGATGGAGGAAGCAAATGATTTTCAAGGATCTCTAAATCATTGTTGTAATGCATGGGACTTCTACCTATGTGAGCAAGATGATGATGAAACCGAGTGGATGCCATGATCAAGGTATGATGTTATTCATTTTGGGAATCGTTTTATTTTATCTTATGGTGGTGAAATAAGACTTCAAGAATTAAGATGTTGAGATTGTAACGAATTTGGATGAAAATGAGAGGTATAAGGAAACTATTAAGGTTAAAACATGTTAGGGTTATTTTTGGAGTTTTATAAAAAGGACAACACGCAGACTGTGTGACAACCCGTCGCATCGGACAAAGATGCGGTAATTGAACCCACAACCAAAGTGCGACTGGTATTTATCTCCTACAACTGGACTACGTGAAGTCCCTGGTTATTTTGAATGATTCGTTTTAGTTAGATGATTTTATGAGTTAAGAGTAGGTTGATTTTGGGTTATCTATAGAAATTTATTAACATATCATTGAGGATATGTGATTAGGTTAATTACTTTTAAATACGAGACATTAAGAGAAACTGATGTTGTTTGGAGATAAATGTTATGATTTAACTTGGAAGACTATGTGACTAAATCCTTCAAATATTTGGGTTTCAATCTTATTTTGGTTTAATTTGAAGAATTTTATGGACAAATTGTTTATCGAATGGTCCTCGTTGAACTTTGGGTTTTTTTGGAAAAAATTTGGAGATTAAGAATATATTTTCTTTTTATAAAGGGTTATCCTTTTCTGGATTATCTGATCTTGTACTAAACTTTTTAGTTTTGGTTTTGGTTAAAGTCTAAAGACATGGGAAATTTATAGTTATCTTTTTTGGATTAGGTGGTTCTCTATAAGTTTATTATAGTACTCTTAATGCGAACAAGTCTTCCTAAATACTCGTCTTTTGGAGAAAAATATGAGTTTGATTAAGGAATCTAGTAAAAGTTGGAAGTCTACGTGACAAGTAAATATGTTTCATTATGATTTAGTTAGGCTCAAAAATAAATTCCTCAATGAAGAGTAAATTAAAACAAAAAAATTTTCTGTTAACTTTTCCTACTGGGGAATCAAATACCGTTTAACCCATCACAAGTTTGTAATTTTCTTGTGGTTAACATTCTCCTAAACATGTTTTCTATCACTCTCCATCAGAACATGACCCTATGTTTTCTCCTCCATGTCCATGTTTTCCTACATGGAATCCGAGTATGGGTTAACTTGGGTGACCTCTATACTTCTCTTTCTTTATTTTAAAGTGATTGTTTTACCAACTCGTGTTCCTATGTGGGACTTTCAAGGATATTTCCATGCCTAATATTAAAATTGTGAGGACGCAATTCCCAAAAGGGGGGAAGGATGTAACACCCCAGGTAAATAAAGAATATGAAATTTTTATATTTATACATATTTTTGAATAAAATATTAATATTACTTTAAAGGGGATGCTATGCTCGATGGCGTACCCAATACACAACAACGAGTTTCTTGGGAATCTTACGTTGCACTATAATAATAAAATAATATTATTTTAAATAGTAGTTAACGCCTAGTCGTTGTAATGACAGGAATGAACAGAACTACCTAAAAAATGATTATATATGTTTGTCAAATATTTTTACTCTTTACAATAAATGTTAGAGGATTAAAAATGCGAATGAATCCAATTTTAAGCGTAGACATTCTAATATTCTTTAAAAGGTCGATTAACCTCCTTTTGAAGGAAAACCTCTTTTAAATCCTCTTTTTGACAATTTTATGTGTTATATTTGACAAAATAAAATTCTTATTTAGAATCAGGACATCAAAATTTACTTTGTTTAAATTTTTCGTATATTTCTGATAAAGTTCATTTTATAATGAATAGTGAAAAATGTTGTATTTTAATTCAAAACCTCTATTTAATCTAGTTTATGTATATTATTATATTATCTTTTGGATTTTTTTAGTAAAATTAGAATATATTTTTACCATTTAATCCAATAGTGGTCATTGGAATTAATTTCACTTTGAAATTGGACTTAAACTAGTGTTAATCTTTTGATACTTATTGTTACATAAAAACACGCTATTTGCTCTGACTGCAGGAATTAATTATAAAATTAATTAATGGAACTTATATGTTATGAATTTTGTAAAATAGACATAATTTTTGAATTCAGAATATCAAATATAGCTTAGGGTGAATTTTTTGTATTTTTCTAAAAATCTCTAATTTTTTATGAATAGTGAAACCACAAAGTGGTGGTTACAAAATTTGATTTTTCATTTAAATGGGACTTTACCACTTCTGTGATTTGAATTTAAAAAATCAAATTTAAATGATTTTAACTGTTAATTACAATGTGGTTTAATTGGATGAAAATAATTTTTGATGAAAAGAAACTTTTAAGTTTTATTAATCGCGATTAAAGGTAATTAGTGTGATTTAAGGTAAAAATGATATTATAATAAAATGAAAATAACTTGACACGTGTCCTAACACTATTAGATGAGTTATGGCCGACCAATACAACCCATGGGTTGATTTTTGGTACCCCATGGAGCCACTTGGGTATGATAATGGCATTTATGCCTTTTATTTAATGTTAAAATAAAAATGTCAGAAACATGAGTTGTTTTACTAAAGGAATTTTTTCATCTGGTTATACAAGTCATAATTTTTACTATAAATATTAATTGGAAAGATAAAAATATTTCCTACATCATATTATTTTTTTTTATAATTTTTAGACATTCAATAAATTAAAGTCTTTATGACATCAAGATGATGCAGCGATGACCTCATTATTTAATGATTTAAATAAAATGGAAAGATAATGCAAAATCTTGGACCTACACATGTCAAAAACATATTGTATGGGTGGATTTAGAAACCGTATCACCTTATCCTCGAAACACATCAATGTGGGACCATTAAAATCCAAAAACCATTTGAAAATAAAGTAACATTTTATACTTTTCCAAGAGTGCCCCTCCTCTCCTCTTATAAAAGGCCCCCACCTCTACCACCTTACCCACACCTCTAAAGCCTTTGGTTCGGAAAATATCTAATCCTTGTGTCTCTCCACATCCCTCTCCTAATCCTAGAAGCCTTAACTTAGGCAGGAATCTCTTCAAGAAACCCTTTTGGTTCAAACCAAAGGGAGTTACCCAATTTTAAGGTAACGTCTTCACTTGTGCTCTTTTGTTTTATTTTGCTTCTCCAACCCCCTAAACAATTTTTATTCATTTATTTTGTAACAAATACAGTATATTCAATATACTAGGATGTTGTTATAATACGTATTCGAGCTACACTTACACACACCTTCATCTAATGGTTAAAAGAACATACTGTTTCTGTGGATGGTGAATTTCTACCTCACGAAACGATGATTGTTCAACACTCATATAACACCTTCAAAGGTGGCCATCAAGATGTCACTATGTTTATATATGATATATAAAATTTTTATGTTTTACTTAAGCTTCTGTATTTTTTATTTTTGGCATACCATTATGGATTCCATTATGGGTATACGCGATATCTTCATTTTAAGAAAGTGCGGACTACCGCCCCCTCAAAGTGATTTGATTCGTTAATTCCATATGTGGGATGTATAAAGGATGGATTTAAAGTTATTATATATGATGTTATACTGGAATTATAATATACCTTTATATCATTATTGTTTTATTTCCATTAAAGTATGAGATAGAAATGAAAGTAGCGTTCTTGCGTATGTACAGCTTACTATCTCCATGAACGGTGCATTTCATTTCTTATCCTCAAATGTAATGTACTATTATAAGTACATATAATGGATATATATGATGTATGATACATCTAAAGGATGAATATAATTCTGTAATTAAAAATATACACATCTCTAATTATTTTTAATTCCATTAATATGACATAGAAATGAAAGTAGCGTGCATGCGTACGTACGACTTACCGTCTCCATGAACGGTGCATTTCATTTCTTACCTCTAAATGATTATGTAATATTATAAATACATGTATATTATGGATATATATGATATATATGATATCAAAATCAGGAATTTCATTCTGGATATAAAGAACCTTTGACCACACGAACAACATGTAATTGTAAGAAGTCCACTTTTGACTTAAGAACCAAATATCGACAAAAAAAACATTATTAACTTAAATGATAACATAATGTTTATTACATGTAAATAATTGATATAAAAAGAATAATGAACTTGAAAAAGGTTCTTAAGAAAGTATAAATTAACTCAAGTTTATTATTCCGGACGTTAAAGAATGATCGAGTCAAGTCGGACTCGAGGTAAGGGATCCTACTCCTCTCTTTCTTTTTAAGTACGCTCTTTTATGTCATTCCTTTTAAAGCTCATATTTCTTGTTATTGGGATGTTATTTTACTATTACTGTAATTTTTATGTTCATATGATTAGAGACCCTATTCTCTCTCATCAATCCATTTTGGAAGTTTTGAGTGGCGCCGTTAGACTGCCGAATTTTCGTAAGAGATCTAACCTCTCTTTTTTTAAGTACTCTCCTTTGTGTCACTTCTTTTATGCTTCTATTTTTTATGTTGGGGGATGTTCTTTTATATTCATATTTCTTTAAACTTTATGTTAATATGATGAGAGACCCTATTTGATCTCATCAATACATTTTTGTAAGTTCTAAGTGGCGATGTTAGGCTGCCGAGTTTTCGTAAGGGATTTTTCATCTCACTTTTATTCTCTTGGGATTTATGCTACAATTGTCACAATTTCCTTTGAGTGGTGTATGTACTACCCATTATTTTACTCATTGTGTATTATAAATTCATTTATGAGTATTTACATCAATGTTGTATTTTCCTTCTTTCACTGGGTGTATGTTTCGAAAGATACCCATGTCGGTAAGAGAACCTTTCACCCTCCTCTTTTTAAAAGACTTCTTTTGTCATGTCTTTTAATTCACATAATATTATGTTGGGATATGTTCTTCTATATCCTTATTGATTTAAATTTTATTTCCATGTGATGAGATACCCTTTTTATCTCTCATCAACTCATTTTCTGAATTTTTTAGTGACGCCTTTAGGCTGTCAAATTTTAACAAGGGATCTTCTTAACCCAAATTTGATTCTTTGGGATAAACTTATATTCAATGAATATGTAGTTCTATGAATATGTGTGAATAACCTCTGATTTTTTTACACTTAATATCCACTTATATTTGGTGTATTTGTTCGTCACACATAATTATGTAATTGATTTATCCTTAAACCAAGGATACTGTCTTTGTAAGGGACTTCGTCTCAATCACCTTTCATTGAGGAATTTTTCGTTTTATACACAAATTTCTTTTATATGGTGTGTAAACCCCTTTGACTTTTATGTTTATTCAAAAGGAATCTTTTTATATGAAGCGTTTTACTAAATGAAAAAGGGGAATGTTTTTGTTGTACGTATGCAGTGACAAATACTTCTCTGCCGCCGTGACCATTATTTGAGATTCGACTTCCTCTACAAGCCATTACCTTTTAATAAAAAATAAATACCATGATTTTATTTTCTTTTATTTTGATATTGAAAATGGTTTTTATAATGGATTTGTTATCTCAATATATATAAGTGATATATTGTGATCAAAGTGTGGAAATGTTTTCTTTCCATTATATTTGTTTTATGTCTTATGATTTTATAATGGTACTTGGACATTTTATGGGTGGTTACGTGATAAACCATATGACGGGTGGTGCCATGAATACCAGGATGGGTGGTTATGTTATAACCTCCAATGCATTGGGTATGGAAGTCGGCCGTATGGCTATTCCTTTAAGTATGTATGGAATTTGGCTAAATGGCTATTCCATTAAGTGATGTGTGTGGAAGTCGACATTATGGTTATTCCACTTAAGTATGTTTATGTCCCAAGTTACCTTTATATGTTATGTGATCTTTATAGGGGTTTTATGGTAATATTTTGGTTACAGAAGGGTAAGTGATGAACTTTTATTCAGTTAATAGTTTTTACTACTTCGAAAAGGTGAAAAGTATTACTTTAATAAAGTATACATGGTTTACTTGTTGTTTTGAAAAACTAATTGTTTTCATTTTTTGTGTATCCCTTACTGATCTTTTTATGCTCACCCCAAGTTTTTTTGAAATGTTTTTCAAAGGACTTAATGTAGAATTGGGTCAATTATGGGATCAAGGGAATGTCATGCTATCTAAAACCTGAACTAGACATGTTTCTTTTTAAGAGTTTTTATTTTATGGAAACTTTGTAGAAATTTCTACTTTGTAATCTTTTGAGATGTAATAGTTATGATCTAATTCTCTAAAACTCTAAACCTGAAAAGATCCTCAATATGTAATCTTGTAATAACTCAAGATTAAGTAAGGTTTAAGGCTAGGGCCTTATAGTGTGTGCCTAGTCTCACATCATGTAACATGTGGCAGAAAGCATGACTTGAATAGGGGTACACACCCAAGTCTCCAAGTGGATCTATATTCGATGTACATGGGATGTATAGGTATATGGTCTGATGTACCTGATCATGGTTTGAACTACATTCCATGGTTTGAGGTAACATCTACAGACCATGTACAATTGGGATATGTTGTGTAGTGAGAAAAAGTACATGTCATGTGAGTATGATACACATGAAATTCTTGGGTTAGTGAAATGCACCATGTACAAAAAGGACACTCCATGTAATACATTGAAGATATGTCAAATTCCAAATTCCTCTTAGCTCAACTTAGTTAAGAGGTTCATTGAGATTCCTTGTAGCAATATTGGTTGACTACAATCCCTTGGTCCATTCCCTTAGGGATATTTTTTAATTGAATCCTACCTATAAGATGGCGATCCCTTCAGTGGGAATTCTTGGATAGAGTAGTTGGTATGATTATTTTAGGGTTAAAGTGAGATCCTCTATTATCATCATGACCACGGTTAAGTTCATAGGTATCTTCATGTCCAAAAATACATGGGTATCGATCCTATACTAAGAGGGTTAATCTATATTGAGTTTTTAGTATACCTCATGGCCAAGGTTGTGATCCTCATGTGTGTATTATTCCCTTCATACATCTATTGTATAAACCTTATGGTTAAAATAAATGATATTAACATCTCAGGTAGACACCATAAGTGTTATCTGACTCATAGACGATGTTCTCTTGGATGTTTACTATGTGGAACCCTTAAGTAGGAATCCTAGGAAGGATTTACAATGCTGATCTACCATTATGATTGTGTGTATACTAGAAATATGCATGGGTTCCTTATTGAAAATCTCCCTTTATGATTAACATATCATGTAATGAGATGAGTAATCTTGAATCATGTGTTCTGGTATTTTAGGTTTTCCTTCTATTTATTGTTATAGTCATCCATGTAAGGGATCTTCCCACTTGTGAAATTTATTATGTAGAAAACAGACCTTTTTGAAGATCCCATATTGTAATTGGAGCAGGTGGAGGTAGTTTGGGATAGACAGACTGAGGTGTGTATCCGTGTTTCATTTGAAAAATGTCCCCTTCATATGAGTATGTGGGACTATACATTCTATTTTTGGTTGGGCTTGTATTTGAACCCTTTTTAATTATTTACATTACTTTATTTCATACACTAATTATATTTTTATAGATATATTATTGCATTGTTACTAATTTTTTAATTTCCCTATTTTATGGGATAGGATATGTGCACGTGTGTATAGGTACCTTAGGTTAATGCTTCCCATGTGTGTGATATGCCTGCTTAGAGCCAGTCTTCCTCTCATGGACTATTAGAGGCGAGCTTGGGGTAGTTGTTCCTCGATCCCCATTAGGTTGGGTTGTTACATATCTCATATAATTAATTAGTTTCATTCAACATATTCTTGAAAGTCCTTAATGAAAAACTACTGTATAATAATCCACGGAAGTTTCATTATTATAATTACCAAAATAGCAATAGTAAAACTAATTCAAAAACACGACTCTATAAATCACACACCTAAACACTTCAATAATTCCATGTTAATTGTTTTTATAACATAGTACCTTATGAAATAATACATCTAATAGGGTATTACATTAGATGAGGACCAATATCTTAATTTCTAAAATATTTAACTATTAGTGTTTTCTTTGTTTTATATTTTGGCCTATGTATTTTTAATCGTACTCATTTTTTTTAGAAACTAGAAACTTTTTCCCTAATTTTACACACATAAAAAAATTTTTGATTATTTAAACCATTTTCCATGTTTCCTATTTCTATATTATTTACTTGTAGGAAATTGAATCTAATTTTCTTTACCATTTATTATACATGAACATACATGCGTCATTATCTTCCTCTTCTTTGATGTGTTTGGAAATTCAACTATCTTGTTGATGTTAATAATAATATGAGATATATTAATTGGCATGATAACAGTGTATATAACTTATTTTAACATTATGTTAGATATCTAATAAGGAAAATATTTACATTACCCATCACATTTGTTTTTGGAATGTTTTCTCATATTTCACACTAATAACTAAGAGAAGAAATACATAATGAGACTACATTAAATAGTAAAAGTATAAAATATAAACTTAAAAAGTTGTGGGAATAAATTATAAATGATATTTACATCCTTACATATGAGCCTCTAGGTACTAATGCACTTTATCCATGGTAATGATTTCTTTTAGGTTTTATAACCTGATAATTTTTTCTTGTCATTCCAAATGGTTCATAATGTTTTTTTTAATTTCTAAATCATATCCCTCTAGAGTTTCAAACTAGTTTTAAAACTTTTCCCATATTCATGAACCATATAATAATAATTCACATCTAAATTAAAATTTAATAAATTTATTTCCCTCAGTTATGATAATTCTAGAGCCACATCCACTCATAGTATACACACAGGGATGTAATTTTTCCTTACCCACTCATTATATCTTTCATCAAAATTATAATATATTTTAATATACTTAAACTTATTCATAAGATTTTTCATATGGTTCTAACAAAATATTTCTTATCTAATTGTCCAAATTTTTTGAACACCTTTGTTCTGATACCAACTATATAAACCCTAGTCTTTTACACCAATTATTACATGCCTCTTAATATAAACATTTATTAATTGCAACCCCAAAGATCGTGATTCCTTATTTCTTTGGAATAATATGTTTATAAAACATAAAAAGAAAACTAAATAATTATATATATATATATATATATATATATTAATTACCCTTAGTAATCCCATAAATAACTTTATACTCATAAAATATCATGGGATAGCCTGTAAAATACATAAAATAAAGGGGTGAGCTAAATTATTAGTAAGGTAATAAAAATGTTATAGAAATATAACATGTGAGTCATAGTAATAACATGATATCATAAAAGTGAAGCCTCTAGAGTAATATAAATGGAACATAACCTAAATATCATGGTTACACATGTCAAGAAATCATATTAAATGTGGTAGAAACATATAACATGGCATTAAAATTAGTCAATACTAACTACCTAGAAAATATCACATTGTGGTAAAATACCCATGATGGATTATTCTTACTCTATAATCCCATATATTAAGTCTTATGTGACTAAAAAAATTACCCAATGCATTAGAGTGCTATCTGGGATCACCCATCGGAACAGGTTCATGATTTATGTGTGCCACAAAAAGTAAATCAGTCATAAGTCATAAAAATAAGAATTACCCATATAAACAATATGTGGTTTTTAATCCTTCACTATATAATAATCAATGGAAATTTCATAATTAAAAAATTTGGGAAATGAACGTAAGGAATTTATATCCCCATAAAAGTAAATAATGGTGAGAAAGGTATATAGTTAACAGAAATATATTCAAAATTTCTCTATATTCCATCAAATTAATGGTTATTGTTGTTAATGAATTGAAATACTATTAAAAATATTTAAAACACTCATGAAAAAATTACATTTACACATTGATAATCACATTTGAAAAAATAAAATTCACAAAATATTATAGATATCATTATTATATAAAATAACCTTAGAAACATATAAGGATGATTCAAATAAAATAATGGTCATGATAGCAGGTAGCTTCATACTTGTCGGATCACTTAAAAAACATTCCTTTCACACTGTTGTAAAAGGGTTAAAAAGTATCTCATTATGAAAATGAAAATAATATTACTTTTAAACTATTATATAAAAAGTAAAAAAGGGTAAAAATTAATATGAAAAATCATATAATAGTATTAAAATAATTTTTTAAAACACTTTAAAATGAACATAAACATGGAAAGGAATGGTTTTTTGACGAAAGAGAGAAATAAATTTTGTATTCCTAAAAACATATCCGCAATAATTTTAAGGTCCAAAGAGAGTAAAATGAAAATATTATTTGAATATTTTGAAAATAACTATATGAGATTAAAATTAAATGGTTTTATTAGATAAAAATCACATAAGTTCCAATAATGTAAACTCATGAATAAACAATCATGGTTAAAATGATATTAAAATGGAAACCCTTACATCTTCGGTTACTTTTGAATCATAACATCCCATGGATGAAAAAAATTAATTTATATATAAAATATCATGAGAATGAATGATTAATTATATAATATTATAATATTCAATATATACACAATTTAAAATAAGTGATGTGCATAAAATAACATGTTCTTCAAAGTATGATGTTTGGAGACGAATCCCTTACCTCAATTCAAGGCCTTTTTGTATATGTATTTTATCTCCATTATAATAAAATTATATAAATTATTTTTTTCATTAATAAACATTCCACTATTAATCCCTTATAATTCAACAATTTAATTCATTTATTTTAATGATCTGTTTAATTACAGAATCAGTAAGGTCAATGTCGGGTGTTTTAAGGACGCTTAGTTCATAGTTTCAAAACAACATTGGTGTGTTAACCATTTTAAAATGGGTAATTATTAAATCATATTTAAAATAATAAAAATTTAATAATTATAATTTTTATCCCCAAATTATACATTTAAAAATTACCATGATTTATGGATATAAAAAATGAACAACTTCACATCATATAGACAATAAGTTGTACGCATTCATGTGTAACATTTCCATTTTCAATTATCTTGATAGAAATAAGTTATCTGTAATTTTATCTTTAAAATGGTAATAATACGATAAATATCATTTATTTCATTACATACACTTATATATACCATCCATGTGATAAGGTAATAAAAAAATGAATCACATAGCTTCATGTGGCGATAACTAGCTGTATATAAAAAAGATGTTATCATTTTTTAATGGATGTTAAGGTCAGAAGGTATGTGATATGTTAATTTTAAAAAATTATTAATATTTAATTTTTTTCATATGCAAAAAATAAATAAATTATCACGAATGACCATGGTAGGTGATGATGGAAGACGAATTACATCGGTTCGTGTGTTGTTAGTCTACCGTACACAAAAAAGATTGTTTTATTTACCATTTGATGGAGGAGGAGATGGATTAATATTATGACATGTACATAATAAAATTTAATTATATTATATATAAATGTTTTATTGAATTTTCATTTTTATTAAATTTTTTATGGTAGAAATTGAAGAATTAAACAAATATAGAGCTCGGTGAAGATGATTTCCTTAGGTTAGAAGAACCAGTTTTTTATATATTATTAAGGGCCATAAGTTTGGTATTTTGGGGAGATATAATTCTCTATAATGTGGTTAAGAGTTTTGGGGAGTTATTATGGTAGATGTTTTCAACAAAAATTTCAACTATGTTACTCTGTTTTATCCATTTTACAAAACATTGTACTAAAACCAACAACTTTTTAAAAATTTTAAAAAAATATTCCAAAACTATATTTAAAGACCATTGGAAAAATTAACCTACAATTAATGTAAATGAGAAAAATATAATGGGAATAAAATTATAGTTCAAGAAACCAATAATAGAAACTAATGAAAAAAGGGTTCCAAAAATAAGCATGTACAAGAAGATATAAGAAATTATGTAAAGGGAATACCCTAACAAATAACCACCCATCAAAGAGTATGTGTGATGAGACACACCATATTTTTTAATATGATAATATCTTAATATTTTATAACATGGTATCAGTGGTCGGACTGTGTTTCATCCTAAAAAAATACACAAGACACCTAACAAAACAACACAATCCCAATTGATTTCAGTCCCCTTGCCTACAAAAATAAATCCAATAAAGAAAATTAACAACTATGGGAGATAACTATTGTATCATAAATCAATATATACCATTGAGATACTCAATTTTCCATGGAAAAAAAGAAATTGTGGTTAGATATTACTTCTGTATTTCTTGTAAGTTGCAACGTCCTATTTGCGACGGGATCCCGTCTTAAATAGGATTTAGCGAAGGGGCCCCGTCACAAATATCCCATTGTAGAAAATTCTCTCATAAATACCATTATTTGCAATGGGCTCACCACAAATAATGTTATTTGTGACAGGAAACATCATCGTCGCAAATAAGCTTCCAATTATATGTATTATATATAAGTAAATGTTTTCGTGACGGGCCCGTCGCAACAAATTATTTTCGACGATACTACTTGGTCGTCGCAAATATGTTTGTAAAAATATTTATTTAGACAATTTGGGATGGGAACCCGTCGCAAAATGTCTCATTGCAAATAATAAATTTATTTTCAAAAAAATAAAATTTAATAAAATTATGATTAATGAAAAAATAATTTTACTATTATTAAAACAATAAAAAAATAAAAAATATTAATGTTTTAAATATTTACAAAAAAAATTAATAAAATATTAAAAATTACATAATGTAATATTTTTACTGATATAAAAGACAAAAAATGTAAATAATTCATATTATAATGTTAAATTCAAATGTTTGTATCATAAAAAAACACTGGGCGGTCGTCTTCTAGAGGAGGTGGAGGAGCTGAAGGAGCTAGTGGAGGAAATTACATCCCTAAACTACGAGTCAAATGGTGCATGTACTTTATCTTCTCGTGATGCTGCTATTGTCATCGATGCATCTTCTCATCATAATGCTGCTCCTACTGCTGCTGCCACCGACACATCTCTTCTTGCTACTTCTGCAATGTCTCTATATGCTCAGCCTGATCTCACAACTGCTCCTGATACTGTGAGCCAAAAGATGATACCTCTCCATGAGCTCCTCTCGAGCTGGACGCCGACATTGCAGCAGAACCATAATAATTACCAGGAGTCAAATGAGAGCTGATGCCAACTACTCTACCCTTCTCAAAGCCATACTGAGTCACCTGCATCCATGTCACCTCATCGAAATGGTGAGCACCGGTCTGCTTAGTCGTCTCATCCTGACCCTCAACCTGTGTCAGAGAGGTCGTAGCCTCATATGACTCCTTTCAATTCCAATTTAAAATTTAAATTGTCAAAATATTATATGCAGTTAATTGTTAAACTGAAAAAATAATACTAACCACAATTTGACATTGGCGATCACCTCTAATCTCTCAAGTAGCTGGATCATTATACATCCTCCGATAAATGTTGAACTCCGTAATATCGGGATGCTCGACTGCCTAAAGAAATATAAAATAAACTATTTATATTTAATTTTATATAAAATATTTAAAATATATACTTACCAGATGCTCTCTATGAAAACTGAATGTAAGGATACCAGCTCGATGCGTCACCTCATGGCTCCCTCGGTTCTATCGTCCCACTGAAGATCTCCTCTTAAATCCATCGCCCAAACGGTGTAAACATAATCCATCCCAAACGGGATATGAAATGTACTTTGGTCGGTGGACTCTACATGACTCATCAAATTCTGTCACCCCTACTTTCTTAATGGTTGTCCTTCTCAAATTGTGCAAAAACTGGCGAAAATGGTCACGTATAGAAACTTTCCATGCCGTGTGGATAACATCGCGCATGCTATAATCAATAGGATGCCAAAATCCCTAAAAATAATTTATAATAGAAAGTTGTTAATCAAATAAATTTTAAAATAAATATTATTTATTTATGTACCAGCCAATGCTGGAACATGTCACGTCGCACATCAATGGGAATCTGTTCCCATGTGATCTATGACTGAGAAAAATAATTGCACAATATAGTGCTCCCCTTTCCAATAGCTACATGCTAAAAACTGTAAAAAAGTAATAAATAATCAAACAATTAGTATATATGTAAATAAATTAATGAAGTTTAACTAAAATATACAGGTTACCATACCTCCTTGTGTTTGGATCGAATCCATGATGTGGACGTCACTCGGGGATAGGGTAAGGAATCATCAGTCGCACAAGACCGCACCCCCTTTGCGTACCTCCTGAACCACCAGTAGGCGAAGGGTCAGCTGATCTCACATCCTCATCATCCAAAGGTAACTAAGACTCCTCCAACTCACGCAACATATCAGAGTCCATCTGAAAAAAAAATGATTCTTGTTAGAAAATAGTTGAAAATAACTATTATATATAGATATATATTAGTTATGATTATAACCAGCATTTAATTGTATCAATGTTCATCTTCATCCTCTTCTCCATATCTGTCAATGTCAATGTCTTCATCTTCCTCATCAGCATCATCAATATCCATATGAGTTTCAGTTTCAGCATCTCTTGTCATTTCATATTCATTTGTAACATCATTAACATCTTCATCACCATCGATCTTTAATTGTGGGGTGTCATCATCGATATTCACGTCCCTTTGTGAATCAGATGGATTTTGAGTCATCTCTTGAAAAATTTCAATTCCTTCCACTTCAACGAAACCACATTCAGTTTGAGTAAACTGCTTTTCTCAAGATTTCATTTTTATTATGCTCCACCAATCACTCAAGTCTCTTGAAGTAGCACAATACTTTGCATAATAAATATTATGTGCCTTTTGAGCTAGTAAAAATGGTTCATTTACTGCAAGAAGACATTTATATTTAATATCGACGATTCTATGAGTCGGATTAACATGCAAACCTCTCTCAGTATCCAACCACCAACATTTAAACATTCTTATGTAATTCTGTCCAAGATAACATAGCTCAATAATTTAATCCAAAATGCCATAAAATTCAACTTCAGTTTCTCTATGATGTGATCTCTCAATCAAACTCCACTGTTCATTGGTTTTTTATTCCCTGTATGCATGTGTATGATATTGAAAACCATTCACTACATATGCATTATAAGATTTAACCATTTTGGATGGTGGGTTACTCAATAAGAACAGTCGCTTATCAATTTTATCAGCATATTGAGACACCTGAGAATTTTTAAAACAATTATCAATATAATAAATAATAAATTTAATTGATATTAAACCATCAATAATTTATGTTACCAGTTTTTGAAACCATTGAGAAATTTGTTTATCTCTGTTCTTTAAGAGAATCTACTGTAATTTGTGAAAGTTATTTCATGATATGATTATCATATAACCTACAAATAAAATAAGTTTAAATACTGTAACATAAATTATAGAATAAGTGATAGATGCCCTCACAGGAAGAATGATTTCATTTCTTCACAGTTGAGTGGAACGTATGTATGATCTCTGTGATGTTCATCATCTGAAAGCCATAGTTCATGAACTCCACCAAAACCAAGATTTGGCATATTAAAAACTGTTAATTAATTTTCCATGTCTTCATTAACATTCCCCTGATTTCTCCCCATGCGATTTTGTTTTTAGGGATATTGAGATTCAAAATAATGAGAGTTGAAAAGAGAAATTTCCTATTGCAAATAAGCTTCAACAATTGAGCCTTCAACTGATGCTTTGTTATGTATTTTTTTCTTCAATTTATGCATGAATCTCTCGAATGGGTACATCCCTCAAAACTGTAATGGAACTCCATATTTAGCTTTATGTGGAAATGTAATAACATATGTTCCATTGAGTAATGTAAAGCCGACGAAAAGATTTTTTCTAGTTTACATATAATTACAACAACATCTTCTTCCAGTTTTCGTAGCGCATCATAGTCTTTTGTTGCTGTAAAAATGTCTCAAAAAAATATGATATTTCTGTTATCGAATTCCAAATCATAGAATTAAAAAAACCTCTAAATCAAATCTTCATTAGTCTTTCCATTATAACATGACAGTCATGACTTTTTAATCCAGTAATATAACCATTCTTAACACATCTGCCCAAATTGGAATCATAGCCATCTATAAGTCTCAAATCTGCAATCCAATGAAAAAATAATAAATGACCCTATTTGGACATTGGATAAGCTTCTTTTGGCTTCATTAACATTTTTGATCTGACATTTTCAAATAATTCAAGTTCTAGTCACCTGAAAATTTGGGCAAGATCTATTCGTGCCTTTATAGTATATTTGGTCTTACCTGGTGTATCCAAAACTGTATGAAATAAATTATCAAAACAGATCTTCTCAATATGAATAACATCCAACATGTGGAGGACAAACAAATCAGACCAATATGAAAGATCACAAAAAATTATCTGTTTTATCCAATTATGATCTTTCCCAAAGCCATGAATTTTTTGTTGGTTTACTATTGGTCCAAATGTGATGGGAGGTAATAAAAATACAACTGATTTTAACTCTGTACCAGACATCATCTTTGGAGGTTTATCCCTTTCAATTTTACCTTTTCTAAAATGAGATTTGTTCCTCCGAAAAGGATGATCGGTTGGAAGAAATCTACGGTGACAATAATAAAGTCTTTGTTTTCTTTCATACAGTAAGGACATGATTTTAGACCATGTGTAATCCAACCAAATAACATGACATATGCTGGAAAGTCACTAATCGTGCACATCAATGCAGCTTTTCATATGAAATTTTGTTTTGCAGAAACATCATATGTATTAACACCATCACTCCACAATGCATTTAACTCATCATTCCATGGTTTCAAATAAACATCAATATTATTTTTCAGATGTCCTAGGATTAATAGAGTCAAAAAGATATAGGGCACCTTCATTATCATCCATGGAAGCAAATTGTATGGAGTTATAAAGATAGTCCAACATGAGTACTGACTACCATAAGAACCAAACGGACAAAAAACCATCAGTAGAAAGACCCAATCGCATGTTTCGGTATTTTATAGAAAAAGATGGATGCAGATGGTCAAAATATTACCATGAATCACCATAAGATGGAAGATTCAAGCTTTTATCAGTTGAAACCTTGGTTTTGTTCCATGACAACATTGACGTTGTGTTCTGAGACATAAATAAATGCTACAACCTGGGTGTAAGTGGGAAATATCTCCACTGTTTTACTGTAATCGATCTAGACTTCCCTGGTTGAGCTTCTTTATACCTTGATTGTCCACATGTGGGACAAATATCCAATGACTCATTTTTACTAGAATATAAGATGCAATCATATGGAAATGCATGAATCTTCCAATAACTAAGGACCAAATTACGAATCATCCTCTTGGTCTCATTGTAATTTGCAGGAAACACATTTCTTTCAGGTAACAGTGTGTTAACCAAAAAAAATATCTGATCAAAACAGATGTTTGACATTTCATTATCTGATTTAATATCCATAAATGTTGTAACCACTTCTAATTTGATAATCTTACAACAAGGATATAATGCATCCTCAGTAGACCTCAACAACTCCATAAAATTCTGTGGAGCAGAGGAGCTATCTGTACCCACCCTTCAGGTGGGATTTCCAGTGGACAACTCGGTGTAGTGGCATTTACCTTTCAGTTGTTGTTTTCCCCTTTCGAGTTGTACTTTACTTTCAGTTTGGGTTTGTATTCTGGCCCATTTACTTTTCCGCACTTTCAGTTGTACTCTGCTTTTGTTTAGTGTTTACTTTCCTCTTGCTTACTCTGTGGTGTTTGTTTACTTTACAAAGGCAATGCCTTCCCTTTTTACCGGGATTTACGCATTGGTGCTAGTCGCCAGCCCCTGGCCTATGGAAGGCGGGCTTGGGGTAGTCACGGCACGGACCCCGAGGGCGGGTCGTGACAAATTGGTATCAGAGGAGTTCGGTTCTACCGTGAACTCTGATCTTTTCTATGTGAAGCAATAATGTTTAGCGTATTGAGTGTGGTTATCAGTCCAGGGAGTCCAGTGTTGGTGCGGCGGCCGACGTATCCGTACACCAGGACCCTGACTTCTGATTTCCGACTTAATGCACGAAAACATTGATTGCGTGTGTGTTTCAAAGTTTTCTTTGTGATTACTTATATCAGCTCACCAGGTATACTATTCTGACCGTGGCGCACCTGTTTCCTTTTCAGGATGGCCCCACAACGGCAGCCAGCTAGGGTTCCGAGAGTCGAGCATGACGACAGCCCACCGAGCGACGAGGCCTCGGTGCAGGGCCCTTTGCCAGCAGTGGCACCGGCGGTAGCTCTACCCGCCGAGCCCCCGATGCTTCCAGCAGCAGCCGCTGACGATGCACGTCGCCTCAGCGCACTGCATGAGTTTCAGCGCCAGCGACCGCCCAGGTTTCGCGGGGAGACGGATCCCCAGGCAGCAGAGGACTGGCTGGAGGCAGTGGTATGAGTTTTTAGGCTAGTGAGGACACCAGCAGACCTCATGGTGATCCTCGCTGCGAGCCTACTACACGCAGCAGCAGGACGATGGTGGAGCTTGATGCTCCAGGTGCACGATGAGGCATCTCTTCTTTGGACGGACTTTGAGAGCCTCTTCCGCTCGGAGTTCTTCCCAGCCACCCTCCGTGCGGTGCGCATCCAAGAGCTTCTACAGCTGCGGCAGGGTAGCATGACGGTCGCTCAGTACTCGGCGAGATTTACCGATCTCTCGCACTACTCGACCGACATGGTACGGGACTCTTTCTTCCGGGCTCGGACCTTCGAGCAGGGTTTGAGACATGAGATCATGGCATCGCTGATTTCCCTCATCATACCGACTCAGACAGGATTACTGGAGCGGGCCCTTCTGATAGAGAGCTTCCTTGCTGAGTCTACACCAGCACAGAGACCCACCGCAGGGCGGCACGTGGCAGATTCATCTGCAGCAGGCAGTCGACAGATGACTCAGGGGTCCAGACAGACCAGACCTTCGGGCAGACGATCTCAGGGCACTGGCTCAGCAGTGCGGGGCACACAGCGCGGAGCCAGTCTTACGAGAGGCAGACAGTGCTACTCGTGCGGCGGGCAGGGCCACATGGATCGTGACTGCCCGACTCGCCGTGCCGAGGAGCAGCATACAGTTGATGGACCACCGAGGCAGAGGTAGAGGGTCGACCGTGGCGGTCCGCATGGAGGAGTCGGACGAGGCAGAGGAGCTGGACGAGCAGCCAGTGGTGGCCGACACTTTGAGGCTCTACCACCACGACCACCAGGAGGTCCACCCCGACCACAGGGAGCTGGCGGGCAGCGACAGGCACAGCTCCAGGCAGCCGAGACCTAGGACCACGGCGCACCCGAGATGATTCGAGGTACTATCTGTGTCTATTCCACCCTTGCTGCACTTCTTATAGACAAAGGAGCGAGTCACTCTTTCATAGCCGCTGCCCTTGTTCGGAGCTCGGAGATTCCGACAGAGCCGTTGGCTCGATCCTTACGGCTAGAGACTCCTACGGGAGCAGACTCGACGATTACGCACTGGTGCCGGCAGTGTGAGATTACTCTAGGAGGCGAGAGCTTCGGCTGGGATCTTCTTGTAGCAGCGTCGAGGCCTTACGACGTCATCTTGGGCATGGATTGGCTATCTACGGACCATGCACAGATTGACTGTTTTAGGCGCAAGGTGCGATGTGTACGCACCGACGGGAGCAGGTTCACCTTCACCGGCGAGAAGGGAGCCTTAGCAGCACAGGATGGACTTCCGAGGAGGAGAGGACAGCCCATCACTCATCAGCTGGCTAGCCTTATCCTTGGAGCAGTTGACGTGCGGAGTCCTGGTTTTCCTGCAGTGGTGGATCAGTTTGCGGACGTTTTTCCCGACGACGTTCCAGGGCTACCTCTTCGCAGAGAGGTAGACTTTTATATTGACTTGTACCCCGGGACAGCCCCGATATCCACTCCATCATATCGGATGGCCCCCGCCGAGCTTCGAGAGCTACGGGTACAGTTGGAGGACTTGCAGGGCAAGGGGTTCATCCGACCTAGTGTTTCACCCTGGGCTTCCCCGATTTTATTCGCCAAGAAGGCGGACGGAAGCTTGCGACATTGTGTTGACTATCGTCGCCTAAACCAGGTGACAGGGAGGAACAAGTATCCGCTACCGAGGATTGATGACCTCTTCGATCAGCTCAAGGGAGCACGGTGGTTCTCGAAGATAGACCTCAGGTCAGGCTATCATCAGCTCAGATTCAGAGATGGGGATGTACAGAAGACGGCCTTCAGATGTCGGTATGGCCACTATGTGTTCTTGGTTATGCCTTTCGGTGTAACCAATGCTCCAGCAGTGTTCATGGCTCTCATGAACAGGATCTTTCAGCCATACCTCGATCGGTTCGTCGTGGTCTTCATCGACGACATTCTGATTTACTCTACGACAGAGGAGGAGCACGCCTATCACTTGCGAGTTGTACTAGACACACTCCGAGAGCACCGACTTTATGGTAAGCTCTCGAAGTGCCAGTTCTGGATACGTGAGGTCCACTTCTTGGGACATGTTATCTCTGAGGCGGGAGTTACAGTAGATCCCGCGAAGATTGAGGCAGTGTTAGCTTGGGAGCCACCCAGGAGCGTGACTGAGGTTCGAAGTTTCTTGGGACTAGCTGGATACTATCAGAGATTCGTGCCAGATTTCTCTAGAGTTGCGGAATCACTCACAACTTTGACGAAGAAGGGGAAACCCTTCGTGTGGTCTGACAGATGTCAGCAGAGCTTCCAGGAGCTGAGACAGAAATTGACTAGCGCACCTATCTTGAGGTTTCCTGAGGAGGGAGTAGGGTACGTAGTCTACTGCGATGCATCAGGGACCGGACTCGGATGTGTTCTGATGCAGGAGCGGGCCGTGATCGCCTATGCATCACGTCAGTTGAGGCCGCATGAGCAGAACTACGCTACCCATGACCTGGAGCTAGCAGCAGTGGTCTTCGCTCTGAAGACATGGAGACACTATCTGATGGGCGAGCGCTTTACAGTCTTTTTCGATCATCAGAGCCTCAGGTATACCTTCTCTCAGAAGGACCTGAACCTGAGACCGCGGAGATGGCTCGAGTTCCTCCAGGACTATGACTTTGAGATAGTCTATACTTCTGGGAAGGGGAACATAGTAGCCGATGCCCTCAGCAGGAGGACGGGCATTCAGCTACTTGAGGATGCGATGGAGCAGCTAGCCTCTTTGCAGATATCCTTCGTGGATAGAGATGGAGCAGCCTTCCTCCAGTCTCTCACAGTCACCCCTCCACTACTGCAGCGAGTCAGGGAGGCACAGCGTGGGGACGCTGACTGTGAGACACGGCGTGCACAGATATCCTCGGGACAGGCACCTGATGGTTTCTCCCTTGGAGCATAGCACGACATCCTTTTCAGAGGACATACCATGGTACCAGTCGCCTTGCGAGAGGAAGTGCTGAGTGAGTTTCACACTTCTCCTTTGGCGGTACATCCTGGAGTGGAGAAGATGTACCAGGACCTCAGACGACAACACTGGTGGCCGGGCATGAAGAAGGCTGTAGCAGAGTTCGTTTCTCGATGCCTCACCTGCCAACAGGTGAAGGCTAAGCATCAGGTACCAGCAGGCTTGGTACAGCCCTTGGAGGTTCCAGAGTGGAAGTGGGACGGCATATCTATGGATTTCGTGACTGGACTTCCACGCACTTCCAGAGGTCACGACTCCATCTGGGTGATTGTTGACCGACTCACCAAGTCGGCACACTTCTTACCCATCAGAGAGCAGGGCTCAGTGGAGAGCTTGGGACGTCTCTACGTTCAAGAGATTGTGCGGCTCCATGGCGTGCCATCATCTATCGTCTCCGATCGAGATGCTCGCTTTACTTCTCGGCTTTGGAAGGGGTTACAGGAGGCGTTCGGGACGCAGCTACGTCTGAGCACAGCCTTTCATCCTCAGACGGATGGTCAGACGGAGAGGACCATTCAGACACTCGAGGACATGCTCCGCGCATGTGTCCTCGACTTTGGTCGTAGCTGGGAGGACCACCTACCCTTGGTGGAGTTTGCGTACAACAACAGCTACCACTCCACCATCGGGATGGCACCATACGAGGCGTTGTACGACCGACCTTGTAGATCTCCTTTGTGCTGGACAGACCCCGGAGAGTCAGCACTGGTGGGACCGGAGATGGTCCAGGCCACGACAGAGAAGGTCCAGGTCATCCAGGAGCGGATGAGGACAACTCAGAGCTGGCAGAAGTCATATGCTGACAGGAGACGGAGGCCACTGGAGTTCGAAGATGGCGACCACGTCTTCTTGCGGGTCTCACCTCGACGTGGTATTCGGAGATTTGGCCGAGGCGGCAAGTTATCTCCGCGCTTCGTCGGACCCTTCCAGATTATCAGCAGGATTGGTGAGGTGGATTATTGCATGGCTCTACCACCTCAGTTGCACCGGGTGCACGACGTCTTCCACGTATCTGAGCTGAGGAGATACGTGCACGACCCGACGCACATCATTGACCATGGGGAGCTTGTCGTTGACGATGGGGCGACTTTTACGGAGGTCCCAGTGGAGATAGAGGATCGACAGGAGAGGGTCCTGCGTGGGCGATCGATTCCTCTTGTACGCATCAGATGGCAGCACGGGAATCTCCAGGAGAGCACATGGGAGCGGGAGACTCAGATGCGTGCTCAGTACCCTCATTTGTTTCCCTAGTTTTTGATGTATCTTTACGGGGACGTAAAGCCCTGAGGTGGGAGTAATGTAAAGACCCTTAAAATTCAAGGGAAATTTTTTTCTTAATTTTCTTTAGAATTTTACAAGAGCGCGGTTTCTGACGGCACCTGATTCCGAGGCCCGGAGTGCCCGGAATCAATTTCTGAAGTTTGGCTCGGGTACGTTCAGTGAACGAACGAGCGGGTTTTCCTATCTTTTGATCCGGTGCTCGGAATTGAAATCTGAGGGCACCGATGAACTCGCAGCGCCGATATTCGCTTAAAGAGACCTTTTCGGAAGTTGCGTTTGTTGCGGGTTGAAAGTTAGTTTTTGGGAGATTTATAAAAAGTTGAATAAAAAAATGTGGATTCTTTTTATTTCACTTTTGTAGGTTAACTCATCTCAAAAGGAGTTAGGGGTGGGACCCACACCCACTTAACCTCCCTTGAGAGGATTAAGTGTGGTGGGACCCACACGAACCTAAACCTCTCAACTTCCCCCTTAAACTCCCCTCTCTCCCTCTTAAATGTTTGTAAACTTAACATCTAATTAATTACACATGACATGTTAATTAATTAAGTGTTATGTTTTTGAATTTGATGTTTTGAATTCCTAGGCTTGGTAAATAAAATAAGGAGGGACCTTATTTTATTTTGTTAGCCAACTTGTGTGGATTTCATTTTGAGAGCTCCTCCTCCATCTTCTTCATCTTGACGAAGAACGCTCATCTTGACGAAGAACGCTCATCTTGACGAAGAACGCTCAAGCTCCGACGAAGAACGCCGCTCCGCTCTTCTTCATCTTCCGTGTCAACGAGAGGGAACGCCGCTTCCTCCTTGGTTTCTCTTCGTCGACATAAGAAGTTTCGCCAACGACGTATCGCATCGGACGCATCTCTTCGTCAACGGAATTGACGAACGACTACCGCGATGCCCGATCTCCGCGACGTCGACTTCCGCGGACATAGACAAATCCTCGAACGTATACCCAAGGTAGGGGTTGTTATTTATTGTTTAATTATTCTATTCTTGCTCATGGTTCGCATGACAAACGTGAGGAATTTGAATATTTTAAATTGAGTTATTATTTTTTAACGTGAGGGGGCCGGACCGCACGAACACGGCCGAACCCCCCTCCATCATTCTTGTTGAATTGCTTGCAGGTGGATGAATCAAGGTGGCGTGGTGCCTTCGCACCACGCGGATATTCGCCAATCCTTATTGCATGACGCCGTCGCGCCGCGTTGAAGAAATCAAGGTGCGGCGGAGGGGCGCGGTGCCGTCGCACCGCGCCGGATGACGAAAACCCTGGCCGGTTCCGGGCCGCGGCGGAAGAGAAGACCGGCGGCCGGGCCGCCGGCGTCGGAAGCCGAAGGCGGGACCGGAATTTCCAGTCCCGTTGGAGAAAACTGGCCGGCCAGCTGGCCGGCCGGATGGCATTAAACCGGGGGAATTAATCCCCCGGCCATCACATAAAACCCCCCCTCTTTATGAGGGGGGAGCGTTTTCTTGAGGGGGGGGGCAGCCGGCCCCCCGGTTGCGCACAAACAGGCCCCCCATGTGGGGGGGGGGGGGGGGGGGCGCGACATGTAGCCGCCGCCGCTCTTCCCAGGAAGCGGGGGCTTAGCCCCCCGCGTGCAGCCACAGAGCGGCGCCAGGCCGCTGCGGCCGCCGCGCCGCCGAGCCGCCGCACCGCCAGGCCGCCGCGCCGCCGAGCCGCCGCACCGCCAGGCCGCCGCGCCGCCACCGGCCGCCGCGCCGCCGCCGCTCCGCCGCACCGCCGGTCGGCCGGCCGGCCGGGCCGACCCAGGGGGGGGTCGGGCCGGGTCGGCCCGGACCCGGACCCCCCCGTTTCGAACCAGTTTCGGTCTTTTAACCATAACTTGAGCCTCGGACCTCCGATTGACGAACCGTCTGCGGCAACGCGATCCTTGGATCGAGACGGTCGTTTCGGTATATCGCACTCAAGGTTTCGGATTACTTTGAGTTCGGCCGGGTTGGTTCGTTCACGAAACCAACCGGGCCTTCGGAGCGGAAACGCTCATATCTTGAGCTACGGACGTCCGATTGACGTGCCGTCAGCCGTGTTGTGTTCCTCTTAATGAGACGGATCTTTTGGCACACTCCGCCCAAGGTTTGGACGTAGGTTGAGTACGGTTGGGTTGGTTTTGCCTTAAAAACCAACCGGGCCCCGGGGACGAAAATGCCAATAACTCTCAGACCGGGCGTCCGATCGACGCGCCGCCTGTTGCGATGAGTTCCTGTTGACGATACGGAACTTTTGGATACATCAACTCTGGTCTTCGTGACAGTTGATGTATCAGCCTCTCGGCTCGTGGAGCAGACCCTCCGAACGAGCTTGCTATGTGCGGGAACCCTAGTGCTGGCTGCGACTGTTACTGTGACTGCTACTGCTACTACTGCTACTGTGACAGCGACGACGACAGTACAGAGATCCTGTGTGGATTTGACGACGACGACTTCAGTACTCAGCGATCCTATGTGGATCAGTGCTACAGGTCCTGTGTGGGCCCGATCCTGTGTGGGTCCGATCCTGTGTGTGTCCTTGCGCTCAGCGGTCCTGTGTGAACCAGCGCCTACAGGTCCTGTGTGGGCCCGATCCTGTGTGGGTCTTTGCGGGGGTTAGTTACCTATCGATCCTTCGTGGGTCCGACGACTTAGATGGATCAGTGATCATCTTTATCGTCCTTTGAAGAAGTATACCTGTGTGAGCTGAATCCTTTTGCTTTCCTGTGTGGATTGTGTTGTGCAATCCTGTGTGGATTACGTTTTGCTTTCCTGTGTGGAATACGTTTACTTTCCTGTGTGGACTGAGTTGTACTTGGGCTCGGAGGTTGGAGCGTATTTGAATTGATGACTTAGGTATATGTATTGGCATATACCTAAGCAGTGTCGGTTGTTACTTCGTGATTATACCTTTATTCGTGGTTTATCCTTTGTGGATTTGAGAGACCTTCAGGGGTCTCGGGGTCCCTACTGAGTAGCTTATACTCACCCCTGCACGGGCTTTGCCTGTACTGCGTTGTGTTGGTTGCAGACGACGGACAGCGTTGACCTTAGCTGAGGCTTGCAGAGCGGGACGGTACCCAGAGGTGGACCACTGGGCGGGACGTGCACGGAGCAGACGATGGGACCTGTGGAGCAGAGGAGCTATCTGTACCCACCCTTCAGGTGGGATTTCCAGTGGACAGCTCGGTGTAGCGGCATTTACCTTTCAGTTGCTGTTTTCCCCTTTCGAGTTGTACTTTACTTTCAGTTTGGTTTTGTATTCTGGCCCATTTACTTTTCCGCACTTTCAGTTGTACTCTGCTTTTATTTAGTGTTTACTTTCCGCTTGCTTACTCTATGGTATTTGTTTACTTTACAAAGGAAATGCCTTCCCTTTTTACAGGGATTTACGCCTTGGTGCTAGTCGCCAGCCCTGGCCTATGGAAGGCGGGCTTGGGGTAGTCACAGCATGGACCCCGAGGGCGGGTCGTGACATGTATGAATTATATTCTTTGATTACATTATGATTTGTGTCTTATGAACTTCCAAAATTTATTCCTTGAGTCACATTTATGATATATGGAATACATGGTATGGTTTTTAAATTTTATTCTCATGTTATATTGACATCTCACTTGTTTACCCTTACAGAGTATTTGAGCTCGCCCATTATTATATTTCTTTTTCCAAGGTTATAGATAAATGTGTTATGTATGATATGTATAATTTTGGGATATTTATAAAGAAATTAGTGGGATATTATATAGATCAATTATTAACTAATTGTTTATGTATCCATGTCTTCAAATAAATTAAAACTGATCAATTCTAATGTGTATCGTTATATTATATAAGGAATATCCATATTATAAAGCCCTGGCCTTAAACCCTACTTAATATTGAATTAATTGAATAATTCACATTGAGGATCTTTTCAGGTATAGAGTTTTAGAGAATTAGATCATAAAACTTGCATTATATTCCACATTTAAAAAAATTGGTTACATACAAGATAGTATTCATTTTTCCGATCAACGGAAACATATTTAAAAATAAAACATGGATTCTTTCTTGACACTTTCTTGACACTATCATCATATTATGTACCATTTCATTGGCCTGTGAAAAAAAATTCAAAAAATTGGGATGAGCATAAAAAGCTCAGTAAGGGTTATAAAAATATGGAAAGGAAACATGAGTTCATATATACATAAGAATGAAATCATACTTTACCCATAGAACATAAGCACCTTAACATACCTCATCAAATCATGAATAAATCATAGAAATCATAAGACATAATGGTAACTTGAGGCATTCATAACAATCTTACGTAGGTAGTAACCCTCTTGGTTACGTTTGGAATACCCATCATAGTATATTCCATAAATCTTTTCAGAGAAACTTTAACGTTTAACCCCTTCACGTTACCTAATGCATTGGAGAGCTATATCGGGCTCACCCACCCTTAGTTTATCACGGAACCATCCGTCTTCATAACAATGCCCAAGAACCATAACATAATCATATCACGTATAACATGCATAAAGGAAACATAACATTTCCACATTTCAATCACAAGATATCAATACAACACATTGATATAATAAAAACATTGTCAAAACCATTTTCAATACAAAAATAAAATAAAAGTAAAATATGGTATTTATTTTTCATTTTAAAATAAAGTTATGGCTTGTAGAGGAAGCCGAAGCTCCAATAATGGTCACGGCGGTGGAGAAGTCGTTGTTGCCACATAAGTACGACACAAAAAACATTCCCTTTTGTCATTTAGTAAATTCTTTGTAAAAAAATATTCCTTTTGAATAAGCATAAAAGTCAAAGGGGTTTATACACCATATAAAAGAATGTTGTGTATAAAACAAAATAAGCCTCAATGAATGGAGATTGAGACGAAGTCCCTTACAAAGATAATTTTTTAAATAAAGTAGATATATTATGTGTATTCACTATATTTACACATAATGAAAGTATAAATACAAGACAGTACATAATAATATCATGACATAATTTGAAACTAGGATATTAACCCAAAGAACGTAAATTGGGTTAAGAAGTTCACATACCTTGTGTCCGACTTGACTCGATCTTTCTTTAATATCCTGAATAATAAACTTGAGTTAATTTATACTTGATTAAGAAAATTTTTCAAGTTAATTATTCCTTTTATATCACTTATTACCATGTTATGAACATTATGTAATCATTTAAATTAATAATGGTCGTTTTGTCGATATTTGGTACTTGAGTCAAAACTGAACTTCTTATATTTACATGTTGTTCACGTAGTTAAATATACATTATATAAAGAATTATATTCATGATTTGGATGACATATATATCATATATATCCAGTATATACATACATTTATAATATTACATAATTATTTAGAGTTATGAAATGAAATGCACCGTTCATGGAGACTGTAAGTCGTACGTACGCATGAACGCTACTTTCATTTCTATGTCATATTAATGGAATTAAAACGAAATGATACAGAGTAGTATTATAATTACAATATGGTATCATATATAATATCATTAAATATATCCTTTATACGTACCACATATGGTATTAACGAATCAAATCACTTTGAGGGGGCGGTAGTCCGCACTTCCTAAAATGAAAATATCATGTTTACCCATAATGGAAACCATAAAGGTATACCAAAAATGAAAAATACAGAAACATAAGGAAATAATAAACATAATAAATATCATATATAAATAGAGTGACATACTAATTTCCACCATTAAAGTTGTTAAATGAGTGTTGAACAATCATCGTTTCGTGAGGCAGAAATTCTCCATCCACAGAAACAGTATGTTCTATAACCATTAGATGTAGGTGTGTGTAAGTGTAGCTCGAATTATTCTTATAAAAACATCCTAGTATATTGAAGATACTATATTGTTTACAAAATAAATGAATAAAAAGAGTTTAGGGGGTTGGAGAAGCAAAATAAAACAAAAGAACACAAGTGAAGGCATTACCTTAAAATCGGGTAACTCTCTTTGATTTGAGCTCAAAGGCTTCCTTGGAAAGACTTCTGCCCAAAGTGAGACATCTAGGAGTAAGAGAGGTATGTGGAGAGACAAAATGGGTAGGGGTTGGCTGATCTAGGGGCTTGATAGGTGTGGGTAAGGTGTTAGAGTTGGGGGCCTTTTATAAGAGGAGAGGAGGGGCACTCTTGGAAAGGTATAAAAGGTTACTTTATTTTCAAATGAGTTTCGGATTTTAAAGGTCCCAAATTGATTTATTTCTAGGATTAGATGATAAGGGTTAGAAATATACTAATCCAATAGGTTTTTGACATGTTTAGGTCTAGTATTTTACATTATCTTTTCATTTTATTTAAATCCGTTTTTAATGAGGTAATCGCTGCATCATCATGATGTCATAAATAATTTAATTTATTTAATGTCTAAAAATTAAAAAAAATACTATGATGTATGAAATATTTTTAGATTTCCAATTACTATTTATAGTACAATTGATAATTTATGTAGACAAAATTAAAAATGTTTTACTCAGGTGATACATTCTTTGTTATATTTATCTTTCTTTAAAAATAAAATGATAAAAAGTCATTATCAAACAAAAGTGATTCCATGGGGTCCCCAAGTTTGGAACAAGGCATACCATGGTCGTACATGACACAACCAGTAGTATTAGTACATATTTTGGGGTCATTTGTTATTATTATGATATTATTTTATTATCCTTAACTACCCGATTACTAATTAATCAATATAATTAAAGATAATTATCGTCATTACTATTCATAATGTCAAAAAACAAGTCATGATTACATAATTTGGACCTTCTGATTCCAAATATGGAATCCATTTTTCCAAATTCCAAACATAGAAATTGCAATAATTAATTTAAAAATAATTCTCGTTGTCAAAACAAATAGAGGGTTTTTTTGAAACAATATCTATGAAAAGTTTGGCATTATTTTATGCCCAATTCCAAAGTGAAATTAATCCTAATGACCACCATTGGATTTAATGGAAAAAATATATTCAAATTACACTTTAAGACAAATTAAAAAGATAATCTAACCATATAATTAAATTACATGAAAAAAGCATTTTTGATGTAAAATGCATTATTTTTCACTATTCATTAAAAAATGAACATTGTCAGAAAAATACCAAAAATTTATCCAATGTAAATTTCAATTCCCCAATCATAAAGATTATTTTTATTTTGACAAATAGAGCTTATAAAATTTTCAAAATTTTGATTTTAAAAATGGTTTTCCATCAAAAGGCAGTAAAACAATCTTTTAAAAAATATTAGTGTATTGCATGCTTAAGATTGGATTTATTCTCATTTTAAGCCTCTAAAACACTATATAATTCATAAATAGACATAGATAAAAATATATATTATTCATTACTTACATTGGATATTACATCCTTCCCCCTTTTAGAAAATTGTTTCCCCACAATTTATTTACTTAACGAATAAGTGGGGGTATTTATCCCTCATAGCATTTTTAGATTCCCACGTTGCCTCTTCAACCATATGGTTTTTTCACAAAAGCATTAACGGATGAATCACCTTATTCCGAAACACTTTCTCCCTGTGTTCAAGAATCTGGGCCGATTTTTCCTCATAAGATAGATTCCCTTCCAGCTGAACTACCTCTAGACTCAAAACATGAGATGGATCTGGCATGTACTTCCTTAACATTGAAACATGAAAATCATTGTGTACCTGAGATAAATTTGAAGGTAAAGCCACTCAGAATGCAACTGATACAACTCTGTCCAGAATTTCATATGGTCTGATGAACCTTGGACTTAGCTTCCCTTTCTTACCAGATCGCATCACACTTTTCCATGGTTATACTTTGAGAGAAACATGATCACCTACCTCAAAAGAGAGATCCTTCCTCCTGTTGTCTGCATAAATCTTCTGCCGACTCTGAGCTGTTCTCAGGTGTTTCTGTATCAACTGAACTTTTTCTACCAACTCTTCTACCAATTGTGGTCCCATCAATATCCTTTCTCCCACTTCATCCCAAAAAGCTGGAGTTCGACACTGCTTCCCATATAATGCCTCAAATTGTGCCATCTGTATACTGGAATGAAAACTGTTATTATAAGAAAACTCAACCAAAGAAAGATGTTGGTCCCAACTTCCTTGATAATCCATCGAACAATCACGTAGCATATCCTCTAATTTCTGAATCGTTCTTTCTGACTTCCCATCTGATTGAGGATTAAAAGCTGTACTAAAATTTAATTCAGTACCCAACGACTTCTAAAGGCCTCTCCAAAAGTTAGAAGTAAACCTGGGATCACGATTAGATACAATGGATAGGGGAACTCCATGTAACCTGACTATATATTTAAGATACAAATGACAAATTTTATCTAGGGAAAAATTATATCGTATAGCAGGGAAATGAGCAGATTTAGTCAAGCGATCAACAATAAACCAGATTGCATTATTACCTAGAGATGTCTTCGGTAATCCCCCAACAAAGTCCATGGGTATATTTTCCCATTTCCATTATGGCACTGGTAAAGGCTGAAGCGTCCCTTTTAGTAATTGTCGCTCTACTTTAACCTGTTGACATTTCAAACACTTCACAGTAAAATCAGCAATATCTATTTTCATTCCATCCTACCAGTAATACTCCCGCAGATCTTTGTACATCTTAGTATTGCTAGGATGAACTGAAAACATAGAACTATGAGCTTCACATAACAAATCTCTCTTCAAATGTGAATCATAAGTCACACAAAATCTCTTCCCAAATCTCAAAACAAAATCATTATCAATGTTTAATTCAGGAAACTTACCCTTCTAAACCAGCTCTACCTTTTTCTGAATCTCGTTGTCTTGCTTCTGTGCTTGCTTGATTTTGTCTGATAGAGAAGATTTCACTGATACCTGAAACAAAATATAAGGATATCCTGCACCAACAACTTTTATTCCAAATTTCATCAAATCCTTAACCAAAGGATCATGTTCCAAATTCAACATTTTTAATGAAGCATTACATTTTTGACTCAAAGCATCATCCACTTTATTTTCTTTTCCCGTATGGTAATGAATTGTACAATCATAATCTTTGATTAATTCTAGCCATCTCCTTTGTCTCATATTCAATTATTTCTGAGTAAATATATACTTTAAACATTTTTTTATCGGTATATATCTCACACTTTACTCCATAAAAATGATGCCTCCAAATTTTTAAAGCGAAAACAACAGAAGCTAATTATAAATCATGTGTAGGATAATTTACCTTATGATATTTCAATCGATGTGAAGCATAAGCAATTAGCTGATCATTATGCATTAGGATTCAACCAAGTCCTTTCAATGAAGCATCACTGTAGATAACAAAATCACCATTCTTGGAAAGTAGTTCCAAAACTAGAGCATTCACCAATCTTCTTTTCAGTTCCTGAAAACAATCATCACATTCTTTTGTACAGAAAAATTTAACACCCTTCCGACTTAGCTTAGTCATTGGACTAGACAACTATGAAAAAATTCCAACAAAACTTCGGTAGTAACCTGCCAAACCAAACAAACTACGGATCTCAGTTACATTTGTGGGTCTTGGCCATTCTTCAACAACTCTTGTTTTTGCAGGATCCACAGTTATTCTATCTTTATAAACAATGTGACCAAGAAAAGAAATTTTTTGCAACCAAAACTCACACTTTCTGAATTTTCCATACAGTTTCGTTTCTTTTATGGTTTACAAGAGAACCCTTAAATGAACTTCATGCTCCTCTTTACTGTTAGAAAACACCAGAATATCATCAATAAAAAATCCAACATTTTTCACTTGAGTCAACTGAGCCATCACTGCAACAAAATTTTTAGTTCTGATTTGGACCATCTCAGGATACTGAATTGAAAGGTAATTTCCCTATGTATGCCTTCCTAGAAAATCTGTTCTGTTTCCTCTATGAAAAACCATTCTTAACATAGAAATATCTTAGGATAAGCAACATGGTAATCTCCAAATGCTATATCATTTCATTATGACCATAAAAAAATAGTTTTGGATAATCATTTAATATAATTATAACTCCTAAAGTTATATAAACCTCCCTCTGATACCAACTATAAGGCCCCGACCTTAAACCTTACTTAATATTTAATTAAATTAATAATTCACATTGAGGATCTTTTCAGGTTTAGTGTTTTAGAGAATTAGATCATAAAACTTGCATTACATTCCAAATTTAAACAAATTTGTTAAATAAATGATAGTATTCATTTTTCTCATCAATGGAAACATAATTAAAAATAAAACATGGATTCTTTCTTGACACTTCCTTAACACTATCATCATATCATGTACCATTCCCTTTACCTGTGAAAAAAATTTCAAAAACATGGGATGAGAATAAATATATGGAAAGGAAATATGAGTTCATATATACATAATAATGAAATCATACTTTACCCATAAAACATAAGCACTTTAACATACCTCATCAAATGATGAATAAATCAAAAAAATAATGAGACATAAAGGTGACTTGAGGCATTCATAAAATTCTTACGTAGGGAGTAACCCTCCTATTTACATTTGGAATACCCATCACAGTATATTAACTAAATCACTTCGTAGAAACCTTAACATTTAACCCCTTCACATTACCCAATGAATTGGAGAGCTATATCGGGCTCACCCACCCTTAGTTTATCACGGAACCACCCGTCTTCATAACAATTCCCAAGAACCAAAACAAAATTGTATCATGTATAACCTGCATAAAGGAAACATAAAATTTCCACATTTCAATCACAAGATATCAATACAACACATTGATATAATAAAAAATTGTGAAAACCATTTTCAATTCCAAAATAAAAGAAAAGTAAAACATAGTATTTATTTTTCATTTTAAAAAAAAGTTATTGCTTGTAGAGGAAGCTGAAGTTCAAATAATGGCCACGGCGGCGGAGAAGTTGTTGTCACTGCATACGTATGACACAAAAAACATTCCCTTTTTTTTAGTAAATGCTTCCTATAAAAAATATTCCTTTTGAATAGGCGTAAAATTTAAAGTATTTTATACACCTTATAAAAAAAAGTTGTGTATAAAACAAAATATGCCTCAATGAATGGAGATTGAGACGAAGTCCCTTAAAAAGATCATTTTTTAAATAAATTAGATCTATTATGTGTATTAACTATATTTACACATAAATAAAGTATAAATAAAAGATAGTACATAATAATATCATGACATAATTTGAAAGTAGGAGATTAACTGAAAGAACAAAAATTGGCTTAAGAAGTTCCCATACATTGGGTCCGACTTGACTTGATCATTCTTTAATGTCCTGAATAATAAACTTTAGTTAATTTCTACTTGCTTAAGATCTTTTTTAAAGTTAATTATTCCTTTTATATCACTTATTACCATGTTATGAACATTATGTAATCATTTAAATTAATAATGGTCGTTTTGCCGATATTTGTTACTTCATTCAAAAGTGAACTTCTTATATTTACATGTTGTTCACGTAGTCAAATACCCATTATCTCAAGAATTATATTCATGATGTGGATGCCATATATATCATAAATATCCCATATATACATGAATTTATAATATTACATAATCATTTTGAGGTAAGAAATGAAATCCACCGTTCATGGAGACGGTATGCCGTACGTACGCATGAACAGTACTTTCATTTCTATGTCATATTAATGGAATTAAAACTAAATGATACATAATAGTATTATAATTACAATATTTTATCATATATAATATCATTAAATCTATCCTTTATACATACCACATATGTTATTAATGAATCAAATCACTTTGAGTGGGCGGTAGTCCGCACTTCCTAAAATGAAATTATCGTGTTTACCCATAATGAAAACCATAAATGTATACCTCAAATGAAAAATAAAGAAGCATAAAAAAACATAAACATAATATATATCATATGTAAATAGAGTAAAATCTTAATGGCCACCATTAAATATGTTAAATGAGTGTTGAACAATCATCGTTTCGTGAGGCAGAAATTTTCCATCCACAGAAATAGTGTGTTCTTTAACCATTATATGTAGGTGTGTGTAAGTGTAGCATGAATTCTTCTTATAACAACATCCTATTATATTGAAGATATTTTATTTGTTACAAAAGAAATGAATAAACAGATTTTAGGGGGTTGGAGAAGCAAAATAATACAAAATAACACAAGTGAAGGCATTACCTTAAAATTGGGTAACTCTCTTTGATTTGAGATCAAAGGCTTCCTTGGGATGATTTCTACCCAATGTGAGGATTCTAGGAGTAAGAGAGGGATTTGGAGAGACAAAATGGTCAGGGGTTGGTCGAGCCAAAGGCTTGAGATGTGTGGGTAAGGTAGTAGAGGTGGGGGCCTTTTATAAGAGGAGAAGAGGGGCACTCTTGCAAAGGTATAAAAGGTTACTTTATTTTCAAATGAGTTTCGGATTTTAAAGGTCCCACATTGAAGTATTTCAAGGATAAGGTGATAAGGGTTCGAAATATACTCATAAAATATGTTTTTGACATGTGTAGGTCTTAGATTTTATATTATCTTTTCATTTTATTTAAATCATTTATTAATGAGGTAATCGCTCCATCATCATGATGTCATAAATAGTTTAATTTATATAATGTTTAAAAATTTAAAAAACATACTATGATGTAGGAAATATTTTTTGATTTACAATGACTATTTATAGTCCAATAGATAATTTATGTAGACAAAATTAAAAAAAATTACTTGGGTGATACATTTTTGTTGTATTTAACTTTCTTTAAAAATAAAAAGATAAAAAGTCATTATCACACAAAAGTGATTCCATGGGGTCCCCAAGTTTGGCACAAGGCATCACATGGTCGGAAATGACACAACCAGTAGTATTAGGACACATTTTGGGGTCATTTTTATTATTATGATATTATTTTATTATCCTTAACTATCCGATTACTAATTAATCAAGATAATTAAAGATAATTACCGTCGTTACTATTCATAATGCCCAAAAAAAGAGCCTTTATTACATAATTTGGACCTTCTGATTCCAATTATGTAATACATTTTACCAAATTCCAAACACAGAAATTTCAATAATTAATTTAAAAATAATTAATGTTGTCTAAACAAATAGCGGGTTTTTTTAGAAACAATATCTTTGAAACATTTGGCATTAGTTTAGGCCCAATTCAAAAGTGAAAGTAATCCTAATGACCACCATTGGATTAAATTGTAAAAATATATTCAAATTAAACTTTAAGACAAATTAAAAAGATAATCTATCCATATAATTAAATTTGATGAAAAAGCAGTTTTGATGTAAAATGCAGTATTTTTCACTATTCATTAAAAAATGAACATTGTCAGAAAAATACCAAAAATTTATCAAATGTAAATCTAAATTTCCCAATCATAAATAATATGTTTATTTTGAAAAATAGAGCTTATAATATTTTCAAAAGTTTGATTTAATAATGGTTTCCCATCAAAAGGCAGTAAAACAATCTTTTAAAAAATATTAGTGTATTTCATGCTTAAGATTGGATTTATTCTCATTTTAAGACTCTAAAACACTATCTAATTCATAAATAGACATAGATAAAAATATATATTATTCATTACTTACTTGGGATGTTACACATACATTAAGATGTAATATTTTTATTTGATAATTATTGTTCATTATAGTTATTATCATAAAACGTTTTAGCTATACCTTTGTAATCTAGGGTGGAAATCATTAGTGAGAACCATAAGGATATGAATAATTATAGGAAATTATCCTAGAATTTAATAAATTTATAAAGTGAGTGGTTTCAAATAAATTACTTCCATATCATAATACTCTATGTTTATTTAGTTCTAGAAATGTTCTAACTATGGTTAATAACTCTAAAAATGGTGCATTGATATGGGCTAGATTAACACCAGGTGCACAATAATAACCCTTAATCCACACCTATTTTGACTCTCGTGGTGTATATTTTTTTTCAAATTCACAAACACTTTATAATCCATACTAAAGGATTTGAATAATGAACAAGAATAACCTAGGTTAAGCCTGTTTTGTTTTATATTGAAAATAATTTTTCATTACTTATATATCCTATAAGTGATTATCTAGTTCCCCGATATGATTATTATTTCTTGCACTATGATTTTTTGTTTTATTTAATTGATTTAACCTAAAGGGACTACATAAATTCGGAATGAGATGGAAAATAAAAATATTTTGTTCCTATGAAACCAAATTTTATGAGAGATGGGATGAAAAGACTCATTGTTATTCCCACATAACATTCTCAATATATGAATCATAATGAACTTCCAAATAGAAAAAAAGGAACAAAATTTTTTTTAGTCCTTCATTCGGAAACTTTAAACTTATTTTAGTGGTTCTACTAATACAATAGATTCCAAGAAATGGATTGGTGAAAATAAAAATATATTTTTCATTATCTAGTGTTCAGAGCATGGAATAGTAATTTTGGATTTTTATCTTTTAGAAGGTGAAACAGATCAATGGTGGACTCTTATCAAGAATATGAGTACAATACGAAATAGAATACATGGAATATGGTGAGTTTAAAAACTTTTTTCCAATTTGTAATTTTCTTATATTCTTTTCATAAAAATAGATATGGAATTAATTTAGTAAACTTTTAAGTATGAGGAGATTGTTGGTACCTATGAGATGAATTTTACATGACTTAAGAGGTATGAATATAGTATTATTATCCAACCTGAATGTGAATTTTATTGAATCTTAAATAGATTAAAATAAATTCAATAAATGAAAGTATCCATAAGGTTGTTTGGTAACTATAAAGGTATAGTTTTTTGTGATATCATGGTGGAAATAGATCTTTTTTTACCATCAATAACCTGGTTTTTATAAGAAAATAAATATATAATTCAAGGGAAACTCTAAAAACCATAAAGAAAAGAATAAAAGATTTTCATTATCCTTGACGTATGTAATGAAACATGGAGTAAATTGTCTTAAGGGAACTATTAACAACTTTATGTGTGGAATGATGATAAAGTAATTGAAAGAAGTTATCTAATGAAGCAAAAATAAATAAATCTCCACTGAATTCCCCACCCACATTTAAACTCTTAAAGTGCAAGGATTTTGGGAATTATACATATAAATGAACTAATCTATGGAATAATGATAATAATAAGACACAATAACATCTGAAGAAAAATGATATAGGGAAATATTATGTAATCAAAACATATTAAGTGAATAATGATTATTAGGGTACACTTATCCTCCACTCGATAGTTCACCATTTCATGATGGAGTTTGTAAGAATAAGTCTTATTAAAATTTTAATTTTTCATCCTTCAGTGAAATATCATGTGATTTTGAGCATTGATTATCTTTCTCTACAAGGATTATGGAATAATAAAATCACATTTTCTATTATAGTTGTGAAAATATCAACCCAATATTCCAATGGAAATAATTTTTTTCTAACATAAGTTCTTATTTAAAGAATAAATTATGAAATGAATTTTGGAATCATATATGTTTCAATGTAATATTTACACAAGAGTTATGGATTCCATAACAGGTTTATGAGTTTAAGGTTTTTCATATTCTCAATTACTTAGAAATCCCTTTTGATGGTTTATGTGATCATAGTTTAGTAGGATTGAGAATATTTTGGAAAAAAATTTGGGAAGTAAAACCTTTTTGTTATGTATATGTTTTAGTGAAAATGTTATTTGAGGAGACATGACTTTAAATTTTGTGTACATAGGATTAAAGGTATTAGTAACCATTAGGGCTTATCTTACCATTTTTTAGATAATTATGGTTTATTAAAATTTTGAAATATTAGAAGAATTATATTTGTACAGTTTTTGGAAAACGTTAACCCACATTTCTGGTGACGACATGTCCCACCATGGAAAACTATGGGGCTTGAACCCATAATTGAAGGGAGAAAATGGTATATCGCCTAACAATATCATATATCAATGGGTATTTAAGGTGGGAAAACATAAAGAGATATGTTGTTCAATATATATATTGGTTCATGCTATGTCAGTATGTTAATGATGAGAGACAAAATCTAAAGTAATATTAGGACCATTACCCATACCAGAATGTAAAAGAGAAAACATCACCATGGATTTTTTCATTAGACTCCCCAAAACATATAAAATACATTATTCTATATGGGTTTTAGTATATCATTTTATGAATTCATCACACTTTATCACTATTAGAGAATATTTATCTTAGGATAATCTTTCCAAGATATACATTAAACATGTGGTAAGGATTCATGGACTTCCACATTCCATTATATCTGATTTAGATATGAGCATTACCTCTATGATTTGGTTATAGTGTTCTATGTATTTCAATGGTGGTTGGGATCCACAACATTCTCATGTTGAGTTTTTATAAAATAATATCCTTCACTTGAGAATTCATATGTCTCCATATGAAGACCTCTATAGAAATTTTTTATAACTATATGATATAAAAATGAAGTTAGATAAATAAATACATTGGACCATGAGTTGTCATGGAAAATGGAGGAGAAAGTTAGTTCTATACAGAAACACACAAGGGAACCACAATATCGGTGGAAAAGGTATAATGAAAATCACCAGCATGATGTGGAATTTGATGCTGGTGACAAGGTTTTTTAATGAATTTCAACAAGGAATAATGTAATGGTATTTCCAAATAAAGGGAAAATAATATCTATGAATATTGGATACTTTTAAATTCTTGATTGTATTGGGATAATAGCTTATGGATTGGCACTTCCACCAAACCTCTCTCAATTCCATGACGTGTTCCATGTATCTATATTGAGAAATTACATATATAGTCCTTAAAATGTATAGAACTCATAAGTCATACTTCTAGAACATTATGTATTCTATATATATAAATTGTCGAATATTTAATATAATAAATATAACGTTCTGTGAAACAACACTTCTCAGATGATTAATATTTTATGATGGAGCAAAAAATTGAAAAATGCTATGTAGGAACCTGAGGACATGATAAGGTTGAATTACCCTCATTTTTTGTATTATAGTGCTTAATTTTTATGGTGAAGTTCATTTTAATGGGTGTAAAGTGTAATATATCGGGTTTTTATAAAATATTTTTTTGAATAATATAATTTCATTGATAGCTTATGTTTCTTGAAACATCGAGTTCTAACAAACAACAATATGTAAATTATATTATTATCTAAACTTTGTCTTTATAACCTAGTTGTTAAACATGGTTGTATAAATTGTATTAAGCACATTTTAAATATTAAGAATAATTTTTTTATATAATGATAACATATTACTAAAAAGGTACTTACTTTTTAGTAATGTTTTTATATGTTTCGAAATATAATTTTATTAAAAACAAATTTTTGAATTTTTATAAAAAAATAATAAAAGTAATTGTTTACACTATTATAAACTATATTTGAAAAAATAAAAGTAATTTTTTAAATATGCATTTTAAAATTATCTTTGAGTGAATTTTGGATGTTTTCCGGAAGATATTAATTTTTCAATGAAGATAAAAAATACTGATTTTTATTAAAAACTATATTTTTTATTAAAGTATTTAAAATATGAATTTTATTTTAAGATGGTTTTAAAATTTAAATTATTTCAATAATATATCTATTAATATAATTTATTTCATTTTAATGTTTTTCATATTGAATTATTATAGTAAATACTTCTTTAGTTATAAAAACGTTCTCTTTTAAACAATTCTCTTTCATCAGTTATACAAGATTAAATTAAAAATAAATTCTTAAAAATATGTTACTAGAAATTTTAAAAATTTATTCCATATTTTTAAAAAACATAATTAATATTATATAATATGTTTGGATTAATTTTTTGTCCAAATGAATAGAAAAAATAGTAAAAATTAATTATTGTGGTCAACTTTAAAACATGTTTACCTAAGGTTAAACTAAACAAAGAACAAGACCATGATATAATTTTTTTTTCAAATAAAATTATATGTAAATAATTAGAACTTATAACCTTTCACAGTATATAATTTACTTTTTTAATCATTTTCCATGTGACGTATATGGGTACTATTTAATCTTTTCAAAAATTCAAGCCCTGTCCTCTCCCTCAATTATAATAACCCACCATATCCCCTGACCATTCATGTATATCAAACCCTTTGTCTCAAACATACCCTAAAAAATCATTCCTAAACATCTCTATACATATTATAGATCATATTTTAAACATATAATATGAATCCTAGTGTCCATAAAAAGAGATCTAAAGGAGGTTGTACTAAGAAAATGTAATTGTCTTCAATAAATATTTTAATTTTACATTGTGTCTTACCACTTTAATTCATGTCATATTAATTAAAATATAAGAACACCAATATATAACATATAACTATATGTTATTATATTTATGAAATAACCTGTATCTATCATCTCTTTCATTAAATGGGAAATAAAACTGTTGATCATATGTACGACGGACTACCACCTCACAAAACTATGTAATTCTGTTTCCATCACCACCTCTAAAGACTAGATAATATTATCGATTTATTGATTATAAATGATATTTATTGTATTATTTTACTACTATAATTACAATATAACATATACCTACTTCCTTTCCATTTCATGGGAATGCGATAAACTAGCTCATGTGTATAGTGAACTACCGCCTCGTGAAGTGATGTGATCCGATTTGAAAATACACTTCACATGGAAGGTAATAATGATATATTTAATGAATATATGTGATATATATGAAATTAAAATTTCTATTTAAATGATATAAATCATTAAACATTCTTTTATTCCATCCATCGTGAAAATGGAAAATCAGTTCATGCGTGCGTACAACAAACTCTCTCAATGAACATTGTTTTTCATTTTCAATATCTAACTTTTAGGAATTACTATAAATGAATATATAATTAATAATTATGTAACTATTATCATGGTTAAAATTCATGATATTATGGAACCAATTCCAAATTAAAGGGATCAATAATCACAAATCAAAACATACATGAAAACCAAAGCAGTTATTACCTAGAATGTGATTTTAACAAGGAATTATAAAAAATGGGTAATAAAAGGTTATAAGTAAATAATATATTTTCTGATATATATATATATATTAATTTTTTCAATATATTTAAAATAAAAAAATAGTTATTATAGAGGATGTTGAAATGTTTACAAAGGAATTCAAGACATAAGGTAAGGGATTTTCTCTCAAATTGCCTTCTTTAGGATATATGTCATGTAATGAACCTATCTACGTTTATTAGGTTTTTTTAAAGAAGGAAGTTCCTCAGTCAAAGTCCAAGACACAATTTATTAAATAGAAATAGTGAAATTATATGAGTCTAAAGTAATTAAACTTGTTAGAATCTTTATTATAGAGAGGGAGAAGATCAAAAGGAAGGTCATCCTTCCACGTTATATCCTAGTTGATTCCCTTGTTAGAAAGACCTTATGAAACCATGTTCACTTCATAAAAGGCATGAGTGATAATGTAGTTGATCTAAATAATTGAAGTAAGGTAGCTCATCCAACGAGTACAAAGATGAAATGCCAGATGCACAACACCATTCCAAATAGCATGGACAATAGTTGTCGAATAACTTTCAATCCAAATATTCTTCCATCATTTTTGCTTTGAAAAATAAATATCATGGATCACACTCATAATTTATGCCTCTAGAGAGGAGGTGGTACCGCAGTTTCCAAAAACAATTGATGACACTGGCCAAGAAAGTCTCTGAAAATGGATCCACAACCCACATGTCCCAGGATGCCTTTAGAGGCACCGTCAACATTCACATTGATCCATACTAAGAGCAGGGCTTGCCAGAAAACCTTAAAAGTGATCCATGGTTGTCTGTATAGACCATCAATCTGAAGTCAGTGAAGAATCTCATAGTATCCAATGGTGTTGTCACAATACTCTTTCTGAATCGAGGAAACATCCCTAGTGGCAATGAGAATCTGAATCTGACCTGCATGAAGATTGAATGAGTAATTTTGTGGATAATAGAATTTTTATCACACCAGATCACATGAAGAATATCACCAATAGAAGTTAATAAGATATTATTTATTTTTTGAGAGGTTTCAAGAACCACATAGTTCTTTAAATGGATGATGATAGAGTCAAGGAGTAACCATATGTAGTCAAAAATGTATGTAATATAAATCTAAAGGGATAAAGCCATAGAACAAGATAGAAATAGATGGTAAGTATCTTCTCTATGCTGGTGAAAAAAATGACACTTAGAGAAAAGTTGGATTCAAAAAGACTGAAGACAAACCTCAGTGGGGACATGGTTGTGAGAAACAATTCAAACAAGATCAAGTCTTGATGGTTTAATCCATGGATTATCAAAGGATTTCAACAAACAAAAATTAAGATCAGAATTTGAAAAATTGTTCTTGTAAATACTTTTGGAATTAAAGACACCATTTTGAGAAGGTTTCCAAATAAAGAATTCATCAGAACTAAAGTATGAATAATTTTCTGTAATCTAAATGATGTTACTAGGAATATTAAATTTACAAGATTGAATAACATCTTTTATAGTGCATTTGATGTTTTATAAAAGAGAATTAGAAGGCAATATAGAAATTAGAGGGATTCCAGTCTTGTTTTCTAGCCAAAAATTCATCTAATAATCACTACTAACCATCTATATAGATTTTTTAATGATGTTGGAAATGGAATGTCTAATGGATGGACAGATTGAGGAGTTAATATAATTCAAATTTCCTTTATTTAACTTTGTAAGTAATATTTTTTTAGAAAAGGAATAGAGTCAGAGTAGTTACGAATCAACCTCTAAGTGATTTTATCTTGAAGGTCATCCTTAATGAGCTTAGTAATTTTGATCCCAAGACCACCCTTCTCTAAGGGTTATTAATAATTATCCCAAGTAATGGTAACAAGATTCCATTCCAGAATACTGCTGGTCCAAACAAATTGATGTAAAAATTAATTTTATTTAAGGAGGCCCGTAGGCCATTTGAAAACCATCAGTGAGTATACCATTTTTGAGAAAATTGTATACTTCACCAGAAAAATCCTTCCAACCATAGAGAGGTATTTACCATTGTAGGAGGATTTTTTATTGATGACCTGGTCAAACATAGTGGAAAAGTAAATGGAATTTTTCCTTCCCCCCAAAATGGGAACATCAGGATAGGTAAAAGGGAATAAACCATCTTTGATACCTATATTATGATGATATTACATTCTTCTAGAAGAAGAAAAAAATTCCAACAGAAAACAAATGATTTTCTGTAGCTTATAGATTGACCAGAGACTTCTTCATAATGGGACAAAGCATTTTTTGAATTTTGAATAATTCTTTTATCACCCTGTAAAAATAGGATTATGTCATTGGCATATAAAAGATGAGTAGGCACATTTAGGTTTCTGGCAGCCTGTATGGTTTTATGTTTATTTTGATCAACAAGACGAGTGAGAAATCTACTTAAGTAATATTCCACAATTTCAAAAAGAATAGATGATAAGGGATCACCTTCTCTAACAACCTTAGTGCATTTAAAATATCCCTTTGGGGAACCATTGATAAGGATAGAGATGAAAGCCGATTTAAATAAGGATTTTATCCTATTGAAAAAAGTATCACTAAACATGAAGGATGGGAGGACGTTGAATATGAATCTCTAATCAATGGAATAAAAATATTTCCTAATATCATGTTTAATGGCAGTATTTCCTCCTCGGTTAGCTTTGTTCAAAATGTTGGTACATTCTAAGGAGAAGCAAATGTAGTGTTGAATAGACCTTCCCCTAATAAGAAAATTGATTCCATGAAATAATTTTATTACATAAAGAAGCATGTCTATTAAAAAAGAAGCTAAGTAATGATTTTATAAAGATAATTAATAAGAGAAATAGGCCAGAAGAGATAAATCTAATAGGGATTGGCCACTTTAGAAATTAAAGTGATAACTGGAGCGTTATGATCATGGGGGAGAACACCATTAGAAAATAATTATTTGAAATTTTTTCAAACTTCTATGTGAATAACATCCCATTGATGTTGGAAAACCCATTTTTAAAACCATCAGGACCCGACGCTATATTAGGATTAAGTCTAAAAATAGTGTCTTTGATTTCATGTTCAAGAGGGGTGCGTAAGAGATAAGCATTTTCTTCCTCATTCACCATGACAGGAATTACATCCAGAAGGAGGTCCTTACTGACATTTCGGCCATTGAAAATAGTATCAATGTAAGAAACAACATGACTAGAAATTTCCTCCCTAGAGTTAAAGAGGGTGTATTCATCCCCACGGAAGGCAAGTGGTCTTCAAAATTTTCTGATTCTTTGAAGATAATTATAAAACAATGTGTTAATATCACCATCCAAAAGCATTTAGTTTTAAATATTTTCTAGCTAATGTTGTATTTAAGACCAAGAAGATAGTTAAGTCTCATATTGGTATTGATTTCAAGTTGAGGGTCCAAAGAGAAATCAGAGATCGTAGTGGTATTTTGAATCTGGATAGGTTCATTCTCAAGAGTAGATATTTCATTGTCAATTTACTCAGATTTAGAACTAAACCAAACTTTAAGGAACTATTTTAGGTGTTTTAACTTGGTGATACTGGAAAAATCATCATTATGATGTTTCATAGACTTTGCATTTTTTTTATAACTTTTGAACATTCCATATTAGCAGACAAATGATTATTAAATTTGAAGGGATGAATGGGATTAATCCTATTGGTGGAAAGGATAAAAATGATGGGATCATGATATCAATTAAGTTTAGGTAAGGTTTTTCTAGATATGGTGTCCCAATTTTCTAGAGTAGGGGTGTTCATGAAAGACCTATCCATTTTACTAGCATCAATCATGTTGTATTGTCTTCTATATCATGTGAACATCACACCACTGAGGTTAATTTCAACAATATTTCAATCTTCAATAGAAGCTCTAAATTCTCTTAAAGAGATGGGAGAGTGAGATGGGGCATTTTTCTTAATGGAGTTATGAATCACATTAAAGTCACCGGTCACAAACCATGGGTCTTTAATGTGGTTAGCTAAAACATAGATATCATGCCAAAGAGATCTTCAATAGTGATATCTATTCTTAGCATAAATCATGGTACAAAAAATATGCATTCCATCAAGGGAAAAATCACAAGAAAACATTTTTTCAGATATTTTTAAGTCATGAACATTCTACAATGATAAATGGTAAAAAAACCCAAAGAATTTCAACATTAAGACCATTATTACAAGAACCAAAAAACTTATAACCTTAAGAAAAAATATGCATATGTTTCAAATAAATTTTTTTTATGTTCGGAAATAGAAAAAAGTTTATGTCTATGGGCCATAAGAAATATTTTGAGAACAATAAATGTGTCAAGATTTTCAATGCCTTGATAATTCCAAAAATTAAATATTCATTAGAACCTAGTTTTGGGGCTAGAACCCCCATTTTTAAACACCCCATTCCTTTATTCCCCTATGATACTCTGAAACATTTTGAGGAGGTATGACTGTGTTTCATTCCCAATTTACTCATAGGAGAAATAAAATATTTGTTAGCAGTGCCGGTATTTTCAATAATCTGATTTGTTTCAAGTGTTTTGGCATTCAATGGGGTGTCCATGGAATTTTCCCTTAAATCCATTAAGGGATTTAGAACGTGGGTGATAGTGTCAAAAATAGTTGTAGACTACATGCTCACTGAGATAAAAGTCTCATTAGATAAAAATTTATTAGTTTTTGGATCCATACCTGAGTTATCAACTGAGGGAACCGTGCTGGTGACAGTGTTCAAAACCGAAGTGAGTTGCATGATCACTATCGCCTCTGTCTCAAAAGATATAACCATCATAGTTTTTGGATTGATATCTGTATTATCATTAAGGGGATCAAAGACTATAGGTTCCTTATAGGGCTGGACAACTTCATCCTTGCAAACCAAGTCCATAGGGCTACTCTTCATGAGTGACAATGCCTTACTAGATGAAATGTTGCCATCAGATATATGACCAGAACCTTTAGGGGTTATAAGAAGAGACTAATTCTTCTAAAAACATGGACCATCTTTAATCTCCAAAGCTACACTAGTTACACTCCCACTGGATGGGTCTGTAAGGACATAATTATATCTAGAATCTGCATCATTTAGACCACATTCATCTTTTAAAATAGTGTCATCATGTGATGGATCACAAGCATCCATACAAATCTTTTCAATTTACTCAAAAATGAATTAATCAGAAGTGTCCTGCTATTCTTCTTACATAAGATCATCCCAAGTGGAACCTGAATTAACTCCCAAAAAGGTTGTCTTCCTAACCCAAACTTCATATTGTTTCTTGGAGGGTTCGGGTTTTTCAAAGGTAGTACATTTTTCTTTCTAACCCCTTTGAACTTATGTATGTCCATCATCCCTCGGTTGGGATGTTTGGATTTTCCTAACTCTATAATTCATCAATGAGTGTCCTACAATCTTACAATGTTCACAGAATTGTGTCTTATGCTCAAACTCTATCTGAAACTCAATTATGTAATCTTTTGAATTGATATTAAAAACCTTTGTGAGTTTAGAGTCAAGATCAACCTCGACCCTAAATCGACCATAAAATCTATTTTTAGAATTTAAGTTTGTTGATCGATTCTAAGAGGAGTGGCGAAGCAGTAAACGATATCATTTAGGATCATGGGGTGCCAAAAGAACCAGCTAAGTCCATGTAATCTAACCCATATTTGTGCCATGTTATTCCTAAAGGTATGTTTATTTATGGCATAATTCAATTAAAATATTCTAAGGACATCAGATTTGATCTATAGGTTCCCTAATTCCCATACTTGGTTAAGATCATCCTGGGATTGTAATAGCATATAAAAATAGCCCCTTCCAATTGGAACCAGTTTCCAATTGGATAAAACCCAAATGTGAGAAATACTAGACTTGATACCGGATGACGACCATGGTTTATATCCTCTAACATATGATATGATTCCTACAATAGAAAAGTTACTCATTTGCATACATTGTTAAAGGGACTCAAGATCAGCCTCAACTACAAATTAGCCATCATAAATTTTCTTGCATAGAGAGGCTTTTAGTGAGAAATATTTCCACAAATCTGTACATTTAATCACTTCAAGGAAAGAGATCCTTTTAGGTCTTTCAATTAGAAGGTATTCATCTATTTGTGCTTTCATTTCACGACATTCAAAGGATTTTTCCCATTCAGGATTGAATTCCACCATGATGAAGCCGATCTAAAATGTACTGAATCAAGCATCACCAGTTATGAATGTTAATATGTCAATGGTCTTGCGATTCATAAGCTCCAAAAATAATTATTTGATTTCTATCCTCAAAAGTATTTCTAGGATACAAATTTCATATTAACCACATACTTATTTTCTGTTCTATACATACTTACCCTATGAAATGTTATATTATTAATTAATTTGATTTTATTATTTAATGGGTCTTATGATTTTGAATTCACAAAAGTGGTAAAGGCTTTATGTTAAAATTAAATTTTTCATCGGTATTTTTTATGAACAATTTTCCAAAGATGAAATCGTGTGATATACCTCTTAAGAACACCATGAATGTCTTGACCCCCTCTCTAAAAAGATACTGGAATGAGGGGAGAGAGATATTACTACATGATTCCTACCTCCATTAGGACCCAGGTTGGCAACTAGCATTGAGGGTATAGTAAACATGAAAATTGTTGGCATTACCCTCTAAGAGAAAATTGAAGAAGATATATGTAATAAGGATACAACAACCAACACCTACTCACAAATTTATATGTCAATACAAACCAAGTGAAAACATGTAATGTTATACAGTACTAAACCACTAAAAGTAAACTACATATACCCAAAACCTATTAAATTGGCAATGACCTTGAAACCCAAACTGCTCTTATTAAACCATGAGCTGGTAATATCCAGCCTAATCACCAACCTTATCTAGCTAACCTGAGAAAAAAATTAAATATACATATAGTGAGAATAACATTATACTAAGTAATATCATCCTTGGAGACTCTCAATTAAAATATAGAGAAATCATACTAAATAATAGTGAAAATATAGATACTAAATCATCACCTAAACAGGTCTAATATGTTCCCATCCTCAGAATGGCTATCTATCACTAAGTATCACATAAAATAAATCATATAATATAACAATAAAACACCAAGGGTACCCCTATCTCTCTTCCCCACTGGTTTTATTCTCTGCCCATATGTCACATTTTCTGAGCATGTCTCTCTAATAATAAGCATGCCCAACGAAACCTGGGCAGGGCATCACAACATGCACCTCATGAATCACATATCCACAACAACCCATTTAGAAAAAATAATAACCATGTAGTATCTAGAATCCAACAAATACTTTATGAAATATATCAAACACTAGGTATTATACTTCAATCTATTATAGCTCATACATTGAGTACGTACCTCAAGCCATCACCACATATACATGTTACACATATAATAATTATTTGGATTCTATATTCTGTATTATATGTGTTTATAATAACCATAATCCATCACATCCATATACACACAAATATATGGGAAAACTAATCTCCCTGCATACTAGTAAAAGTAACTTCCAATAGAAGAGAGTGCAACCAAATTGGGTAGTCATCCATCAATCCTCCCACTAGGATGTTGGGGAAAACACCCTCCCAGGTTCCACTGGATGTGAGTTTCCCTAACCATCAGGGGTGGGATATCATATGAAATCAAAAAATATACATGATATATTATAAATCACATTAATAATATGGTAATTACCTATACTTAGAGTCAATTGAAGTTAACGTCGCTTGGAATCCCAACTACCACTACTAAGACCATGTATCCTATAAGCACAAAAGCATATAAAATAGAAACATAAATTACTTCATTCTTTTTATCATTTAATTATCATTAATTAAATAATTAACTATTAATTAACCATTTAAATTATTAAACATTATATTACATTAATTATTAGAGTAATTGTAATCAACTATAAGTATAATCCAAACCAAATCCACAGTTTATCAAGATCAAGATATTTTAAGAATTTTTATTATAGCACCAACCAACCTCCACGGTTAAGAATTTATTTAATTCATAATTTTCATAATTCCATGTCCTAGTACTCTAGGAAAACCATTATTAGCTACCACAAAGAATAAATAGTCCACAAATCATCTCTAGGTACCTCGAGACGTGGGGAATGGAATGTAGATAAAACAAAAAAAATCAACCATTGGAAATTAAAGAGATTCATAGGCAAGAATGCCTTCTTTCAAAATCTCATAAAAGGGTAATCTAAAATTTAACCCTTTACATCACCTCTAATTACCCATGACACCACATGCATATACTGATGCTTCTCTCCATAAGATTCATCATATAATTCCACATCATTCGGGCCTCCCCACTCCACATATCACAACACCCATCCCAATGTCTACCATACCAGGCTCACATCTCATCCGGTAACCACCGCCATATGTCACAACATCCATTCCTGGACCAGATTATAAGGTTCAGATATAGATCTTATCATAATGAAGCATGACCAAATAAGAAAGTAATAGGGTAATTGGGCCCTTAAATATGGAATTCAGAATTCTCAGGAAAATAGGAAACTCATACCCTAGAAAAAATATTATCACACAACTAGTTATTGTTACATCTTGAATAATATGATTAATTTATTAACAGGTTACAACTATGAAAATCTTAAATCACCAACTTTAATAAGATATCAATAAAAACATTCACTTAGAATTTATTTTCATTTCCACAACATAGAAAACTACCATTCTCAATTATCATTCATTTTATTCATTATTATCAACAATAATAATCATGGTACAAATTATTTATCATCTCTATTATTCATAAAGAAGATAAATTTCAATTAAACATGAAAATTACATCAACTTTATTATTACCAAATTATATTTAATACTGAAATACAATATGCCTCTTCATTAATTTCATAAGTTAATTAATTATTTAATTACCGCTCTACATTATTTATACATTTAAATCAATAAAAACATACTAATAAAAAATATATCATATTTTTCAAACTATCTAGAAAAATAGGAGATAACCATCCATCACAGTATAAAGAAAAAAATTTGTAAACATGTGATCCATATCCCTTTCATTAAACTGGTTCAATAATTATTAGGTTAATTTAATCTCCATACAAAGGGATAAACATAACCAATTTATGATTCTATGTAAATAAAATGATAGAAGAAACAAATTATCTTCCCCAAAAGTCTTCAATGTTCTTTATATGAGAACATACCACATTGGGGATCCCCTATCACCTTTCTTGCAAGAACTATATCCATCTAAGGACTCCATAATAAAACTACACCAAACAACATATAAAACCCCATTAGAAGCATAAGATATCTTATGTAAAGAACCTTGGTGGTTTTTTTATAAAAGATTTTTATTTTTTACAACTAACATTTTTTCTAAGAGAATGTAATTTTTCTTTAGGGTTATACCCAGTCCATCAGAATGGGAAATCAGACTCAACTCATTAGCATGATCCAACAGAATAGTGAAATCGGAATGAGAATCTGAAGGAATGTCATAGAATGATGGGATATTTTCTCAAGCAGAATTATTCTCAAACTATTTTGAGTGAGACTACAAGGTTTACAAGTAACGAAACATCAATGTATTAAATTTTAGGATGCATTATTGATCCTGAAGTTCTCATCAATCAGAAAAAATATATGATATAAGATGGAGTTGTTGAAAGAGCGTAGAATATGACATAAATTATTTGGCCTACTACTCATAAATGTGGGGAAAACTAAAGACAGAATGATATATATGGTCAGTATGAAAACCATCAGTGAGACAATATCATAAGTACAGAAGAATGACCTTTCTAGGTGAAGGAGTTTTAATGTTGAATAAGATTTTTGAAATAAGATAGTAAAATCAAGAGTTATTGATTTTTCATACTTTCAAACATAATTCAGACAATTCTTTTCAAGTATTTAAGTTCATATAAATCATGAAAACACCCATAATAAAATATTTTTATGAAATGGAGGAATTGTAAATATTCAAATGATTACATAAATAAAGACCAAGATTAAATCGAATCTAGAAGTACGAGACTGATCATAGATGTATAAATGAGTTAAAGATGATGTGGTTTAATGGTTTTCAAATTTTCTGAAAAGAGTTTCTATCATATTAATAATACCATCATAATTATATTTACATCATTAAGAGGATTCCATAAAGATTACTCTGAGAAGTAAAATTAATCAGGTTGACTCTGAGAAGGAAAGTTAATCAGAATGAATATAGAAAAGAAAGTCAATCAGGCTGTCTTTGACAATTAATGCCATCCAAACTAACTCTAATGATTAAGATAGTCATATCATAAAGAGAGAGTAAGATAGTTATATCGTAATGAGTATTGGAAGATAGAGAGGTTATAATGAGAATAGGTAAATAATCAAATCTTAATGATCATAAGAAGAAATTCTGATCATGGTGAGCTTTGGAAGTTCCGTCGTAATGACGCTGAGGAAGTTACATCCTACCGAAGAAAATTTGGTATGTTCAAGAAGAATGATTTCAGAGAAATCTTGGTAAGTAATGATTTTTTCAAAGTTAAATATTAAATGTGAGTGTTTTTTATGAAATTTTTAATAGTATTAATATGGAAAATATTTTTAGTCTCCCTAATTATCTATTCTGAGATACTTATGAATAGAATCACTTTAAATTCATACTCTTCATCCTTTTTTTATTTGAGGAAAAGAAAGAGTACAAAAATGTTTAATTCAGAAGTTAAGGATTCTGTATAGATATCTCATTATAAGATCAGACAACTACAAAATTTTATTTCTACTCTAAGGATGTTCAGACTGGGGAATTTCAGATTTATTTTTGAGTAGTTTCAGAAAATAGAATGTTTTTTTAATCCAAATAAAATAGAAAGTTTTTTGGATCAAACTGTTAAAGGTAACATCGTATTGATTCAATCGGAACGAGTCAATCGGACTGTGTTCATCGAACTAATGACTATAAGAATATGTTTCATTATTCTCAAGTAGTTTTGTGGATAAAATTGAAAAAATTATTTATAATTTTTTTTCCTAATTATTTATAATAAAAAAATTTAAAATGATGGATGTCCATATAATCATTACAATCAATAGATAGAATGTGTCGAACATGTTTTATCCTACGTTGTATTCACTTATTCTTAATAGTTAATTTTCATAGACCCATATGAGTGGTTATGTCAAAGTTGTAGGTTCCACACTAAGGATGAAACTTGAAAATATTATATGATTTACTTTCATTCCTATTTTTTATTCATGATTATTTACTAAAATATGATAATGAAATGAACATTAACAGGTTGAATTGGTTATGTTTTTAAAACTATTGAAACGTTTGAAAATTTAACAATTGATTCACCCCCCCCTGATCAATTTTTTATTCAATCCTTTGTAACCTGAATTTTTATCAGAGGGAAGGTTACATTTCTAAATCCTTATCATATATAATATCGATTTTGTCAATAGTAGAGGGATTCCTAAATTTGATGGGAAAAAATTATTATCGATGAAAAATAGGATGATTCAGTATCTCTTATCACTTAGAATGATGTTTTCTAACTATTCTATAATTTCCTTTTAACATATTAAGAAGGATTATCAAATGAATTTTACTAATAAGAGAAATATTGAAGTTAATGGAAAATAAAGGAATGATATACTTTTTCCCATATCATAAAATGTTTAAATGAAGTTTATGGGTCTCAAAATATCAAATAGTACGTGGTACAAGCTGGAAGGTATTTTTAAAGGGAATATTGAAGTAAAGAAAGAAAAAATAAATATTCAAAATATTAATTATTAATACCTATGAATTAAAATTGAATAAACTATTTATGAATACTTCACCAGAGTAAATGAAATTTTTTGTAACATTTGATAATTAAGTGATGTTATAGAAGTTTCTACAATTATGAAGGAACTTATGAGAAACATTCCAGGTAGTATTTTTCTATAATGTCTTCTTTATAATTTAATGATGATTTATATCCTCATTAATTGAATAACTTTTTTCCTTATGAAATTAGAAAATATATAATGTTTAAAAAGAATATAAAAGATGAAAATGGCTTTTAATTTTTTGAGAAAAATGAAAATTATAGATGTTGAAGATGTTGATCCTTGTAACTCTGATGTTAAAGAGGATGAAGAGTTTAATAAAACAATCATTTATCTTATATCCATTAAATATTAAAATAGGAAGAAGAATGTATGGAGGTTGACTACCGATCAAATGTTTTGAGTATGGGAAATTGAAGACTTTTATATGTATTTCCCCAAGAAGAAAGTTACATAATATCAAGATGATTCTCATAATAAACCTAAATGGATGAAGTGAAAGGTTCTTAATAATAATGGTCAACAAATAAATATAAGAAAAATTTAATTGGAGACAAAGTTTGTATGCTAAGTAAAAAAAGATGAATCAGAATAAATTAAAAACAATTCATTAAATATGAAAGTTCAGATAAGGATAGAAAATTCATTTCAAAAGAAGAGAAACAGACTACTCCTCAGTTATTGATGAAAAAGGAGGTGAAGAATATTATAGGGAGTATCATATATGGACATAAATTCTTACATGTCATGATAAAAAAATATCTTAATAAATAAATGATAATGATAAAGAAATATAGTGTAAATGTTGATGAATGTGACATAAATGTTTCCAAGAAAAGAAGAAGAATACATACCGAAGATCTTAAGTTTCAAACCAGAAGTTTCAAAATGGGTAAATATGGTTAAATATCTTATTAATATATTGAAATTAATGGAAGAAGAACTTAACAAGTTTTAATCAAAACATGTTGAGACTGAAATAACCTTGAGGAAGATGAGTGAAAACATCAGTAAATATTTATATGTAAAAGATGAAACTTTTACATTTTCATACAGAGTTAAAATCAATAATAAAGTGAAATCATAAATCACTAAACATAATGGTTTTCCTGATTTTTTAACATTTATAGTTTAACAGAATGTGTTTGGAAATATTAGGTTGAAAAGGGGTGTGAGAAAATTATTTCATCTACAAAATATAAAAACTCACTTGGGGGGAATGATGGCCCATGTCCAGATACTGTTAAATTAAGAAGAAGTTTTCACCCTCAATAAAATTTCTAAAAATAAATATCATACATCAATAGAAAATCAAGATTTGATGGTTTTTTGGTTCTGTCGAATCTAAGGGAATATATATTATAATTTAATGAACAACTTATCCTTGCCCAGAAAATGGTTTTTAAAGAGTGTAATAAATAGTGAAAGTAGAATTAATTACTTTCCTAATTTATAGAATGTTAATAATTTTAATTATCAAGATGTGGGAAACATTCCAAAAAAAATAAATCATAATGTCTTAAATAATTTTGTGGAATATTTTATTTTGTTGGTCACAACTCCAAAATATGTATGAATTACTTCTAGAAAAAGTTTCTTTTTTCATAAAATGTAAGGAACTTGTAAAAGAGAATGTTAAAGAAGATATTTTGTTTTTGATATTGCATTAGAATAATGTAAAAAGAAAAAATCCATGGCTACTTGATATTAAGTGTACATCACACATGATAGGTGATTTAAAAATATTGAAACAATTTGAAAATCCTGATAGAGGTGTTGTTACCTTTGGGAATAATACTTCTCAAAAAAAATTATAATGGCTTATATTGAAGAATAAAATTTGAAATTGAAAGAAGTTTTATATATTGAGGGACAGAAACATAACATACTTAGTGTAAGTCAACTTTATGATTATGGAAAATAAGTTATGATCAAAAAATTTTCTTTTTTATCAAAATTATGAATGATGGAAAATATATTTCAAAATGAGAATGAACTAGTGGTAATATCATCCAAATAATCGAATTTAAACATATTGGTTACATATGTGTTGAACCTAAATAAATATGGGGCCTTGAAGACTTAGTAACCTTGGGAAAAAGCATAAACAAAATTTATATAGTTGATGTTGTTTTAAAATTTTCATAATTTAAAAGAAGAGAATAATATGTGTATATAACTTTATAGAAATGTTATATGACTAATAAAGTCATAATATAGCTGATATTAAATCTACCATACCTCTTGAACTTATTCATTCTGAATTATGTTGATCGATGAGACATCATTAAAGAAAATTACATTTATAATTTATTACATTTATTAATGAATTGACTTAGATGACTAGCATCATGTTTATGAAACATAAGTTATAGGTTGTGTAAATGTTCAAGAATTTTAGAAATGTAATTTAGAATTAAATATATATTTATAAAAATAAGTTATGAATAGATAATAGTTCTGAATTCACAATAAATACTTTTATAACTTATCTAAGAAAACATGGTATAAAAAATCTGTATAGTGCTTCCTATCCTCTATAAAAAATAGTGTAGATTAAATAAATAAAATAATTTTGGTGCAAATGGGAATTATTATTTTAGAAAAATACAAAAATTTAGAGTTCTATTAGAGGGAAGTTGTGAGAACATCTATGCATATTAAAAACATATTCTTGTTGCAAACAGAATCCAATATGACTTCTTATTAAATGTGGTATCACAAAAAAATCATCATTGAAGTACTTTAATGTTTTTGGAATTCTATTTTTACATAAAAGAAAAAATCTGGATCTGGGAATATTTGATGAGAGATATGAGGAAGAAACTTTTATAATTTATTCACCTAATGGAACAACATACGAATGTTGGAAAAAATGATTACAAAGGTTGGTAGAGATATATTATGTGAATGTAATTGAATGTAAAAATTCAATAGCATTTTTTGTTAAGAGTACTGAAGATGATAAATGAGATATTTCCAACAATAGTGAATGTTATTGAAGACATCGTCACCAAGATTCAGGATAATCATGTGATAAATAATATTTAGATAGATGGGAAATTTTCAAATTTCCTACTTTACAAAAAATGTCGAGTCTAAAAAAATATTGGATATCATAAGGATCTAGTTTAGACTAGAAGAATGTTGAGATTAGAAATTAAAACTTCACTCATCTCAAAATATAAAACAGAACCAGTTTTAGAATCTACTCAACACAAATAATCAATGAATTCTATGAATTAATAGTTGGATAAAATTGATAAAAATAAAGCATGGGAACATATTCCATGTCTGAAAGTTAAAAATTTTATTATATTAAAGTGAGTTTATATAAAAAATTTGAATAAACATTGATATGTTTCAATAAAAAAATCCATGATTATTTTTTGAGGCTATTTATAAGTTGAAGGTGTGTATTTTAATGAATCAGTTTCCCCTATAGTAAGGTTATAAAATATCAAAATTTTTCTATAAGTGGATTCTTACAGAAATTAAAATGTTTATCAGAAGAATATAAATTCATAATTTCTCAATGGATAAATTGAAGAAGAAGTTTACACTGAACAACCATATGTGTTTCTACTTCATGAGGATGAAAAAAAAATTTCTAATTGAATAAATATATGTATGGGATAAAGAATGTTCCATGTTCATAGTATTTATAGCTTGACAATTGTTTCATAATGTTGAATTTTTATAAAGTATAAATTCATTTATATTTAAATGTGAAATATGTAGACTTTGAACTACTAAATATAATAGTTTATGTGGATGATATAATTTTTTATGGGGATAGATAAGATGTTTGAGAAAAATTTTCTAAAGTAATGAAAAATAACATTTAGATTTTATCATTGGGAAAACTTAATTTTTTCCTTAGATTGCAAATTCATAAAAAGAAAAATATGTTTTCTTATCAAAATAAAAGTATGTTAGAAAATGTTACAAAAGTTTGGAATAAAATATTTCAAAGAAGATTCTATTCCTACTTAAGTGGGGATGATGTTTAGCAAATATGAGTCCGGTAAAAGTGTGAATTAGGACGACTTTCAAAATGTGATAGAAATTATACTTTACCTTAAAGCTGAAAGGCTAGGAATAATTTATTCTATAACATTATGTGCGAGGTATCAAAGTAATCTGAATGAATCATATATGTTGGCATCAAATATAATTACAAGGTATGCCAAAGGAACAACTTCACATGGTTTTTTATACAAAATAAATTGTGAAAAAAATATTCATGGTTAAACTTCTGTCCATTGTTCATGAGATTTTAATGATAGAAAATCATCCTCAAGAGGAAAATATTTCCCAATGAATGTTCTGTATGTTTGAATAGTAAGAAATGATGTTCAGTAAATTTGATCATAGAGGAATAATAATATCTTGTATTTATATAGTCTTGTACTCCGATTTTTTGGGTGGAAGTTATGTTAGAAGATTTGAGAGTAAAATTTTCTAAACAATTGAGTATACTTCATAATAATTACTGTGTAATTGATATTTATAAAAAGCATTTACATCATTCAAGATAAAAACACATTGATATAATGTATCACTTTATAAAACATAAAGTTTTGACATGAGATTTTTTCTAGAGTATATCTCAATTAAATATAAAATTGCTAATATCTTCACAAAATCAATTCCAAAAGAAAGGATTTTTGAATTGAGGTTCAAATATCATGTTCAGGCTCCTCCAATGACTTCTTAATCCTCATAATTAAGGTCCCCCATTGTGCTTTGAATTATGTTGACACAGGGTGACAAAAAGTAGCAAATTTATTAAGAAGATTTTACATATTGTTCTTTTAGGAATATGATGTTGTAGTTATTATATAATGGGAGATAAAAATAAAAGAGGGAGAAAAAATAAATGTGATAAATGATAAAAGAGAGGGGGAGTTTATCTTTACATGGCTATAAAATTTTACTGTCACTAAGAGATGTAATTGTATCAAAAATATTACATTATCAGGATGTGTGGTATTAAGACAAAGTCTTTTGAAAAAAGTTTTGTTTTAGTAAATTTCAAAAAACATGAGTGGTTTATAAAATTTCAATTTTGAAAAATTTTTAAGAGTTGAAAATGTTGTTAGAAATTATTTTCAAGAAATACCATGGGGGATATTGCAGAACCTTTGTGATGTTTTTAACAATGTTTTTTGTTTTTTTTAAATCAAATTTTTTTGTTAAAGAATTTTTTTGTTCATTTGGATCAGGCCCAATCCATTGATATGGGAAATCAAACTCAGATCATCAGCATCAGTCATAGAACCAATCAATAAACATGATAATTAGATGTAATGTCAGAGACTACTTGGAAACTGTCTCAAGAAGAATCAGTATCAGAACATGTTGACTGGGAACAAATGGTTTGGAAGTAATAAAACATCCATGTATTAAATCTGAAGATACTTTATTGATCATGATGTTCAAATAAGTCATGACGAAGTTATGTTACAATCTAGGGTTCGTGGATGAGAGGAGAATATAATGTAAATTATTCTTTCCTCTACTCATCAGTTTTAGTAACTTTGAAAAAATAATGATTCATATCATTGGTTAGGGAATCATTGGTGTTAAAATATCATAATGATTTAATAATGACCTTGCTATGTGATGAATTTGTAAGGATGATGAAAAGTTTTAAAAGAAGATAGTTAAGTTATGAGTTAAAAAATTTCATACATTCTATCCTAATCTATACAATGCTTTTCTAATATCAAATTTATTACAAACTGTAAAAACTATCATAATAAAATATTTTTTTGGAAATATAGGAATCTTAAGTATTCTATCAGTTCAAAAAATCACAAAAAATTGTATCATATCCAAAATTACTAGACTGAGAATATAAGTATGAGAGAGTAATAGGTGCTGATGTTTGATGTTTTTAAATGATATAGAGTGGAGTTTCCATCATCATAATAATTCCATCGTAATGATAATTCCATATTAATAAAAATTAAATCTTTGTATGTATTCCATCAAACTGAATTTTAGAAGGAATGCTAATCAGACTAACATTGAGAGGAAAATTTGGATTTAATCTGGGAAGGGAAGTCAATCAAACTAACTCGGAGGAAGAAATTCATCCAGACTAACTCTGATAAGGAAGCTAGTAATATCGTAATGATTTGATGGAGATAGTCAGATCATAATTATCAGTGGAAGGTATTCAAATCATATATAGTAGAGTCAGATAGTCAGATCATAATGAGTAGAGGTAGAATGTCATATTATGGTGATTTGAGTAATTTCAATCATAATGAAGTTAAGTAAGTTACATTGAACTGAAGAAAGGATATTATGTTTGGGAATAATATTTTTTAAGAAATCATAAGAATGTTTTAAGCAATAAAATATGGATTTTGAGTATCCTTTATAGTGATTCTAAATATGAGTACGCGGTAAAATCTTTTATGTTTCCCATATTTTCAATTATGATATTCTTATAAATAGAACTAATTCACATCTGTATGTTGTATACTTTTTTATGTGTATTAAAGGATAAGTTCTAAAAAATTTAAGTCATAAGTTGTGGAAAATTCATTTCAAATATAGTACTCTTTAGAGTATTACACATTTGAATGTTATTATTACTCAACTGAGGAATTTTGGGTGGGGGAAATTAGAAATGTTCATTTAGTAGTTTCTAAGAAGAATGAGATTTTTATCCAAAAAATAGAAATTTTCTTTAAACACAGATTGAGAAAGGTAGCATTATATTGACTCAATCTGAAAAATTCAGTCGAATTGTGTCCATTGGACTAAATGCCTTCAAATATAGGGTCATCAAACTCAAGATCATTTGTATAAAAGACTGCATAAAGTCTTTATACCTTTGTTTTTTATCAATATTTTATATAAAAAATTTGTAAACTTATGGGAGTCAGTGTAATCATTACTATCAGGAGATAGAATGTGTCCAATGGGAGTTAGTGAAAGTTGTATTCACTTCTTAATATTTATTTTTCCATAGATCCATATGAGTGTCTATTTAAAGGATTTAGTTTCACACACTGAGGTGGAACCTTATAAATATTGAGTTCTTTAATTCATTTCCTATTTTTTTAGGAATTACTATTTACTAAAATATGATAAGTAAATGGTCTTTAATAGGTTGGGGGATTAAGTTTCTAAAATTTATAAAATTCAAAAAAAATTAACAAGTGATTCAACCCCCCCAGTTGTTACTTGATCCTTTACAACATCAATCCACCATCAAAATGATAGAAGATACGGGAGGGAAATATTGATAAACCACTATAAAATGAACAAGGAATACACCTTATATCAACCTAGGTCCTTATAGAACAATGAATAAATATGAAGGTTAAATTCCCATCTTTGGGGTCTCCAAAATGCCTCAAAGGGAGTTGTTGGAAACTGGAAAATTAGAGGAACTATTGTAGATGTAGGGTTTGTAAAAATTATGAGCGGTTATAAAATTTAAAGATGTACTAAATAGATGATTTACAAGATGTGTAATCCCTATTCATGCTGTTTAATCCTAGGGGATAATTTTTCATCAAAAAATGCATTATATATTTATTATTTAGCCCCAAAATTAAACACATCTAAAACTGACCATGTAAAAGTATTGATCTGCACATACAGGACATAAAGGAATTACACTTTGTGTATTTTCCATGATTCTATAAATTTTAGCATCCAATGCTTCCAGAATCATTCCAAGCCTCCTTTGAGCACAATTATATTCAAAAACATGAAAAGGGTTGGACCAAATAGACTAAACCCTTTCATTATATACCACTCAAACAATTTTCATCCTCAAGAATCCAAAGCCAATCCTAGAGAGAAAACATTAAATTGGTCATCATAATTTCCACCCAACGAGATACCTATCAAAGGTATCCCCACCATATGAGCTCAACCACGTCATTAGAGGAAAAACATGATTCCACATAAAAATAAAAACTATATTCTAAACACTCTCATGGGGGAGATACTTCTCAAACATGATAAAATCCACAATAAGAAAGCAGAGAAAAACCATATCATAAACTATAAAGTTCAGCGTTGTCATGGAAACAATGTTATAAGAGAAGATAAAAACATAAAAAATATTGAGGTTATGAGGACACCCCTAAATTTAAAATTCCCATGTACTCTCATCCACACCACCATGAAACCAAAATACACAAAATAATGGAATAGTTCTCCCATTCAACACCTTCTCCCAATGGTTCGGGGTCTCTAAAGGCCACTCTTCTAAGGCCACATCATCATCAACATTGATCTCACCATAATCAAGGACATGATAGTCATCATGAAGATAGAGATAGATATGTTATATGTTAATAAAAACATTATATATCCTAATCATATATGGGGGATGTGTTATCTGATATGCAATTTCTACTACATGAACTAAAAACCCAAAAGCCCCAACAAACTGAGGATAAATTTTACTCCCATGTACAACAATTTTCATCCCATGATTATAAGTCACCTTTGGGAATATGTGATATCCATAATCAACCTCCATAGGTTTCCCCCTATTAGAAGAATACGATTTTTGGTGAGCATGCACTAGTTTCATCCTCTAACAAATTACCTGAACCATCTCTATCATATTCTATACCAGTTCCAGCTCAAGAATTGTTGTCTCTCCTACCATAGTCCCTCAAAATGGATAATGGAAAGGTTTTCCTTAAAAATATTTAAACTACATCATACCCATGGTGTAGTGGAAACTATTATTATTATAATACTCATCCAATGGTAGGCGTTTCTTCCACACAAGAGTGTTACATGTATTCGAGAATCTAGATAGTCTTATCTCTCTAGACATATGTCTATGGATGAATAATAGTGATAAGAACAAACCAATATCCAAAATAATGATGGATTCCTCTCCAAATCCTTAAGTTGAAACAAGGATCTAGATCAAGAATGATCATCCTCAATACTCATTGTAGTTACACCACCTTATCCATATATTTCCTTGACAAAACCTCCATTGAGATCAACTCCCTGATCGCTATAAAGTGGTTTGATTTTTTCAAATCATCCACTTTCACCTATATAAGATCATAGCCTCGCTGAGATTAAGGTAACCCAGCAATGAATTCCAATGATATGACCTAACACTTCCACTAGGAAATATCTAATGGCTTGAGGAAACCACTAAGAACATAGTGATCAACCGTTACTATCTGGCATACCAAACATCAAAAAAACTCTATAACTACACGCTTCAACCCAGGAAACCAAAACCAAGCTCTCAAAGCATGACACATCTTGGTCATAGTAGGATAGACTTCCAAAGTTGAAATATGAATCATTAAAAGAACCATCTCATGCAACATAAAATAAAATAAAATCCTTACATTGAACCAAACTTGGTGATGTCCATCCTTAAGTCAACCAATATGGTAATTTCTAAAAAAACAACTCGGTCTCTCCATACCTCCACCTTAGAATCCCCCAACAGGGACTCCTCCACCTGCTGCGCCAAATATGATTGTGCTTTCATCTAGAAAAGACTACCTATACATCCAACTTCTCAAAATTTAAGATGCATAACTAAGAGTTATTCCATAATTTTATAATAATCTATCGATTTATGCATTTCATTACTATGAAACTTCCTAATTAGTGCTTCAGTTATAAAATTTATCTTTCCTATCATATATAAAATCTAAAAGTTGTAATACAATAATAATTCCATCCACATACACTCCAAAATTTTCAATTTGTACTGGGAGAATAAATACCTCGGGTTGTTATAGTCAGAAAAGCCACAAAACACATGTTGATGAGGTAATGTCACCAAAACATCAAGTCAATCAAAATTGACGCTAAGTCAAGGTCATGGGTGGTATAGTTACACTCATGGGAAAAAATGGAGAGACCCATATGAAACATCCAAACATTTCTTCATTATAAAATAGACCAATCCATGTTTTTAGGCATAAAAAACCACAAACTGAACTTTTTCTTTCAAAAAAAAGAATTGGAGCACAAGAAAACTTCTCTTTTAGGTACTCAAAGAATTATTACACTGGTGAGTCCACAAGAAGACTTGATCTTTCCAGGTAAATTCTATTAGGAGAGTCAAAACCTGTGAGAAATCTACTTCAAATGTCATATAATATCTTATTAGACTAAGGAAACTAGACAACTCTTACACAATCATCGGGGATTCCCAAGACATAATTGCATCTGTCTTCTAATGATGCTAAGATACTATCTTCTATGATACTACATTCCCCATGAAATGGAATTCACAAGAACAGAAATAACACTCCATTAACATCCCAAATATCTTCCCATGACATAGAACTCCCTAAATGAACCAAAAATCATTTACATGATCCTCCTCAGACACATAGTACATGGGGATGTCTTCGATTAAACCCACCATGACCATATCCAAGAAAGATCTAACCAATACTTTCATCAGAACATTAGAAATAACTAGAGAATACATCACAAGGAACGAAATCACAATGAAATTTTAATTCTCATGATGTCAATGGAACAAAGTATTAAAAATTTCACATCCTTCAACCAAATATGATGACATATAAACCTCAAATTACTCTTTGAAAACCAACATGATCCCATTAACTTATCAAATAAACAATCAATCCACGGAATAAGATAATGGTTCATCACTATCACATGGTTTAAGTGACGATAAGAGATAATAATATGAAAACTTCTCTCAACCTTCTTCACAAAAAGATATTTCATCCCATGGTGACACACTAAGTTGAACAAAACCTCGCTACAATAGATAATTGAGTTTTACCCATAGACCTTGCAAAATAGAGGAAGTTATCCTACATGGAGATATTAAGATAAGAGAAAATCCTTGCTATAGCTCAATCCCAGACATGGTCTTTCTTTTAGGGGGTAACTCTACAACCTCCTCCAAGAAGACTCCAGGGTAGTCATATATAACCTTGGGATACATAGACTATTGAACCTCTAATTAGATTATCATCAACTCTGCCATCAGAGATAAAATGATGGAACACACCTATGACCCATCTGATGGACTCACTCACCAAAAACTCTATTGGATCTCCATAATCATCATAGGAAACAAATTTCCTTAGGAAGTAATTCATGATACCATACAATGAATAAAAATAATCCATGCTTAGGAAGATATATTATTGTTGTATCTGTAATCACAGTAATTCTCCCAAATAGTGGTGTTTCCCAAACACTAGCTTACAATATCTAAACACTTCAAACTTGTAAACTCAACCTCCAACTGGCATAGTAAATTCCAATGGAACTAGAAGCCTATATACCTCAATTACCAAAGCATGGATAAAGGTATGTAATATAAAAGAATTTGTTTCTCTAGAATCAAACAAAGTATGTAACCAAGTATAAAAAAAAGGTTTCATCGAATGACATCTAGATCACCTAGTGATACCAACGCTAGAGCATGAAATAGACCATTAATTTATATAAGGCCTATGTGGACCTACTGATGACAAAATACATGGTGACCCTATACTATCTGAGGGTGTAAATAATCATTGGGTTTTCCACTACCTGCCTCATCTCCACTATGTTGATCCAAAAAGGGAATACCCTTTTGCTACTACATTGACTAAAACTGCCTCAATAGTGGAACCTGAAGTGGAACACATGGCAGACACAAATTGCTCATAAATTTTGAGCACATACACTACTGAAGACCTCATCCTCTAAACAAAACTATGAATTTGAGCCCTTGGTATAATTATTGGAACTGGCTACCCTAAAAAACGAGATGATGAGAGTTGGGACCTACCTCCGACCAATACAAAACTCTTCTCCCCTAAAAACTTATAACCCCACACAACATATCTACTTCGAGAGGAATCCGGATGACACCACTCTTTTGATGAAAATATTATAGATAGTTTCTTATCTTAAACATCTTCCCTTAATAGCACCTCGAGATATGACATCAGCATTAACAGGTTTACTTGGCACTGGATCTTTAGATTTAAAGCCTCCTAGAAATTTCTCACTCTGTCCTCCTCATCTAGAAGTTGTTCCGAATCATACTAAAGAAGGGTCTTAAATTAATCCAAATATCTTTCACATTATAGATCCCCTGCTGAAGGATAATAATATCTTTGTGAATGGATGCCTATATAATCATAGAAAGAATCTTTGTTATGAACTAGTCTCAGAACATCTCCCATGAGACTATCAACTCCTCATGATCACCGAGGAAGAAGAACCACAACATCCACACATCTCCGCACAACATTGTCAAATCAAAAGGAATCCAATTCTCCTACTAATCAAGGATAAAACTGAAATAAATCTCAACTTTGTCTAATAATTCTTCTCTGAATTCATATGAAATGGTTCCCTCAAACTCTTTCATACTTTGATGATGAAACTCTCAGTGTGTCCTTCACGATGTGTTTTTATCTTCGAACTCCACTTAGTGGTGATCTACTTGTAGATCTTGTTGAACATATTCATCATGATCTAGGTGAGGATGTTGACCTAGAGTCATACCTTCAAGAAGAACTAAATTCTAGTTCACTAAAAATTGGAATATAAAATATTTAGCATAAATTAGTTAATTAATTTTATTATATTATTAAGGCTTTAACCTATTCCAAGGTCTCACCTTTTTAAATACATTCATAAATAATAATGATTCATGGTCTTTTCCTAGTTCTCAACCCTGTAAAAAGTATCAATTTTTTTAGTAGGCTTGGTAAAATTTATGTTTCATGCATCCAATCAAATGGGGCCTTAAATACCCATTTCTCAATCAGTATCCCATTCCTACATCAATTAATAAACTTAGGTAACACTATTTCACTACCAACCAATGAAGCCTCACCTTTTCCTAATGCCCAAATCCATCTTGTCCCTTAACCAAAACCTTTAATACCACTCTATCAAGATCCCCTCCCCACAAAGATACAACAATGAGGGGATAAAGATGGTGACCACCAAAGTCCATCCTTTACTAGGCCCTGGAGTGGTGACTAGCGTCGAGAGTGTAGTAAACATGGAAATGCGAGGCATTACACTCTAACAGAATTATACACAAGTGAGATATAATATTAATATAATAAGAAAAACCTTCTTAAAAAACATATATAAATAAAAACCAAGTGCCAAAATGAACTTTAGTATAGTAATAAACAACTAATATGAAGCTACAAGTACCCGAAAATGGTAAAGACAACAACATTCTCAAAGAACAAATAGCTTCTACTAATTCAGGCGACAGTAATATCCACCCTGATATCCATTCTTCTTTGGTTGGATAGAAAATTAGTTTTTATACAAATATGTTTAGAATAATAATATACTCAATAGGATCCTCCCTTGATCCTCTCATGCAAAAGATAAAGAATTAATGCCAAATCAAAGTGAACAATAGTAAAAAAAACTCATCACAAAAAAGTAAACAATGTTACCAGCATCACAATGGCTATCTCTAACCATGTATCACATAAAATGGAACATATAATATAATAATAATACATCAAGGGAACCCTTCTCTCAATTCCCTACTTTTTTTTTCTTCTCTTCCCCAACATCACACATCTGAAGCATCTCTCTCAAAAACTATGAAAAACCAATGACACATAAGTAGGTAATCACAAAATAAACCTCATGGATGACATATACACAACATTTCAGGAAACAATTAAACAAAAATGTATCCCTTTATAATCATAAATGGATCCCTACATAACAAGTGGCAAGCTCCTATCACAAGACATCTAATAACAAAAATAAACAAGACACCATGACTATATTGTATACCCTTTATATCATATTGTCAAGTCTTTTCAATATAACCAATATAAATAATCCATCATGGTTGAACCTTAAAATAACAAGTGTCACAATTTACCTTGGCCAAGTTGTATAACTAAAAATTTCACATTTACCATGGTTATGATGTATAATAAAAAATGCCATACCCCTCGGGGCCTGATCCAAGTTCTACTGAACTGAGGCATCCTCATCGAGTCCTAGGATAATATTTATGGAAAATTTTTTAGGATTTAATTTCAGTACAATGAACATGTCTATAGACCATTTCCACTTTTATCCCAAAAATTCCAGATTCAATAGGTAGTAATGCCCAAGGCATCCCACATAATTAATATCCAATGAGCATTGTATGCCTAAGGCATTCACTAACATTTCCATGACCCATGGTGTAGAACACTCATGGAGTCCTTTATAATAATTAGACATACAAATAATTTATTATATAAAAAATCCATATTCAACGAGTTTAACCAACCATATCAAGAATCACATTCAATTTCAGTCCATGAGTTTATCCACTCATATAATAATTCATAATCAAAAAATTAAAAAATTCAACATCAAGTATCATATGAAAGAAGTGGTATAACATCCTTTAATAAGTCAATTAAATTAAATTAATTTATAAGTTGTCCTCCTATAACTATGAAATAACTAACTCACCCAATGTGTGGTTTGAAAAAGGATTATGCAAAGGAAATTGACATGGGACACACCAAGGGTGACCGTGGTTTGGGGAATAGCCTCTAACACATCTCAAAGGAACTAAAGGGAATCCATAACATGTCCCATTATATTTATTTATTTTAATCAATTAATTTTAGGGATGGTTATAGAATTTTTGGCATGTATCACTTTGGAAACAAGCTCTATAAAGCATCAAACCATTCAAGAAATGCTATGACCACCTACAGTAAGTCCGCATTAGATTTCTCATCCAGTATCATGTTCGGATTTGTCTTAGATAAAGAGAAACAAATAACAGATGAAGAACCTATAAATATTTAATATTCTTGTGTACCTAAATATTGCATTTGATTCCAATTCAAATGAATAATGACACAGAATCCATGATGTACTCACTGGTGTAGATCCAATGAGACTAATGGTGCTTAATTATATGTTTGTATGGAAGAACGAGATGAAAAGATACAATTTTCCTTAAAAGGAGGGATCCAACATCCCCTACTATGTAACGCCCCGAACCCAGTTACCTTGAGTCAGTGCATTATTATGTATCTTTGGCATGATCACAAAGATCATGTCCCAAAAGACCGATTAGATTAGTATCCTTGTAATCACTAGATACATTCATGATGTTTACATTACACCATAAAGTGAAAAACTACAACAAAATATTGTCCCTATAGACTACACACATATCCTCATAATATCCCTACAAGTCATTCATAAAATACTTCTTCACATCATGGGAAAAATAAAACATATAAAGTGGTGATCTTAGATGCTCAGTAAGGATAACAATATAGTAGAAACTTTCGTAAATAAGCATAAACATTTAAGGCAGTGTATAAATAAAACAAAAGCCTTTTAAAAATTAAATTTAGCATATTAATTCAAATATACAATGAAATAATTCCATTTACTTATTCACATGGATATTCTACTCGTAGAATAATCACATGCAATATCAATAACCACTTTCATAATTATGGAATGCATAATGCCAGACTATCATAACCACATAGTCAAGGCCTCGTGCCAAGACAAGAAATAAGATTTTTTCAAGGCCTTGTGCCAAGACACTAGTTTGTCTCATGGGACCTACCGATGCATTGAGGAGCTATAGCGAGATCCACCCATCACTTATTAAGTCCAATGCATTCCTCATATGAATTGGTTTAAACATAACATAAACATTCGTATTAAAACTAGCATACGAAATGTAAATACTTTCTCTATAAACCCTGAAAGGTATAAAAATAACACATCCATAGTCAATCATATCACAAAAACTTCAATACAATATGGAAGGTATGTATCATAATAAATCAACTTCAAATAATCTTAAAATCCATCAAAGGATGTTCACATAGATGAAATCAAAACTATTTGAGAGAAATATCTCTTTTTTTCTTGAAATCATTTAAAAGTCAGATAATTATAAAATAAAACATTTATTTTGAAAATATCTTTATAAGCTTGTAATGGAATATTCGACGATTTTATAATGTTGGAAAATGGTTTCACCTATCGTATATGCTAAAATAGACATTCTTACCATAATTTTTTCGAAAAGGTTAAAAAGGACCTTGTTTGGAAAACGACGGAAAGATTCCTTTCAAACCATTTTACAAAAAGACTATCAAGGGTATAAATGACTTTAACCCATGGTATAGTAAATAGTAAAAATGTTCTGAAATACATTTTTAAGAAACATGGATGTGGATGATAAAGAAGTCCATGTAGATAATTATGTATAAACAACCTCGGATAATGAAGAGATTGGGAAATAAACCCTTAACTTGTAATATTCCTTGGTCGAGGGTAGGTTAACCTCCTGTATAATATTTAAAACATTTTTATTAAAATATACAAGAATCATATACATTAATATGATATCATATATGATTTTTTAACATTTATTTGTTAAAATTATCTTAGTATTATCGTCGTTTCGGGTGCTAACTTACTCGTTTTCTTTTGTATGTTTTGTTACATAAGTCATGTTTGTTATCCATAGGTTGTATCTTATTCATATCCAGAATTATATCCAGTCCTTAAAGATTATTTTTAATCATCAAATGAAATTAGTCTCGAATGGATACGATGGGGAATGAATCTCATCGTGTTCGTGGAGACGGTAGTCCGTACTTACGCACGAACGCTACTTCCATTTCATTTTTCATTTTAAAAGGAATCAAAACAAAATGATACATAAGTATATTATTATTCCAGTATAATATAATATCTTATATGTGTTACTTATTTTTATTAATACCATCCTTTATACATTCCATTTATGGTATGAACGAGTCATATCACATTGAGGGGGCGGTAGTGCGCACTTCCTCAAATGAAATTATCGTATATATATACAAAATGAAACGAATAATGGTATTCTATAAAATGTAATTATAGATGATTATATATAAAATAAAAATAATTAATATGATATTTAATTATATTTCCATCATAATGTACACCATCAGAGGCGGTTGGAGATAATTGAACAATCATCGTTTCGTGAGGCATTTGGTTTCCATCCAAATGAAACATTATGTTTTTCACCCAATAGATAGAGGTATTTGTAATTTTAGTTCGAATAATTCTCATAAAAATATCCCAGTATATTTAAGATACTGGTTTTGTTACAAAAAAAATAATTAGAAGAGTTTAGGGGTTGGAGAAGTAAAATAAAAGAAAATAAGCTAAGAGAAATTGCTACCATTAATTTGGGTAAGTCCCTTTGTTTTGAACCAAAAATCACTCTTTAAGTTCCTTCTACCTACGTTAATGATTATAATAGGAGTAGAGGGATGTAGGGAGATTAAATGGGTAGAGTTTGGATGAGACAAAAGGCTTGAGAGGTGTGAGGAATTGGCTAGAAGTAGTGTCCTTTTATAAGGGGAGGAGGGGCTCTTTATAAAAAACATAAAGTATTATTTTATAGTAAATTAATATTTGGTTTATAATGACTAAAAACTAGATTATTTAAAGTATAATGTGTGGATGGATCTAAAAACACTCATCCAATAGGTTTTAGAAAAGTTTGGGTCTCTACTTTACCATTATCTTTTAGATTCAACTCTTAGTTAAGTAGTTTGACATTTACCATGTCTCTTTGTATTTTTATATTATATGGTTAATAAACATACTATGAACTGCCAAGAGAACCCCAAGTGGTTCATTAATGACATACCTATAATCATATAAGTCCTTTGGCTGAACCATAGATTTTCATGAATATTATATCAATTAATAATATAATATTTGTTTTAAAAACTCTTTTATGTCAATTTTGACACTATTTAATAAATGATTTTTGTAATACTTATTATAAATTTATTAATTCGAAAAAAAATAAATAAATCAATACTATCCTGTCATATTAACAAATAAAATTATTTTAATTCATTAAAAGTATCAAATTATTTTTATTTGGCTATTTCTAATATCAATTATTTTGATATTTCACGAATAGGGCAATTACTGCATCGTCATTGTGTCATAAATAAATTACATTATTTAATGTATAAAAATTATAAATAAAATACCATTATTTTTTAAATCTTTTTATCTTTCTAATTAATATTTATAATCGAATTTATCTTACGTATAACCCTATATTAAAAATGTTTTTGTTATTAAACGTTGATTTTAATTGTTTTAACTCTTCTTTGAATTAAATAATAATAAATGTCCTAATCTAATCCAAGTGGACCAAAAAGGATCATATTTTATTCATAAGGTTGTTTTTGGTCGAATTATACTTATCCAATAGAATTATAACATGTGTTAGGGTAATAATAATATCATTTTTACCCTTAATTATCCTATCTATTTTTTACCGTGGTAAATAAAAGTAAAAAATTACTATTCAACAAAAATTATTCTTATCCTATTGAACCACATTTTACTCCTTGATATTAACATTTTCCCTCAGATTTTCTAAACTCCACTCACAGAAGTGGTAAAATTAAGTTTATGTGATTTTGCAAATTCTCATAGGAGGTGGGTAAAAGACGGTGAAAAGTTCAATAAAATATTTATATATCTAAAATTATTATAACTAACTCCAATGAATTACATTGAAATTATATATATATTATGTATCTATTTTTACATAAAATAAATTTAAATAAAATAAATAATTATTTAAATAAAAAAAATGTTTTAAACTATAACTCAATGTTTTTTACTATTCATCAAAAATTAAATGTTTTTAGAGAAATACTAAAAATTTACCATAAGCTAATTTTGATATTCCAAATTCAATAATGAAGTCTATTTTTCATAATTAAAAACATAGAAGTTACATTTATTAATTTAAAATTAATTCCCGATGTCAAAACCAAAAGGCGTATTTTTAAGAAATAATAACTACCAAAAGTTTATCAATTGTTTATGTCCAATTTCAAAATAAAATTACTTACAATAACCATCATTGGATTAAATGGTAAAAATATAATATGTTTATACTTCCAAACAATTAAAATGTATAATTTAAAAATATAAATTATTTTGATTTAAAAAGTTTTTTTCAGTTTAAATATAGAATTTTTCATTATTCACCCAAATATGAAAGTTATCAGAAAAAGACCAAATGTTTATTGAAAGTAAATTCTTCTATCACGATTCTAAAGAAGATTTTTATTTTGTCAAATTGAATATATAAAAGTTTAAAATATTGGATTTAAAAAGGATTCTCCGTTAAAAAGCAGTAAAATTTCATTTTTTGAAAAATACTTCTTTTATCTGAAAAAATGCATTTGTTCTTACATTATGTCTAATAAACTCATAATATAGATTCTAAAATTATAAGGATTATATAATGTTCAAAATTCAGTTAATACTATTCATAACTGCTTTTGAACGGCTTTTTTTCTAAGTCATGGTGCCCTAGAACCCGGTGTTGTGTGTAGTGCAAGTTATTGAATTACTTTGAAAAAATAACGTACTATGAAATATTGGGGTGTTACATTATTCCCTCCTTCAATAAATTGCGTCCTCGTAGTTTGAAATTATTTTTCAAAATTAAAAGGTTGAAAATAGAAAATTCTTTTGGGAAAACTCACATCGAAAATTAGTTTAATAAAATTTAGTCCTAATTAAGGGAAAAGAGAAATTAAAGGGTCACCACCAAATTTTGATCTTTATTAGGAGAACATTGATGGAAATTAGAGACATATAATTGGAGGAAAACGTAAATATTTATAGGTAGTGATTGAGGGCATCAATCACAAACAAGTATAAAATTTAGGGCCTTAAATTCCTGAATCTATGATGATTTAGAATACCATCGGTTCAAAAAAACATATGGTATTAGGATAACAAATTTTTTGTTTTAAGATACCTTCAATAAAGTAAAAGAATTAATTTCTTCATAGAATAAGAGAAGAAGAAAAATATATACTTGACAAGTAGAGTCCCATCCTTTAACTAATTTATACCACAAACGCATCTTTCACTCTAAAAAATAATAGAACTTAAAAATATTATTCTACCTAAACTATTCGTATAGAGTTCAAAAAAAATGAATTTATAATATATCTACTAGAAATTTTTTCAAAGAAGAATACATTATTCAATCAAGGACATCATGTCGGCCAGGGGTAGGTGATACACCATTGTCGCCCTTCGGTTGCAGGGTCAAGTCTCACAGCCTTACCGGATGTGATGGGTTGCCGCCCGACCACTAGGTTGTCCTTTTATGGAAATAAAAAAATAATATCAAACTAGAATTATCCAAAATACTTCTGTCCAAACTCACAGTCCAAAATTTATAAGGAAGGTAATCACAATGAAGATCCTTTTTACAGCGTAATAACATGTGAACACCTTTATCATGTATTATTTTAAAAAACTGCAACATCCTCAATTACCATAAAACCTTATTCATTAAATTCATGATCCCTTATTCTTTATAGAATACTAGATATACTCCTTTTATCCCAAAATGTTGTAAACTACAACAATTATGGAATATATAAATCCTTAAAAAGTTTCAAGTTAATAAAGAATATCAAATATAATTTATCCAAATCAATCATGTATTGTTCCAAAATCACTACCTCGATATCAGAACCATATTATGGTTTATCCTTCTCTCAACCATATATTTTCCAAAAATTTAACCTGATATTGAGTTACTTTTCCTAGTTCCACAAAATCTAAAGTCCTTAATGAAATATTACTACATTAAAATCATTATATACTCCATAATTTTTATAACCAGTACATTATTGATACGACACTCAAATGACAGAATTCCCTAATAACAATATAAGAACTCTAATCATTCCTCCTCATATATGGTAGTATCGTAACATTATTATTATCCAATAACATCATTTGAGGTATACTCTTATGAATGGGAAATTTATTGGTGTAGTGTCCCAACTCCTTGAAGATGAATCATTGTACATTTGAAACCTTTTTGGTACCCTTGTAGTCATGTACATGGTGTCTTTTTTCTCTACACTTATAACAAACTCCCATTCCCTTTAGGCAAGTCTTACGGTGTTTCTTCTCACAATTATCACATATGGAAAAATTATTCTTTTCCCTCTTCCATTTATCTATATTTTTCTCTTCCATCCTTTTCTTCTCTTTCTTCCCTTCAAAGCCATAGGACTCAGAGAATTCTTTCCTTATATTATTAAAAAATGATACTATTGCTTTATATGTTTAGAATAAATGGGAGACTATTTGTCTTATAAATTTTGGATTAATACTATGAAAGATATGATCCTCCTTACTCTTTGGATCATACATATTGTTGGAGTTCACATTCCTTCTACTGCGCACCATTTCTATACAATAGCCTAAACTAGGTCAGTTTATGAATTGCAATGAATAATTCCAAACATGTAGAATACCTCATGTCAATTGAATGGTTTATGGATATAATCCATAACCATAAGGTTGTTTTCATTGAGAAATTATATACTCATAAACCATTCATAATGATTTGTAAATAAAATTCTAATTATCCTAAGCATATCCACTGGGAGTTTCGTAACCAAGAGTGCAGCAAGGCCTGTTGTCATGCACCAATTCCCATTCAAGTCTAGCTCAAAGTGGTGTTTTTGGGTTTTACCCCTAGGTACATCTCTTCTAGAGCCACCTCTACCTGCTCATATCCAGAAATGGATTTATTGCTTGGAAAACTCACAAAATCTATACAATTCCAAAATTCTAGAAAGTTCTTCTATACTAATCCTCAAGGTCCATCATAGGGCTATGTGCTCTAATCAATGTTTATCTAAATCTAGTTTCCAAGGATTATACTAAAATTCCTCTGATACAAACTGTAATGCCCCAAACCCAGTTACCTAAGGTCAGTGCATTATTATGTATCATTGGCATGACAACAAAGATCAAGTCTCGAAAGACTGATTAGTTTAGTAGTCTTGTAATCACTAGATACATTCATAAAGTTTGCATTACACCATACAGTGAAAAAATAAAACAACATATTGTCTCCATAAACAACACTCATATCCTATTAATATCCCTATAGGTCATTCGTAAAATACTTCTTCATATCCTGGGTAAAATAAAACATAGAAATGGGTGAGCTCAAATGCTCAGTAAGGATAACAATATAGCTGAAACGTTCGTAAAAAAGCATAAACATTTAAGGCAATGTATAACTAAAACAAAAGCCTTTTAAACATTAACTTTATCATAATAATAAAAAGATAAAATGAAATAATTCCATTTACTTATACACATGGATATTCTAAAAGTCGAATAATCACATGCAATATCAATAAACACATTCTTAATGATGGAATGCATAATGTCAGACTATCATAACCACATAGTTAAGGCCATGTTCCAAGACTACAAATAAGATCTTGTCAAGCCCTTGTTCCAAGACACTATTTTGTCTCATGAGACCTATCAATTCATCGAGAAGATATATCGGGCTCCCCCCATCACTTATTAAGTCCAATGCATTCCTCATATGAATAGGTTTAAACATAACATAAATATTCATATTAAAACTTGCATACAAAATGTCAATACTTTCTCCATAAACCATGAATGGTATAAAAATACCACATCCACAGTCAAACATATCACAAAACCTTAAATACAATATAGAAGTTTTGTATCATAATAAATCAACTTAAAAATAAGCATTAAATCCATCGAAGTATGTTGGCATGGTTGAAATCAAAACTATTTGCGAGAAATATCTCTTTGTTTTTAAATCATTTCAAAGTCACATAATTATAAAATAAAAAATTTAAATTGAAAATATATTTTATAAGAATTTAAGGGATGATTCGAAGATTTTATAATGGCATAAAATAGACACACCCTCTTTATAAGTTAAAAAAGACATTCTTACCTTAATTTTGTCGAAAATGTTAAAAAGGACTTTGTTTGGAAAACGATGGAAAGATTCCTTTCAAACCATTTAATAAAAGGTATAACAAGGGTATAAATAACTTTAACCCATATTATAGTAAATAGTAAAAATGTTTTGAAATACATTTTTAAGAAACATGGATGTGGATGATAAAGAAGTCCCAGTAGATAATTACGTATAAACAACCTCAGATAATGAAGAGATTTTTAAATAAACCCTTAACATTAATTTTCCGTGGTCGAGGGTAGGTTAACCTCTTGTATAATAGTTAAATCATTGTTATTAAATTATACAATAATCATATACATTATTATGATATCATATATGAACTTTTAAAATTGCTTTGTTAATAGTATCTTAGTATTATCGTCGTTTCAGGTGTAAACTTACTGGTTTTATTTTATATGTTTTGTTACATAAGTTGTATTTGTTTTCCATAGGTTGTATATTATTCATATCCAGAGTGATATCAAGTCTTTAAACTTTTTTTTTAATCATAAAATGAAATTATTCTTGAATGGATACGATGGGGAATGAATCTCATCGCGTTCGTGGAGACAGTAGTCCGTACGTACGCACGAACGCTACTTCCATTTCATTTTTCATTTTAAAAGGAATAAAAACGAAATGATACATATTTATATTATTATTCCATTATAATATAATATCTTATATGGGTTACTTAAGTTCATTAATACCATCCTTTATACATTCCATGTATGGTATGAATGAGTCATATCACTTTGAGGGGGCGGTAGTCCGCACTTTCTCAAGTGAAATTATCTTATATATATACAACATGAAACGAATAATGGTATGATACAAAATGGAATTAAAGAATCTTATATATAAAATAAATATAATAAATATAATATTTAATTATAGTTCTATCATTATTTCCACCATGAGAGGCGGTAGAAGATAATTGAACAATCATCGTTTCGTGGGGCGTTCTGTTTCCATCCAACGAAACATTATGTTCTTCACCCATTAGATGGTGGTGTGTGTAAGTGTAGTTAGAATAAATCTCATAAAAATATATGAGTATATTTATTGTACTAGTTTTTTTACAAAAGAAAAGAATAAGAAGAGTTTAGAAGTTGGAGAAGTAAAATAAAAGAAAAGAAGCTAAGAGAAATGGTTACCTTTAATTTGGGTAGCTCCCTTTGGTTTGAACCAAAACTGACTCTTGAAGTTCCTTATGCATAAGGTAAGTCTTCTAGGAGGAGGATAGAAATGTAGGTAGCTTAATTGGGCAGAGTTTGGACGAGCCAAAAGTCTTGAAAGGTGTGAGGAATTGGTTAGAAGTGGTGTCCTTTTATAAGGGGGGGAGGGGCTCTTTAGGACAAACATAAAGTATTATTTTATAATAAATTCATATTCAGTTTACAATGACTCCAAAATGGATTATTTAAAGTCTATAGTGGGGATGGGTCAAAAACACTCAACCAATAGGTTTTAGACAAGTTTGGGTCACTACTTTAACCTTATTGTTTAGATTTAATTCTTAGTTAAATAGTTTGACATTTACCATGTCTATTTGTATTTTTATATTATATGGTTAATAAACTTACTATAAACTACCAAGAGAACCCCAAGTGGTTCATTAATGACATACCTATCATCAAATAAGTCATTTGGCCGAGCCTTAAATTTTAAGGAATATTATATCAATTAATAATATAATAATCGTTTTGAAACACCTTTATGTCAATTTTGACACTATTTAATATTTGATTTTTGTAAAAGTCTTAAGAACTTTATTAATTCAAACCAAATTCATTTAATCAATCCTAACATGTCATATTAACCAATAAAATTCTTGTAATTCATTAAAAGTTTCAAATTATATTTATTTGGATATTTATAATATCAATAATTTTAATATTTCACTAATAAGGTAATTACTACATCATCATTGTGTCATAAATATATTAAATTATTTAATGTAAAAAAATTATAAATAAAATACCATTATGTAGGAAATATTTATATATTTCTAATTAATATTTATAATAGAATTTATCTTATGAATAAACCTATATTAAAAATGATTTAGTTTTTAATCTTTGATATTAACTCTTTTAACTCTTCTTTGAATTAAATAATAATAAATGTCATAATCTAATTCAAGTGGACCAAACAGGTTCATATGTTATTCCTAAGGTTGTTTTTGGTCTAATTATACTTAGAAAATAGAATTAGGACATGTTTTATGGTAATAATAATATAATTTCTACCCTTAATTACCATATTAACTTTTTACTATGGGAAATAAAAGGAAAAAGTTACTATTCACCAAAAATTATTTTTATCTTATTGAACCAAATTTTACGCCTTGATATTAACTATGTCTCTCGGATTTTCGAAATTCCACTCACAAAATCTGTAAAATTATGTTTTATATAAATTTGAAAATTCTCCTAGGAGGTGGGTAAAAGACGGTGAAAAGTTCAATAAATTTTTTATATATCTAAAATTATTATAAACTAACTCCAATGAATTACATTTATCTTATATAGGTATTATGTATCCTTTTTGACATAAAATATATTGAAATAAAATAAATAATTATTTAAATAAAAATTCAGTTTTAAACTATAACTCAGTGTTTTTTACTATACATCAAAAATTAAAAGTTTTCTGAAAAATACCAAAAATTTACCCTAAGATAATTTTGATATTCTGAATTCAATAATGAAGTCTATTTTTCCAAATTCAAAACATAGAAGTAGCATTTATTAATTTAAAATTAATTCTTGATGTCAAAACCAAAAGGTGTATTTTTAAGAAATAATAACCACCAAAAGTTGGACACTTGTTTATGTCCAATTTCAAAGTGAAATTACTTAAAATAACCATCATTGGATTAAATGGTAAAAATATAATCTATTTATACTTCCAAACCATTAAAATATATAATCTAAAAATATAAATTATATTTATTTAAAAAGATGTTTTTAATTAAAATATAGTATTTTTCACTATTCACCCAAATATAAAAGTTATTAAAAAAACACCAAAACATTATTGAAACTAAATTATTATGTCTCGATTCTAATGAAGATGTTTATTTTGTCAAATTGAATATATAAAAGTTTAAAATATTTGATTTAAAAAGTATTTTCCATTAAAAGGCTGTAAAATTGCATTTTTTGAAAAATGATTCTTTTATCTGAAAAAATGCATTTATTCTTACATTATGTCTATGAAACATATAATATGGATTCTAAAATTATAAGGATTATATAAAGTTCCAAATTCTATTAATACTATTCATAACCGCTTTTGAACGGCTTGTTTGGTAAGTCATGGTGCCCTAGAACTCGGTGTTGCATGTAGTACAAGTTATCAAATTAGTTTGAAAAAATAATGTATTATGAAATCATGAGGTGTTACATATTATCCAACTAAGAAGGGTGAATGTTTTTTAGTTTATAACATAATTAATGGGGAAAATATTTAATTTTCCTAAAAAATATGGGTTGCAAGGTTTGGATGTATGGTTGGTCATACCGTGCGCCAACCATGCACCCTATACCATGTTAAGGGGTAACCTACACAGTCACTATGAATGGCTTGAATAATGTTTGAAGACCATGAAAAACACTTATGTTAAAAATATTATTTTCTCCAACATATTCATGCACCTCCATCTTCTTGGTTTCCGCAATCTTTTGGGGCTCCACAAGCCCACTATCTAACCTCGCACAATTACTCATAATTGTGAGGCCCAACAATTTTTACAAAAAAAAATTTGCTCATGGGATATAAACAAACCATAAACCCCCATGATACCGAAATAACATAAAAGGGTATTTACATTCGGCCATAAGAATTCATTTAAATAAAAAATTAAAGTGATTTTTACTATGTCTGAAAACACATATCATACAATTTTCCCACCATAAAGTAATATTTCCCCAAATTACCCTCTCAAGGGTGGTCAAAATTAATCTGAGAATAACTCATACCATTGGAAATAAAAATTGGCCTCATAGTCCCTAGTATCTTCCTATAAAAGGTCATTGAGCCATAACACCCATACTAGAGGAACTAACCAGCCTTAGAGAACCTTCACCCTCTTATAAATGATACTAGTAGGATCCTCCTCAATGTATGCATCAATTTGTAACTTCATCTCATTAAGTTACAGAATTTGGGATCGGTGTTAATGATAACTATGTAGATTAGATACAACAAAGAGGTCTTTTATGTTCTGGTACCTCTGAGGTCACTACAACTAATAGTCTATTGGCCCGAATCTCTCTAGAATCTCAAATGGATTGACATGTCACGGTGATCAATTACCTTATCTCCAGATACTTATGTGTCCAAAACTCAGTGAGATACACAAAAAATCATGATACTCAACCTTTAACTCAAGAGATCGATTTTATGTGGTGATATGCATAATATTTCTATCGATACTGTGCAATATCCATTTGCTTCCTGATTAATTGGACCCACAAAAAATTCTCTTACACATTATGAGGTCAGAATAATGGTGTATAACCTACCTTTAACCTGTATAGGGATGATCAGCATATCCTTCCACACAAATCCTCATATGGTTCCATCTGTATAGTCACATGATAGCATTTTTTGTAGGTGAAATCAACCAAGGGTGTATGATTCTCCAAAGAGCACCCAAATCCATGACGTATTCTCAGAACATGTCCTCAAGAACCTAAATTGAGCACTCTGATTAACCATCATTCTTAGGGTGGTATGTTGTGCTCCAAATTTCGTATGTACACCATGCCCCTTGAAAAGTATACTAGAAATTTGAGGTAAAATACTCAACCAAATATGATATGATAGTATGACAGGACCCATGAAGTCATACTATCTCATCTATATAAAACACCCCAATATCATCGACACTGAATTTCTCCTTGATTGGAAGGAAATGTTCAAGCTTGGAGATCTTTTCAAAAATAAACCAAAAAACATCACTGTCCTGAGGCAACTAAGGAAAACCAATCAAAAACACTATCAAAAAATTACCCCATTTCCACTCATGAATTTGTAACTCTTATAAAATCACGGGTGGTTGCTGATGTTATGTCTTCCCCTACTGACCGATGTAACCCCTTATAACTAAACCAGATACCTCATGTTTCATACCCAACCACTAGTAATGATGGAATATGTTAGGAAACATATTTTTTATATCAAGATTAACTTACTAAAATTAGGAAGTAAACTCCCACATCAGTTACTCTTTTTGTACACTATAACATATGTGTTCCCAATGATACACTGGATGTCATCCTTAACTAGAGTCCAACAAGGAGGTGGCTCCTCACATTTCACACTCTCTTAAAGGACTAGGAACTCTGAATATGAAATCTGTCTCATTATCACTATGCTCAAAAGAGTATAGGCCATATCCAGAGAAGAAACAAAGTTCATACCTTGGTCATTTTCACCTCCAAGTTCATCTTTAAAAACAAAACAATAAGTTTTCACCTACTACTGGCATGTTGAACATCATGTATCAGAATCCTCCTATTTAGTGCATCGAAAACTGCATTTCCCATTCCAATCATGTAGGAATGATCTAATTAAAAATATTGTAGGTACTCAACCCACATTAGATATCTAAAATTTAGATCACACTATATAAATATATACTTGATATATTTTTAGTTTGTGTACACCAAAAAATGATATCTGGATAAATCATGTCACCAAAAGTGAAAATCATGAATAGCTATAGATAACATCATATCATATTTCATGTAGTTACTCTCATATGGCCTCATCTTCTGAGACTCAAACATCATTAATTTATCTCCTTGCATGATCACTTGTCCAATCATCACACCCAGTACATCAAAATACACATTATAGCTTATATCCCACTCGAGTAGAATCAGGACTGGCACTGAAGTCAATTAGATGTTAAACTCTTAAAATGTTGTCTCATAAGTATTTTTTCAAATGATCATCAAACCCTTTTTAGTAAAACCTGTAGGTGTAACTTATATGAATTAAAATTCTTGTATGGAATTTTTATAATAACTATCTACCCCAAAGAAACTCTTTATATCAAATACGATCATTTGATTTTCCAAGGAAACTATAACTCTCACCTTCTCCAACTAAACTAATACTCATGTATCTGACATAATATAACATGTGATATAAACATTATCCTTTTATAAGTGTCACTTTGTCATATTATCAAATAAATGATGAACTCTTAGTGAATCCAAAATAATCTCAAGATTTTTGTCTTGTTCATATGTATTTTTAGAATACACCAAGATATCATCCATGAAAACCCAAAAAAAATCAAGATAAGGATGGAATACTCAATTCAATAGTTCCATGAAATCCACTAATGCATTCATGAGACTAAACAACATAACTAGATACACAGATAGACCATACATTTTATGAAAAGTTGTATGAGGTATGTAAGCAGGTCGAACATGAACATGATGATATTCAGATCTCAAATTAATTTTCTAGAAGACTTTATTCCTTAGTTCTATTCAAAATGATCATATATACATAGAAATGGATATTGGTTTGTAATTATCTTCTAGTTCAATTTCCTTAAATCCACACATATCCTTATGTTACCATCCACCATTTCATAAAAAATATTGTCTAATAACACTGATAAATACTCGGTCAAATAAATCCATTTCCCTCTAAATCCTATCTTAACCTCTTGATCTCCTTAAAATCAATGGTAGAAATCTCGTAATGATAAATGGATACATGTGAATCTCATAGAATAGGGTTCATGGAAGACTCCACCTATTTATCAAGTGAGAAATTGGAAAATTCATTCTGTAAAACATCCCTAAAATGATAAACCACTAGATTAAATTTGGTCCATCATTCTCCCTGGTGATTGAGATTAAAACTAGTTATCTAGGATGTCATTACCTATATCCCATGATGATGTGGTCTATCTTAGATCCCTTGTACATCCCATTCACCCTTTTGAGTATAAATTGTTCCCTCTAGTGATGTGAAATTCACCCCCAGTGATAGTAGTCACTGTAGGTTCAATGGGATACAATCTTGTCTATCTTGAGTAGGACATCAATCCCAATCATCTCAAAGAAACAAATATTACATATAAAGTTATTCCCACCAACTACATGTTTAATTTCCTACACTAATGTACATCCTCTATTCTGAACCCCAATGGAATTTAAAGCATCATAAATTTCTAATGAAACTAAATCATGAGACCAAGGCTATCTATGATAGGTACAAATATGAGACTATGTGATGCACCTATGTCAAAAATATTAGATACAATATTTGAGGCCACTAATATAATATATCTCAACATAGATGGTATGGAACTCTAGTCCTTGTGGGTAGGTTGTAAAGAATATATCTATCCTGAACTGTGACCTTATGACATAACATCATTACCGAGAGTAGGACCACACTAATTTATCAGTGAAACTGATGTCTGGATTCCTCATCCACGATCACCACAACCTCAGCTTGGTAGAATGGTACTACTCCATCTCCCAAACAGACATATAGCAATGAAATCCACTCTCGATCCTTGTGTTATATTTGACCCCCTACCACTCACTACTGGAGGGAAGGTCATATAAAAATGTCTCACATGGCCCATTAAGCAATAATATTGGCACTCAATTGGGTTGTAATCACTCTTATTTCTCATGTGGCCCTATATGCCACACTGATATTAGAAAATAGGTCTACTATAACTCATATTATACCTTGTACTCATCTCACGGGAAACCTCAAAATGGAGCTTCCGAACTTAATACATTATACAACTGGGTCATGATATTACACAGATCTTACTTATTCCCCCAGCTTCCATTAGGTTCTAATCTTTAATCAGCACCTAATTTACTATACTAGTAATTTTATTTAACCTAAACATGTTGACTTATGATTGAAAAACATGCCAGAGACCTTCCTTGAAGAATCTCACCCACAAATCTTCATCAGTATGTCTTATCGGTGTAAAATACTTTAGCTCTATAAAATCAGTTGAATAATCCATAACTACATATTGTTATACTCTAGACACATGAAGTCACAATCTCTTTTATCTCTCAAATAATCTTTAAAAAATTAGTCATAGAATCTAGTTTTTAAATAATAAAGAATCATATCATGTATCACACTATCCTGGCTCAAAACATCCAACCATTGTTTTTCTACTCCTAGAAGCTTGTAATTCCAAAGCTTCACTATCATATCATGAGGTGTTTCAAGATTCTTTAAAATTGTTAGAGTGGTCTCTAGTCACATCTAAGATGCTTTTGGACATCAATATCCAAAAAAAATTTGGAGGATACTCCTACATGAACACATGAATCAACTCATCCATAGATGAGGTATCCTGCGATGATCCCTAAAAATTCTACATGATGCGGAAAACGCCCTTACAAAATTTTTACTGAGCACCTATTTCTGGTAAAAATGTCGGTGCCTTATAAGGAAATAAAATATGATCCACATATATCCCATGGCCCACCACATCCGAAGCATGGTCAGTTCCACCCTCATAGGGTATGACTGGAGGTCATCATGGTGTCATGTATCTATAATTCTAAACACACACCTTACAAAGAAACAATTTATAATTTTATATCAAAAATCATTGTACATGTCAAAATAATCCTATAAAAATGTATTACCACACAAACTATCCTAAATAGATGATTGGTAAAAAGAAACAATCAAAAACGTCACTAGATACTCCACCTAAATCCCACTCAAAATTTGGGTCAAGGATAAGTCTTTTATTTCTAGTTTCCAATTTCCATTTTATTTCCTTATTTATTTCTCATATCATTTTAATGGTTTAAACAAATATTTCACCAATTATTATATTTAAGGTCCCATACTACTCACAAACTGAAATATGGAATCTAATTAATCCACACCATAACATGTTCTAGTCCTTGAAACTCATAGCCCATGACTCAATGTTCCATAATTGGGTTCTTATGGTGTATATTGTAGCATAATTTGGAAAACACTTTTTAGGTTACAACATACAATCTAAGTACCAACCACGTTTCTCAATTCCATTCCCAAAAGTTATTTCACAGGAACAGGTATATATATCATGGAACGTATCACAATATCATGAAAATAATCAATGCACAATATACGACATGGAATAATTCATGAAATTTTAATTCTAACAGGTTCTTAAAATGATGTATGAGATGGAATACCCACATATCATCGGGTTGAAACAAAATAAAACTATAAATCATATCAATGATAACATTACAATTTAAGTGAATCACCCAATGATAGAAAAAAACCAATTCTAATATTCAATATTCAGAAATTTTTATTTTTCATTCAATGCAATTTATCTTTTTCCTATATGTGGGTTAGCAACAACCCAAAACAAATCATTACCAAATCACAATTCCTTATTATCCCTATCAATATTCATGGAATTATAAAGCTGAAAATAAAACCTTGGATACCAATTTGAATCATCCAAGACAAGGATTCCACTGAACTATGCCGCGAGCCTAGTTGGTCACATTTCCTTAAGTGCATCTATCTAAAATCCAAAGGTTGTCGACTAGATCGAGGGCCTATGGTGTGTCAATAGGGAGATGAGACCCTCTTATCAGAGTGTAAATAAACATTACATATTATACAAATAAATAGTGTAATCATAAAAACAACTGAATAAGTAGTAAACATACAAATGAAATATATATACAACAATTCCAAATGTAGTCTCATATATAATGATGATCAAGTCATATATCTACAAAATTTATAAAATCTATTTACATGAATTGGATCAATACATGTATCAAATTAACAAAACGGAAAAAATATAATATCTTTATAAATCATCTTGATCCTTAGCTTAGTCATGTGATCCCCTATTCCTAAGAATGGAAAAAAAATCAAGAGTCTAACTGTTGACACTTTCCCCAGTCCCTACCCCAATCTAAATAATATTTATGGGTACCCAATAGTGGCATGAACGGGTGTGTGATACATTACTAGTATATCACCACCCAATTTTTCTATAAAAATGAATTTATGTGAAACATATGCTAAATAAGAGTGCATAATATAATGGGTATATATGTACTGAATGTAAATTACCCATGTAAAAAGCAAACAAACTTTTGGTCTTATACATCAATTCATGGATCCCTAAAAAACTAGTGTCCAGATCCTATCACAAGGTATCTGATTTGATATAAAAATAAAACACCATTTCCAGGTTTTATAACCTATATATTATGTCACAAAAACCTTACTATATAACCTATAAAACATATCCATCATATCCATGTTGTATAACAAAAATTGTAACAATATACCATATCTGAGCAATATAATTGTAAATGTCACATTTACTATGACCATGTTGTATAATCAGATATTTAAAAACCCTTGAGGATTGATCTATGGTGTTCTAGACCATGGTATCATCGTCATGTACTAGGATAATCTCGATGGAAACTTGGTTAGACTTGAATTGGGTTCCAAGGAGCATGTCAGCATAACATGTCTATTGTGATCCCAAACAAGCTGGATCTATGGGGTATGAAGTACCATGGAATCCCATGAAATCAAGATCCAAGGATAATTATATGTCTATAGAATCAACTTACACTTTCAAACCCATAGTGTAGAACAATAATGGAATCCTATGTAACAGTTCAACATATAAATCATTTGTCATTTCATCAATAAATATTCAATGTGTTTACCCAATCATATCACAATTCACATTCAATTTCATTCCATGATTTTACCCACTCATATAAAAATTCAGAACCAAACAATTAATAAAATTTATTTCATGTATCTCATGGTAGAGGATGAATAACACCTCTTAATCAATCAATTCAATTCAATTAATTTATAAATTTGTATCCTTGAACTAGGAAAGGTCTAACTCACCCCATGGGTGGTTTAGAAAAGGCATAAGCAATGTAAATTTACAGGGCACACCCCATGGTTGGCCTTGGTTAGGGAATATAGAGACCCTCTCTTTCCATATATTAACATTTCATCACTTTTGCAGAATACTTAAAACATTACACAAATATATGTCCAAACTCGGTATTAGTCTAGTTCCTTTGGAAACATGGAAACACAATCACTGGTATATAAGAGAGTTGAATTATCTCTCTCTAGGTTCTTCATGACTATCACCCTTCATAGAAAAATTATACTTAATACATATCTTTATAACATATGAAGGAAACATAAAAAATGGGTGATATCATATGCTTAGTAAGGGTATACAATGGAGACATGTAAGAAAAAACATGATCATAGGGGTATGGAAATGTTATTATAATATTAGAAGATCATAGACTACATATCAAATATCATACCCATGAATAATAGAATAAATTATGTAGTTTATAAGACATAAATAATAAGTAAATAAAGAATATAATTCAATAAATCATTACATGGTAATAATACATTGAATTGTGTTATACATAGACATGTGATATAATTCCCTATAAGTCAATACTCATTGTTATAGCTTATCAAGGAACATCATGGGAATCTCACAACTAATAGGGGAACACCACCATCCCCATTCATAGTCATTTCCTTATAAGGGATTGGGATTCCCCATATTCCTATAGTATATTGGGTTTCCATGTCTTCTATCTTAATGGTGAACACACCAACTGGGAGGGACACACCAACATCCCATGTTGTCATCCTTTCCATGTAAAGGATCAGGGTTCCCCATCACCCCTTAGTGGATCATTCCCATTAACTTGATTCACATCATTATATTATGAGATTTAAATCTTTACCCAATTCATTTTAGGGGGTTATACATCCCACCCATCTCATATTGAAATCATTCATATGTGTTCCAAAAGATGATAAAATGTTTATCATATCATGACCCATAAAAATAGGTGGGTTTTATAAAAATCAAATCATAACCCATGAAATGAAATCGGTATCATTAACATTTCATCACTGCATATCCTATGGACAAAATATAGGTTTAATAATTATTACATCAAATCATAAACTGTTAAAAGTAGTAGAATTCGAAAGCATATAACCATAGAATATAAACTGGTGTTCTAATAATCACTCCATCAAAACATAAACCAATCAAGATATAATATGAATGTAACATTTAGATCATTTCCCCAGAAATGAATTAGTGACATCAATGGATGTCATATTATATTGAAAATAATTTTAATAGATCCATTAAAACTATTTATTAAGGAAAATATCCTTTCTTATTTGAAAAAGGATCTTTAAAATATAAATCATTTTTATGAATATTTTTTGGAAGATAAATTTGATGGATTATAATGAAATATTTTTAAACCTTTTGGAAAATGTTTTCTTTGAAAATATATAAAGAGAGCTTCAAAATTTTTTGAAAACCATTTTTCTTTGAAAACTTATGAAAGAAACTTTCAAACGTCTTGAAACCCGTTTATTTGAAAATTATATGAAAATTTATGAAGAATAATTGAAAATTTTTTAATTACTTTTTAATCAAACAAAATTGGAAACAATTTTCTTCAAAAATATATTTGAAAACTTTTAAAGGAAGATTTGATGAACACAAAACATTTTTGAAAACCTTTTTAATTTTATTTTTTTACAGTGAATTTATATAATATTAAGGAAAAAATTCCATTAAAAATATACTTGTAAACATACAATGTATTATTCAAGGAAATGATGACCATGAAGATGGGTATGTCTGTACATGCCAAACATTCCCTTTTTACATTAAATTCTTATAATGTGTGTTGATTAGGAAATGAAAATAATTTTCCTTATAAAATAGTTTTTCGGTATAGAATGGTTAAAATTTTCCTTTAACATCATTTGATAAAAGTAAAATATTTTTTAAATAATTTTTAGAAATCATAGTTTTGAAAGAACACATATTTCTGATCGAAAGGTGAGGTAAATTCATATTTTCATATTAAAAATTTCTTATGTATACGAAGTATTAAGTAGTGGGAAAATGGTATCATTAAATTGATATATAATTCATATAAATAGTTTAAAAATTTTAATGAGGGTTCTTGAGAGATTTATCATATTATTTCATCAATGGAAGTAGAATTATAAATAATCTGGATAAATAGAGAGATTGTAATAATAAAATGAAAACACTTTGGTAACATTTTTTAATTATGGAATGAATGAAATTAAATAGAGATTAAAATGTCATGAAAAAAATTTATTCATGATATAACATGTCATATTCAGTATAGACACCTCATATAATAATATAGGTTCATGATATGGAATGTGTCTCAAAGAAGAAAAATTGAGACAAAGTTACTTTACCAATTTAGTAACTTTAGAAACACAACCATCATGAAATAAATATCATAAAATGGATTTTTAAATACCCATAATCATAGTTATAATAATTATATAATACATCCATGGGAATTATACTCACCACACAAAAGGAATGGGTGGTTAATAAAGCATGTGTCTCACAAAAATAAAAAGTGAGATGAAATTTCCCTACCTTGTGTCTTGGCTCTCATCATACTAATTCAAACCTCATGTATAATAAATATAAGTATATTATACTTTTATTAAATACCATATATTTTTTAATTATGACTTTTTTTACCCTCTTATTAACATTTATATGTTAACGTTTTACTTTGCGTCATATTCTCTTTGTTTTCTAATATGTCTTAATTTATTGTATCATTGGTCCTTGTACTTATATAATCATTTGGATAATGAAAAATGTGATCAAAATATAATTTATTTTAATTATATGTGTATTATAATAATATATATAATATATAAGTATGAAAATTGGATTCCTCATTCAAGGAGATGGATGGTTGTACGTACGCATGAACATTGTTTCCTTTTTATTATCATATTGAAAGAAACAAAGAAAATAAAATATATATAGATATGTATATAATAACATTAAAGTAGAATTATTATTTCATATATATCATATAATTTGACTAAACACATCCTTAATGAATTTTATTATCTGTGTGAATGAATCGCATTGCTTTGTGCGAGTGGTAGTCCACACTTCCTCAAACGAAATTATCAAATTTAAAAAATATGGAAAGCATAAAGTTATGGTATAAATAAAACATTGGGAAGAATAAATACATTATAAACATCACATATATAATATGTAAATATATTTTCCATAATAATGTCCATTGTGAGATACAGTAAAGGAAAAATGAACAATCATCGTTTTCTTGGGCAGTGGTTCACCATATATGTAAATAGTAGGTTTGTTACCCATTAAATGGAAGTGAGTGTAAGTGTATGATGAAACTGTAGCATAAAAATATCATTGTATAATTATTATATTGTTTGTTTTATAATATCCTATAATAATAAGAGTTTAGGTAGTGGATATTGGAAAATAAAATAATGAAACTTGAGGGGGGATGTTTCCTCTTCTTTGGGTAACTCCTTTTGGTTTTCGCCAAAGGTATTATTTGGGTTGCGTTACTAAAAAATATAGGCTTTATGGAGTATGTTAGGGATTTTTTAAGTGTATTGGTCACATATTTTCCTAACCTAAGAGGTTTTAGTGGTGTGAAGAATAGGGGGAGGTGTGTCCTTTTATAGGTAAGGGAGAGGACACACTTGGTATTTTTTAAAACAAGTCTCTTGTACCAACGTTTTTACCAAAAAATCATACCAATCCAAAAAAACTAAATAATTTAAGGTTTTTAGCCTAAATATATCCATAAAATTGGTTGTTGACAAGTGGGTAGGTCATTTAGGCCCTTAATTCTAGGTTTTAGTCCCTGGTTAAGATTTATTTTTACTTAATGTATGAAATTAATTTAAATTAATTTTACTAATAGTTTTGGTAAAAAAATAATTTTACCTTATTAGATATTATAAATTATTCTGATTCTAAATATGGAATCCTTATTTTTAAATAAAAAAATCATAAGTGGTAGAAACTAAATTAAATTTAATCTTGCAAACATGATGGCAAAGAGGATTTTTAATGTAAAAACCTAAAAAATCATACAATGTTTTTAAAGTGAGATTAAAAGTGTAATTTAGTCAAATGAATTAAATTGGATTATTATATAAGAATAGTATCTAATTAAACATTAAAAACATTTAAAAATGTAATTTATCCATATAAATAAATTAAATGAATAGGTGGTTTTTTATTAAATTTTTGAATTTCTCACTATACATTAAAAAATGATACTTTACAGAAAAAACCATAAATTTACCCAAACCAAATATTTATATATATAATTAAACTATGAAGATTATTAAAACATATAAAATACCTAAAACTTCCAAAAAATTATATTTAAAATAGGTTCTCTATTAAAAGGTGGTAAAAATTCCTTAAGAAAAATATTGTGTTGTTTGCAAAAATTTGGGGTTTTTTATCTTAAGACAATAAAATATATTATATGAATATAAAAACAATTTTTATTGAATATATAATACATATATAAAATTAAAATCACTATATAATTGTAATTAAATTAATTTATTGTGGTGAAATAGAATTTTTGCATAAAAATAATAATATTTTTCATTGTAGTCAATCGGTTTTCATATTCATTTCTAATTAATTTTAACCAATGAATTCATTTTATATTTTTGTAAGCCATAAACTTTTATAGGATATATAAACCATTTAATAAAAAATAATTTAATAGTTATGTTGTATTAAATAGGTTTTTAATAATATATCATTATCATTATTAGGTCTTGCTTTTTACACAAGCCATTGAGGAAAGTCATTGTTGCATGTAATGCAAGATATCCTCGGTGTTCCGTTCAGAGAAAGATAAAAATATTGTCGTGTATAGTGTAAAATTAACATTTTTTCATTTGAAACAAGACAAACATATAAAATTAACAATTTTAAATGTTTTGTGAAGTTTATAACATCAAAATTATTAAATTAATTCAAAATAAATAATAATTTAGAAAATCTCAAGGTGTTACATTATACCCCCCTTAAAATTAACTTCACCCTCAAAATTCATCTAGGTTATCAATAGTTTAATACTTTAATGTTTAATTAATTGAAACCCACACCATAAAAATTAATACTCAAACATCCCTTAAAATGGAATGTTTGAACCATAATTGTTACCTAAAGTAACATATAACTAGGTTTCCACAAAGGTGAACACATGTTGTCCATGATTATTAGAAATGGAGGAATCTGTAAATATTTATATGGATTTTTCGAGGTCATCAATCACAAATAGGTGAATGATAAAATAAAATTCTAGGGCATCAAAATCTTAAGTCTATGATTATTTAAAAGGCTATTGGTTCCAAAAAAATTAAGGTATTAGGACAACACATTTTTTATCATTATATTATCATTGAGTAATTCTTTTATTGACAAAGAATATAGATAAATTTACATAATTGAATTATATTTATTCAAAATAATCCTTTGGTGCTGCATTTATCTATTTTTAATTCTTCCATTACATCAACAAATTGATGTCTATAAATTAACTTTGATTCCCAAAGCACTAAAATACACTTTTAGATGATCTTAAGGCCCGTAAAAGAAGGAAAAGAATAATTATTTGTCTATATCTATCCTTCAAAATTAATATGGTTTATAAATTAATTTCTAAATGTAAAAATTAACACTAATATTTCATAATAAATATTTATTCATAAATAATTATTATAAATTAACCAGGACATCGTATAATACAATGGTAGGTGTGAAACCATTATTGTCCATCAGTCATGGGTTCAACACCGATGGCCTTACTGGACAACATTGGTTTTCACCTGACTTACATGATGTTCATTTCTAGAACTGTAGTAATAAAATATACAAAATAAACATGATTTACATCCTTGAAATACATTTAATCACTAAATAGTCATTTAAACAATGTTTTTAATAAAATCTCAATAGATAAATACTTCCTTCAATGTTTAACTTATTATTTTCAATAATGGTTATCCTTATAACCCTTATTATATATCAAAATAAAAAACTTTAGAAATAAAGTCATGAAATCAGTTTACATTGATTCAAAAAATATCAAAAAACACTACTTGGTTGTCACATTCCAAGCATGTGAATACCCTCATTGAATAATCCATTGAAACATGGTAATAACCCAAATTACCATAAATCTTTTTGGAAAACATGAATGATTTCTTATTACAATGATTAGTGGATATATTAATTAAATAAAAGTAGTTATAAACTTCATCCTTGGTGACATGGACCACTTTTTCGAAAATCAGTTCCAGGGTAATTCATACCTTCTAATATACTTATTCATGTCTAATATATCTATATCCAAAAATCATTAACTCAACGCCAAAGATAAATCAAGGGTTACTTTACCCTAATCAAAATATCACATTTAGATGTCTTCACCACCATTAAATATTTCCTTTTAACTCCTTAAATAAAATATAAACTAAAAAATAATTATATGTTTAATGATTTATATAACATAATATTTGAATTCTAATACATAAGTACTTTTTTCATCATAAATTATTCTTAAACCATTACATAGGATTCATCAACTTATTCCATGAAACCAATTTCATATAATATGAAATATAAATCATGTTTTATGGTTTCTAAAACATAATTTATTCATTCTTATTTTGATAAATGTAAACAATACTTAAGGAACATCATATACCTTTCACACGTAATTTTCAGTCCCTTTTTCTTCAAATGTATAACCAGTACTCATACTACCTTCCTAATTCTCTTTATGATATTTCCACTTTGGAAATCCATTTTCATAATGCCAAACATTCCACATATAAATCATTAAATGTAAACCATGTTATTTCTATTGACTAAAACCAAAACTTTTATGGTGAGAAACACATATCATAGAAGAAATCCACATAATCATGAAAAACAATTACTGATAGGATTTTTAAATCATGAAACCTAATTCACTAATCTATGAAACTTGAGGTTTATCTTAGGTTATTTATAGTGATCCTAAATTTTAATCCTTCAATATGGTTAATAAAGAGTTTTTGAATTACTACAGCATATCCCCTGGGAGTGTCAAACCCGGTGTGTTGAAAGGCCCATTTTCATATACCAAGTTAAGCTGAGTCAGGCCTGATATACCTTTTCTTCGTTATTACCCCAACTTAAATATATTTAAGAGATACAAACACTTATAGTATCTTGGCATAGATGTATTTCTAAGAAACCACTCACTTTATCCTTTACCAAAATTCCATAAAATTTTCTTATATGTTAACTCATCCTTATACTTATCCAGAGAGACATCCCCAGACATAACCTTAGAAATATAACTAGGAATCTTACTGAAGTTCTATAATCCTAGTTATAAATGTTTAACTAAGCCATTTTTTATACCAACTATATCGAATCTCTCCTTTCAAACATTAATATTACATAACTTTTGTAGAATACATAAAACATTAAACAAATAAATAATCAATGATAGTATCAGTCTAGTCCCTTTGGAAACACAGAAACATAAACACTGATACATAATTTATCTAAATATTATATCATTAGGTTATTCATGATTGTAATCCTTTTATATACATCATACATGGTACATATATTCATAACCTGGGGAAGGAAATATAAAAAATGGGTGAGATCAGATTCTTAGTAAGGGTAAACAATGGAGAAATGTAAGCATAAACATCATAAAAGGGGTATGAGAACGAGATCATAACACTATATTATCATACTATATATATAAAATATCATAAAGATTAATATAAAATAAATATTGGTAGGTTAGAATAAATGAATCATAAGTATATAAACAACAGAATCCATTAAATTTTATTATAGGAATAAGACTTTGAATTGTGGCATTTATAGAGATATGATATTATTCCCTGTAAGTCAAGAATAATTTCTATATCTTATCAAGGAACATCTTAGGAACCATTCCTACTATGCAGGACACACCACCATCACCATTCTCAGTCCTTTCCTTATAAGGTATTGGGTTTCCCCAATATCCCAAAGTGTTTTGGGTTTCACTATATTCCAACATAATGGTTACTACACCTACTGGACAGGACACACAACCATCCCCAATCAAGGTTATTTCCTTATAAGTGATTAGGTTTCTCCATATACTTATAGTTGACCAAGCCCTTTGAATTAATTCACACTATTATCTAATGAGATATAACTCATTACCCAAGGCATCGGAAGGAGATATTTGTCTCTCCCATCTCATAATATAATCATTCCTACATGTTCCACACAAAAATAAATCATTCATCATATTATGAACCATAAAAAAGATGGGATTTATAAATATCAAATAATAACCCATGAATTGAAATGGGTATTATTAGACCTTCATGAAATCATAACCTATAGAAAAGTGATAGGTTTTATAATCATTTCCTCAAAGTATAACCCATGAAAAGTAACAGGATTCAGAAGAATATAACCTATGGAATAGAAATTGGTTTCATAAAAATAACAATAAAAAAACATAAAACCAATTATGTGAGTATATAAATAGATCCTTTGGTTCAGCTTTATATAAATTCATGATTAACATAAATGGATGCCATATTATAGAGAAAATTGTTTTGAAATATCCTTTAAAACCATTTCTATAATAAAATATCCTTTATTCTTTGAGAAATTATCTTCAAATCATAAAACATTTTTCAAGCCATTTTATTGAATATAAAACATAATAATTATAAAGGAATATTTGAAAACCTTATTGGAAACCTTTTTCTTTCAAAACATATAATGAGATATTGAAGATGTTTTGAAAACCATTTTTTGCGAATACTTATAAAAGAAATATGAATATAGTTTGAACACCAGTTCTTTGAAAATACATTAAAAACTAATTAATAAGTCTTGAAAATGTTTAAAATTATTTTTTAAGCGTAATAATATTTTAAAAACATTTTTTTATAAAAATATATTTGAAAATTTTCAAGGGATTCATTGATAACCATAAAACGTTTTTTAAAACGTTTTTCATTGAAAACCTATTTAAAAACAATGATTTTATAGAATATTAAGAAACCAAATCATTAAAAATAAACTTTTAAACATACCATGAAAGCTTCAAGGAAATTATGGTTATGATGATAGCTATGTTGGTACATGCCAAACATTCCCTTTCTTCCTTACAGGTTTAGAAGTGTCTTCATCAGAAAAAAATAAATATATTCATTATAAAACCAATTTTTTAAGGGGAAAAAATTCTAAAAATGTCCTTTAATAAGATAGGTTAAAAGTAAAACATTTTGGAAATCATTTTTTGAAATTGTGGTTTTGAAAAAACACATATTTCTGAATGAAATTATATGTAAATTCAGATTTTCATAGGTTCATTTAATTAAGTATCTTAATTACCAAATTGTAGAAATATGGTACCACTGCATTGATATAACATGAATATCCATATGTTAATAAACTTAATGAGGGTTATTGAGATATGGATCATTTTATTCCCTCAATAGAATCATAATCATAAGTAATATTGATAAATGATGATATTTTAGTAATAAACTATTACCATTTGGTAACATTAATTCATAATGGGAAGAATAACATTACATAAAGACTAAACTATCATGAAAATAATTTTATTCTTGATATAACATGTCAAATTAATTATATACATTTCATATAATAATATAGGTTTCTAACATGGCATTTGTCTCAAAGAAGGAAAATTAAGACAAAGTTACTTTACTGATTTGGTAACTTTTAAAACACAACCCTCATGAAATAAATATAATAAAATTGATATGTAAATACCCATAAACATAATTATAATAATCATAGAATACATCCTTGGTATTTATACACACAACACACAAAAAATGGGTGGGGAATAATGAATGTATCTCACAAAAATAAAAAGTGGGATGAAATTCCCTTACCTTGTGTCTTCACTCTCATCATAGACATTAAAACCTCATGTTTAATAAATATATGTTTACTAAATATCTATAAAAAACCATATTATTATATTTAATACCATATATAGTTTTATTATGACATTATTTTACCTTCTTATTAACTTTTATATGATAAGGTTTCACTTCAGGTAATATTCATTTTTTCAGCATGTGTCTTAATTTGTTGTATTTTTAGTCCTTAAACTTATATCATGATTTCAAGAATATAAACCATTATATAAATATTATTTATATTATTTGTATTTTTATTATACTAATATTTACAATATATAAGTTTGAAAATTGAAAACACCATTCAGGGAGATGGTAGGTCGTACGTACGCATGAACAATGTTTCTGTTTTATTATCACATTGAGAGAAAGAAAGAAAGTGAAATATATATATATAGGAATATAATAACATAATTATATAATTATTTTCTCATATATATTATATAATTTCTCTAAAAACACCCTTAAATCATTTTATATAGTGTGTGAACAAAACACATCATTTTGAGGGGGCAGTTGTCCACACTTATTCAAATGGAATTATCATATTTACACAAGATATAAAACATAAAGTTATATTAAAATAGAAATTATATAAGAATAAATAAATTATAAATATAATATATATCATGTGTAAATATATTTTCCATCGTAATTACCACCATGAGATATGGTAAATTAAAAATTAATATTCATTTTTTTAGGCAGTGGTTCTCCGTACACGTAAACAATATGTTTGTTAACCATTAGATGGAAGTGTGTCTAAGTATATGTCACATTCATAGAATAAAAACATCCTTGTATATTTATGATAATTTTTATGTTATAAAATAATGTAATAATAATATTTTAGTGAGTGGATAATTGTAAATAAAAGAAATAATATTGATTAGGGGTGTTACCACTTATTTGGGTAAGTCTATTTGGTTTTCAATAAAGGGATTACATGGATTTATTTCTTCAAAAATAGAGGATTCAAGTAGTAATTTAGGTATTTTGGGAATTATATTGGGAATATTATGTCTGAACATAATATGTTTTAGAGCTGTGAGGAAGAGGGAGAGGCGGTGTCCTTTTATAGGGAAGGGAGGTGCCACACATTGCATTTTTAAAACAAGTTAGGTGTACCCATGTTTTTAAAAAAAAGTCATCCAAAACAAAAATAACACATTAATGGAATCTTTATATAATTAATATGTCCATAAAAGTGGTTTTGGGAAAGTGGATAGGTCATTTAGGACCTTATGTTTATGGTTTTGTCCCTTGTTAAGCTTAATTTTTCCTTAATTGATGTAACTAATTTTAATTACCTTCACTAGTATTTTTATTAAAAAACTAATTTAACATTATTACACATTATAAATTATGACAATTTGAAATAAGAAATCAATTTTTCCAAATTCCAATCATTGATTTGGTAGAAATAAATTTTAATTAAATTTTTTAGACTGGATGAAAAATCATGGGTTTTGAAGTAAAAACCTCTAAAAGTTTACCATGTTTTAATAGTTAATTTAAATGAAATTGTGTTCAATGAAATACATTTGATTAATTGATAAAAATATTATCTAATTAAAAATTAAAACAAATTTAACATATAATTTAAACTTAAAAATAAATTATATAAAAAAAATTTGAATTAAATTTCATTATTTTTCACTATTCATTAAGAAATGAAACCACAAAGAAAAATAACAAAAATTTACCATACCCAAATTTTTACATTCTGTGTAGTGAACTATTAACTTTTTCCATATAAAATAATACAAAGAAATAAACTAAACTATTTTGAGTGTTTCGTGAAATGAAACATAGCGAAATGATTAAATTAATTTGGAAAAATAATTCTCAATATATTAGGGTGTTATATGTGAAAAACCTCCAAACATATCAAAAAAAGGGAATCCCTAACATGTTTCATTGCATTCAATTCAATTACTCCATATATTTTAAAGAATACATCAGATATTATGGAATCTCACACTATGGAAACTCACTCAATAAAGCACCAACCATTCAGGGAAAATATTAACCACATACAATAGGCCTATAGTAGAGTTATTGTCCTATATCAACTTCTGATTAGATTCAAATCAAGACAGAAATGAAGAATGTATTAATAAAATAGAAAAAGGTAAAATTATCTTGCATCTACATTGCACAGCTGATACCATGTCAAATGAATATTGACACAAAAGTAATTGAGTACTCACCAGTACGGATCCAATATGACAAACGGTGCTCGATTCCAATATCATGAAGAAGAATGGGATAAAAAGCTATAATTTTACTTCAAAAGTGAGCTCCCACATCCCATGTTCTTTAATAAAGGATAATAAAAAGAACTATAACATTATAAAATAATATAAGAGGAAAATGGTCAATCTTTTTCAAAAATATGTGTTGTATAGTTGGTCAAACCATGCACTAACTCTGGTCTATCTATTCTGCTAAGGGGACACCCACACGGTCATTTCTCAAGGTTTTACTATCCATGTGAAAAACATGAAAAAAAACAATGTTAAAAATTGGATGTGCTCCCATATTTATTTGACTATATCTACACAATTTTCTCAAATCGAGTAGGCTATATAAACCCATTGTACATCTCTTCACGGTTTCATAAAACTATGCATATTGGATCGAATAGTTACTCCTAACATTCCGGCCCATATTATTTTCAAAAAAATCAACGTTTTGGACTTATAAGAGGACTCATAAACCTTGATACCCCCATAACCTCAAATATTATTCACATTACACCATAAATATGCATTAAACTGAAATTAAATAAATATTCACCTCATACAAAAACCTAGGATCTTAAAAAACAATTTAATAATTATTTTATTAGGTGATTGATCATGATAAACATTATAATGGGTGATTTAAAATAAATAATAATGAATTTCAACTTGAATTTTCATGCTCACTCGATCATGATGATGTTCTAATTTCTCAAAGTCAGGACACACCAAAGTTAATGTTGTTGACCAAGTTTGTTTGACTAATATAATATTTAGGAGATTATTTTTGATCATATATTTTTCAAATTTATGTTGCGTTTTTCTGTGAAGTTTAATAGGAATTTTCATGTTTTTTTCTTTTATTCCATTTGTAGGTTTTTTTTATGAAGCACGAAACCTTAACCTTCTAATTAAATGGTTTATTGTCTTGGTTATTATGTGCATCAGTTGTTTGGTATAATTTAACAAATCTTTGATATAGTAGCGAATTTTTGGATCTAAGATAGTTTTTTGTGAAGATGTTTTCAATTGGAAATGTGGTATGCATGCTCTTGAATTATGGATATAGGTAGACATGTTACCCAGTTTTCAATAATTAGTAATATTTTTTATGATGGTTAACATGTGGACTCTTTTTAATCACTAATTTAATGATGACATCAAACATATCCAATTTTCATAATTTTTTGAAATGAAATTACAAAAATATAGTAGTGGTGCTATACTGGAAGATAATTTACTATACAACTTGGCCTTCATGGAACTAATATGAGGATTTTTTTCATTCCGTTGGAGGAAAAATAAAATCTGTTACACTTGAAATTTTAAAGGGGGAGGCATATCATAAATAATTTTTAAGGAGAGTAATGTCATGAAAAAATCATATATAACAAAAGTATAATTATAGGAGATTATATTCATGAAATAATAATGAAAACAAATTTTATGAACCTACGGATACTTAATAGAGATGGGAAATCAACTTTTCCTTATATTTTTTCTTCTTCTATGTATTTATTTTTCTATTCTCAAGTTCTTGAGATGATTCGGTAAAAATTATTTAATTTTTTAGATCCGATCATGTGTAGCTAAACACTTTTTTTTAAATAAGATTTTCATTTATTTAATCTATTCTTTTTCTATTCTCTTTTCTTCACTTTTATGTTAGTGTAATGTTTTTCATTATTCTCATTTTTTATTTAAATGAGTCTAAATTTTACACAATTCTACATATCGATTGGTAATGATAGGGAATACATTGGGTCTATTCATCATCCATAGTATAGAAAATTGGAAAAGATTACTGCTACTATTTTCCAATAAGGAACTAAAAATCTCTTTTATTTTACATTTACATGTCATTCCTTTCGAGTTTTCAATTAGTAGTACTTCACACATTATGATAGTTAGGTTATTATCACATCTTCTTTTATACACTAACATAGATATAACATTTTATAGTTTTAGTATAAAATATATTTTATCAATTAATATTTGTATGATTCACTAACCTCTTTTATAAATTCCTTTTCTAGTTATTTTTACAACCTCCATCACAAACACTTCATCCAATATTCAGTTTGTCTTATGTTTTTTTGTTTGTTTTGGTCAAGCACATCATAACCTTCTTTATTATTTGATACTCATAATCTCCAATAAACTAGTAGTGTGTAGGTTTTAAATAATTATATTTTTCACAATAACAATGTTGAAGTGATAAAAATTTTGTGTTGTTTCTAAGGAAGTGGAGTGTGACCAATGAAGAAAACAAAATAAAAATAAACAAACATTTGAAATATTATAAACAAAAAACATTTCTTCAGAAAATTTAGAAACAAAGTAGTTTGTTTCTATCACTTTTTAGTTGTGTGTTTTATAACTATTTTAACTTGAAATATTATTCAAACAATGGAACATTCAAATTCTATACTTGAAACCTTTACACTTAAAATTAAAAAAAAATTATTCTTCCCCAAAAAAGAAAAAACATTAAATAGACATATAATATTTACAAATTTAGAGAGTTGTAGTGAGAAATGAAAATATGGTTACACCTTAACATTATAATGAGAATTCAAGTAAGTATAAGATTAATTATTTCTATCTTCTAACCACATCAAATAGAACATACTAAATTTTGTTATCACCTAGGTATAATAATTATGAGCTAAAGAGATCTTATCTTATCATGTTACCCTCTATTAGTGGTGAGCCCATTGAGGATTCTATTGATTTCATTATATATTTTTATAGATCAGTATAATATGTACCTTTACATTGGTTAAATTAGTTTTATATTATGTTGAGTTTCTTCCCTTTTTGTCTAAAATGTAAGGGTAAGAGTTGTTCCATAACTTCATTGTGGAAATATTTGAGTCGTGGGGCCAAATCATAAATCTTTTATTTTGAAATTTTATATAAATAACACCACTATTTATGTGAGTCCTAAAATTATGGGTTTAATTCAAGATGATTATGAGATTTTATATGATGACTGGGATAGATTTATAACACCTCATAGAAAATTCCCCAATTACTAACTTTCACCTCATCTTTTGATGGATACATTTCATAATATCCTCACTCCGTACATTATAAATCATGTTGAATGATCTAGTCTGGGTAATTTCGTAGATATGATAGTGTAAGAGATCAAAATTTCTCTAAAAACTCTCCAAAAAGTCTGAGAAAAAAAGCACATGGAAGAGATACATCCATTGTGCTAGAACTCGTACTCATGTTATTTTTGTTGTTTGATGAATTCTTATAAAACAATGTTTTCACTATGGGGCATATCATCACACCAAAAACTATGGTCCCAAAATTTATCTATCCATTTAGAATAATGATAGTTCTTATTATTTTTACAATCAAGATAGAAATCAATAAAATAATGATCCTTCTTGAACCCATACAACTGTGGATATAAAAATCAACCAATTGTTTCATTGAGAGAACAAGGAGTAATCAAATAAACCTGATGCCCCAATATTTCCACAAAAACCTAAAAAATATTCTCAAAATAAATATCATAAAGAGACATGAAATTTACAAGGGGGTTAAAGGGGGTATTTATTTAGGTTTTGGGTAAAATTGTTTTATTAAAGAAAGACACAGATTCCCTGATTCATAGCTTGAAAATTCCATTCGGTCAAATGTTTAGTAATCTAGGTATAAGAGGCATGGGAAAGTTTCCTAACATAAATGAGCAAAATACAAGAGAAACTATGTTGGTTTTAATGATCATATCATGAATGAAACCCCATATTAAGGTAATAAATAAAAAAGGTTTATACCGTTTAAAAAATGATTCTGAAGTTTAAAATTCTGAGAAACCCAAATAAGGAAATCTAGACCGCACTATCGAGAATAAAAAACTGCTTAATAAACACTTTATATTCCCAATAACTTAGTAAAATAAATTGGTAACTAGTTAAATAAGGTAATCATAAAGTGATGTTTTAGGATTATGATAGTGAACTATCTGTTTTATTGAATTATACACCACCTATCCATTTTTCTCAAAGACATAAAAAAGAAAAAAGTATTAAATTACATGAAATTACATTAATTTTTATTGATTTTTACTATCAATATACCATTTTTTTAGGATATGAATAACTTTACTTATTATTTCAAATATATCATAATATTATTAACAAATTTGATGGATTTGGATGAGTTTCAGTGATTAATCTGAATTAGGATTATAGTTCCATTATTTAAAATAACATTCTTCCAAAATTGAGAGATCTCATTTCCTTTTTCCTTTCTTGCAGAATTAGAGTTAGTAAGTTGAGTATGTGATTTGGTAATTTAGGTTCCATCATCAACCTTATGAACTACTACATATTCAATATTTTATTCCTTCGGGAGATGAAACCAACTTAGTTTTGATATAATTAGTTGATAGATAATTTACCTATACTTATGGAAGGATATATGTCTTGTTAGTTGATGTAGGAAATCTCATGCTCCCTGCTAATTTTCGTATTTTTTAAATAGAATGTTAAATTGAGGTCCTAATTATTCTAGGAAGACTCTTCTAATCCATATATATGGTTATGATTGAGGTTTGTAAGTGTAGATTTAATTTTCCAACTAGTAAGGATCAAGTGTATTTTTAGGATTTTTAAGAGACCCGTGTAATTTTGAGTTATCAGTTGATATATGTCGTTCATAAATTGTTTAGAGATAAGATTAGAAAAGTCATCTATAACCCTATTACGATTTAAAAAAAGAATTGGTTGATGAAAATTTTCAAGTGAATTATATTGAAATTGAATATGTAATATAGATTTATATTATATTGATTCTTGAAATAATACATTGGAAAATAATTTAAATAATCTAAGAGGTGGCTAAAGTTGAACAAACTACTATTTTAAAGAGTATCCCTCGGGTTATTTTTCAATCTATTATACAAACTATTTGTGAGGAAACCATTTCACAAGAATAAAATGTTGACCCATAGATTCAAGTTTTTACAAAGTCATATGATCTTGAGTATGACTATTTTTCAATTGATTTTTAATGTTTTGATGTGTCAAAACTATAGAAAATTCTAAATTTGGTCCCTCTAAAAGATATAATGTTTTCAACATAAATGGTTCTATTTTCTGGAGAGCTTACCACCTGTTACTATTAAACCCATTCTTGATTCATTTCCACCAATTCCTATGATATTCACCGCATTTTAGAGCTTTTAATACTCTGAAAATTTTATATTCTGTGTAGAATTTAAAACCTTTAGTTAGGATCATTCTAAGTTTTCATTATCAATAGTTGATTTCTGCAAAGATATCGGTGGTTATGAGTAGTTTAAAAAAATTTATCACCTATTATTCATAATATAGAAGCACAATGTATATAAGAAAACCATATGAACATTTTTGGTTTACTTGGAATTTTATCTAGTTTTCTAACATTAGTTTTTGACATCGTTTTGTTAATCTGGAAAAATTAATAAGGGTGGATAGAAAACTGAATTCATTTTTTTAATGGTTATTTTTAATTATTCACATGATTTAAGTGTTATTAATGTGTTTTTATAGTGTAATAAATTCTGTTTAAATAATAATGATGTTTCATTAATCAATTCCACCTTCCCTCTCAAGAATCATGGATAGACATTTGAGGGAGTAAGCCCATATAGGGAATTTAAATCTACTACTTCATTAATCAATTCCACCTTCCATCTTCATTTCCTTCCTCTCTAACTACAACATTCATTTAGCTTTAAATTATATTTTTTTGTTCAATACATCAATTTTTTAGGTATGAAAACATTGTATCAAGATTTATTTAACGAAAATTAAGTATGAAAGTCTTTTTTAATGATAAAAGTTTCTTTATACAAGGGGTAATTTTTTAAATTGCATATTTTTATACTTATCCATTTATTTTTAATGACTCTTCTGGATAAATATTTTCATTATAAAAAATAAATTTATTCTTTTTTTTCTACAAGCTATAATTATTTCATATTCTTTTGGTCTCAACTATTTATGTTAACTACTGTCTATGCTAGAAAAGTGTATGTTCATGTAATTTTTTATACTCATTTGAAAATTATTATTGATTTTAATGTATGATAGAATGCATCAATTTGAATTTCATATTATTTTAAGAAATTCTTATTGTGGATAATGGATTCCTTGTACATGTTTTAACTGTTGATTTCATATAGAAAAAAAGTTATCGAACTTTATGAAGACCCTAACCATGAATCTTTCACTGCTTGATAGAAATTATTTATTAACATTACTTATATAAATTGTTTCACCCGCATTATAGTTCACCACTAGGGATAAGTTTCAGTTTTATGATTGGGGAGGTAGATTTTTATATGATTAATTGTGTTCCAATGAGATCCAATTAAAACCTCTATTTTTTCATTTTTTTCTCTTAGAATTTCATTGGAATTTTTACGATGTGAAAATGGTTCTCAATCCGGAATGTTTTGATGCCAGATCGAATAGGTTTATCCTTAATACATCTTGGATTTAATTTGTTAAATGATTTTTCTTGAAATCTAAGAATAAAAATATATCTATAAACCATTTTCAAATTTATATACAATATCATTAACTTTAAACTTTTAAATTTAAATTTATCTTATAAAATATTCTTTCTAATTGATTATGAAATGAAAATAAAAATCATTGTTGAACGCATTATTTAATTATCTCTCATTCTTTATTATATAAGCTACTAGTTGAGTTATTTATTCTAGAATTAATTATCACTTTTTGTCATCCAAATATAGTTTCTATTTATTTTGATCTCTAATTATGTGAGACTATTCTCTAGGTTGTAATAGATGTTTTGAATTTCTATTTGATGTAAATTTGTGTTTGTTAAATTCTCTTTAAAACCAATTTTAAAGTAATTTTATAATTTATTAACCAATTTGGAATTCAAAAAATTTAATTTGAGAGTGGAATTCATTTTTACTACTTGAATGAATCAAATAGTTAAAATCAATATGAAAATAAATTCTAAAGGGAATATAATTTTTCCCTTTTGAGATTAATTTTCTAACATTATGATGACCAAAGATTTTCCGAGGATAGAAAATTTCTTATGTGTGGGGTATTTGAGGTGGTATTTAATCATTATATTTTTTGACAACTATTTTCCTAATTTTATTAAATATTTAATGAAAATATATTTGTTTTATTCAGTAAATATAGAGTTTTAGAAAATTGGTTGGTAAAATATTAAATATATTAATTCCTTATTAAAATATTTTATTTTATGTTTAAATTAGATTTTTCATCTAACTTTCTTTTATTTATTTGACATTGAATTTTACTTATATATATTATTTTTATTTATTATCATTTTATATTTTTTTATTATTTTGTTTTATTTTGTTTTTTCCCTACTATTGTTTCTAATTAATTATTTATTTAAATAATGTTTAAATTTTAATCTTATCTCTATAAGTAATTTAATAATTATTAATTATAAATTATAAATATCTTAATAAAGTTTTCAGTAAATTGTTTTATGATTTTGGTTTCTAGGTATAACTAATTTATGGATTAATAAAATAATAAGGGTGAATTTATTTATTCAAATGTTTTGTTTCCTTTTTAGTTATTTCAAAAATAATATTTTACTTTACTATACTTTTAATGGATTATTTATTAGTTAATTTTATTTTTGGTTATGAATGTAGGATCAAATGCAAAATTTTCTCTAATAGGGTTTGTAGATGTTTTTGAGTTTGAACTGGGCTACCAAATTACTATGTATCCATTTTACAATGCTAATCATATAGTCTATTTTGGGGAGCACTATAACATAGCTTATTTTTGATCCCCTTCACATACATGTTTCTGGAATAGTTCATGTTTAAATTTTCTAAATACCAATTTAACCTATCTTGAAGCTTCGCATATTCCTAAAAAACTATGTTTGTGATTGAAGCCGAATGAATCCCATTTGATGAAGGAATATAGGTGTGTGATTGAATATCATGGCCATTTGTTTTGTTGACGATTGACATAACTGAGCACAGAGAATCTAAATAAGTTTGAGAGGGAATGACATTCATTATGTAGTTTCTGAGGAAGATTTGTTGATCCACAGATGGCATTCCGTTTTTTTAAAGATAATCCAAATTTGAATAGTTGAAGAATAACCTATCTCACAACAAAAGATGAATAAAGAAAGAACAAAGTAACATAGAACAAAATCATTCATGAATATGATAAATATGGCCATAAGTTTTTACACAAGTCTATGAGAATGACAAATTGATGTGATTTCTTTTTTAGTGTTCAAATCAATCGAACACTGATGAACATATAAAAGAATATTTTATTATGGGATCGATTTTCAATTTAGGAATATCAAGCCTATTGAACACGTCGATTCAAGTCCCATCCAAGATATTATAACAATAAATCATTTTCTAAAGATCCTTCACTCTTACTGACAAACCATAAGGGATATTCTCAAACCAAGATATCAAATTTTAATGGTCTCTAATAATATTTATGAACTTGATCCTTGTGAACAATGCTTTATCACTGTTACCTAAAGGTGATTGATCAAACTCAAGGGTGTTTGGGGTGTTTATAATGGTCAATGAATTATATGGATTCAATTTCTAAAGATCACATGTTTATGAAGAAGTTCCAATTTCATGAATCCATTTCACAACCAAGTATAAGTTATCGACTGAGTTTGACTCACTAAGAGTATAGGTTGAAGATGAATTTTTATATTATATTTTTCTAATCAATATTAGTTTTTTCATGAAATTGAATGGTAATTTTCATGTCCATTGTTTGGATTTCTGGTGTATGATTGTTTCTGGTGAGGAGGGGCCTCGTAATCTTCTAATTCTATATTTGACTGACATTGTGATTGTTCAAATTAGATGTTTTGATATAATGATGAAAAAATATATTTCATTATAATTTAACTCGATCGAAGATAGTCGATTATGAAGAAATTATTTTCCTACAAAATAGAGTGTTCTTTTGAATTTTTTATGGATGTGTAAAAGTTAGATGAGTGTTAATTTTGAGTTTTATTATTTATGGTGTTTGAAATGTGGAATATTTATAATTTGGAATTTACTTTTTCTGTCTCACATATTTCTAGTGAATAATTTTTTGACGGACAATTCTTAAACTACAGTAGTGATGGTATAATTATAAAGAAATTCATTTACAACATTGCTATCATGGGAATAATGTAAGGAATTTTATCATTTAGATACAAAAGAAATGAATGATTCTAGAATGTTGGTTATACTTGAATTGTGGCCCAAGGAACATGTCAAAAACCAAGCCCGCTATGAGCCCAAAACATTCATATACAAGGGGTAGTAAGGACCAAGGAATCCTATGGAATCAATATCTAATTAGCATTATAGGTATAAGGTTTCCACTACAATTTCTATGATCCATGATGTAGCATACTCATGGTGTCTTATGTAACCATTCATCATCCAAATAACTTATCATTTCAATAATTCATATTCAATGAGTTTACCAACTCATAACACGATTTACATTAAATTTCATTCCACGAGTCTACCCACTCGTATAAAAATTCATTATCAAAAAATTATACAATTCACCAATATGCATCACAGGTAAGAGAATGAAGAACATCTCCTAAATAATAAATTTAATTCATTTAATTTATCAATAGACCATCTCTAACTAGGAAAGAACTAACTCAAACCATGGATGGTTTAAAATGGGGATGGGGAAAGGAAATTCATATGCCACACCCCATGGATGGGCTGGTTTGGGGGGAAAACTATAATACATATCAATGTAACTAAAGAAAATCCCTATCATGTTCCATTGTATTGGATTCAATTACTCAATTAATTTTAGGGATGACACTGGAAGGTTAGTCATTCCACACCATAGAAACTATCACTATAAATCACCAAACCATTTGGGGAAAGTATAGACCACCTACCATAGGTCTGTAGTAGAGTTCCCATCTAGTATTATCTTATGGTTTGAGGCATATTGAGAGAAAAACAAATAACAAATGATGGACCTAGAAATAAGGAAAATTACCTTGAACCTAAATGGTGCATCTAATAACAAAACAAATGAATAAAGACATAAAAGTAATTAATTACTCACCACTGTGGATCCAATGAGACTGACAGTGCTCAATTAAGAGTTTGGATGGAAGAACAGGATCAAAACCATTAATTTTCCTTCAAAAGAGAGATCACATGTCCCATGTTCTCCAATAAAGAATTAAAAAATGATTTATAAAATATAAAATTATTTAAGGGGGAAATAGTGGATTTTACACACACAAAAATGGGCGCATAGTTTGGCTGAATGGTTAGCCAAAAATTAGGCCATCCATGATCCCTCTGTTGTTCTAAGGAGTATCCCACATAGTCATTGTGCATGGTTTGACTAACGATGAACAAACTATTAAAAACCCTATGTCTATAAATGAACGTGCTCTCGTGTTGGTGTGCGCCTCCATTAACAAGGTTTCTTCAAACCATGAAAGATCCTCATGCCCAGTATCCATATCTTCCCAATTTCATAAATCATACACCTTATGTCAAACAGTTACTCTCAACTATGAGGCCCAGCTATGTTTTCCAAAAATATTGGTTCTGAGCTTTGAACAAGCCCTGAACAATCCTCGAACACCCCTAAAACCAACATAACCTCAAAGGGTATTTTCATAGGCTATAAGAACACATTTAAATTGAATTGAAAAAGATCTGTACCACATATGAAAACCTCATATCCTATAAAAAAATGGATCATCATTATCTGAGGTGATTGATCATGCTCAATTGTGTTTTGGATGTTTTGAAATGGAGAATGAAGAATATGGATTTGATTTTTCAAGATCACTCAATCATGATGAGGTTCCAGTTTCTCAAATTAATGTAACACCTAAGCAGATGTTGTTGACTTTGTTTGACTGAAAAATATAAGATATTGAGGGTGATTGTGAATCTAAGATTTTTCATATCAATTTTGGGTCATTATGTGAAGTTGAATGGGAATTTTCATATCTGTTGTTCTCATTTCCTACATTGGTCTGTTTTTAGTGGAGTAAGGAACCCAAAATCCTCTATTTCATTGGTTTATTGGCTTGGTTATTGTGAGCATAAATTGTTTGGAATAATATCACAAATCTCTAATATAGTAGGAAATCACTAGATATACTATCTCTTTTTGTGAATACTTATTCGTCAAGTAATGTTTTATGATTTCTCTTGAATTATCGATTGAAGTAGAAAAGTGACCTGGGGTTCAATCATGTGTTTTATTTTTTATGGTGGTTAACATGTGAAATCATTTTAAAAAATAATTTAATGTTTCTTCTCACCTATTAATGTTGTAAAATTTATTGATATAAATTCTATAACTATAGAACTGGTGATAGAGTGGTTGATAATTTAATGTACAAGTTATATTTCACATGACTTGTGCAGGGAATATTTTAGTGAGATGGGTGGAAAATTAAATCTATTGGATACTAAATTTAAAATGGGGAGTCTTAATAAAAATAATTTTTAATGGGAGAGGAGGCCCAAAAAAAGATATAACTATCATGTATTTATCGAAGACCAGAGGCACGACATAAGAATGAACATAAACAGAGATGAACCTATATATACCATATATGGAGGATAAATCAACTTTGATATAGAATATTTTTTCTTTTATGTCTTGATTTTTCTATTCTAAAATTTTTACAATAATTTTTAAAAAGATATTTAATGTTTCTGCTCTGATCATGAGTGGATAAATTTTTTTAGGAAAAAAGATTATAATTTATTGAATATCATATTATTCTTCTCCTATCCCCACTTTTATTCAAGTTGGTTATTTTCAATTTTATCTTTTTTTTCTAAAATTGTTTCAATTTTACACAATGGTACATACTGATGGGTAAAGATAAAAGAAACTTATCCTCTATTCATCATCAATAGTATGAAAATTTATAAAATGTTTGGTATACTCTTATCCATTAAAGAACTAAACATATCTTCTATTTTTCATTTAACAAATCATTCCTTAGGAGATTTCATTATGAAGTACTACAAACTTAATGATAGTTATGTGAATACCACTTCTTTTTTCTATAATAACATAGATGTGATAGCTTATAGTTAGAGAAGAAAATATATATAATTAATGAAGGGTAGTCTGATTCACTAACCTCTTCTTTTATTACCTTTATTTCTAATTTTTCACAAACTTCATCACAATCACTTCATCTGCACTTTCATTTTGTCTTTTTTTTGTTTCGGTCATGCACTTTAAAATCCTTCCTTATGATTTTTTACTTATACTCATAGATAAACAAGTAGTTTATAGGTTTTAAATAATTAAAATTTTTAAATTTTCAATGATGACGTGATCAATTTTTGGTTTTGATTCTGAGTAAGGGTAGTGAGACCAATGAAAAAAATAATGAAAACATTTAATCTTCTACAATAAAAAATAATTTATAAAAAATTATGAAAAATTACTTTCTCCATTCACTATTGAGTGTTGTGTTTTTTAAATATTTTATCCTAAAATATTATGCAAACAAGGGTGAATTATAATTCTAAACATGAAACATATTTTCCTGAAATAAAAAATATATATTCCCTCAAGAAGAAGAAAAAAATAAAAATAGAATATCCAAGTCAAGAAATTCAGAAATCTATAGTGAAAAATGAAAATATAGTTACACCTCAACCTTGGGTTGAGAATTTAATGAGGTCTATGATTAAATATATTTAAATTACAATTATTTCAAAAAAAACATACTTAATTTAGTAATAATCTTGGTCTAGGAATTATGAGATGGATTAATCTTGACTCTCCATGATAGCCACATTTAGTGGTCATCATATTGAGAATGCTTTTAATTTATTTAGATATATTTAAATATTGGAACAATATTTTTCTTTACAATGGTTAAATGAGGAGTATATTAAGTTTAGATTCTTAAATTGTTGTTCAGAATTTTAGGGTAGGAGTTGGTTAATAACTTTGATGAGGAAATATTTGATGCTTGGGACCAACAATTTAATTTTTTTTGTTATGAAATTGTATCTAAAGAAAAACCAAAATTTATGCGAGTCATAAAACTACTTGTTTCAATCAATATGGGGTAAATATTTTCCATGAGACTTGGGATATGTTTATATAACATCATATACAATTCACTATTTACAAACTTTCACCTCACCATTTGATGGATACATTTTTAAATTCCCTCACTCCATGCATTCTAAATCTTGTAGATCAATCTTGTAGTGGTAATTTCATAGATATGAAAGCGGATGATATCAAACAAGTATCTAAATAACTATCAAAAAAATCTTAAAAAATTAACAAATAGAAGATTCATTCATTGAGTTGAGATTAGTACTCAAGCTATAATGGTTGATGATTGTATTCTTAGATAACAAGGTTTTTATTATGGGATGTATGGTCACATCCAAAACTACAGTCCCAACATTAATCTTTCTATTTAGAACAATGATACTGATATGTTTATTAAATATAGATATATAAATCAAGATAATAATGTTTCTTTTTCATATCAATACAATAATAGATATAAATATCCATTAATCCATTCGTAGAGAGAACAATGAGTTCTCAAACAACATGATTCCCCTATTTTTCCCAAAAAACCTAAAAAAAATTCCAACATTAGTATGTGGATGAGTCATTAAATTACCAATCATGTTAATGGGAATGTTTTATTAGGTTTTGGGTGGAATTGGTTCATTAAATAAAGACACATATTCCATTATTCATATCATGGATGTTCAATTGGGACAAATGATTTTTGATCTATTTTACAGAGGCAAGGGAATGTTTCCTATCACAAATAAACCTAATTCAAGAGAAAATATGTTAGTTTTAATAATAATACCATTTCATAAAACCCATTTCCATGTTAATAAATACACCAGGATGGTTGAGACTAGTGAAAAAGATGATTCTGAGGATGATATTTCTGGAAACTTCAAATCATAAAATCTGGACAGTAGTGTCTATAATCAAAACAAGTATAGAATACGCACATCATATGCCCTATAAAAAAGTAAACAAAGTGAGTGATGGTTAAATAAGGTAATAATAAAAGTATATTTAATGTTGAGGAATGTGAACTACCTATTTTTAATGAATTATACCTCACCCACCCATTTTCCTCAAATAAATATAAAGAATAATGTATCTGATTACTTGAAATTCCATTAATAGTTATTGAGTTTAAATGTTAATATCCACTATTTAATAAATTGAATAAAGATACTTCTTGGTTAAAAAATTAAAAAATATTATTTTTCTAATTATAGGTATTTGGTCAAGTGTTCAATGATTAATTAGATTTAGCATTATAGTGCCCTTATTCAAAATACCATTCCTCAAAAATTTAAATACCATTGCTCATTTTTAATTTTTAGTAAAATTGGAGTTAGTGAGATTATTAGGTAATTTTTTTTATTTAGGTTATAGAATCAACCTTATGATCGATTCATTTTAAAAACAATTATGTCTTCAGGAATCGAATCCAACATCAGTTTTAATATAATTAGCTGATAGATAATATTCATATCCTTATAGAAGTGTAGATGACTTATTAGTTTATATAGGAAAGATCACACTCCCTACTGATTTTCTAATTCTCAAAATTGAGAGTGATAATAATTCCCCAATTGTTACATGAAGGAAATTTTTATCAACAACTGGGGTTTTGATTGATGTTTTGAGTGTAGATTTATCCTTCAAATTGGTGAGGATCAAGTGTGTTTTCATGTTTTTTAAAATTACCCTCTCCTTTTGAGTTATGAGTTGATTTTTGTTTTTGATAAATTATTTAGATATGATATTATAAAGGTCATTAATAACCCATAAGTCTATTTAATCTAATAATTTGTTGATGAACATTTTCATGTGAATTATATTGAATTTTAAAATAAAATAGATCTTGAAATAATATTTATTATTAAGAGAAAACATAGGAATATAATTTATACTAATTATGAACAAGTTTAACATGAACCAAACATTATTTTAGGGAGTATCACTCAGGTTGTCTACTCAATAATCAGAGAACATATTTGTGAGAAAAACCTTCCCAAAAAATCAAATCTTAACATCAATATTCAAGTTCTTCCTAAGTCATATGAGCTTGAGTATGATTATTTTCCTACTAATTTTGATGGTTCTAGAGTTTCTATAACTATATAAAAATACAGAGTGATTCCTTTTAAAATAAATGATATTTTCTAACTTTAAATGGTTTTATGTCTAAAAATATCTTCACTAAAAAAAATTTAAACCATTCTTGATTATTTTCCACATATTCTTGATAAATTTACTTTATTTGAGTCTTTTTCATACTCTAAAAATACTATTTTCTATGCATAATTTGAAACCTTTAGTTGGGAGCATTCTAATTTTTCTTTATAGAAAGATAATGTTTGAAGAGTTATATATGGTTATTAGTAGGTTATAACATGTTTTTAACATATTATTAAGAATTTTGAATCCCAAATTACAGGGGAAAACCTTGAAAACACTTATGGTTTACATGGAACTTTATCTAAGGTTCTTTCATAAATTTTTTTTCATGGTTTCAATAATCTAGAAACAGTAAAAACTATGGATAGAATTTTGAATTTCTTTTTTAATAGGATATTTTTAAATATTATCATGAATTTAATGTTCTTAAGGTGTTTTAAGAGTGTAATGAGGTCTGTTTAAATTATAATGAAGTCGAATTAATTAGTTAAAACATCTCTCTCATTGATCATGTTTAGATATTTTATGGAGGAAGTCCAATTGGGGACTTTAAATCTAATTCGTAAGGAAAAGAAAACCCTAGTTTTTAATCTTTAATATTTAACAACCAACTTCAATCTTTCATTCCTTCTTCTCTGACTAAAATATTTTTTTATCATTAAATTCTAGTTATTTATGTTAAATAATTCCATTTTTTTACTAAATCATTATATCTAGATTTATTTAACATAAAAAAATAAAGGATTGTTTTGTTTATATAAAAATGAGAAAATATTTCTCAAACTAGGGGAGTAATTAATTTAATTGCTTAATTTTTTTATTTCCCCATCTATTTTTATTATTTCTTATTGCCTAATATATTCATTACAGAAAATAAATGTATGATGTTTTCTGCTACATCCTATAATTATTTCATAGTTTTTTCTCAATTATATTTATATTAATTACTCTATGTACTAAAAAAAGTGAAAATGCATGTAATTTTATCAACTAATTTGAAAATCATTCATGAATTTTATGTATGATAACATGCATCATTTTAAATTTCTTATTATTTATTGAACAATTTGTTATACCCAATTTATTCTTTATAAATGTTGTGATTGTTGATTTCATGTAGTAAAAATGTTCATGAAATTTATTGTTACCATAAACATGATTCATTAACTACTCAATAAAAAATCTTTTTAACTTTACCTTTCAAAATTGTCTCTCCCACCTTGTAGTTCATCCTAGAATTAATATTTTGTTTTTAAGTGTGGGGGAGGGTCCTTTCTGTGTGACTAACTATGTTATCATGTGATCCTATAAAAACATCTTATTGTTTCTTTAAAACTATGATATTTTTATAATTATATAGAAATTTTCACTAAGCGAAAAAATATCTCAAACTTGAGGGTTTTGAAGCCACATCGAAGAGTTTAATCCTTAATACCCCTTTAATTTAATTTCATAAATAATTTTTCATTCCCTCGTATAATTAGAATAGCTCTCAGTAATGCTTTATAAAAATTTTATAGAGAATCATTCACTTTGAACTTTTTAGTTTGAATGTATCTCACCAGATATGATTCCTAATGAATTATGAGATGAGAATCAAAATATAGGTTGAACACATTCTTTAATACTATTTCACTCATTATAATTTAAGCTACTAGGTGAGTTATTTATACTTCCATGTATTTATTAGTTTTTATCATAAAACAAGAGTGCCGAATTATTTGAATTGCTAATAATGTGGGTTTTTTCTCAAGGTTGTAAAGAGATGTTTGGATTTTAAATTTGATGTATTTTGATTTTTTTCAAATTCTCTTTAAAACATTGATTTTAAACCATTTTTATAAAATAATAACCAATTTTAAACAAATAAAAATTAATTTCATAGGGGCATTCATTTTCACAACTTGAATTAATCTATTAGGTAATATAAATATCAAAATCAATTCTAAAGGGAATATCAATTTTCTATTCCAAGATTAATTTTTACCATTGAATGTGAGTAATGATTTCTTGTGGACAAGAAATGTGTTATGTGTGGGGAGTTGATGTGGTGTTTACTCATTATATTTTCCCACATCCATTTTCGTAAATTAATTAATAATTAGTGAAAATAAGTTTATTTTATTCACTAAAAATATAGTTGTTGATTATAAGTTAATAAAATATAAAATAAATTTATTTCTTCTTAAAATTTTTGATGTTCTATTTAAATTATATTTTTCATCTATATCTCAGTTTTTTTATTTAACATTTATTTTTACATAAATATAATATTTTTATTTATTATCATTATATATTTTTATTATTTTAAATAAACTTATCTTTTCAATGATTTTTTTTCAATTATTTAATTAATTATTTTTTGACTTTTAATCATACCTCTTTAAATAATTTAATAATTAGTAAAAATAAATTATAATTTTGCTAATTTACTTTAGTGTAAATTATTTTATGTTTTTGGTTTTTATTTATTAATCATTTATGATTTAAGAAAATAATGAGTCTGAATTTATAATTCAAAAAATTTGTTCTATTTTTAATTATTTAACTAATATTATTTAATTTTACTTTTCTTTGAATGGATTATTTCATCATTTATTTAGTTTTGGTTATAGATGTGAAATCAAATTCTCTATTTTCTCTAATTGGATTTATAGAATTTATTGAGTTTAAACTACATATCCAAATCGCTATGTATAGGTTTTCCAGCCCCCGTCATGCCGGTTATTGGGAGCACTGTCAAAGAGATGATTTGGGATCCCCTTCACATATATGTTTCTTGAATAGTTCACATACAGTTTTACTAAATACCAGTTTCAACAAACTGGAAGCTTTATGGATGCTAGATGAAATAGAGTTCATAATCAAACCATAAGTAATTCCATTTAAACCAATAATTGAAGTGTGAGATAAAAACTCTAGACTAGTTATATTGTTGAATATTGATGTATCTGAACACCAAAATTCCAGCTAAGTTCATGAGGGAATGACTTTTACTATATAGTTTTTGAAAAATATTTTATGAGCTACCGCCACCATTTCAAGTTGCTGAAGATCAACCTAATTTGAAAGGTTGATTCTGAACCCAGATCCCAACTGAGATCAATGAAGAAAGGTCATGGTAACATCAAACCAAATCAAGATTGATGATAATCAATCTGTATACATTTTTTGAAACAAGATTAATAGAATGTGGAACTTATGACATTTATTTTTTATGTGTCTAAAATAATAAAACACTAAGAAATGTATATAAGAATATTTTATTCTTTATTCTCTTTTCAATTGATGAGCACTGATCTTATTGAAGATATTTATTAATGGTCCAACAAATATATTATAAAAATGAATCAATTTATTAATGTCCTTCATTATTACGAATAAACCACTAAGGATATTCTCAGACAAAGCCATCAATTTCCTAAGGCCTCCATCAATATTTGTGAATTGGAACCATGTGAACAATGTTTTGTCACCATCACTTAAAAGATATTGATCAAGATCAATAGTGTTTTGGGTATTTTAAATAGTGAATGAAGAATTTTGATTATATTTTTCAAGATCACTCGATCCGTATGGGGTTATAATTTCTTGAATCTATGTCACTCCCAAGATGATGTTGTCAACTATGTTTGAATGACTAACAGTATAGGTTGAAGATCATTTTCAATATGATATTTTCATCAATTGATGTTGGGTTTTTGTGTGAATATTAATAGATAATTTCATATCAATGTTTTGAATTTTCTATTAATGTATTTTTGGGTGCATGTGGGGCCTCTTAATCTACTAATGATTTAGTTTATTGGAATGTTTCCTTAAAAAAGAGATGTTTGGAGGAATTCTATAAAAGTAAGATGTAATAGAGTATAACTGGATTGAAGCTAGTATGTTGGGAATATATTTTTATTGAGAAAAAATGTGTGTGTTCTCTTGAATTTTGGATGAATGTGGAAAATTGTTATGGGTGTTAATTATTATTTTTATTTTTCATGATGTTTGAAATGTTGACTATTTTTAATTAGGAATTTAATGTTTCTAGATCACCTCTTTCTGTTGTAGAATTTTTTGAAGGGCCATTGTAGAACTATAGTGGTGATGATAGAATGATAGAGAAATTACTATATAACTTGGATATCATGGTACTAATGTGGTGATTTTTATTATTTTTCTACTGGTAAAATATAAGATGTTGGATAGAAAATTTTAAAGGGGAAATAAAATAGAAATATATTTTCTTCAGATAAGAGTAACAATGGGAGAAGAGAGAATTAAAGGATAATTTTAGGAGAGTTGTGGCATGATTAAAGTATGAAAATAACTTGGAATAACCTGAGTAATATATATATATGGAGGAGAAATCAATATCAATAGAAAATATTTCTTCTTCTATTTCTTTCTCTTCTAGTATATAATTTTTCGGATGATTTTAATGAAACTATTTAAAGTTGTTTCTTTGATCATGAGTGGATAAATATTTTTAGGTAAATCAGTTTGTAATGCATGGAATTTATTCTTCTATTCTTGTTTTATCATCAATTTCATTTCAATGAAATTTTTTTATTGTTCTTATTATTATTCCTAGTGAGTCTCAATTTTACACTATTCTATGTACTGACAAGTGATGATAGTGGATACTTTACTTATGTTTATCAACACAAGTTCCAAAAATTTGAAAATGTCAGTAATACTATTATCTGTTAAAGAACTAAATATATCCTTATTTTTTCGTTTATTAATCATTCCATAGTAAATTTCAATGAGAATGTCTTAACACTTAACAATAGTTATCTTCTCAGAACATCTTCTTTTCTACATATACATAGATGTGATATCTTGTTTGAAAGTTTATTTAATCAATATAGATTATTCAAATTCCCTAAAATATTTCGTTTCTTTTCTCATTTCTAGTATCTTTCACAATCTCTATTACAAACATGTCAACCACTATTTCATTTTTTTAATTTATTTTATTTATTTATTTATTCACTTTTTTACCTTAATTATCGTTTGATACTTAAATAAAACACTAAAATAGGGATTTAAACTTTCAATGGAATCAAATTTTTCAAATTCTTAGTGATGACATAATCTGGAAATTCTACAACATCTAATCTAATAGATAATAATTATAGAATAATTGAAACATAAAATATCTAGTGGTTATTTAAATTATATTTGAAAATAACAATTCTATTCAATTAATTAATGTGATCCATCATGAAAATAACAATTAGGAATCAACACAATACAGAAATGGATGGTATTATATTCATAAAATTGTAAATAGGGACAAATGTCTACAAAGGAACTTATGAAACATCGTTACCACTTGTATGAGACAACATGATCATTGATAGATCTTTAAGCTAGAGGTAAATAAGTAAAATAGATTCCATTTAATTATATTATTCATAAAACCTTTATGAAATATAAAATGAACAAAAATATAGTCATCAAAGATCAGAAAAAACACAAATGAAAAAACAAAGTAGGAAAACATTTTTTATAAAATTGTCTATTAAAATTTTCTATTTATTTCATTGGAATGATCTAGTAAAACCTATGAACATATGATCCCCAGGATTAAAAATGTTGTATAAAACAAACATAATTTATCTCAAAACCCTTGATATATAATTTTTCTCATCAATTATGAAATACTCTCCCACAAAAACAATAATATAAAATATGAAGTAAAAAATAGAGAGTCTTTACCAATAATAATCTTTTATCTTATATTTCTTAAACTTCATCTTCTTTATTAATACCCCTATCACACTATTATTACTCCCTATTATTATTAGATAATTATCTATACATTTATATTATAAATTCCTCTTATAGTTTATACAAAATTTATATTAAAATTAATATTAAAATGAAAAAAATCATTGAACTTCTCTCGCTTTATACGAATCCAACTGATCAATATAGTTCATATAGTCACCTTTATTTGAGATTATGAGATTTGAATATTATAGTTGGAGTTTTCATCCACTCTAATATTTAGATACATCTATAAAACACTAAACTTTTCGATTCAGGATTAAATCATAACATAACTATTCTATATGTGGACTAATAATAATCATGACATATCCCAATGCATCATTATGCCATAGTTTAATTCTCTTCAGCAGTTTCACAAACTATCTCTGTATTATGGAGTTATATTTGATATTTCAAATTCACTTATGAAATTGCATTAAATTAGTGTTATATCAAAATTATCATGAACCCATCGCTCCTTTTTGGTCATTTGGTTTCACCATACAATGCACTACTTCACGGTATAACATCAACTTCTTCATACACACCAAAATTCCTTTTTTGATAATTTATACTTCATAAATATTACTATTATGTGACTATATGTAACTTACCATATAAAAGGGAACTATATTATAAATACTTTCATTCTACATAGGGATTTCAAATATCAATAGGATACTAGTTTCCCTTGCAACATGATGTTCATGTCATTAAATACAACATCAATCTTTTTTATATTTAAAAATAAAATACCAGTATAAAAAATTATATATTAAATATTTCAATTATATAATAATTTATTTTATTCATGCACATAATGAATTATTTCTTAGACACCAAATTTGTAGTCAAATTTTATTTAAAATATCAAACTATCTCCTAAAATAATTTAATTATGTTCTTGTTTAATTTCATATTTTTTCATGTTTCTAAAAAAACCTTCACCTAATTTGACTCTATGAATCCCTTGAACATGAATATAATTTATACAATATCCAATTTATTAACACAAATGTCCAATTTTAATGCCAATAAATCATATTTATAATAGTTCAACTGAAAATCAATAAAATTCTATCCCATTAAAAAAACTCTTCAATTTCATTATATCCATCCTCTTCAATCATAGAAATATCTACCAAATTTTTTATTTTAGTATCCTCCTTCAACATTTCCTACAAAATATCTATTTTTATAATCTAATATCTAAATAAATTTTATGTCTATTATCATGTTCACTATGGTGGGTTTTTCTGGAAATCTTCCACTAACTATCTCTATTATTGAGTAAAACCAAAAAAAAATATATTGGAATTTTGGATAATAATAGTCATTTTAGAAGATTTAATTGTTTTGACAATTTATAATGTGTTATTTCTCAACTTCAAACACAAGCATAATTTTTTTTACTTATTGTAAAATACATATGTATTCTATTCACATTAATTTCATAATTTCCACTATGATTAGATTAGTATATGCAATTTATGTACATAATATATGGGATAATAGGTCTATTATCAAAATATGACATACAAGATATATATAATTTCCCAATGTTTCTAAATTATATAGAAGGTTTTATTTCTTACATAGAGAGAAGGATATTGTTTTTATGTAATACATAAAACATTAAACTCTAGATTAAACTCATTAATGAATTTTACTATTCCAAACATATTTATCTTCTTACCAATGTACATGTTCTAACTCTATCCATATAAAATTCATAATTTTAAATATATAAATACTTATATTGAAAATATAGGTGGATTTTGGTTGGATTTAGTCACCTAGAACCAACAATTTAGGTAATTTATTATGATTTATTTATTATTAATTTAGTCTTACTACCACATTATTATTGTTCTTATGCATGAAATTTTTATGTGAAAATTTATTAAGAATAAATGACATACTTAAAGGTTATTGTAGTTAACAGCTATGATGAGAACATAGAGGTTCCATTCCATTATTCCTTAATCTTGTTATGTCGTGGGATGATATTGTCTCATGTGACATAGGCAATATAGGCTATTAGGGGTATGAGGCTAATAATACATTGAGACGCCATATCATGGGGTTCTCCCATAGTAATATTCAAGATAAAGATTATGAAAATAGACCCATAAATAAGAAATCCACATTTCCAGGTGTCATTGAATGTTTCTATCTATGTAAATTTGTATTTATCCCTAGAATTTAGTATTATAATTAATTTTTATTGTGACTCCTGTACTTATATGTATTGATGAAAACTGTGACAATATATTTTTATGTCGAAGTAGTATAAATTGTGTGTGTCCCTATTGATATAGATTTAATAGATTATATGAGAAAAGGGTTTATCCATTTTTCCTCTGAATGGGTTTTAATATCTCATTTCCTTTAATAATAATGGAACCACATAAATAAATCCATGTATATAGTGTTCGATGGTCGAGTTCATTTCTAAACATTCAAATAAAGGTTCTTCAATCATTTTAGTTGATAGAACCATCATGAAACCTTCTTGATTAGAGATATCATTATAAATGGATTTTATATTATGGTAAACATTTGTATATGGTTGGAGGTGGTTGTGATGTTTACTTATTTTTCTATTGATTCGTTGGTGTGTTTTTAGACACTAACCTTAGAATTTACACAGTTATGACTAATTCTACTATGAAAGAGTCCAATTATGTCACACACTTTTTGTATCCATAATCATAGTTAAATTAAAGTATTTAATTTAATATGGTGAAATAAATAATTATTATTTTGGGCATTGGTTGATCGACATAATTTAATAAAAATTTATTCAAAATAATAAAGTGATCTAAATATTAATATTAATAAATATTATTTTTCAAGATTAATGAATATAATATTTATTATATTATAGAATAACGTAGTGATATTTAAAAAATTAAATAGACATTACTCAAGAATAGGTAAATATCGATGAGGGAAAGCGGATCATTCTTATAAATCTAAATATTACAGATGATATTTATTTAAATTATTAATTTGTTTCACTATCAATAAATTAATAATTATAACAATAATAATATAATTATTATTATTACTAAAATAAATGTTTCCAATAATAATTATTAAACATGGTTGGGGACTTCCATGAGATTTTAAAACTGTAAACAATATATAATAAATATCTAGTTATATCAATTTATTAATTAAATTTTGGAGTGCCCAATGGATAGAGATAGAATCTCTCAAGACCAAGAGAGATATTGAGAGATCTATAGCACCCTCTATTCCTCCTCTCTCAAACATTAAGTATTACACCAAGAGTTATTTATCCTTCGTAAAGAATACTTTTGTGATCAACCACAAACAATGTAAGAGATCAAGATCAGTCTTGGTGGCACTTGACATTTCTTTAATGTTGATCAGATATTATGGGGCATGTGTAGATCCCCACAATATGTATTATACTATTGAATCCTAGAGCACAAAGATGGTGTGGTGAATTATATTCCATCGTATTAGAAAAAAATCTGAATTGTAATTTGAGGTAATTCTATATCTTCTAATAAATTATTTTTAAATTATATTTGATGGTCCTCATGTAACGGTTTAGTAATATTAATATATTTTATTAATATATTTTTTTTTATTTGGACATGATCTCATAATTATGTAAGGTAATGATAAAAATTTATTTGACACTAAAATATGGGTAGTTCATGCCTCTAAAAGACGATTTAGTTGTGCATGGAACGATTATGTGGTATGAGAGAGACCACATGTTTAATTTATAAATATTTATTATTGTTTTATTAATTTCATGTTTTTTTAATTTATTTTACTTAGAATGACTCATTTTAATATATGAATTAGAAAATATCTTATTTTCTTCATTATTGGTAACAGAACTAGTAATTAATTAATGATTAAAAATAAAGATTCATCAAGAGAATGGCATATAAAAGTGAAGAATGTTCTTCTTGTATTAAAAAAGTAAACCTCATGAACTTCATGACTAAAAACCATGTAATTTTAATTCACACAACCAAATCTTGTCATAAAGTCACACAGATCATACCTAATAGGATATGATATCCAACAAAAATTAACTAACATATTGATCTAGATATTCCATCAAATGGATTGTAGAACTGCACATTGTGTAACCACTGTATAAGACTTTTAGTACCCCATGTCTTATGTGTGAGAACTCTTGGTATCCCCAATGAGTCATGTATTTGATACATCTAACAGGGATTGACAAGCTTTGTAATCTTAGGTTTCACACTATTTAATCCCATTACACATCATGTACCTCAATCATGTTAATGGAATACTAAATGAATTAACCAAATGCATGTATAATGGACATGGGTATAAGACAAGTACACGCTATCTAGTCTAATATTTGCAGTGTTATCAAATTTTATTGTAAAAAACATTTAATTTAAAATTATACTTATTGGTTTTTTATTCCATATTTCATTCATTTAATTGTACATTCCACATCATAGGATTAAAAATTATGAATTAACTTAATTTCCATTTTCATATTTTGATGAATAAACAAAGTTAAATCAAAGTACATTATTTCACTACATTAATTTTTAATGAAGTTCATTTTGTTTAAAATTATTTTTGATGGTGAGTTATGGATGGTTGGTTGGAATTAATATAAAATTTAATTAATTGGATTAATTTTTGGAACATTATATTTAATAAATAACGAATAAAATTAATTGATAATTGGATTGAGAATGTTTTCTAATTTTATGGTGTATGGATGATCATGATATTTTACTAGCCTTTTTTATGTAATTAGTTTATATTAATTTATTTTTCATCAATTAAAATGATTTTTTGTGAGTCATCCCCTTCCCGTTATTATGTAAGGGCCATCATTCCAATGGTTTCTTTTATATAAACACACATTATTCAAACCATTATATCCCCTCACATTTATGTGAGTAAAGAATTTTTTAAGGATGGAGCTTCTGGTTTATAGGACATGGTTTGAGTTACGGTTCCAATAAAAACATAATAAAGGTAATGAATAGGAACCATGGTGGAGTTATACAACCCAAACAAAAATATAGGACAAGGGGAATTTTCTCTTGGGGTAAAGGGCCATTTTATCATCCTCTAGATAAAATAACCACTTGAAAATATCATGATCATGACACTTATGTTCTGTTTATATTAGTTTCATGGTTAATTATTTATGTTTGAGAATGTTTTTTGATCACCTTATAAATGAATTAGAAAAGAATGAATGATGGAGTAAAATTTAACTACATTATGCATAAATGTTTTATCATACATGGTAAATCACTATGTAAAATCCATGTTATGTTCACTAGGAATATAAAAGGACTGAACGGTCATTACACTTGAGGATAAAAATCCCGCAACTAAAATCTTAATTCAACTTATCCTTCTAATAATTATGTTATAATCAACATCATAGCTCAAAGTTTGTTAAAAACCTTAGTTGGGGTGCCTTAAATTATTGTAGAAATTTTATATTGATGTTTTGAGCTGACATAGCCTTTTTTATAAAAGGGTTTGAATCACTAAGTATAAAATATTTTAACTAAGATGAAAATGTTTATGAAGTCCTAAAACATGATTCCAAGACTTAGGAGTCCACTCAACAGATTAAAGAACTACGAGTTATCATTTTTAGATAATTACACTAACCTAAAATCATTTTATTATCTTATCATGACCAAGTATGGGTTATTAAAATGGAATATGGATCCATTCCCAGAGAATATCTAAGTGAAAAAATATTATTAAAATAATTATATGATCTATTAGGTTTAAAAAAATAGTGTGATATTAATAAGAATTTAATTAATTTCTAAATTTATTAATCTATTTTTGTAATAAAAAAATTAATAATTATCTATTCTTAAATTATAAAAATGAAAATTAAAACAAAATAAAAAATTTAGTTTTACCCATATTGTAGAATGACAACCTTACGACAATTATGGATTTCTAGGAATGGTGTATGTGATTTTTTCTTATATTATTCCATGAATGTAAATCAGATGAGTTGTAAACCCCAATTCCATAGTTTCTTTCCAAGGAGCATAGTGGGGAGGAATTATGTCTCAGTATAAATCATGTATATGATTAAATAGATTTAAAATGTTTTATGATTTACTCCATATATAATTATATTTTAATGAAACATTAGAGCATTGATTTATATAATAAATTTATCACCTTCTACATATTTATCAAGAGAAGGTGAGATCAGAGAGAAATGAGATATCCCATGCACCTTTCACATGAAATCATATACAGTTGGCACCGAATGGGGAATAGGGAGTCAATATTATTGGATACATTAAGAACCTAGAAATCATGGGTTTTAATATCTTAGATGATATGTTCAGATATTTCATTCTAACCTCATTACTGAATATATTCTTCAGTTTTCTTGTTAATTAAAATACAATAAAGAGAGAAAATACACTATCAATACTTATCACACTTTTTCTAAAAATTGATAATGACATAAGGTGTGGAAAGATCATTTTAATTTTAGTAAATAATAATTGTACGAACAATTAAAATGCACCAAATACTTATTCCTTGTCTAAGGCTCTAAATCACCAACTTTCAAAGGAGAAAATGATCCTGAGGTATGAAATGGAATAGGATATGATGTGATTTTAATGTGGAAATATGGTCTTTGGAAGAGAATTTTAAAACATAAAAATAAGAAAGGGGAATCTTTTTTTTAATTCATTATCAAGATTATTCTTTTTATATCTTTAATTAGTTTTTAGATACTGCATGCGGTGCTCAAATTTGTATGCAAATACAGGAAACATATATATTTTACATGGTTTTAAGAGTTAAGGTGGGAATTTGGGAAACTAATAGAGCATGAATGGCTACTCTATCCATTGGTGACTATCACCTACCATTACTAATAGAATTAATTTTTTTTTAAAAACTTTTCTCATATGATTAGTTTAAAAAAGAAAACAATTTTCATTTATTTTTTAAATATTGGTGGATTTATTTTAATCTTTGGAAATAAGTGTTTATGATTTTATAAAGATAGTATATGTTATGATATGACATGGTTAAATAATAGTATTCATTTATTAAATTAAAAAAACAAAATATTGACAATTAATAATGAAACCAAAACACACGACTCATTAGACACCAAGTTGGGGCATCATTATCTTTGTCAAATAAAAAATAATCATTTCAAAAATCTCTATCATGTTGGTTATTTATAAACATATGATCTAAATATAATTAAAATATTTCAATCTTGTTTACAAAAAAAAAATATGAATAAAGAACCATTTAGTGGTCAAGGATAAAGGTCCACAGATTATATAGAATTAGTACAAACCGATGAGTGGGGACCTTCTCAATTTGAATAATGAGGTTAATTCTCATATTTTATTAATTTCACTAATAATTTTAAAATATATGGATATATATACTTCATGAGGTATAAGTAAAAATCATTTGATAAGTTTAAAGACTTCAGTAATGGGGTTAATAATTGGCTAGGTAAGAAGAAAAGGAAACATTGATCGGATTAATGTGGTTAATATCTTAACCAAGACTTTATCAAAATTTTATAAGTGTTTGGTATTTAATATTAAAACAATTCACATTATACACCATGGTGGAATGGGTTTAATGAATGGGGTAACTATACCTATTTGTAAATGGTAAGTTCAATGATGATTCATAAAATCTTTCCATTATCCTTTTGGAGATATGCCTTAGAAATATCATTATACAAACTAAATTGAGTACTAATAAAAGTTAAAAAGGATATTACATTATAGTTATGGAGTGGAAATAAGAATGTTTTGACACATTTTTATACAAGTGGTTGTAAATAATTTGTTAAGGACATATCAGGAAACAAACTACTACCCTAAGATAGAGAGTGTATCTTTATAGGGTATCCAACAAAAACTAGACAATACTACCTATACAAACTTCTTGAAAAGAAAGTGTATATATTAATAAAGGTAGTATTCATTGAGAAAGAGCACATATTCAAGTATTATAGTGAGGAAAATATTGACTTTGATAAATTTTATGCTCAAGATACATAGGAGATGGTATGGGAACCGACCCCATGGGTCTCCAGGGAAGAAGTTTCAGAAAAATATATACTACATAAAAGTGCTAGATTTTTATAATAACCATAGAGATATTTTTTCCAGTAACTGGGGAATATGAAAAATTATTGGTTGGCATTGACAATCATCTATCTTATAAAAATGTGGTAGAGATCTTATAAATTTCATGATGTCAGGAATCCATGAATTCTGAGATATATTCCATATATCAAAATCAAGTTTCAGTTTTTATGGATAATCTAGTTGATGTAAAACCCATTGGGGGTAAATTGGTATTAAATATAAATCTATATATGATTGGTAAATTAAATACATATAAATCAGGGATACTTTTTAAAGGGTTTATAAAACATTATGTAATTGACTATAATGAAACTCTTTCCCCATTTTCCATCTGTAAATCCTTTAGAATATTTCCTTAGATGGTAGATTATCATGACAATAATATTTGGAAATGGATGACAAAATGGAATTCTAGAATGGTAACCTTAAAGAAGATGTGTATATATAGAAACCATATGGGGTTATGGCACCATGAGATTCCAAAAAATTAAAAAAGTTTCATAGATCCATTTATGGATTAATTTAAGCATTTGGTTAATGGAAAATTCATTTTGATGAATCCATTAAATACTTTTGTTCCATTAAGAAGGAATATGCACCATGTGTTTACAATAAGTTTATTGGGAGTACATTTGTTTACATAGTAGTGTATACAGATGACATATTACTAATTATAAATGATAAACTATCCTAAAAAGTGGTTGAGGCATGATTGAGAAAGTGATTCTCTATAAAGGACTTCAGTGAAAAAGCCTAAAATATTGGGGTCAAGTTCATGTGTCATATATTCAAAAGGATTATTGGATAAATTCATGGAATTTACATTGACCAGATACTTAATATATTTTGTATGGAACAATCCAAGAGGTGATTGGTTCCAATTTCCAATTTTATAAATCTTTCCATGAAAATGTTTCCTTAGAAACAATAGGATAGAGAGATAATGAGTATGATCCCACAAACTTCTATAATAGAATCTATCATTTATGTCATGTTATATAATAGGGTTTATGCTTTTATTGTTTGATCATGGTTGAAAGATATCAATAAGAACTATGTGAAAATCATTGGAATTCTATCAAGACTATCCTTATGTATTTGTGGAAAACTAATGATGTGTTCCTAGTATAAGGAGGATAATAGGTACTAGTCATCAAATTTAATAAAAGTGATAGATTTTATACAAAATAGAATGATCTGAAGAAGTAATGTGGATATATAATTTTTCTCTAACGAAGAAATGTGAGATGTAAGATGTAAAGACCCGTAAATTTCAAGGAAATTTTTTTCTTAATTTGCATTGGAATTTTACAAGAGCGCAGCTTCAGACGGCACCTGATTCCGAGGCCCGGTGTGCCCGGAATCAATTTCCGAAGTTTGGCTCGGGTACGTTCAGTGAACGGACGAGCGGGTTTTTCTATCTTTTGAACCGGTGCCCGGAATCGAATTCTGAGGGCACCGATGAAATCGCAGCGCCGGTATTTGCTTAGAAACGCCTCTTCCGGAGTTGCGTTTGCTCAGACGTGGTTTTTAAATTTTGCGGCTTTAAGTCAGAAATAAAATAAAGTTTGTGCGACAACTTTATTTTATTTCACTTAAGCTGCTTGGAAGCCACTTGAAGCCACTTAAAGGCGGCTTGAACTGAGTTGAACTGGATAGGATGCTATCCAGAAATATCCTATCCCCTTGGTAGGATATTTGTGAGGCAGGGCTCGCACGAGCCCCGCCGTTTCTTTCGCTAAGTAACGCACCCGCGAAAACCCGTCAAAGTAACTGAAAAGTCAACCGACGCGTTTTCTTTAATTCTTAACAGACCATTTAATTGGGCGGTTTATTTCGTGAATTAAATGGGCTGTTTCGCTCGTTGAATTAATTCAATGAACTGATGGGTCGTTACTTACGCTTTTGCGTTTGTTGGCATGTTTATAAAATAAGACCAACCTAAAAATCCTTTGAAAGGATTTGAGAGGATCCCTGATTCTCCACCATCCCCGCGAAGAACGCGAAGAACGCGAAGAACGCGAAGAACGCCGGCGACCGGAATTCGGCGACGCACACCGTGATCTGCGACGTCGACGAACACTACCCGCGACGTTCTTCGGCGACGCCTCTTCTTCCGCGGCCGATCCTCGTTCGGCAATTAAGGTGAGAAACGAATCGTTTATTTCTCCCCTTTTTATAATTCAATATCAACGGATTTAAATTAATCCGTTTGATATTGATCTGGAGATTGGCGACGCGATGCCGGATACCGCGACGACGCGACGATCTCCTTCATTCGCGACGAGCGATTCCGCGACGACCTCTCGTCCGACGACGACGACAAGGTAAGGGTTGATTTGAAATATTTTGTTTTCCACGTGTTTATTCTTTTAAAGTAAAGAACATGATCTCCGACAATTTTAAATTATTTAAAATTGTTGTTGATTTTTTTCCTTTTCCTCCCGTGGTTTATGACTAACGCGGAGGGTGCGGGTCTAACGAACAAGACCCGGCAACCCTCCGCCGATCTCTTTTGTTGTGCGGATATGGCGGACGACGATGAACCGCGCGACAGGGGCGATCTGTTGATCCCGCAGTGAAGATCGACCCCCGGGAGGAGCAACGGCGTAGACGGGAGGTGAAACGGGCCACCGGAGCAACTCCGGCGGCCCGCGGAAGGCGGCGGCGGCGCCGGCGACCGGAGGCGGCGGCGCCCGGCGCGCCGCCGTGGAGGAGTTCCGCCGCGGCGGCGGCCGCCGCGTGGAACCGGGGAGGGATGCGGCGGCCCGGCCGCGTCCGCGTGACAGGCGCCCCCCCCCCCCCCCCCCCCCGCGGGGCCGCGTTTCCTTCAAGCCGCGGGTCAAACCCGCGGCGGCGGCTCCTTCGGCCGCTCGGCCGAAGCCGAGCCGGCCGGGCCGCGCCCAGGCCGGACCGGACCCGGCCTAGCCGGTTCGGGCCGGGTCGGGCCGACCCGGTTCGGGCCGACCCAGGGGGGGTTCGGGCCGGGTCTCCCCGGGCCCAGAACCCCGTTTTCGGGCCTTCTTCGGTCTTTCGCCCATATCTTGGGCCTGGGACCCCCGATTGATGAACCGTCAGCGGCTACGCGATCCTTGGATCGAGACGGTCGTTTCGGTATATTATACTCAAGGTTTCGGGAGACTTTGGGTTCGGCCGGGTTGGTTCGTACACGAAACCAACCGGGCCCTCGGAGCGGAAACGCTCATAACTTGAGCTACGGACGTCCGAACGACGTACCGCCAGCTGTGGTAGTTTCCTCTAAGTGAGACGGAACTTTTGGCATACTCCGCCCAAGGATCGGATACAGGCGGAGTACGGTCGGGTTGGTTTTTCTCTAAAAACCAACCGGGCCCCTGGGACGAAAATGCCAATAACTCTCAGACCGGGCGTCCGATTGACGCGCCGTCTGTTGCGTTGAGATCCTGTTGTCGATACGGAACTTTTGGATACATCAACTTCGGACTACGTGTCATTTGATGTATCAGCCTCTCGGCTCGTGGAGCGGACCCTCCTAAACGAGCTCGCTATGTGCGGGAACCCTAGCGCTGGCTGTGACTTCGACGACAGAGCAGAGATCCTCCGTGGACTGCGACGACGGCAGAGCAGAGATCCTCCGTGGACTGCGACGACGGCAGAGCAGAGATCCTCAGTGGACTGCGACGACGGCAGAGCAGAGATCCTTCGTGGACTGCGGCGACGACTGTGCAGAGATCCTCAGTGGACTGCGTCGACTACTGCACTCAGCGATCCTACGTGGATCAGTGCTACAGGTTCTGTGTGAGCCCGATCCTATGTGGGTCCTTACTACCGGTTCTGTGTGAGCCACTGCCTACAGGTTCTGTGTGAGCCCGATCCTACGTGGGTCTTTTGCGGGGGTTAGTACCTATCGATCCTTCGTGGGTCCGACGACTTAGATGGATCAGTGATCATCTTTGACGTCATCTGAAAAAGTATACCTGGTTGAGCTGAATCATATGTTACTCTCCTTTGTGGATTGTGTTGAACTATCCTATGTGGATTTACTGTTTACTCTCCTTTGTGGATTTGAGTCTTGCTTTCCTATGTGGATTGAGATGTTCTTGAGCTCGTGAGCCGAGCTAGAATTGGGGACTTAGGTATATGTATGGGCATATACCTAAGTCGAGTCAGATGTTACTTCGTGATTGCATCTTTCTTTTGTGCTATATCCTTTGTGGATTTCGGGAGACCTTCGGGGGTCTCGGGGTCCTTACTGAGTAGCTTATACTCACCCCTGCACGGGCTATGCCTGCACCTTGTTGTGTTGGATGCAGACGACGGACAGCGCTGATCACGGTTGGGGCGTGGAGCAGGACAGTACCTGGAGGTGGACCACTGGACGGGACGTGCTCGGAGCGGACGTGGGACCCGAGGAGCCTGGAGGCTATCTGTACCCACCCTTCAGGTGGGATTGCCAGTGGACGACATGAGGCCGCCGTCTTTTCTTCAGTTGTTGTACTTTACTTTTCAGTTGTACTTTACAGTTGGGCTTGTATTTCCGGCCCCCTTTACTTTTCTGCACTTGGTAGTTACTTTCCGCTTGTTGACTCTGTGGTGGTTGTTACTTATAAAGGCAATGCCTTCCCTGTTTACTGGGATTTTACGCCTTGGTGCTAGTCGCCAGCCCCTGGCCTATGGAAGGCGGGCTTGGGGTAGTCACGGCACGGGCCCCGAGGACGGGTCGTGACAAATTGGTATCAGAGGCGGTCGGTTCTACCGCAGACTCTGATCGTCTTTCTTTTCTATGTGAAGCAATAGTGTCAGTGTATTGAGTGTGGTTATCAGTCCAGGGAGCCCAGTGTTGGTGCGGTGGCCGACGTATCCGTACACCAGGACCCTGACTCCTGATTTCCGACTTAATGCATGAAAACATTGATTGCGTGTGTGTTTCAAGTCTTCTTTGTGATTACTTGTGTCAGCTCACCGGGTATACTGATCTGCTTTATGAAAGTCTCAAGTTTTCCTTGTGATTACTTGTGCCAGCTCACCAGGTATACTATTCTGACTGTGGTGCTCTTGTTCTCCTTTTCAGGATGGCCCCGCGACGACAGCCAGCTAGGGTTCCGAGTGTAGGGCGCGATGGCAGCCCACCGAGCGACGAGGCCTCGGTGCAGGGCCCTTTGCCAGCAGTGGCACCGGCGGTAGCCTTACCCGCCGAGCCACCGATGCTTCCAGTACCAGACGCTGACGATGCACGTCGCCTCAGGGCACTGCATGAGTTTCAGAGCCAGCGACCGCCCAGGTTTCGCGGTGAGGTGGACCCCCAGGCCACCGAGGACTGGCTAGAGGTGGTGGTACGAATCTTTAGGCTAGTGAGGACACCAGCGGATCTCATGGTGATTCTCGCGGCGAGCCTCCTGCAGGCGGCGGCAGGACGATGGTGGAGCTTGATGCTCCAGGTTCACGATGAGGCATCCTTGCTCTGGACGGACTTCGAGAGCCTCTTCCGCTCTGAGTTCTTCCCGGCCACCCTCCGAGCAGTGCGCATCCAGGAGCTTCTCCAGCTGCGCCAGGGCAGCATGATGGTAGCTCAGTACGCGGCGAGGTTCACTGACCTATCTCGCTACTCGACCGACATGGTACGGGACCCCTTCTTCCGAGCCCGGACCTTCGAGCAGGGCTTGCGACAGGAGATTCGGGCGTCGCTGATCTCCCTCAGCATTCCGACCCAGGCGGGAGTGCTGGAGCGAGCCCTCCTGATCGAGAGCTTCCTGGCAGAGCCTTCTTCAGCGGCGAGACCTAGCGCAGGGCGGCAAGTAGCTGAGTCTTCGGCAGCAGGTAGCCGACGGATGACTCTGGGGTCCAGGCAGACCAGACCCCCACGCAGACGGCCTCAGGACACCGGCTCAGCAGTGCGAGGCACACAGCGGAGTGCCAGCCTTCCGAGAGGCAGGCTGTGCTACTCTTGCGGCGGGCAGGGTCACATGGCTCGTGATTGCCCGACTCGCCGACCAGACGAGCAGCAGACGGTGGAGGGGCCACCCAGGCAGAGGCAGAGGGTCGACCGTGGCGGTCCGCAGGGAGGAGGCGGACGAGGCAGAGGAGCTGGCCGAGCAGCGGGTGGTGGGCGACGCTTCCAGGCTCTACCCCCACCACCACCAGGAGGGCCACCTCGACCACAGGGAGCTGGCGGGCAGGGACAGGCCCAGCTCCAGGCAGTGGAGGCCTACGACCCCGACATGCCAGAGATGATTCGAGGTACGATCTGTGTCTATTCCACCCTTGCTGCAGTACTTATAGACACAGGAGCGAGTCACTCTTTCATAGCCTCTGCCCTTGTTCGGAGCTCGGAGATTCCGACTGAGCCGTTGGCTCGATCCTTACGGCTAAGGACTCCTACGGGAGCAGACTCGATGATTACGCACTGGTGCCGGCAGTGTGAGCTTACTCTAGGAGGCGAGAGCTTCGGCTGGGATCTCCTTGTAGTGGCGTCGAGGCCTTACGACGTCATCTTGGGCATGGTTTGGCTATCCACGGTTCATGCCCAGATCGACTGTTTTAGGCGCAAGGTGCGATGTGTTCGCACCGACGGGAGCAGGTTTACCTTCACCGGCGAGAAGTGAACCTTTGCAGCACAGGATGGACTTCCGCGGAGGAGAGTGCAGCCCATCTCTCATCAGTTGGCTAGCCTCATCCTAGGAGCAGTGGACGTGCGGAGTGCAGCTTTTCCTGCAGTGGTGGACCAGTACGTGGACGTCTTTCCCGACGACGTTCCAGGGCTACCTCCTCGTAGAGAGGTAGACTTTTACATCTACTTGTACCCCGGGACAGCCCCGATATCTACTCCAGCATATCGGATGGCCCCCGCCGAGCTTCGGGAGCTGCGGGTACAGTTGGAGGACTTGCAGAGCAAGGGGTTCATCCGACCCAGTGTTTCACCCTGGGCTTCCCCGATTTTGTTCGCCAAGAAGGCGGACGGGAGCTTGTGACTGTGTGTCGACTATCGTCGCCTGAACCAGGTGACAGTGAGGAACAAGTATCCGCTGCCACGGATTGATGACCTCTTTGATCAGCTCAGGGGAGCGCGGTGGTTCTCGAAGATAGACCTCCGGTCAGGCTATCATCAGCTCAGAGTTCGAGACGAGGACGTGCAGAAGACGGCCTTCAGGTGTCGGTATGGCCATTATGAGTTCTTGGTTATGCCGTTCGGCGTAACCAATGCTCCAGCAGTGTTCATGAGCCTCATGAACAGGATCTTCCAGCCATACCTCGACCGATTTGTCGTGGTCTTCATTGACGACATTTTGGTATACTCGACGACTGAGGAGGAGCATGCCTACCACCTGCGAGTTGTGCTAGACACACTCCGAGAGCACCAGCTTTATGAAAAGCTCTCAAAGTGCCAGTTCTGGTTACGTGAGGTCCACTTCTTGGGGCACGTCATCTCTGAGGCGGGAGTCGCAGTGGATCCCGCGAAGATCGAGGCAGTGCTAGCTTGGGAGCCACCCAGGAGCGTGACGGAGGTGCGGAGCTTCTTGGGCCTAGCCGGATACTATCGGAGATTCGTTCCAGACTTCTCCAGAGTTGCGGCACCACTCTCAGCGTTGACGAAGAAGGGGAAACCCTTCGTGTGGTCAGACAGATGTCAGCAGAGCTTCCAGGAGCTGAGACAGAGATTGACCAGCGCACCTATCTTGAGGTTGCCTGAGGAGGGAGTTGGATACGTAGTTTACTGCGATGCATCAGGGACTGGACTCGGGTGCGTTCTGATGCAGGAGCAGGCCGTGATCGCCTACGGGTCACGTCAGTTGAGGCCGCATGAGCAGAACTACGCCACTCATGACCTGGAGTTAGCAGCAGTGGTCTTCGCTCTAAAGACTTGGCGGCACTATCTGATGGGCGAGCGCTTCACAGTCTTTTCTGACCACCAGAGTCTCAGGTATATCTTCTCTCAGAAGGACCTGAACCTGAGACAGCGGAGATGGCTTGAGTTCCTCCAGGACTATGACTTTGAGATAGTCTATACTCCTAGGAAGGGGAACGTGGTAGCCGATGCCCTCAGCAGGAGGACGGGCATTCAGCTACTTGAGGAGGCGACGGAGCAGCTAGCCTCCTTGCAGATATCCTTCGTGGATAGAGACGGAGCAGCCTTTCTTCAGTCTCTCACAGTCTCTCCTCCACTTCTACAGCGGGTCAGAGAGGCTCAGCGTGGGGACGCTGACTGTGAGACCCGGCGTGCACTGATATCCTCAGGTCAGGCGCCTGATGGTTTCTCCCTTGGAGCAGAGCACGACGTCCTTTTCAGAGGACGTACCTTCGTACCAGTCGCTTTACGAGAGGAGGTGCTGAGAGAGTTTCACACTTCTCCCTTGGCGGTGCATCCCGGAGTGGCGAAGATGTACCAGGATCTCAGACGACAGCACTGGTGGCTGGGCATGAAGAAAGCTGTGGCAGAGTTCGTTTCACGATGCCTCACCTGCCAGCAGGTGAAGGCAGAGCATCAGGTACCAGCAGGCTTGGTACAGCCCTTGGAGGTCCCGGAGTGGAAGTGGGACGGCATATCTATGGACTTCGTGACTGGACTTCCACGCACTTCCAGAGGTCACGACTCCATTTGGGTGATTGTCGACCGACTCACCAAGTCGGCACACTTCTTACCCATCAGAGAGCAGGGCTCAGTGGAGAGCTTGGGACGTCTTTACGTCCAGGAGATCGTACGGCTTCACGGTGTGCCATCGTCTATCATCTCCGATCGAGATGCTCGTTTCACTTACCGGCTTTGGAAGGGGTTGCAGGAGGCGTTCGGGACGCGGCTCCATCTGAGCACAGCCTTCCACCCTCAGACGGATGGTTAGACGGAGAGGACCATACAGACACTCGAGGACATGCTCCGTGCATGTGTTCTCGACTTTGGTCGCAGCTGGGAGGACCACCTACCCTTGGTGGAGTTCGCGTACAACAACAGCTACCACTCCACCATCGAGATAGCACCATACGAGGCGTTGTACGGAAGACCCTGCAGATCACCGTTGTGCTGGACAGACCCTGGGGAGTTAGCACTCGTGGGACCAGAGATGGTCCGAGCCACGACAGAGAAGGTCCAGATCATCCAGGAGAGGATGAGGACAGCTCAGAGCCGGCAGAAGTCATATGCTGACAGGAGGCGGAGGCCACTAGAGTTCGAGGATGGCGACCACGTCTTTTTGTGTGTCTCACCTCGACGTGGTTTACGGAGATTTGGCCGAGGCGGCAAGTTGTCTCCACGCTTCATCGGGCCTTTCCAGGTCCTCAGTAGGATAGGAGAGGTGGCTTATCGCCTGACTCTACCACCTCAGTTGCACCGGGTGCACGACGTCTTCCACGTGTCTCAGCTGAGGAGATACGTGCACGACCCGACGCACATCATCGACTTTGGGGAGCTGGACGTGGACGATGGGGCGACTTTTGCGGGGGTCCCAGTGGAGATCGAGGATCGACAGGAGTGGGTCCTACGTGGGCGGTCGATTCCTCTTGTGCGCGTCAGATGGCAGCACGGGAACCTCCAGGAGAGCACTTGGGAGCGGGAGGCTCAGATGCGTGCTCAGTACCCCCATTTGTTCCCCTAGTTTTTGATGTATCTTTACGGGGACGTAAAGCCCTGAGGTGGGAGTAATGTAAAGACCCGTAAATTTCAAGGAAATTTTTTTCTTAATTTTCTTTGGAATTTTACAAGAGCGCAGCTTCAGACGGCACCTGATTCCGAGGCCCGGTGTGCCCGGAATCAATTTCCGAAGTTTGGCTCGGGTACGTTCAGTGAACGGACGAGCGGGTTTTTCTATCTTTTGAACCGGTGTCCGGAATCGAATTTTGAGGGCACCGATGAAATCGCAGCGCCGGTATTTGCTTAGAAACGCCTCTTCCGGAGTTGCGTTCGCTCAGACGTGGTTTTTAAATTTTGCGGCTTTAAGTCAGAAATAAAATAAAGTTTGTGCGACAACTTTATTTTATTTCACTTAAGCTGCTTGGAAGCCACTTGAAGCCACTTAAAGGCGGCTTGAACTGAGTTGAACTGGATAGGATGCTATCCAGAAATATCCTATCCCCTTGGTAGGATATTTGTGAGGCAGGGCCCGCACGAGCCCCGCCGTTTCTTTCGCTAAGTAACGCACCCGCGAAAACCCGTCAAAGTAACTGAAAAGTCAACCGACGCGTTTTCTTTAATTCTTAACAGACCATTTAATTGGGCGGTTTATTTCGTGAATTAAATGGGTTTTTTCGCTCGTTGAATTAATTCAACAAACTGATGGGTCGTTACTTACGCTTTTGCGTTTGTTGGAATGTTTATAAAATAAGACCAACCTAAAAATCCTTTGAAAGGATTTGAGAGGATCCCTGATTCTCCACCCTCCCCGCGAAGAACGCGAAGAACGCGAAGAACGCGAAGAACGCGAAGAACGCCGGCGACCGGAATTCGGCGACGCACACCGTGATCTGCGACGTCGACGAACGCTACCCGCGACGTTCTTCGGCGACGCCTCTTCTTCCGCGGCCGATCCTCGTTCGGCAATTAAGGTGAGAAACGAATCGTTTATTTCTCCCCTTTTTAAAATTCAATATCAACGGATTTAAATTAATCCGTTTGATCTTGATCCGGAGATTGGCGACGCGACGCCGGATACCGCGACGACGCGACGATCTCCTTCATCCGCGACGAGCGATTCCGCGACGACCTCTCGTCCGACGACGACGACAAGGTAAGGGTTGATTTGAAATATTTTGTTTTCCCCGTGTTTATTCTTTTAAAGTAAAGAACATGATCTCCGACAATTTTAAATTATTTAAAATTGTTTTTGATTTTTTTCCTTTTCCTCCCGTGGTTTATGACTAACGCGGAGGGTGCGGGTCTAACGAACAAGACCCGGCAACCCTCGGCCGATCTCTTTTGTTGTGCGGATATGGCGACGACGATGACGATGACACGCGACAGGGGCGATCTGTTGATCCCGCAGTGAAGATCGACCCCCGGGAGGAGCAACGGCGCAGACGGGAGGTGAAATGGGCCACCGGAGCAACTCCGGCGGCCCGCGGAAGGCGGCGGCGGCGCCGGCGACCGGAGGTGGCGGCCCCCGGCGCGCCGCCGTGGAGGAGTTCCGCCGCGGCTGAAGCCGCGGCGGCGGCGGCCGGTTCCGCGGCCGCGCGGAACTGAGGAGGGACGCGGCGGCCCGGCCGCGTCCGCGTGATAGGCGCCCCCCCCCCCCCCCCCCCCCCCCCCGCGGGGCCGCGTTTCCTTCAAGCCGCGGGTCAAACCCGCGGCGGAGGCTCCTTTGGCCGCTCGGCCGAAGCCGAGCCGGCCGGTCCAGTCGGCCGGGCCGCGCCCAGGCTGGACCGGACCCGGCCTAGCCGGTTCGGGCCGGGTCGGGCCGACCCGGTTCGGCCAACCCAGGGGGGGGGGGTTCGGGCCGGGTGGCCCCGGGCCCAGAACCCCATTTTCGGGCCTTCTTCGGTCTTTCGCCCATATCTTGGGCCTGCGACCCCCGATTGATGAACCGTCAGCGGCTACGCGATCCTTGGATCGAGACGGTCGTTTCGGTATATTATACTCAAGGTTTCGGGAGACTTTGGGTTCGGCCGGGTTGGTTCGTACACGAAACCAACCGGGCCCTCGGAGCGGAAACGCTCATAACTTGAGCTACGGACGTCCGAACGACGTACCGCCAGCTGTGGTAGTTTCCTCTAAGTGAGACGGAACTTTTGGCATACTCCGCCCGAGGATCGGATACAGGCGGAGTACGGTCGGGTTGGTTTTGCTCTAAAAACCAACCGGGCCCCTGGGACGAAAATGCCAATAACTCTCAGACCGGGCGTCCGATTGACGCGCCGTCTGTTGCGTTGAGATCCTGTTGTCGATACGGAACTTTTGGATACATCAACTTCGGACTACGTGTCAGTTGATGTATCAGCCTCTCGGCTCGTGGAGCGGACCCTCCTAAACGAGCTCGCTATGTGCAGGAACCCTAGCGCTGGCTGTGACTTCGACGACAGAGTAGAGATCCTCCGTGGACTGCGACGACGGCAGAGCAGAGATCCTCCGTGGACTGCGACGACGGCAGAGCAGAGATCCTCAGTGGACTGCGACGACGGCAGAGCAGAGATCCTTCGTGGACTGCGGCGACGACTGTGCAGAGATCCTCAGTGGACTGCGTCGACTACTGCACTCAGCGATCCTACGTGGATCAGTGCTACAGGTTCTGTGTGAGCCCGATCCTATGTGGGTCCTTACTACCGGTTATGTGTGAGCCACTGCCTACAGGTTCTGTGTGAGCCCGATCCTACGTGGGTCTTTTGCGGGGGTTAGTACCTATCGATCCTTCGTGGGTCCGATGACTTAGAGGGATCAGTGATCATCTTTGACGTCATCTGAAAAAGTATACCTGGTTGAGCTGAATCATATGTTACTCTCCTTTGTGGATTGTGTTGAACTATCCTATGTGGATTTACTGTTTACTCTCCTTTGTGGATTTGAGTCTTGCTTTCCTATGTGGATTGAGTTGTTCTTGAGCTCGTGAGCCGAGCTAGAATTGGGGACTTAGGTATATGTATGGGCATATACCTAAGTCGAGTCAGATGTTACTTCGTGATTGCATATTTCTTTTGTGCTATATCCTTTGTGGATTTCGGGAGACCTTCGGGGGTCTCGGGGTCCTTACTGAGTAGCTTATACTCACCCCTGCACGGGCTATGCCCGCACCTTGTTGTGTTGGATGCAGACGACGGACAGCGCTGATCACGGTTGGGGCGTGGAGCAGGACAGTACCTGGAGGTGGACCACTGGACGGGACGTGCTCGGAGCGGACGTGGGACCCGAGGAGCCTGGAGGCTATCTGTACCCACCCTTCAGGTGGGATTGCCAGTGGACGACACGAGGCCGCCGTCTTTTCTTCAGTTGTTGTACTTTACTTTTCAGTTGTACTTTACAGTTGGGCTTGTATTTCCGGCCCCCTTTACTTTTCTGCACTTGGTAGTTACTTTCCGCTTGCTGACTCTGTGGTGGTTGTTACTTATAAAGGCAATGCCTTCCCTGTTTACTGGGATTTTACGCCTTGGTGCTAGTCGCCAGCCCCTGGCCTATGGAAGGCAGGCTTGGGGTAGTCACGGCACGGGCCCCGAGGACGGGTCGTGACATAAGAGTTATAAGTATTCAGTTATCATTGATTCAACAGTGGAGTTCGAATACATTGCATCTTTTGGTGTATCCGAGGAAGCTGTTTTCATTTGTCACTTTGTCCAAGGGGTTGATGTGGTTACTTGTAGTAAACACCCTATCATAGTTTATTATGATAAAACAATATTGGTTTCTCTATCTAATTATCCATGGTCATACCAAAGTATAAAGTATATACTTTGGATTTTTCATTTGTTAATGAATTTTTCTCAGTGAGGTGAAGTTGTGTTGAGATGATTATCCATAAAGGGAAAAATATAAGACATTGTAACCATTGATTTATCTCAGTAGAGGTATGGATATAACATCCCATCCTTAAATATTATATAATCTTGAGTTTAATTCCTGAATTTCACTTTCCCTCACTTTAAGGATCTTTTCAGGATTATAGTTTTGGAGAATTGGTTTATAACACATACATTAAAAAACCATATAATACATAGTGGAAAATTATAAATATTATCCTTTTATTTCACCATATAAAACATTTAAATTAAAAATAAGTTTTATATTTATGTAAACTCTTCAAAACATTCAACTTGACCATACTATATCCCTTACCTTCCTTTAAATCCTATGAAAAAACATTATAAAAATGTGGGATGATAAGAAAAAGATAATTAAAGGATATAAAATAAATTAAAATATTATTCTAGAGGAAAATATGAAAACCCATGAAAAAAAATTTCTTAATAAACATAACATCTTTTCCATAATAGGAATTATCATTTTTTTATGAAATTATTTATAACATTTTTAAAATGTAATTATTTCCCTAAAAATCATTAACAAACATTTAAAATTAATATTGGTACCTTGGGAAACAATCACATAGAACCCTTTAAAGTGGAATAACCATACAATCAACTTCCAATACAATTCTCTAGAGAAAATAATCGTTACCCAATTCATTAGAGCACTATCTTGGTGCATCCATCATTTAATCTATAACAGGCTCACTCGACACTATCTAGGAGTACCCATAATATATAATTTCCATGAATCACAACATGAATAATTTTTAAAAAAACATTTAAACATGTATTCAAATCACTTTCAGATATTAAAATTTTATTTTCTATCAAAACCCATTTTTCAATAAAAAATACACTTTTCTTTTGAAAACTCCATTTTCAATAAAAAATACCCAGTATAAAGGAATTATATTTTTTTATTTTAGAAAACATGTATTATTATAATAGAATATAAAAAAATTGAAATATGAATAATCATTGTCATCATATACTATAAAAGTAGAACATTCCATTTATCATTTATCAAAAAGTTCTGTTTAAAACATGTAAAAAAATCCTTTTGAAATTATTTGAAATAAAGTAAAAAAATTATAAATATATTATCTCCATATAAAAAATTTCAAAAATCAATTTTAAAACCTGTATACTAAAGAGAAATAGAGTTTTAAGGATAACTTTAAAATAGGATTTATTTAGAAAGAATTTCCTTATTAATTTGGAAATATTTAAATAATAATCCCATGAAATAATAACATTAAACCAAACATTAATTTTCATAAAAATAGATAAATTCATGAAATAACATGTAAAGGGGATATAAATACAACTTAGAAGATAATAAGTGTATAATATTAATATATGCCACAACAAAAAGAGAATGAGATGAAGTCCCTTACCTTTTGTACAACTTTTCATGTGCATCTTTATCTTTCTAAATAATAAAAATATATTATTTTTTTACTTGGTTGAAAGATTTTTTCATGTTTATTTTTACTTTTATTTCACTTATTAACAAGTTATATAAAATTACTTAATCATTTAACTTTTCATCAGAAGTTTTGATCATATTCATCTTATGTGTCAACAATGACTTTGGTAGATCGACTATGGTGAAATAGGTACTTATTTAAACATATAAATAATAATAATAATAATGAAATAATTATAATATTTATACATAAATAATAATTTTAAGACCATTCATGAAATATTATTTTTAAAAATTAATAAACGTTGTGACCATGGAGATGGTAGGTTGTACGTATGCATGAGTAACAATTCTATTTTTCAATGATCAATAAATAAAGAAGGTATGTAATATTTTATCTTTATATAATGATAATAATATCATAAATACCATATCATATATTTTTATGTAGTGATATATGTCATATTTTTTATTTGGTGATGAGAAATATAATCACACCACATCGAGGAGGCGGTGGTCCAGACGTCCACAAATGACGTCATCATTCCATTAGTGACTAAAAAGGCTAGAAAGAAAAAGATATATTATATTTAAATAGTGATAAATATGTAATTAATACCATTTTATGGCATTTATATCTTATATATTCATTATCTTTTCCTTTATTTCATTCCATGTAATGCATTTTTGATAAATGAATCACATCGCTTCGCGAGGTTGTAGTCCGACAAACACACGGGTAACATTATCGAATTACTTAAGAAATGGAATATAAATGATATATATTTGATATAATGACTCTATAGGTATAATAATTTCATAAATATCTTATATAATTTTTATATACATCATAATACCCAATCCTGAGCTAGGTTAATGGAAAAACGAATGACATTGGTTTGCGAGGCAATAGTCCGCCATATACACCAATTATGACTTCGTAACCCATTTGATGGAAGAGGGAATTATTTATAGTATTACATTAAAATAATAAACATATTAGTATATTGAATAGGTTTTTACTATTATACAATCATGTTTTAATGATAATTGAAGTTGGTGGATAAATAAATAAAATAAGGATTCTCATTGATGTATGTTCCCTCATCTTCAGGTGTCCTCCATAGGTTTGCCCCAAAAGACTAATTGGGATAGATTTATGAACAAAATAAGGCATATAAGATGAGTTTATTGGATTGGGATGTGATTTGGGTATGTATTTGTCAGACCAAATTGGTTTTAATGTGTAAATAGATGAGGATAGGGTGTGTCCTTTTATTAGTGGGGGAGAGGACATGCTTCATATTTTTGAAAACAAATGACTCCTCACACATTTTTCATATTCCAAAAGGACCCAAAATGAAACATTAATAAAAATTAGAGGAGTAATGGTCGAAATATTTAGATAAAATAGTTTTTATTAAAGTTTTCTATGTCATTTATACCTTTCTTTTTTATTATAAATCCCTTGCTAAACCCATTTTAACCTTATCTATGGTAATTTCTTTTTAGAGTTTTCACTATTTATTTTGGTTAAAATTTACCTTAAACTTATTATAAATTATAGATTAGTCTTAATAAAGACATGTAATCTTTTTTTTATTTAAATTCATGGAACTTTAAAATTTTAATTTTATATTAATCCCATAGACACGGTGAGAAAAATAGTTTTTAAGAAGAGTATTTTTTGAGAAAATGGAGATTCTATATTAACTCTATGACTAATAATAATAATTTTATAGAACTTTACTAATAATTAATTACATATAATATATAAATTTAATTTAAAACATTCCCTATTATTTTTTATTTTGATTAATTGAAAAGGGGAAACATTATGCATTTTAAAACAGTTTTTAGAAAATCTAGTTTTTAAACCAAAAAACAAACTTACAATAAAAACCTATATAAATTTATTAAAAAGTAATTAATTGGAATACATATTACTTATTAAACTTTAAATCATATTCAAAATATATTGGGACATTTCAATTACTTAATTAACTAAAAATAAAAGTCTTTTTACAAAAACTATTATTTTTACTATTCAAAAAAAGTCAATATTTCCAAAAAAATCCCAAAATTTCATCCAAAGTAAATTTTGATAATATATATTCAAAAATGATATTAACATTATCAAATTAATCTTCAAAAAATTTAACTTAATCTTTTAAATAATATTTTTTCAAAAACAATTAATTAAAACTCTTTCTTTTTTGATAAAAAATTTACATAATATTTTTATAACTAATATAACTATCTAATTTAAATTAATAATTATAAAATGATTTTTTATATCATTAAATTGGTTTCTAAAAAAATCACTATTTGTTTAAATATTATCCTTATAACTTTATTCACTAATTAAACAATTGGGGATATCTTTCCCTCATAGCATTTTCAAATTCCCATGTTGCCTCTTTATGCATATTTTTTTCAACATAACTATAACCTGGTGAAACACCTAAATCTACAATTATTTCTCTCTATGTTCAATAATATGAACTAATTATTCCCCATAAGAAATAATATCTTCCAACTAAACTACTCTAGGGCTCAAAACATGAGATTAATCCGACACATATTTCCTTAACATTAAGACATTAAATACAAGGTATACCCATTATAAATTGGTAGGTAAAGCCACTTGATAGGAAACTGGTCCAGACTTATCGTGTTTTTCATATCAACCAATGATCCACAAACTTGGAATCCCTTTATTACCAAAATTTATATCATTTTTCCATTTAGAAACATTTAGAAATACATTATCACCTACCTTAAAATAAATATTGTTCCCCCAGTTATCTGTATAACTTTTACACATACTCTAAGTTGTCCTCATATTTTGATGAATAAACTTTACCTTTTCATCCATTCCCTCCACTAACACTTGTTCTAAATTATCTCTAAATGTTAGTTCCTAACACTGATTTCCATATAATTCCTAAAATGGTTCCATTTGTATGCTAGAATGAAATCTATTTTTATATGAAAACAAAAGTAATGAATGATGTCAATCCAAGAAAACCTGGTAATACATTGGACCATAATGATTCATATATTCCACGGTCCTAATAGTCCATTCAAAATGTCCAATTGATTGAGGTTGAAATGTTTTTATGAATTTTAGTTTAATTCCCACCAACATTGAAAGTCCCATCCAAATTTAAATGTGAGCCCATGATCAATGTCCGATACAATATAGAGAGTCACTCCATGTATCCAAACTATCTACTTTAGATATAATTAAGAAATTTGTTTTAAATAAATTTGATCACAAATGGTAAGTTAATGTTTAGATTTAGTTAATAGATCAACAATTACAAAAATTTCATTATTACCTTGTGATGTCTATGGAAATCCTTCCATGAAATCCATTGATATATTTCCCCATTTCTACTATGGAGCAATAAAAGTTTGAAGAATTACCTTAAATAAATGTTATTCTACTTTAAACTATTTACAAGACAAAAAAATTAATGGTAAATTCAACAATAACATTTTTCATTTCATCCCACTAGTAATACTCCAGAAGGTTGTTGTATATCTTAGTGATTCCTAGTTGAAAAAAATAGAAAACTATGAGCTTCACATAATAAATATTTCCTCAATTAAGAATAACAAGTTATGCGCAATAAGTTTTCAAATTTTAAGAAAAACCTTCTTCATATATATAAAAATTATTAAACTTACCCTTCTTCACATATTTTACATTTTCCTATAAATATTGATCTGCCATATAATATTTATGAATTTTTTCTGAAAAAATTGACTTAACTAAAACCTAAAACAAAAAAGAATATGTCCCTACATCCAAAACTTCTTAGAAAACATTTATCAAAACCCTATACCAAGGGTCACATTCCAAATGTAACATTGTTTATATAACATTATATTTTTTATTAGAAGCATCATCCACTTTGTTTTCTTTTCATGGATGATAATGAATCATGAAATCATAATCATTGATCAGTTTTATCCATCTTACATGCCTCATGTTCAATTATTTTTGATTTAATATATACTTTAAACTTTTCTGATCTTTATATACTTCACACTTACTCCATAAAATTGATTCCTTTACATTTTTTAAGAAAAAAATATAATAACAAATTAAAAATCATGTGTATAGGGTAATTGAACTCATGATGATTCAAATAACGTGAATCATATGTAATTACCTGATCATTCTGAATTATGACACAACAAATTCCTTTCAATAAAGCATCACTATAGATGAAAAATTCACCATTTCGGGAAGGCAAGGAAAAAATATATAATTTTATAATCTCCATTTATGTTCTTGAAAACAATTATGAATTTATTTTTTATATATTATTTTATCTCACTTTCAATTTATCTTATTAATTTTTCTAAACCCAATGAAAGGTATTAAAAAACCACTGATATTAACTTGTTAATCCATGAAAATTATGAATTGTTATGATATTTTTGTGTCTTTTCTATTCTTAAAAAACATTTTTTATTATGTTCAATAGTTATACCATCATTATAAATAATATTACCATGAAATAATAAAATGAACCAAAATTCAAACTTTCAAAATTTAAAATATAGTTTCTTTTAATTTAAGGTTTTCAGAACAATACAAAAGGTTATTCTATGTTCCTCTTGACTTTAATAATATACCAAATGTCATCAATAAACACCACCACAAACTTGCCTAATAAAAAATAAAAAACATTATTCATAAGGTCCATAAATATATAAGGAAAATAATATGATCCTTGGAGCTGATCAAACAAATCATTGATGTGATTAAAATGATACTTGTTCTTAATAGGGATGTTATTCAAGGGTCTATAATCAACAAAAAGTCACATTAATCCATTTTTATTTAAAAAACAAGATATTGGAATCCCATGGTGAAGTGTTAGGTCAGATGAAACCTTTATCTAATAACCCCTGAATTTTTTTTACATTTAAAAAGGATCTACTTGAGGAATTAAATATGGGGTTTAAAAATTGGCTTATAATTAATTTCTTGTTCAACTGTAAACTCAACCTCCTAATGATAAATAAAACTAAGAAAATAAACATCTAATACATCCATGTGTTCATTAACAACTAGTACATTAGTAATTTAAACAATTTTTTCTTTTTAATACTGTGAGATAGGTAACTTTCACTACCATTAATATTAAATGTCTCATCTTCTTCAAATATTATTAATGGTATTAATTAATTAAACCAAACTTTATTTTCAATAGAATCTATATTTGTATGATAAATAAAAATAAAATCCATTCTTAAAATTATATCAAACTCTACTATGGTCAAACCATAAATATTTTCTGGAAATTCCATCCCAATAATAACAAAATAAAGATTCCAATAAATCTTGGTTTATTTAATAACTCCACTTTAGGTTTTCACCAAAAATTACAATATTACTTTCATTCGGTGATACTATTAATTTACATGAAAATTTCTCAACATTTAAATAATGAGAATATCGATATTCATATAGGGTATTGAAATAATTTTAATACACAAGAAACATTCATATAACCAGTTTACTTGTAGGCCCAACATCAACTGTATTGGTAGAATATAACTTTTCTAAACCATTGTATTCAAAATCATGATGACATTAATATTATTCACCTATTATCAGACACAGAGTAGTATAATGAACGAAATCATTGAAAAAAACATATTACCATTATATGGCTATCATTTACCCTAATATTTCATTCTTAGGGATCTCTTTATTTATATTTTCAGGCCATATGAACAAAATTTCAACATCGGTAACACTTCCCTGACTTCGTAATACATTCTCTAGGTTAATTTTTAGCACACATACTACATTATGGGAACATAATTTTCTTACCACAATATTTATTTTTTTCTATGTTCCACATCAATTTTCATCCTAACCACTTCTAACTTTCATCATCAGAAGGCTTATAAGAGTCATAAAACCCCCACATAACTTATTCATCAAAATAAACAACCTTCTCATATATTTTAAATTATTATGTGGTTAAATATATTCATATACTTTAGTTAATTCTTGAGTAAAATATTTTGATTTCTATATATGTGTCCTGAATACAAACATTAAAATGCCTGAAAATCTTGTGACATTTTCTTCATGTGAAGCTATATATTCTTTATATTTTTTCTTAAATTTGGGAATTTTTTTCCACCTGGAGTCAAACAGTTTTTGGGAAATATTTTTCAAGGAAAATATCCTTAAATTTTTTCTATTACATGGAATAAATATCATCTTTATATAGAGTATTCTTAACCAAATACCACCATCAATTAATAGTACCTTTAAAATAAGAAACTGAAAGAGTTTAAATTTGATGTCTTATATACCCCATGACATCAAATATCATCACCAGAGAAATTATCCATCCTTTGGCTACCACTGGGTTAGATGATCCATTAAATTATTGGGTGTGTTTCCTCATTAAATTATCTAGTATAGAAATTTTCCTTCATAGTAAATAGGGTTCCTCTCTAAAATGGATACCACCACTATTTATAACTTGTGCTAAATGATCCTTCACTGAAAAAACTGTTCTATTTAAATTCCAACAATCTCAAGATACTGATATAGAAATGTATTTTCCTTTCAGTTTCTTCCCACTATAGCTTCCCTATTTATTCTAGTGAAATAAATTCATAAAATAAGTAGTGTAGATGAATCAACAAGGAAATATTTAAATTATTTTTCATTTTAACTTAACTATAAGGTGAAATATTTCAATGGAATTCTATTAACATTATCTTAAAATCTAATGTTATCTAAATTGGCATGTGATACCAACTATAAGGACTAAACCTTAAAAATTTATCAATCTTGAGTTTATTTCAAGAATTTCACTTTCATTTATTTTGAGGATATTTTTAGTTTTATAGTTTTAAAGAAATAGTTCATAACTCATACATAACAAAACCTTAAAATACAAAGAGGACACTTCTATTAAGTATTCTTGATTACCACTATATAAAACTTTTAAAACAAAACATGAATTATTTTCATAAAAACTAACCACAACCTTAAACTTGACATCTAACTTTCCCTTAACCATCCTTTAATCGTGTGAAAATCATTTCAAAAATGTGAGATGATCAAAAAAATCATAGTAAGGGATATAAAAGAAAGAAAATTATTTTCCAATGAAAAACATGAAAACCCATGATAACCCTTTTCATAAAAATTCATAACATTTTACCCATAAAGGAAATTATAATTCATTTAATAAAATCATTTATTACCATTGAAAAAAATCCATGAAAATGCAATTGTAAGTATATAAATGTCATGTATAAACCTTAGTAAATCATATCAAATAACCCTTATAGAACCCTAATAATTTAAATATCCATATGGTAAATTTATAATATAATTATCTAGAGAACGTAATCATTACCCAGTGCATTGGATCACATTATGGGTGCACTCATCATTTATTACATAAATAGATCACCCAGATTTATCTGGGTGCACCAGACAAATAAAAAGTCCATGAACCAAAACAAGAATAATTTTTTTTAGCATTTGAAAAACAATTTTATGTTCATATGAAAATAAATTTTAGATATTAAAATTATATTTTCCTTCAAAATATAATTTTAAATAAAAAATACTATTTTATTATGATAAACCAACATTTTATGCCAAAATACCCAAAAAATAAAATAGGATTTTTCATTAATGATAAAATTTAATCTTTAAATTATCTAAAAATAAAATAAAATAAATAGTTGGAAGAATATTTTTTGACATCATATATATTAAAAATAGAACATTCAATTTGTTATTTTTCAATAAATTCACTATAAAACACGTAATAAGACTATTTTTGTATACATTTGAAATAGATCAAAATGAAATTTATAAATAATTTATATCCATATTAAAAAGAGTAAAAAATAATTTTAAAAACATATAAACATAAGAGAAATAGTTTTTGAAGTAAAACATTAAAATATGATTTATTTTGAAGAAATGTTCCTTATTACTTTTTAAATATTTAAATCATAATTCAGTAAAATAATAAAATTAAAAAACACTAAATATAATTATAATATATAATTTCATTATCTTACATTTTATAGTGTTTTACATACACCTTAGAAATGAAAAAAATATTTATAATATCTAGATATGCCTCAATGAAATGAGATTGAGGTAAATTCCATTACCTTGAGTCTGACTTGTAACATGTGTAAGTATCTTCTTGAATAATAAACATATAATAATTATTTACATTCTTCATAAAATTTTAATGTTTATTAATAGAATTATTTCACTTATTATCATGTTATATTCACTTACATAATAAATTAATTTCAAGTCATATGTTTTGACAACATTCATTTTATGTGTCAAAAACTAATTTGGTAGGTCAACTATGGTCTAAGATGTAATTACATAAACATATTCAAAATAATAATAATTATAAAATTATCATATTTATAAATCAATTATTCTTTTAATCATGGAGATGGTAGATCGTACGTATGCATGGGTAACGTTTCCATTTTTCATTGATCATTATATAAAGAACTTAGGTAAAATTTTATATTTATAAAATGATTATAACATAATAAATACCATATTATTGAATTATATATACATATATATATATATCATTTTTTTATTTAGTGATGAAAAAATTAATCACTTTTCTTTGAGGATGTTGTTTTCTGCACGTCCATGAACGATGGTATCATTTTTTCCATTGAGTGAAAAGGTAAGAATAAAAATGATATATTATAATTATATAATGATATATATATAATAAATATGATAAAGATTTCATATATATGAAATATATAAATTATATTTACCCTTATTACATTCCATGTAACATGATAGTGAAAAATAAATCACATTTCTTTGTGAGGCGGTAGTGCACTATACACATGAGTGACATTATTGTATCCCCTAATAAATGGAATATAAAATTTTATATATTATATAATGACTCATGAGGATTAATTATGATATAAATATCATATATAAACTTTATATCTATCATCATAAAAAATCTTGAGAGGTGGTAATGGAAAAACGAACGACATCAGTCTGTGAGGCAGTAGACTGTCATACACATGAATGGTGATTTTTTAACCGATTTGATGGAAGTGGGAAATTATTTAGGTTACTACATTAACATAAAACATATAATTGTATTTAATATATTTATTTAATTAAATATTCATGGTTTAATGATAATGGAGGGTGTTGGGGTAATCTAATAAAATAATGATGCTAGTTGATAAACATTACCTCTTCTTAATGTATCCTCCTTATATTTGCACCAAAGGCCTTACTAGGATGTATTTACTCCAAAAATAATTCTTCTTGTATAATGGTAGGTGATTTGTTAACTATTTTAGTAAATTATTTTTTGAACCACGTTTTTTAGACGTGAAAAAGGATGATAGGGGGTGGGTGGCCTTTTATATATGGGGGGAGGACACACTTGTTGTTTCTAAAAATAATCAAGTTCTCACAAATTTTTCTTATACCAAAAGCGTAAAAAAATATACCATTATCCTGTATTAGAGTTAAAATGTTTGAAATATTGGCATAATGGATTTCTAGTACATGTTTATACATCATTTTTACATTTATCATTTCAGTTTAACCCCCTAGTAAACCTATATTTTTCCTTAAATACGGTAATTTTTTTTACAAATATCACTACTATGTTTGGTAAAAAATTTACCGTATTAAAAATTATAATTTATTATTATTCCAAATATATAATATATTTTTAAAAATTCAACTCACATAAGTGTATAATTTTAATTTAATATTAATCCTACAAACACGAATAAGAATGAGGTTTTTAAGAAGAGTATTTTTTGAGAAAAATATGACAATATATTAACTCTAATACTAATAATAATAATTATAACAAACTTAATTAATATTTAATAATATATTATCTACAAATTTCATTTAAATCATTCCCCATTATTTATTATTTTAATAAATTAAAATGGGAAATCATTTTTCTTTTTAAAAATGTTTTTATAAAAACATGTTTTTAAACCTAAAAACAAACTTATCCTTAAAACTAATATAATTTTGATTGAAAAGTATTTAAGTGGAAAAAATAATAATTGGCTTAATTGAAATAATATTTAAAATATATTTGGGCTTTTAAATTACTTAATTTATTAAAAAACATTCTTTTACAAAAAATTTATATTTTTCAGTATTATTAGAAAAATCAATATTTTCCATAAAATTCCAAACTTTCCACCAAGGTAAAATTTTATATTTAGATTTAAAAAATTATATTCACTTTATGTAATTAAAATTATAAAATTTATAAGTTAATCTTTTAAAAAAAACTCATAAAAAAGTGTTTATTTAAAACTATTATCTTTTTAAAAAATTGTATATATTTTTATAACTAATATAAAATTCTAATTCATATTAAAAAATATGAAAATGATTTATTATATCATTATTTTGGTAGTTACAATGAGGATCTTGTAAGATCTAGTGCATTGAAATTTATTGTCAGTTGTATCTAGTTCAAGTAGAAGACGGTTACAGTTGGTTCCCTAGAACCGACCTTTTTAGTGATTGATTTCGTTTTATTCATTATAAATGAAGTTTTTATATCACATTTTTATTATTAATATACATGAAATTTTAATGTGATAATTTTATAATAGTAAATTTCACACTAAAAGGTTATATAATTTCCCCAATATGATTTGAAATAAGAGGTATCATGACATTATTCTTGAATCTTATTCTATAAATGTATGATATGGTCTGAAGGGACACATGAAATACAACATATCAAGAGTAGAAGTCTTATAAGTCATTAATACACTATGTCATTGTTTTTACCTTTTTAATATCTCATGTTGAGATTACTATAACAGTCCCAACAATATGAAATCCATATTTCCATGTTTCATTTGATTTTACTCTATATGGATGTGTTTATTTATCATGGGACTTTAAGATTATAATTAATGGATATCATGACTCACTTATATTGATGTATTTATGAAAACTATGATGAAATTTTTTCATGATTATTTAGGATATGTTTGTTCATTTAGGAATGATATAACCTTATTGGATAATGTGAGATAGGGATTTATCCTTTTTCACTCTTGATGACAGTTAATATCTCAGACCCTTTCATCAGAATGGATCCACCTAAATAAATCCATGTTCATAGTAATTTATAGGTGAGTTAATTTATAAGAAAAACTTCAAATAAAGAGACATCAAGAATATATATTGATGATACCGGCATGAAAATTTCTTGGTTAGTGATATCACAATAATGGGAATATATTACACAGAAAATGTTCATTAAATGTTAAAGATAATTGCAATGTTAAATTATTTATATAGAATTTAATTAGGGGTGTTTCTAGATGATAAACATTTACTTTATGAAGTTATGATTATTTATATTATGGAAGATTCGTTATGGGTCAGGTGCTAAGTATATATAGAATCTCAGTTAAATTAAATTATTGAATTTAAGAAATTAAAATAAATTTTCTTTATTTAAGGTATTATTTGATCGCTACAATTTGATCGCATGTTATTCAGAAGAATGAATTTATTTAAATAATAATAATAAATAATAGTTTTCATGTTTGATGGGTATAATATTTATTATAATATAAAATAATTTATTGACATTTATTTAATTGAAAATTAATTATTTGAGAATCTATAGATGTCGATGAGGGAAAGAGGACCAATATTAATTGTCTGAATGATACAAATATGTTTTTTTATAATCTTTATGAATTTGAAAAGTCAATAATTAAATATTATTATGATTACTAAAAGTTCACAACAGGCCAATTAAAGATATTAAGGATAGTTAGGGACTTTTTGTGATTTTCCAACCATTAACCAAATATAATAAATATCTAATTATATAACATTATTAATTAACTTTTGGTGTACACATTAGATATAGAGAGGATCTCTCAAAACCTATACATAGATCAGTTGATCTAGAGTGCTCTCTCTTCTTCATCTATCAAGAATTTGAGAGAACACCAATTCTTCTTCATCCTTCATGAAGAATATTGTTGTGATCATACATGAACAATGCCAGAGGTCAAGATACGCCATACTAGAACCAAGTATTTCTATGACATCAAATGGATATTATAGTAAACATGTGGATCACTGTTAGAGGTATTATTTATTTGTATCATATAGTGAAAAAATGGTGAAATTAATTCTATTTCATCAGATAATCTATGAAAATGGAATTACATGTTGATGTATTTTTATATCTTATTATAAATTAATTATAAATTATATGTGAAGATCCACTTTCTATGGTTAAAAAAAATTAATGTATTCTATTAATCTACTATTTTTCACTGTACATTATTTCATGATTACATAAATAAATGAAAACACATTATTTAATTATAAATTATGATTTTTTTCATTCCATAAAAGGATTCTTCCTATGTTACTTTAACCTTAACTTTAATAATTTTTTTTATTTTGAGTCATTTTAAAAAACATATAGTGACTTAATGTACTGTTTAGATAATTTCTGAATATATATTATGGAATCCACATATAATACCACAAATTCAAAAACACTCCCAATAATATTCATGGAGGCACATGTAGCAAATATTTTCATGATTAAAAAATACAATATAAAAATATATTAAATTAGATAAAATTTTTCTGATATTTGGGGCCTTATCTATTTATTTTACAAGATTAAACCATTAATACCATCACTAAACTGACAAATATCTACTATTGGAATTTAATTTTTTGTAATGAAAAAGAAATTAACATAATTACCATATTTATGAACCTAATTTAAAATTTGAAAACCATTTAACAAATTTCAATTTTTAGAGGTGATAAAAATCATTTTTAATAATATTACACTTGACACTACAATAATAGTTTTTTTTTTGAAAAAAATCATTTTTATGCATAAAAATAAATTTACTCCAAAATCATGCATTGTATTAATTCTCAGGATATATATTAGTTTATGATAAAAAGTATTTTATTGATATTTAAATAAAACCAGAACTGTATTGTTTATTTTTAATACTTAATTAACTGAAACATAAAAAATAGTGTTTTATTTCAATAAAATATAACATATATTCTAAGAATCAAAATGTTTTTCCTAAATTATAATATTAATTTCAAATGCATTATATTTCATTGAAAATGTATAATTGATTTAGAAATGGATTTCAAATATTTTTTATGTCATTCTTATGCCATAATTATTTCATAAAACAAATGGTACTTTTAAAAAACAATATTTTTACTATTCACACAAAAATAAAACTTTTATATAACATCACAAAAATTCAACTTAATATGATTTTTAAATTATTAATAAAAATATGTATTTAATTTTTTAAAATTGAATTTATGAAATTCATTAATTTTACGTTTAATATATAAAAACATAATTCAAGAAATAAATTTTTAAAAAATGTAATTCTAAATATAAAAGTAATCAAAATGCATGATAATGAATTTAAAAAATTATTACATTAATTATTACATGTTTATAACATCCTGATTCTTATTTAAAACCCCATTTATACCTACACACAATATCATAGTGTAAGATATGAAATGGTGGAAGTCATGGGTTGGGATTCATATAATATGGATTTCATAGTGATTTATATGATCTTAAATGTATCCCCTTTGTGATTTCACTTAAACTATATTTATTGGGGTTTATTTATGTTTATTCGTTTTAAAACCCTAGTGATGCTTCCTTTTTAAAAGCATTTATAAATGAGTCTCATAAGAAATTATAAAACTTATCAATCTTATATTTATAGGTTTCTAAATGAATTATTATTTATTATACCCATTAATTCAATAGCTACATTAACAATCATAATTAATACTTATAAAAAGCACAATATTTTTTTTAATTTAGTGTTTTGTGTGAGAAAAGTTATAAATAATATTTATTTAAAGATAAATATGTACTAAAATCATCAACTATTATAGTAGTGTTCATTTTTACTCTATTTTTTAAATATAGAGTTTTCTATGGCTTGTGTAGAGTTAATTTATAAAAATACAGAGTTAAAAAAGGTAAAATTTGGAAATATAACTAATTTTAAGTTATTTTTAATATTTATTTAAAACTTATAGTTTTCAAGATTGAAGATATATCTAATAAATAATTAATTGTAGATGTCCAATTGTATAGATTTGAAAAAATTTCAATGTTGTTATGTTTGGGTAACGAAATTTATGAATTTTTTGAATCAATTATTGAATGAAAGTACATTCAATTCAGATAATGATTATTAATCATTAATTATTTTGAAAATTTTCAATTAAATTTGAATCATTATAAGTAAAATGAATAATGTTGAACATAATTATTTGAAGGAATAATATTGGCTAGACATCGCAGCTCGATGTGCCACGTTGGAGAGATTCTTCGTGCAAACACTAATAATTCTTGTGGATGGTGATTTCAAAATAGTGGAAACCATAGATTTCATGTATATTTAAAATAGGATAGAATTTTTAGTCCTTATGGAATAAAAATAAATTGTTAATCTAAGGGTATTTTCTGATGACTCTAAATTCATATATTTGAAGTAAATATTCATGATTGTATCTGATATTTTTTTTGAAATCATTGACCTAGAGGTTTTTTACAACCAAAAAAACATGATTCCAAAAAAATTTGGGAAAAATTATTCATAATAATTATGATAAAATGAATAGTATAAATGTAAAATAGAAAATAGTTAAATAATTTTTGAGAAAAAATCGACACTCTATAACTTTTAAAATAATTTTTAATAAACAAAGAGAGAACATGATTAAATCAATATACATTGATTATTTAATATTTTTAAGTGGAAAAATATTGTTATTTTTTAGTGTTATTGATTGAGGATATTTTTTATTTTGAGTAAGAATTCATGTTCAAGAATGGATGCTCTAATGTATGGTTTTTTCATTTCATATAGGTGAAAGGAAGACGAATTTTTTATAGGTTTTATTTACATCTTAATTTTTGTTATACTTCATTCATGAATAAAATATATCCATTGATACATAAGCATCATGTGATGATATAAATATTTGATTCAAATTTTTATTTGAATGATAATTTGATAAGAATATTTATTTTAGTATAAATGAATCTATACAATTTATGTAAGAAGTGGATAACACCTTCTTATAAAGATAATTGGATAATTAATTCTCAAAACTTGTGTGAAAATTATTTAAATTTATAATAAATATATATATATTAATAATAAAATCTATGACTCGACCAATGGTTGATCATGGTCCGGGGTGTGCTCTTACATTTAGGATGAACATTGAAAAAATTTCCATCGAGCTTCTTCAACTATATATTTCATGGGTATGGATGGGATATACTATAAATATTGTGAATCACAACATTAACCAACCATGGGGTTAAAATATAAAAGGAATACTTTTTAATAAAACTTGGTAAAATTATATCTCCCCCTCCCCTATAGATTGTACCATAAAAATATCTAGGATCTACGAGTCATTTCAAAAGAGAATTTCCCTAACGCTCTTCTCTTAAAGGATTTTTATAGAGAATTATATATCATTTCATTGTCTAGGTATTCCATTTTTCTAGGTAATAAATTTTCATGGTTGCAAGAATTTAATGCTACAATATATGTTATCTCAAGTTTTGGATATGGTTGATCCTATTATCAAGGGTTATCTACCATTTATAAGTTATGTTCATGAGAATTTTTATTATAATAGGAATAACAAGATATATGTAATTGATATAGATGTTATATTTTCTTCATTTGTATACAACATGAAAACCAAAGTTATAAAATTATAGAAATATAAATAGATCTTGGACAATACAAAAAAATGTATGAAGGAAACTTCAAAATATAGGATTTAAAATAGAAATATAGACAGAAAATAAAATATATTAGAATCATTAAAGACATTAATATGGATTATTAATTCACATGGATGAATAAGTTATTCTTTCACATGAATGGTCTTGGAGAAAATTTTAAAGGCCCTGTTGTAGTTAAGACATTAATAAGATATTTACTAGAAAAAATAAATACAATGATATATTTTATTGAATATAGGAAAAATATTTCCCTAGATGAGCTGACCAAAAACATTATGAACTATTAATTAAGAAAATAGAATTTTTAAAAAAATAAAGGGGGATAAATTGAGATGAACTTATGGATGAATGGGTGTTTCTTTACTACTTATCAAGCATAACTACCATTGATATTTCCCAATTCCATTTATCTCTCCCTTATTCACTTAATTATTCATACTGTTAAATTTACAAAAAGGACTATATTGGATATTATACCTAATAATGAATCCATAGATCTCATGGATCCTTATGATTAATTGGGAGAAAAGATGATCATGCTAGGATGTGACAATTCTCACCACCTTATTTTTTATTATGGTTGTAATTATAAAGGTAATTAATGTATTAAAATACATTGTGATACCCATAAATTAGGGAGTAAAAGTAGGATATTCCTTTTATTAGGTAAATAGATGATCTAAGTAGTTTTTGTGGTTTCGAATCCACTAATAAAGTATGTCAGATTACTTTAGAGGAAGCTTTAAGTTAGTCTCTTCGGTATTTTGACTTCAAAGAAAAGAATCCATAATGGTTTATTGGATTAATATGACCTGAATAGGTGACTCAATAGAAAATAGATTTTAATATCTCCAAACTGTTGTCATTTATATGAGGCATCCATACACCTTGTTTGGAAACATCGTCAATGGGGAAGACAAAATGCTATATTTGAACTCTTTCCTAGCATAATATATCAGGAAAAATTATTCTCCACGAGATATGTGCATGTAAGTTATCTATGGAAGATGGTCCACATGATTTCTAATAGATATTCATAGTCCTTGTTTGGAGATACCATGTGACTTCCTCTTTTATGATGATTTTCATGATTGAATTTCAAATGAGATCCCACATAATCATTTCTCATGATGAATGCATTTTGGATATGTACTAATTTTGCATACACATGAAAAATATGACGGGTTAGAAGGTAATTATCATGAAATTGATTTCATGTTGGTGAGATATGTGAACAAGTAATAATCAGATATATGAAATTTCATGGACCCACTATATGAGATATTATATTGATCTGAGTAATTTTTTCATGTATTTACTGACAATGTTTACTAATGTTTCCCAACATGGTAGGTATATGAGCCCTATTTATTTAACTTATTAGATTTAAGTTTCATCCTATATAACAAAATGGAAACTAGTGTATTCATTGGAAGCCTAGTTAAGAGAGGAAGTAACCACTAAAGACCATGTGTCATGGGTGATATGTTTTATATGAGACCATGAAGGAGAAAGCTATCATGCTTTCTATAAGATCTGATCATCATCACCATTTCAATTTTTATTAAGGCATAAAAAATTTGGAAACAACCAACCACACAAGGGGGTCATGAATAAATTGAACTTTACATGGGTTTTCTAATCTAAAATTCACTAGGAAACAAATGAGTGGGATTTTAGGCAGGTTCTTATATTATTACATGATTTAACAATAATTATTATACAAATAAAAGTTCTATCACAAGGGGGAATTATGTGATTTCATGATTTGACCATCATTATTTTATGAATGAGTATTATATCTTATAGATTATGTTACCTAATAATCATTAGGTTGTGAATGAGAGGGATAATACACATTGGGTATTATGTGATTCATGATAATTATATGACAACCCTTATATAAAGATCATTTTTTACTTTTATAAGCATACATGCATCAATAAATTCCACCTATAAAAACATGGTCTTGATATAATTTAAATGGAACCATTTTAAAAATTATATTCCTTCATTAATTCTTTATAGTTTTAAATATTTTACCTCTATAAATATGTTTTCATGTGTCCCTCATTTGAATTTTTGAAATAGAACTATAGTGTATGACTTTCCACTACCAAAAGTGTTCACATGAATTCCAACATTACCACATCATGTGACTGGACTACTTGATTTCACTAAATGATAACACCACATGATTCCACTCTGGGAGAACCAAATGCAAAAAAGATATGTTCATATAACTTATATTTTTGGTGACCAACACAGATAAGGCACTATATAAGTGATTTTATGTTAGGGAATCATAAGATTTTCATGATGTATCATGATTACACGTGCTTTTGTGAGAATCCCAGGGTATTCTATAATTTTATACTTTTTGAATGTAACATATTCTATAAACTGAATTATTTTCTAATTTTAATGATTTAGAAATGGGAGGCTCTAGAAATCATAGTCAAGTGTTTGTAAATTGTCAAAAACATTAAATTTGATCAAAAGTATGGTGTTAATCCATCACAAACCTATCTCAAAAAAATTGAGATGAACCTTTGAGATTAACCATTATCTTATTGTATTACACTGTATGGATGTATATTATTGAATGAAGCTAAAATTCTTATGTTTCAATCAAAGAACCATCCAACCTGTTTGATTATTAATCATTGAAAAGTTATTTAGGCTATTATATTATCATAATGTTGCCTCACCATGGTGATAAACTCATAGAAGGGTGTGTCTAAGAATATACCCATTTAACTCTTGATTAAGAATTTTGTTTTATTAATCCCAATAATCCTATCAAAATATATTTTCTAAAGAAATTATTGGGTATTTAGAATCCCAGGTGGTCACTAAGTTGGGACCTCTTCCTGGATAGTGGTTTTGGAATGTATCGTATATTTTCCCTTCTGAGTGAAGTAGTGATGTAAATAATTTGAGAAGTATCTAAAGGTGGTAGGTTTATATGAAGCCACTTGGATTTCAAAAACCATCTCCAATAATAATAAGCATCCCACTCTAGACATATTTTGTAGGTGTATCCAAGACATAAACACTTTTCATTGGTTGTATAAAAATATAGGTGAAATCCTATGAGATATAAAAATTATCAGTATATCTCTAATATTTGGAGATATTTTTATTAATTTCTCTCCAAGGCCTCTATATGTAACAATAATGAGAACACCCCACCAATTTCAATGGAACTATTTCTCATTGAAAATTATTCCTTACAAAATTATCTTCACTAAATGTTTGATTTTCTATTGGGGAACTAGGAAGGTTCATTTATCAAAATGACCAATGAAGGGCCAACAACAAGGATGACTGGATATTTCCTAAATCACAAGTCTTATGAGGTTGTGGGTGGATATAACACAACTTTTTAAAAAGTAAAATTCTAAAAATTATGGAATAAGGTCACCTATGTGGTCAATTGGTCATTCCACTTGTTAGTCATTTGGAAATGATTCTAATAGTGTATTTATTCCCTACTCATGTCCCAAATGTTAGAGTAAGTGTTAGCACATGTACAAAGTTTTTTCATCTAGTCAAGGGTTTGTGGATTTTCTTGGTGATCCCTATATTGGTGAAATTATATTGAAAACATTTTTATATATAGGTTAAGGTTATATTTAGACTTATACATTCCAAACAAGTATTAAAGTATTGTATTGTTTAACATATAGGTGGATATAACTTCATCTTCACCGAAGTGATATTTTTTACACAATTAAGACCATTTTTCTATATAATTAGTGAGTTTAATCCAAGATCATTAGATTTCACAAAAATAGTGAACACATTCAATAGATATGATAAGTTTGTATATACCACATATGAATTAAAAAATATATTCTATTTGATAATTCCACTGAAATCCATGATGTTAAGAAATGTATGATATCACTTTGAGAGGGAATCATGGTAGCCATGATATATGGGGATGCCTTTTGTGAAAGATATGTGCCTAGAATATTTATATGGAAGTTCATATGTGTTGATATAAATTGTCTTAATCCACCTTAAAGTGTAAAAGTTTAGAAGAATCGTTTGATAATCATTTAGTTTTTGTTGATTCATATGAGAGAATAGACAGACATATATATATATATCAGATTTCCTCCATCTAACAGATTGTTTGGGAACAAATCAAATTACACTAATACATGAATATGTTCATATCCTACAAAAAAGTTGAAATAATTGGTAGAATAAGTAAAACACTATGTTGAAAATGAATTTAAAGAGGGGTATAGGACTTTGATAGACATAATGATGCCCCAAAAAACATCTTTTGACATTGAATATAATATCACAAATAATATGGAAAGGATAATATGTTCAGATCCATCCCTCTCAACTAGTGGGGTACCTTTTCACAATCTATTCCTATCATGGTATAATATCCTTATTCTTAGAGGGATAGGAATGCCCAGTGAAAGATTATACCTACTAGATAATTCTAGAAGATATATTTGGTAGAGTAAATAGACACACTTTGATTAAAAAATGTAGCTTATCCTATATATATTTTTATCTAAGTGTAGCATTAAAAGGATAGATAATATCATGGAGATATTGTTTTTGACGCTTTAGTCAGGGTGCGTGAATTTGTCTCTGGAGGAAGCACAACTATTTGCTGCCCCACATTCCCACTTTCCAAAGGAGGTCGACATCTTTCACCTCTTCTGGGATGTTTTCTCCTTGATCGAAATGAGATTATGGGATGTTAGTTCTTTTTTCCGTGGATTCTTCCTCGGAACTCGTTACCTAGTCTGGGTCTCCCATAAATATTAAAGACATTGTTTGTGAAACTCTTCCCAGTGCCATATCTTCATGGACACCAGTTAATTACAGTACTTCTGTCAGGGCATTCCAAGGGGTCCGTTTAGGGTAGTAACAATAGGTCCAGGGAGTAGTCATGTTGGACATCACTGGCATGTATGGACGCTAGAACACTTTTATGTCTGTGTTTATTCTCCTTATTATAGGGCTTCTCGCGGGAACATAATCCTGAGGAATCCCAAATCAAATTCGGGTAATTATATTCCATAGGCATGTATATGAGGTTTTCCTCAGCTTCCTATGTTTAAAACAGGGTATACCGCAACTTTAACATCTAGAGGAGACAAATTGGACTAATCGGAACACTGGATAGAGGAGATCAGGTGGGTGAAACCCCTAGAAGGAACACTGATGTTGGGGATAATGTGTTGTTTGCTACCCTAATATTGTTAAAGGGAATGGGGAATGAGGTGGCATGATCCTACAGGGATGTGGCAGCCAAAGTAAGAACCAAAATTGATGATGGATGATTAACTGGATTTGGTAGAGAATGAGATGGATTTGTCTTGAGGATGATGGTGATGTTGGGATTGAGTCTCGAAGGGGCCTCCTACGTATCCCTAAGGCAGGGAATCAAATTCCCAATAGTTCACCTAGAAACGGTTTACCTTCAATTTGTGACTTCAACGTCTTACTACTGAATGGGGTTGGCAACGGATTACCATTGAACGGGGGTCACCATAGCTTACTATTGGATGGGGTCACAACAGATTACCCCTGGATGGGGTCACAACGGCTTAATGCTTCATGGGGTCACAACGGTTTACCCCTAGATGGGGTCACAACATCTTACCACTGGATGGGGTCACAACAGATTACCTCTAGATGATGTCACAATGGTTTACCACTAGATGGGGTCACAATGTCTTACCATTGGACAAGGTCACAATGGAGTACCACTGGATGGGGTCACAATAGCTTACCTCTAGATGGGGTCACAATGTCTTACTGCTAGATGGGGTCACAATGGATTACTACTGGATGGGTTTGATCATCAAGGATGCTTCTTACATACCTTATCCAGAAGAAAGGGATCAAATCCCACGTAGTTCAAAAGCTGGATGCAGTTTAACTTCATACAGGATGAAAAAGACGTCATTTTGTTTAACGTCATGGAGGACAAAGGTGGTCTGACTAGAAGGGGGTGAGAAATAATGGTTCCAGGGCTTGAACCATAGGGAGGATTCTTAGGTACCTTTCCTTGGGAAAGATCAAATTCCATGTAGTTTGGAAGGAGTTTTTTTAACCGATGTGAAGATGGTCAGGACCAATGGTTATTAGGCTTGAACCTCAGGGAGGCTTCCTACGTACCTTGATTTGGCAGGGATCAAAGTCCTCGTAGTTCAGGTAGGGTATGTGGGACTAGCACTCTTGGCTACCTAGAGAAGATGTCAGGGTTGATTCTTTCTCTAAGACCACGTGGATCATGATCAGTGTGAGAAACAAGAGGTAGCAAAGACCTGATGATAACATCATGGAAGTTGCATCATTGGGAAGTGGAATGTAGCTACAAGTAGTTGGCATCCCAAAGAAGAAATAGGGGCATACACGTGGTTTGCATCCCAAAGAGGAAATAAGGGCTTATGCATGGTTAGCAGCCCGAGGGTGATGGATATTGGGAATTACTATAGGATAGATGCTCGAGTGGTGACAAAGCCCAACAAAAGAAGGATTTGGCACTAAGGAATAGAGGAGGAGCAGGGATACTACCTCCTCCAAGAGAAGTTGGGGGATTACACCAGGATGGATGCCCTTTCCTCGTGGATGAACACCATTTCCATAAAGAGGATTTCATTCCATGTAAGGAATGATCTGACTCCCGTGGAGACCAGTGGGGGTAGAGAATGTTTGATATGGGGCACCCCGCATGCAAGGCATGAGGTGAGGTCACAGTTTAACATCATGTGTTGAGGACGATGATGCTTGGCATTTTAATGTTCTGCAACTCGGATGAGGTGGGTTTTCTCCGCACCCCTAGGACTTATATAATTGATACCCTCCTTCCCTTGATGGAAGGAAGGAATAAGCAATACCGTGAAAGGGGGTGTTATGGATTGATACATCGAGGGTTCCATGTTAGCGTGGCTATGTGAAGAAACAATAGCAATTTGTGTGCACGTGCTATGAAGCGTGAGGTGAAGAAACGCAATGGGTGTCATCACCCAAGGGACCTCAAGATTTATTTTTGAAAACTTGATGGACCACATGGGAAAAGGAGTTACAGAGAAAAGGTTTTCATAGGTAGAATCCTTTTGATTCGCTGGTGTTCCATTAAGTGGAGGGGATTTGTGGAGGGATGTGCTTCATGAAGTGAAGTCACCTAGCCTATGTATAGGGAATAGTTGCATATGGAAGGTGATTTTTGAAGTGGAAAGGCATTCATGGAGCAAAGCCTCATGAAGAAAGTGTGCCTTGTGAAGCACAACATTGTGAAGCAATGTGCTTCGCGAAGCATAGTGACCATGCCTTAGTATGCAGATCACATATGTATGATGGGTGCTTCACGAATCATAAACACTCTATGATGACCCAATTCCCCTTGGGGATCTCCTTCCTTTGTAGAGGCCCATGGGCTCCGCGAAGGGAATCCCTCTTTTAAGAGGAGAATAATCCATGCAAAGGAGAAGGCACTTCCTGATGCAAATGTACCTTGAAAAGCTCATAGTTTGCAGAGTAAAATTTTCATCATGATGTGGGAGCTCATAAGGTGAAAGTTCGGAGGATTCATCTTTTGGGATCGATGGGAGCATGGTATTTATAGGCAAGAGGCACCACAAAACAGAGCTCCCTCGAAGCGAAGATGGATCTAGCTCAATGGCGTGTTCGCGAACGTCAAAGGGGTTGGAAGAGTATACCACCTACTTGTTCTATGGCATGGTTCGCGAACATCAAATCAGTTCACAGAGCATCCCTCCTCCTTGCTCCATGGTGGGTTTTTGAATGCAAAATTGGTTCGTAGAGAATCATGCCTCCTTTCTCTATGGTGGGTTCGCGAATGTCAACTCAGTTTGCAGATAATCTTTCCTCCTTAATCTATAGTGGGTTCAAGAAGGGAGAGCTCTGTGCTGACCATGAGGCTACGGGGCTCCGCGACTGGTCTTCATGAGGTAGGCCCCTATGCTCTCCTTTTGTTCGTGATTTTAATTGATTTTGGCGTCAACAAATTCCCCCCTTGGACTTTGAGCTGAGAAAAAATTGGGGTTCAATTTCAGAGGGTTGACTACCAAAATTCCTTGGTCAATCGTGAAGGTGACTTTTGAAGGGGGGTCGCGAGGTGGAGTAGCATGCATGGGTTGACGCACTGTGAAGCTCCCCATGGATTGGATGCATAGTGAAGCACCTGCGGTCCTCGCCTATAAATTATGGAGATGATCTCTCTTTTTTCCTTTCTCTTCTCAACGTTTTTGGATTCTAGAACTCTCGATTCGTGAAGCTCTGCATACTCCGTGATGGCCCTCCATGAATTGGGGCTTCTACTTCACAGTGTACAATGAGTCTTCACTTTTCATTGGTGTGCTCTATAAACCGAGTCTAAAGGTCGAGGCAGTTCTCCACCAACAGCCTTCGTGACCGATCTCCACGAAATTTCCTTTCGAAAGATCTTCATGAGCTGAACCCAAAGAATGCCCAAAATTAAAAACTGAATGGATCACTAAGAGGCTGCTACGGGGTTCCATGCGGACACTACCCAAAGGGAGGAGATGGCGAATAGATTGGGTTTAGGGGAGTTGATACTGAGACACTCTGACCATGAGTCATTGGGGGAGCTGTTGTCAATAATCCAAAGGAAATATCCACTGTGCAAGAGGCTACCTTTATATAGATTTGGGTTGAGGGATGATGTCTTCATATCTGAAGCTAGTAGGGATGAGCCAGCTTACTGGTTCTGAAGCACGCCGTGTTAGCACCAGTGGATCGGGGCGGCTGACGGCCATGCCTGGGAGGACATCACACCTGTTATTGTTGATTTCTTATAAAACCATTTGAAAAATTTTGATGGGAAGGAATTTTAGCCAGATACATCCCCCCATTTGTACCTCACGATCTTGAAGGTGGCCCTAAAGAACCCAGGGAAGGGATGGTCTGATGAGCGGGATCTACGTCAGGGCGGTAACATTATAGATGACTGGGCCTGGGCCTACTGGGTAGTCGCCTCGTGTGGAGAGTTCAGGGCAGAGCTTAGGAGAGTGGGCCTATATGAGGTGGCTTGGTCCTCTCAATTTCATATATACCAACTAAAGAAACTAATGCTAGATCTATTTAGTAGGTGGTCATCGAGAACCAATACCTTGAACTTGTACCACGGGGAGGTTGGAATCTGTTTGTTGGATGTGCACCAGATCTCGGGGGGTCCCAATACTGGGAGTGATGTATGATGAATTCCTCCCTCTTATGGGTGTGTGGGAGGATCTGGAGAAAATATCGTTGCAGGCAATGGCACTGATGGAGCTGGTGTTGGGCGATGACAATGAAGTAGTGAGAGATGTATAATTCAAACGGTGGTTCAAACAATTTCTGAATGTCCTAGAAATTAGGTAGTTTCTGGTGAGGCCTCATACTTGCCCGAAGAGGGCTCAACAGGGAATGGTGAACTCTTACAGGAAACTCTTGGAAGATATCCATTAGAAAACATGGGGGTTCAGTGTCAGCACTGAGCAGCAACCAGTAGTCAGGCTGGTGGCATTCATCGCGGCTCTCATATGTGGTTGGATCCTATCAGTGAGGGATACAAACATGGGCCTGCAACTAAGCACATTTCTCATGGTGTCCATGTTGGAGATAGGAGGGCGGGTGAGCCTCGAAATCTCGATGCTCTCCAAGCTGTACAATATGCTATGGAACATCATTGAGGGGAACATGCCATAGAGGATATGTGGGTTGTTCCACCTCCTTTATGGGTGGATAGCGGTGCATGTCATGGGGTTTTATGAATATCTGAACCCCATATCCCCTCTTGGATATAACTTTAGTCCATCCATTCTGAATTCCATAGGGAGATTTCCAGCCAAACTGACTATACAAGCAGTACTGAACCGCATCTAGAAGATATATAAATTCAAGTTTCATCTGTTCCTACTAACAATAGGTGCATTTACTGATGATGGACAAGGAATGGACGAGCACTATTCCTATCTCTTGTCCTTTTGATGTGAAGTCCTTGTGTAAATAGTGGACTGTGAGCCTCTCTGTGAGCCATACACCTAGCACCAATTTTATAGTAAATTTTAGTGCATGTAGTAGCGGACCTAATAGGTCTATTTAGGGCTACGTCACAAGGAACATCCATGTGTGATGAGGTAGATGTGGCTCATGTTCACACTGAAAGATGGAAATATGTGGAATGAATTGCCTCTGCCAATGGTCGTATTTGGTCTGGTGAAAAAGTATGCCAAAATCTAGGAGACAGCCTACCCAGGAGAGATGCTAAAGTAGCCGACCGTTCTGGCCGATGATGGTGTGCCTCCACAACCTCGAGGTCGGGGCAGGAAGACTACAAGGACTTCATGAGGTGGTGAGGCTTCCATGACTGTGAGGCCCGTACCGGGAGAGGGAGAGGCATCGCAAGCCGATCTAGAAATGGCAGTAGACCCGATGGTCCCAAAAGAACAGAGTTATCCATAGGGGAGGGCACCGAGAGTATTCTGTAGAATATCCACCTAGGCTCTGGGGAATTGGCTGCTCCATATAAACATGCTGGAAAATGCTACCATCTCGGAGGCCTGGGAAATCTCAAATGTTAACAGGAAATTCCTCGGCCTGTCTGAGATGTGGAAACACTTGAACCGCCTAAGGATGAACTTGCTGATAATGGGATTTGTTAGGGATGGCTTTAAAATATCTCAGAAGGAGGTTGAGAAATACCTGGCAGAGCTAGACTAATTCTTGCACTCCCAAGGTTCCCCGTGTCCAATGACAGACTGAGTGATGGTGTTTTGGAATTAAGCACCCCCCTTCCCCCCTCGATTGTCTGCTTCCAAACTAAGGGATCGCTTTCCTTTGCCGGAGGAATCAGATGAGTCCTCCTGGGGGGGAGGCCAGTAGAGGGAACCCATTGGAGGAGGGTGAAGTTGGTGATCAAGACTCGAACATTGAATAATTTATGAAGGTCCATGAGGTAAAATCCCAAGCCCCTTCCTCAGGGTATGCTTCCATGTCATTATTGACTCCTTACGAATACTTGAACTATGTAGGAGGGTCTCATACATAGAACCTATTCTTTCCCCTCAACAGATGCAGATGTAGGACCTTTAGGATATACAACTATGACTACATTGATTACTGCATATAGCGTGACAAGGACACCTAAGGTGGCTCCTTCGAATCTTTCAGACCTTCTGATAATATACAGCGGGGAATGCCTCGGGGTCCCGATGGTATCAAACCAAGAATGAGAGAAGGATTCAATCTTTGTAAGTCTCCTCTACTAAATTCATGACTTTCACCCATTGACTTTGTTAACTTACATCCATTCCCCTTTTAGTGTTCACAATTATTCAAATGGCCTGGGCCACCTTGGTGAGGTTGGTCAGGGCTTTTGGTGGCACCTTTCCCAGGGGAATTTTGGAGATCATAGAGTCGGATATCCAGGCATACCAAGCTGCAATGCTCCAAATCACTGATGGGGTTGTCAGCGGGGCTGAGCCCGAGATTATTGAGGTGGAGTCTGATGATGAGGATCGATCAAGTAGCCCGTGGTCCCACCATACCTGATCAAACACCAGATGATGACCCTATTGATGTGTTCTTAGGGTTTCTCTGTGCATATGAGCCTGCCAACCATGCCGACTGGGATGAGATGGCCTATGTTAGAGAGGATAGAAAAATAGTTTTTCATCGATCATGGAATCTGATCAAGCGTTTTATTGATTACACCCCCCCCCCAAATGCAATGGCTGGATGAGATGGATAGAATTCACTTGTGGTTGTGTGAACTATGTGCTGGGGGAGTGGATGCCCAGTGTCCTCACATGCTCGTCCAAGATCTTATGGAAAAGAAGATTTGGGAGTTTGACCGTGGCCTTGGGGTGGGCTAGAAGCAGAGGAAAGTAGTGAACATCAAGAGGCTCCAGGAGGCTGAAGATGAGATTAAGTGGCTATAGTTCTGGGTGGATGATCACTCATCATCCCTCGATGCTGAATCAGAGCTAAAATTGTGATTGAAGGCCTAGATGGTAGAGTCCAGGGATGGAATGAAGAAAATATCCGTAGAGATGAATGTCATCCAGACTGACGTAGATCACACCTAGATTGCGACTGATCAATTGTTCCCTATCACTACCAAGGAGGAGAGGGAGCTAAATAGGTGGCAGTAAATCCTAGACGCCACAAGCCAGAGTGTGGTAGAGCTTAAAATTTATTTTAAAGTAGTTAATCCATCCATGGGAGGGATCGACCCTCAGGTGTTGTATGGATTACAAATGCTCGAACGAACTTTCATGATTTGATTGTTTTATCCTAGATGCATGCATGAGTTCCATTATTTGTATTAGTTTTACATGAATCTTTTATATTTGTTAAATTCCCAGTGATCAATCCCAAAACTCATGCGGGTCGAGCCCAATGTGAGAAACAATGGATGATCATCATGTTATTCCATCTGAACATAAGGGTGCCGACCAAGCTTCGGGCATTTGGGGTTTGAAAAACCAATCCGAATTTTTGAGAAGAAATGGGAGAGGCCCAATTGGAGGATGAGGACCTCAGGAAAATCAACATGTTGTCCCTCCAAATGTTCTCTAGTGCACGAGTGGGGTAATGTCAGGGGTGTTAGAATCGATTCAAACATAGGGGAATGGAATGTGTGAATCACGATACCTAAAAACTTAGAACAGTTTAGGATGGAATGACAATGAAGAATAATTAATGACCATGTTCGAAACATAGTATCCCATTGTGTTAGCCTGAAATGGGGATAACAAATGAGGGCCGACCACTGACAATGTTCAAAACATAGGGCCTAACTCGAAATGTCATCCATTTTCCTTCCCGAACATTGGGCGAGGACTATAGGAAAGCCATAGGTTGAGCATCCATACTGTTATGGGGTTCCCCTAGACATGAAATAGGACCAGAGTCTGAATAAAGGGCACACAAAGAGTGGAGTTGGAGTGATGGTTTGTTCTAATGGAGTTCAACACTCTTGAAATCATGCCACCGTGATGAAAAAACATTATGTGGGCATATCTGTATGATAATGGATCAAACATACTTCTGAGAAGGACCTATTTAGAAAGAGATCTGGTGCATCCCATGATTAACATGGGGCAACCTAACCTTGTTCAGGGTAGAATCGCAGTTTAGTGTCATGCGTTGAGGACATATGGACTCATGTAGTTTAATTCCATATGATAGGATGGAGAGTGAAAGATAATATCCTAGGAAGGGAGTATGTGGTGTGGTAGCTATAGACCTTATATGAATAAGGATATACCACATATCCCTGGAGGAATTTCTTTGGTTCAAGGGACCAAAAGTGAAAGTTAGGTTGGGATTGAGGAAAAGTGATCAGGAATTCCTACATACCCCATGAGGATGTTAATCAAGCCATACATAGTTCCGAGAGAATAGTTTAACATCATGCTAGACTTAGGAAGGCATTTGTGGAATGACTGCACTAGTACACATCCTACCTAAACTACTAAGCCCATGTGAGTCATGCTCGATGTGGGAGACAAGAATTAGTGATGGGACCTTCCTAGCATAGGAAGGCACATGTTAGAGGAAAAGGGACACTAGGTGAATGAAATCCCATTGATGGTTACACGCCTATATAAATCACCTAGATGTAGTATGGGGTATAGATAAGAATGTTCGAATTCCACTTGAACTTAAGAAAGTGGACGTATGTGAATCATGATGCTCAAGATGTGGACCATGATAATGGTGGTGTGACGATAGGGGATAACTATTGACCACATTCAAAACAGAGTTTCCTTATCATGTTATCCTTGAATAGGGAAAGACAAATGAGGGTCAACTGCTGACCATATTCGAAAAATAGGACTTGTCATAAATGTCATTCAGGGTCCTCAGGGATATTGGCCCTAGTCGGTAGTTAAGCTAATGTGGCATGAGACCAGGTTGTAAAGGTGGTCCCTTCAGACATGGAATAGGATGGGGATCCATATTATGGGCTCACGAGGCTTGGACATGGAATGAGGGAATGTCCCTGTGAAAATTCCATACTTCAAGTGTTTCCATAATGAATCTGAGTATAACAATAAGATGTATCATATAGGGGGATTCGAGTCCCCTCTAAGGACAAGGGTCTTAAGGTTGCACGCTTCCAGATTAATGGTCGTAGGATGAGCCATTGAGGGGAGATTGATTTAAAGGACTATGTATAGGGTGGGAAGTGGCCAAACATGACATGTTTTTTTCATGGGGAGATCTTATTTTAGGGTCATATAGATCCGACCAGGATGAAAAAATAGACATGTGAGGCACATGGCATGGATATTATAAAACTCGACATGACTGAGAACCCATGAGGTACTCACCACAACACATGTTCCCAAAATATTTTGGACTGAGGTGTCAAAAGAGAGGGGACAGGATTTTAGATTCCTTGTGCTAGACCTTGAGACAATGTGTTTAGGCGTTACAACGTATCGAATAAGGATGGGAATCAAGACATATGTAGTTCTAGGAATAACACGGTACGATATCAGTGCCAAAGATAATAAGGTTGTGTGGGTCTCTCCCTTGAACCAGAATAAGTAGTATTTGATAGATCTTGTTTGTCCTTTAGGATGAATGAGTGTTGTAGTTTTTTTGGTGAAGTGATGAACCTATTATAGAAAGTCTATGAATCTCCACAAGAATCAACTCGTGTGCGGACATTGACAAATGGTATGGTGTGTGACCGATACCAAACATTATTTCCCCTCAAATGAGGACACCAAGATGTAGTATAGTTTTCATCGTGCGGCCAGGACTATAATGTCACAGTTTAGGGTCAAGTGGTGGGACCAACCATGCACTTTAATGGTGTGCGGTATGGAATTAATATTATAAAGTCATGTGGGACTAGGTGACATAGTCTAGAGTCATATGGCTCAGACATATACAGGGGAGGTGAGTTTCATGAGGGAATGTTCCTCAAGTGATAAAGCATACCAGATGTGAATGAGGATGAGGTCCACATCATACCATGCGTGATTCCGAGTAGGAATCTTCGGGTCGAGGGGCCAGAAAATGTTAAAGGAAATGGGACAAGAGAGGCTTCGCCCAAGTTGAGATGGACCCGAAGCCGAGATGTTTGGGTGTCCCTACATATCCTATGGGAATGGGAATCAAGACATATGTAGTTCTTGGATGTTCCTATTAACTTCATGTGGGACAATATACAATTTAATATCATGTGGGAATGGAAGTAGGGGGGCTAACTCTTAGAAAGGGGTGTACGTGGTGCTTCTATTGCAAACCTGATGTGAATGAGGGAATAATCCCACATGCACCATTCCATGCTATCCTATAAGAGTTAGAGCCTAGAATGCGGAACATAAGAGATAAATTAGTCGAACTCTAGTTGGACCCAAATACGAGATGTTTAGGTGTTTCTAAATATCCCATGAGAATGGGAATCAAGTCGTATATAGTTTTAAAATAGATCTTAGTTTAAGTTCTTAGATCTCGGACCAAGGAGAATCAGAATCCATCGAATTAAGTGTGGACCTCGATCGGATCCCAAAGCCCACATGATTCATACCCGGTTTGGGGAACAAGGGAGGAAGAGTTTTTTGAAATACATGGAATTCACGCCAAAGGGAAGTCGGTGCGGAGCCCCGAATGATTCTTTTACCACGGATTTGTCCTCCTAATGTGTAAATGGACACTGAGGGATAGTGCCAGTTGTGTCGACATTCCATTTGGACCTGATGGGGTGGATAATAATGTGAATCATTAAACTAGGATTCAAGGCTTGAAGGGGCTAGTGTGATGATGGAGGATAACTATTGACCATGTTCAAAACATCGCATATATATCGTGTGTCCTGAAATGGGAAAAACAAATGAGCGTCGACCACTGCCCATATTCGCAATGTGGGAAATGTATCGATTTGTTGTATGAAACCCTCAAGGATGTTTGAACGTAATGGTACGAGAGCCCTTAGTCCTAGAATCCATGCCATTTGGGGCTCCCTTCGGGAGTGAAAGATAATGGAAGACCAAATTAAGAGAAACACAAAGCCTGAAAAGTGGGTAAAAGCATGTCCACATAGAATCTAACACTCTAGGTTCTAGACCAGAGTACTCATGGGCCAATTGGTGAATCATTGCAGAGGGTAGAGGGACCCAGCTTAAGGGCAACCGACTCAAAGGAATAAAAGCATGGAAAGGGAGAAATGGCCGCTTAAGAGAGAGAGTGGTATGTGGCGTGGTTGTTATAAACCTGATGTGAATGAGGACATGAGTCCATACCACACTGTATACCCCTATTCTAGAAGAACATGGGCCAATGGGCAAAAATTATAGGGAGTTTTCTAAGAGATGGGTTTGGACCCGAAGACCAGACATTCTGGCAGTCCTACGTATCACACATGGATGGGAATCAAGCCATACATAGTTTTAATGGAAAGGATGATGCAAATAAGGGAATGATACCCCAACAAAGGGTGTTTAAGACAAGGAGAGTAACCCTACGTGGGTGAGGACACAATCTCACACCACACCATACAACCCTAAGTGAGAACTTGGGCCAGAGGCCTGAAAAGGCTGAGGGTCCATAGGTCGGGATGTGGACGGAATATCATCAACAACATGCATTTTAACGTCTTACAGTGAGGGAAAAGGTGATCTTAGTTTAGGTTTATATAGATCAGACAATATATTCCTAGTTTAATGTCATATGTGTGGGAAAGAGAGGGAAAATAATCACACTTATGGAAGACCACAAAGTGACAACGATGATAGAGGACAATTGTTGACCAAGTTCCCAACACAGTATCCACCCTTGTGTGACCGGAAGAGGGTGACCAATTGAGTGTTGACCATTGACCATATTCAAAACATGGTACTTGTATCAATTTACCTCTTGCAATCCTTGAGGAAATTTTCCCATAATGGTAGGATAGCCCTTAGGCCTAACATCCATGCCATTCGGGGGCCCTTTTGGATATATAAGGTGATAGAATCCCCAATGATGGGACATGCGAAGAACTCCAGGGCTTGTGCTCGTGGGACAGACGATAAATTAAGGGAGGGATGTTTCAAGGGGATATGGGTGGCATAGAAAAATATCCCAACATGAATGAGGATGTGAGTCCATGCCACCCCACACAATCCTAAATGAGAACTTGGGCCAAGGGGTCGAAGGACCTAAGGCTGAGTATCCCTGCCAACTATAGCCATATGACATCTCATGCAGGAATTTCCTTCATAAATACTATGCCCATGTGAGAAATGATATATGTGGGAAAAAAGGAGTAGGATTAGGCTCTACCCATCACATAAGGGTCTGACAACTGGAATTACACTCCCACTCAAAGAAGACTGAGATTTGGAGAGACAATGTGGTGAATGAACTACTAAACTACATGTTTGGGACATATGGGGGTGGTGATGATGAAAAAGGATAGTTTTTTACCAGATTAAAAACAGAGCATCTATATCATGTGACCAGAAATGGGAACAACAAATGAGCGTTGACCGTTGACCATATTCACAACGTGCGACTCATATCTTTTTGTTTTTTAAACACTTTGAGGGTGTTTTCCTGAAATGATAGGAGAGGCCTTAGTCTATGTATCTTTATCATTCAAGGTCCCCTTCAGATGTGAAAGATAATGGAAACCCAAATGATGGTGTGTGTGGATCATAAATGCGTTTGTGAAATTTCAAATCAAGTTAGATAGTAGAAGAGATAGAGAACTTCAGGGGAGAGGGATACATGGTGCGGTAATTATGAAATTGACGTGGATGAGGGTGAAATCCTGCACCACACCATGTGTTTCATCCTAATGGTAGGTCCATATGTTTGGGGCTATGCCTATGGATGAAATTTCTGGGCGGTCCTATGTATCCCATGAGGATGCGAATCAAGCCACGCGTTGTTTTGAAAAGGGCCATGCAGTTTAATGTCATACGGTAAGGACATGGGAGGATTAGAAGAATAAAGGATGGAACATGGTGCAATCATCATAACCCTGACATGGGTGGGGCCAAAGAATCCTACATGATAGCATGTGAGATCCCCCAAAAGAACTATGCCCAAGAGGGCATAGTCAAAGAGGAAACTGGGGTGGGACTCAAGATGAGGCATCTGAGTGTTCCTACGTATCTCATAAGGATGTAAATCATGCCATATATAGTTCTAGAGATTTATTTTAACGTCTTGTAGGACAAAACACAGTTTAAGGTCATGTAGGACTATACATTTTAAGGTCTTGCAGGACTGTCATGCAGTTTAGGGTTATGCGGGACCATATAGTTAAAGTTCATGTGGGATCGTAATGCAGTTTAGGGTCATGTAAGACCATTACACAGTTTGGGGTCATGCAAGACCGTACAATTTAAGGTAATGTAGGACCATAATGTTGTTTAGGGTTATGCAGGACCATGGGGACTCAAATAAAGTATTGTTTGAGGAACATGGCATTAGTGGGAGGAGTTATAAAGTAATCATACATTGTATTCAGCATGTACGCGCCATTGGAGTAAACCTTGGGAATAATGTAAGGTCCTTCCCATTTGGGTTACAACTTGGGTGGTTTCCTACCAGGTATCATTGGTGCCCTCAATGCCAATACCAAGTCACCATGAAAGAAGGATCAGAGGTGAGCATTCTTGTTTAAAACTTGGGATATCTTATTCTGATGCCTTCCCAGATTCTACCAGGCACAAAGCCTATTCTCGTCAAGCACTTCCAACTCATCCTAATGGATTTCAGCTACTTTATCAAGTGAATTATGATCATAGATAGTTGTGAGCAGTGAGGGAAATTAAATCTTGATGGGAAGGAAAGCCTTCATTCCGTACACCAGCGAATATGGGGTCACCCGGGTTGAATTATGAGTCGTCATCTAATAAGCCTAGAGGGCGTTGGAGAGCTTTTCCAGCCAACTATTCTTATTCTGACCAACCATTTTCTACAGAATGTTTGAGAGGGTTTTGTTGAATGCCTTGATCTGTCCATTTTCTTATGCATGATAGCAAGAGGAATGGTTATAATTGATGTCAGACTTAGCAAAAAATTTCTTCATCATAGATGCTCAGAAGTCCGTGTCATTATCGGTGTGGATAGTGTGAGGGACTCCAAATCAATTGATGATGTTGGAACTCAAAAAGTAAACAATGTAATGGGCCTTGACCTCCATGAGTGGAATTGCCTCTTCCCATTTGGAGAAGAAATCTGTAGCCATCAGGATGAATCTTCATTGGTGAGCTGTTGCTGATGGATATGGTCCCATGACATCGAGTCCCCATACCCCAAATGGCCATGTGTACTTGGTGGAGTGGAGAGGCTCTGGTGGCTGATGGATAATTTTTTCATGAATTTGGAATGCGTGGAATCTCTTAGCTAACATGATGCAATCATGGATCATGGAGGGCCAAAAGTACCCCAGTCTATGGATCTGGTAGGATAGTTTCATCCAGGTTTGATGAGCCCAGCTAGAACCGGCATGAACCTCTTGCATGACCTGAGAAATATCAACTACTTCAATTTAAAGGAGGAGAACCCCATAAAACCCGTTCTTGTATTTGATTTTCTCATGGAAAGGTCAATGTTGGAGGGTGAACTACAATGCACGGCGTTGTATTCGCTCGCGCCTAGCTCGATCGGCTGTGAGATTACCATTCTAAAGATACTCAACAAAGGGGGCTCTCTAGTTAGGAGTCACGTCGATCGCCGCATCAAGGAGACCCAACAGTCCTGACGTGGAGGATTCAGTGGTAATGTGGCTCACCTTTAGGTCTTCTTCATCACCTGGGTTGATAGGAACAATGACTCTCTGATGTTCCATGTGGATAATTAGATCATCCTGCTCGGGCTCCGCAAGTAATGCAGCTAGGTTGACCAGGACATCATCTCTACCATTCTGAGATCGAGGAGCATGAGTAACTCTTATCCGAGAATTGAACTAGGCAATTGGATGGAGAGTGTGTTCCAACAATGGTATGAGATCTTCCTTTCTAATGACATAGTCACCGTTGATCTATTTGATGACTAGTTTTGAGTCCCCTTTCACTTGTAAATGGGGCACATCAATCTCAAGAGCCAGCTCAAGGCTAGTGATAAGAGCCTAATACTCTGCCTCATTGTTGGTGCAGCCTTCTAAAAATAGAAATGAGTATGGTATGATGGCTTGTGTCGGGGTAATGAAGATGATACCTAGGCCTACTCTTTTGAGCCTGGGGTCATTGAGCATTCTATCGGTGGGGATCTGGGAAGCACCATCGAAGTGCATCTGTCGGCATGGCATGCTTTGGCCTACCGTGAGGATAACCTCATCGTGGAAATCGAGATCTATGGACTAGAAAACAAGATCCAAATGGGAAACAAGGAAGTTTTACAATGCTTTCCCCATAATAAATTTTTGAGGGACAAACCTGATATCGAACTGTTAGAGAATCACTACCCACCAAGATAGATGGCCTATCAACATGGGGTGGTTCAGGATGTACTTCAGTGTGTATACCCAGGACACTAGCTATACCTCGTGGTGCTTCAACTAATGTCACAACTTTTGTACTGTGAATACCAGTGCAAGGCATCACCTTTCAATGGGGGGTATCTCATCTCCGTATTTAAGAGCATGCGGCTTAGGTAGTAATGGTTTTTTTCATCCCCTCATTGTTCTTCTGGGTGTGAAGGGCACCGAGAGACCATTCCAGGGTGGTCACATAATGGACCAATGGCTTTCTAGAGATAGGAGGAATTAAGACCGAAGGTTGGAGCACATACTGCTTGATCTCCTTGAATGCAGTCTGACACTCTTTGTCCCACACATAGACTGTGACTTCTTTCATGATCTGAGAAAAGGTCTTACACTTACCTGCTAAATTCGCAATTAATCAGCCTATGTTGGCTAAGTGGCCTTGAAATCCTCAAATTTCCTGAATGTTTCTCATAGGATACATCTAGATAATTGTCTAGATCTTCTCTGGGTAAATCTCAAAGCCCCTATATCTGAAAACGGTGCTAAGAAACATTCTAGAGGTGACCCCGAAGGCACACTTCATTGGATTCATCTTCAGGTGAAAGGAACAGAGGAAGCTGGACATATTCTCAAGGTCTTTGAGATGGTCCTGATGCTGGGGATATTTGACCACCAGATCATCCACATATAATTCCACCAAAGTTCTAAGGATAGTCTAAAATATGTGATACATAGTCTGCTAGTAGGTGGTACCTGCATTCTTTAAACCGAAGGGCATGACTTGGTAACAAAATGTACCTTGTGGTTCCCTAAAGGCTGTGAATTCCTCATCCTCAGGGGCCATTTAGATCTTATTGTACCCAGAGTTACCATCCATGAAGGAGAGGGCTTGAAATCTAGTTTTAGCGTCATTCAACAACTCCATCATAAGAAGGGGGTAATCATCCTTCATACATTGAGAGTTGAGATCCCGAAAGTCGATGCAGACCCTAATATGTCCATTCTTCTTCCTTAATTGAACAATATTATCTAGTTATTTTGGGTACTAGTCCTCCTTTAAAAAACTGGATTTGATGATCATGTAAACTTCTGCCTCAATCACGACACCATGAGAAGGGTGCATCTTTCTGGGGGGCTACTTGAATCCACAATGATTTACTGGGAGACCGAGGCGGTGGACGACTAACTGGGGATCTACTCATGGAATCTCTTTATAACTCTCAGAAAATACATCATGGTGTTATTTTAGGAATTATATGTACTTATGTTGCTCCTTGAGGGGTATGGAGGCACTGATCAATGTGGGTTTTGTGTCTGCCTCACTACCATGGTTCACCTATACCAACTCGTCGACTGTGACAGATATGATTTGTTCAATGATGGTAGAATCATCCTCCAAATCCTCTTCTCCACTTATAAAAGAGGTATCCTTATCAAGAAAAATTGCATCTGAGTCAGCAAATCCTAATGGGAGGTTGGTAACAGCGTGAGTGGCAGTGGTGACTGCATCAGAGGACTCTTGTCTTGCTGTAACCATAGTGATGAAGGTTGTTGATCTAATTCCATCTAGCCTCTGGCCCAAGGGGCCACGCTTGATGATATTGAAGAAAAAGTGGCAAGTCATCTTGAAAAAGATAATTCTAGCCTAACAAAACAATCACATATGGTGTATTGTCATTACAATGGGGTAGACATCCTGATACCTTATGGGGGTAGGAGCTCTGGGATCACCTATGCTTGATTTGTATAAGAGTATGAGGTGATCTTCTGACATCACATAGGCCTAGGAATGTGTTCCCCCCTCATCCCAGAAACGAAGAAACATTGTCCCATTTCTGGGGTCATGGACTCCAATCGGTGCATTGGAAAGACGTAGGAATCATCTAGATCTGTCCATAGGTCGGTCACTACCGTTGCATGCTCAAACTCATTAGTTTGAATCAGCTTGTCCTTACTCATGTAGTGGTTGGAAACTAGGTAGCAGGCTTTACAAGACGAAAATGGAGACGCATCACCTTGAAGCATGCCCACTTTACCATTAAGGGAGTACATGAGGCACTCGTGATGTGATGAGGGAACCATTTCATGTAGGTAGAGCCATGGCCTTCCCATCAACGCATTGTAGTCAGTGTCCTGGGAGACTAATATAAATTCAGTGCTGGAAACTAGGCCACCAAAATATGTCTTCAAGTGGATCTTACAAACCATTGTTTGTTCCATCATTTCATAACCTTGGGTTCTTAGGTGAGATGGACTTATATCATCTACATACAATCCCATCTTTTCAAGTGTCCGAGTCGAGATTAGGTTGATTATAGAGCCTCTGTCAACAAGATAGTCATGAACCTCCATGCCATTGAACTTGTTGGTGATGTAGAATGGGAAAATGTGACCTTGTATGGGAGAGCCTTAATCTTCTTTAGATAATGTGATAATGGACTGGCATTTAGCATTCTCTACTGCTTCAACATGAAAGGCTTATGTGTCTACTACTTTCGTCTCAAACTAGAGGGGGCTTCTTAAATCCTCAGTGAGGGACTCATGCATATATAATGAAAGGATAATGGCCTAAAGGATGGAGATAATTGTTAGAATACTGGAAAGATGATTAATAACATCATACTTCTGCGCCAAGTGTGAACTTGTGCTTGCAGGAGGTCTCTCTTTGACAGGAGGTATGGTGAAACCTGCCGACTGGACCAGTGGATGATTGGTACTGAGAACATCCTACTACCCACTGGTCGAGGTCGGAGGAGTGGCTACCAGATGTGGGCCAAATGACTAAGACTGGACTGTATCAGGGCATGGATAGTGACGGCGTGGTCGGGATGGCTTTGCTTGATCCAGCAACACGAACGGTGGCGAAGGTGGGCCTGATGCCACCAAATTAAAAGGTTGTGCATGATGAGATCTGTACTGAGCATGTTGCCTAGTTTTGGTAGTTTGCACAGCCTAGCTAGAAGTGCTCACCATGGCACTCCATCAACCCATAGATCCATTTGCTCTATCTACACTGGTGATGGCTAGGGATGTTGGGAGGATCCATGTGGCACTCCTCATTATTAGGAATCTTGTACGGATTTACCATCTCTACAGTGTTTACTGATGCATACCCTTGATCATCACTGGAAGAGTCTTCCACTATGGGATATATTCTGGGAGAGATTCCCATCTCTAGGGTCATGAATTCAATGAGATTATGGGATGGTGATGGCATCAGTGGGGGAATTTGTATACCCTTACGCTACCAGTGTTTTCTCTTCTGGGAAGAGGTCGCGGCTGAGACGACGATGCAGAAGTGGTTGTCGCAGCTTCTAAAGGCTTTGGCTGATTCAGACATGCTCGAATGACACCATGGGCATGGAAGACTATTTTTTGATCCATCTAGTCATAATACATCTAGGATTAGTGAATGGAAACCTGATTCCACTTTCCCTCACTGTCGTTGCTATTGTTTGGCCTGACGAAGACACATGCCACCTATGCCCGATCCAGGACAAAATGGACTATGTTGTTATCTACCTGGCCTTGAATCCTGTATTTGAACATATATAACTTTTTGAGAGTCTTCACCATGATATGGTGGTAGGGTAAGTAATTATGGTGATCAGTGATGTTTGCCTCTTACAGCCTTCTGCACTCATATAAATATCGAATCCCCTGCTCTATGGAACTACATATGTAACAGGGGACCTATGCCTCATTGAATGAGTAGGTCTGGTTTCTCCTATCTGTAAAGGGGGCCCTTATATCTTTACCCTGATGAGGGGCTGGAGGAGTCTATCTAGGAGGTAGAGCTTGGTTATCTCACCTGGGTGGTAGCGGCGCATTGCGTGGGGGCACCTGCCGATTCTGATGTGGGCATTGTTGGGCCAGTGGTTGCGCCTGAGGTATAGGGCCTCTACAAGTTTGTTCAGCTGGTTCCATAGGAAACAACTCTAGTCACCTGGGGGACTCTATTTGGGCCATTGTGGTAGGATCATCCCTAAAATCCCTTCTTGTGTGGATCACAGGAGGCAACAGACATGCCTCCTTGGCCAGCTATAAGCCTTCCTCTAGGCATTGGGCCTTATCAGAAAAGTCTCAGAATCCCCTGGGATAGTTTTGGGTGATCATAGAGTATACCATCTCTATCTTGACATTATATACACACATCTTCATCAATTTATCTTGATTCAACATCATGTCAAGGGAAAACGTGAGTTCTTTGAACTAGGTGACAAAATTGGTGACACAATCATCAAGCCTATGCTTTCACTTGAAGAGGTTTTTCGATACTCGTCTTTTGCATGATGGAACTGAACTGGTAGAGGAATTTCATATGGATTTCCACCCTGTTGGATATTGATCTGATGGGGAGATGGTTGTACCAGAAAAATGCAGGTCCTTCCAATGTCTTCTTGAAACATCAAAGCATGGCAGCCTCTTGTTGTGATGGAGTTCCCAACACGGGGCCACACCTTGAGGTAAAGTGGGCCAGTTGCTGTGGCGGGTCCCATGTCCCATTGAAGGGGGGAAATGAGGGATTTACGAAACCTAGGGGGTGCTGGCATATTATACACCCATGCCGAATAAGGCTTTCCATCAAGCTGGAGTTCCACCTGTTATGTCTCTAACGCCTTCAGACAGGAAACGAGTGTCGCTATTGGATCATTTGGGTGGGGTTCCTATCTTGATGGGGGTCCTTGACTACAATTGTGATGGCAAGTTCTTCAACATGATAAGGCGGCCCAGCGACTGTGGGGCAGCTTGTGGAATGATCTGTAGGGCAGCTGGGGGAATCCGAGTTGGGTCCTAAGGATTTTCACATTGTTCAGGAGGATTGGGAAAGACATATTGCGCCCTCTAGTCGTAGGTTCCATCCTTAACCCTATCTGTGTGGGCAAGATGGACAGGGTCAACTGGATGCATTTCACCTAGGGGAAGTTGTGCCTACCCCTACTACCCTAGCCTAGGATCACCGTAGTCCGACCATCACTCTGTAGCACATTCCTTAAGGTGGTAGTCGACAAACTTCTATTTATTGGTGAGATTTTTACACAACGCGACTTTCTCAATGTCGTCATCCACCTTCTACACTGATCCAGACGGGTTAGAAGGGCTTGATAACTCCAAGGGGTTCCTTTCCCTTGTTGGGATTCCGGTTGAGGACTAGTGCCTTTGTGGTCACAATAATACCCAGAAGATTCTTCAATTGATGATTAATTCTTCTTGATGGATCAAGTAAGTGTTGATCTCCCTTAGGGGGAAGGTCCTCTCTAAGAAGATCTAGCTTGTTCTCACCCTCTGGCAGGTCCTCCATGTTAATCGTGACTCTACCTTGAGGCATATCCTCTGTATCGCCTAGAAAATCAGGTTGTCGCTAGATAGGACTGAAGAGTAGGGCAGCATAATGTCCCCAACCATGGATCTGTACATGGGGAGAAGCCTCTTTGATAATCCTATGCAGTACCCTGAAGCTCTAAATGTACCGTTGCTAGAGGGCCCTACGGCGACTTGGTGACTAATGGAACTAGGCCACAGGGAGTGCGAAAAAATCCCCCATAAGGCATTTTTCTCCAATGTCTTCGAAATGTTATTGGCTCTTAGGATAAGACAATTTCTGAGGGAGAAGACGGAAATGAGTCACCCAGAGGGTCTAGCGGAAACACTCATCTTATTCTTGGGTGGGGGATTCCGGCACACAAAAATTTAGGGCTAAAAATAGCCAAAACATCTCAAGGAAGTGGTCTTCCATTAAGATATCCCATAAGTTTCTATGCTCAGATTCATGGTCTGGGCCTTCATTGCCCCCACTCATCATCCTGAGGTGGCTGGGGAACATGTAGTGGTACCGAAGCAGACTTCTGGGCTACTGGCTAGCTGGTGGGTAATACGGGAACCGAGCTGATAAACTTCTGCTTCTCGGGCTACCCTCTGAAGAGTGTTGTGACTAATCCATTACATATTGGTAAGACACACTGACAACTATAGTTTTCAGATCAAAGACCACTATTTCTGGCAGTGGACCGCACTGTTTCTCTTCTTCCATTGGTCCCCAAAATAGTTATTTGTGATCTCTAGTCGAGGTAGAGAGTTCTTCTAGTGATGATGGTGGTGATTTCAGGGATTTAACCTATGGAGTCACCATATATTTGTCCTCCAGGATATACCTATGGAGGGAGGTAGGAATCTTATTGACCTTGCATTCTGGGAATACTAGGTTGATGCTCATTGTTCCTGCCCCTACCCTTGACACGGAGGATCTGGGCAAGGGTTCCATCATTGAGTCATATTCCACTTCAGAATCTGAGAAGAAAACCAGTTTGATCTCAGTGTGAGTCTTCTCTATGTTCCTTTTATGGTGGTGATGACCCACCGTCCTACCCCGAGATGGTTCTTCAGGATATGGCATATTTCCGACACAATGAGGACCTTTGGTCCTACTAGTGTTAGGGGGGAGAGGGATTCCGCCTGAGCAAGCCAGGGTGCGAGGAGAACCAGGATGGATCTCAAAGGGGATATGGGGAGGACATCTTTGGGAAGTTTTGGATCAAGTAGGACCGCCAAATGAGCCCATAGGAGCAAATGTGGGACCCCATTCTTGTTTCCCCTAGCGACATCAGTGCGAGTAAGGTCCTCGTACTGGTCTAGGCAAACACGGGTAGGGCCTCCGTGATGGGTGTCGGTGAAGCGAGGCTGGCCTTCACCCCTCTAGCTGCTGAAGCGAGGAGGACCTTTTACAGCTACTATAAAAACATGGGGAGGTCCCCCACGCTAAAGATTGACCGAATTCGCAACGTCCCCACACTGGCGGTCGGTGGTAGGAGGGATGACTCCATACCTGATGTAATAGAAACAAGAGAGGCTTCTGTGCTGAGTGTCACCATCTTGGGGAGGTCCCTCATTCGAACTGAGGGTAACATGATATATTACTCCATGTATATCTTGGAAGCGGGGAAGATATGTTTTTTCCATGATGGTGGTACAGGGAGGGCCTCCATACTGGTGGCGGCCACTACCTGCACCAGCTGCCTGAAAGTCGACCCATCCTACCGGTGGGGTGGTTGGGGCCTCGATCCAGGCTGGGTATACATGTTACCATTCTCATCATACACAAGGGGTTGATGATATACATAATTTGTGGCCTGAACCATAGTAGTTGCTGACGTTGACACCCCTTGGTAGGCGTCTTCCTCGGCTTGTGCCCGACTCTGGCGTCGGGTCAACCGAACTAGGGCTAACAGTGCATGCACATGGCTTACCTGCTCCTCGACTCGTGTGACTAGGTAGTAGTTTTGGTGCGACCTAGTGCGAGCCCTCCTTTGGGGCCCCTGAAATGGGATCCTGGTTGGGCTGGCCCAAACATCCCCTACCTTGTCGGTGTAGGGGAGAGAGTCGTCAAGGCATTTGGGGGAGAGGCTCCTGAAAAGATTGTATATTGGAGTGGAAGAAGTGGCTCCCAGAGCGGCCCTTGGGGGTGGCATTGGTGAAAAGGCACAAATGATTCTAGATCCTGGTGGGCCATAACATCAGTTGGGATAATACCCTCCTCCTCGTACCAGCGTACTAGGTTGTTGATCACTCCCTGCTAAATGACTTTAGATGGGGAGATAGGGCATGGGAACCTGGAGTTTGTAGGTGTGGAGATTGTCACTGAAGTAGTGGAGCTACATGGGGCCGCTACCATGGAATTGTACCCACCCCTGTGTCGGTGGGTGGGTGGTGATCAAATTCCTACAGAAGCTTGGTTCCTGAAAAGTAGGGAGATTAACCCTTTAGTGATGAAATGAAAGTAATCGATGACCAATTCCCCAACAACATTCTGTCTTCCATGGATGGTAAGATGGATCCACTCTGACAACATTGTAGACCGAGATGTCCAATGTTTTGACTGCCCCAACATCTGGTGAGTTTCACCCCAGGCCCACTATTTGCTTTGTGGAACTAGTGCCATATAGCTAGATCTGGTGACACTCTATTCCACTGATGTTTCGAACACTACTAATCTCCATATTGATGAGAAGACCTTCATGTTAGGTTCACCATTTCTATTTCTGACACTTTCGATGGGGCGCGTGCATCTGTCTGTGGAATACGTGCAACTGTTTATTTCCCCACATTCCCACATTCCCGCTTTCCAAAAGTGGGCAACCTCGGTCACCTGTTCAGGGATGTTTTATCCTTGATCAAAATGGGATGATGGGATATCAGTTCTTCCTTCTGTGGATTCCTCCTCAGAATTCATTACCTAGTCCGTGTATCCCATAAATAATTATGACATTGTTCGTGAAACTCTTCCCACTGTCATATCTTCATGGATACCTGTTAATTACACTGATTCTATCGGGACATTCGAAGTGGTCCGGTCAGGGAAGCAACCTTCGGTCAGAGGAGTAGTCAAGTTGGACATCACTGGCGTGTTTGGATGATAGAACATTGTCGCGTCTAGGTTTCATCCCATTATAATAAATCTTCTCAAGGGCGTGGAAGCCCGAGGCATCCCACATCAAATTTGCGGAGTTTTATGTTATAGGCATGTATATAAAGTTTTCCTTAGATTCCTATAATTAACACTAGGTATGCCATAGGTTTAACATCTATTAGAGATGGATCAGACTGATCAAAACACTAACTTGAGCAGATCAGGTGAGTGCAACACCTGGAGGGAACACCGATGTTGGGGATAACGTGTGGTTAGCTACCAAATTGTTGTTAATGGGAATGGGTAATGAGGTGGAATTATCCCACCAAGATGTGGTGGCCTGGGTAAGAACCAAAATGGATATTGGATAGTTATGTTAAGTGGGTAGATAATGAGATGGAGTCAACTTGAGGATGACGGTGATGTTGGGCTTGATTCTCGAGGAGACCTCCTACATATCCCTGTGGTAGGGAATCAAAGTCCACGTAGTTCACCTGAAAACGGCTTACCAAAGATTGGGGGCTTCAACGGCTTACTGCTGAATGGGGTTGTCAATGGCATACCATTGAAAGGGGGTCACAATGGCATACTGTTGTATGGGGTCGCAACGGCTTACCGCTGGAAGGGGACACAATGGCTTACCGCCAGATGGGGTCACAATGGCTTACTGCTGGATGGAGTCACAACGAATTACCTCTGGAGGGGGGTCACAACGGATTACCGCTAGACAGGGTCAAAACGGTTTACCGCTGGAGGGGGTCACAAAAGCTTACTGCTGAATGGGGTCACAATGGATTATCACTGGATGGGGTCACAATGGCTTTTCGTTGGATGGGTAACAATGGCTTACCGTCGTATGGGGTCACAATGGCTTACCACTGGATGGGGTCTCAAAGTCTTACCGTTGGATGGGGTCACAAGGTCTTACCGCTAGATGGGATCATAACGGCTTACCTCTGGATGGGGTCACAACGGATTACTACTTGATGGGGTCCAAATGGCTTACCATTGGAGGGGTTCCCAACAGTTTACCACTAGATGGGGTCACAATGGCTTACCATTGGATGGGGTCACAAAAGGTTATCACTAGATGGGTTTGAACTTCGGGAAGGCTTCCTACATACCCTATCCATAAGACAAGGATCAAATCCCACGTAGTTCAGAATTTGGATCCAGTTTAACATCATGTAGGATGGAAAAGAGGGCATGCAGTTTAATGTCATGCATGAAAAAGGTGGTCTGATGAGAAGGGGGTTAAAACCAATGGTTTAGGGGCTTGAACCACAGGGAGACTTCCAACAAACCTTAACTTGGTAATGATAAAATCCCACATAGTTTGGAAGGAGTTTGGTGAACCAATGTGAAGATGTTCAGGACCAATGGTTTTTGGGATTGAACCTCAGGGAGGCTTCCTACATATCTTACCATGGAAAGGATCAAATTCCTCGTAGTTCAGGTAGGGTGAGTGGGACATACATTCTAGGATACCCATAGAAGATTTCATGGATGATGCTTTCTCTAAGATCATGTGAGTCATGCTTGGTTTTAGAAACAATAGGTAATAAAGACATGACAATCACATTGTGGAAGGTGCATCTATGGGAAGTGGAATGGGGATTACACATAGTTGGTGGCCCAAAGAGGAAACAGGGGCCTACGCGTGTTTAGAATCCCAAAGAGGACACAGGGGATTATACGTGATTAACATCCTAAGGGTGATGGATAATGGGACTTACTTTAGGATGGAGGCCCGAGTAGTGACAAATCCCAGTGGGAGATGGATTTGGCACCCATGAAGAGAGGAGGAGCAGGGATACTGCCTCCTACAAGAAATTATAGGGGATTACATCAGGGTGGTTTCCCTTTCCCTGTGGATGAACGTCATTCCCCCAAAGAGGATGTCATTCCATGTAAGGAATGATCTCACTCCTGTGGAGACTACTGGGTGTAGAGAAAGTCTGAGATGGGGCACCCTGTGTGCAAGGCACAGGGTGAGGTCACAATTTAACGTCATGTTCTAAGGATGATGGTGCTTGGTAGTTTAATGTCCTGCATCTCGGAGGATGTGGGTTTTCTCTGCACCCCTAGGACTTACGTAACTGATACTCTCCCACCTTTGAGGGAATTAGGGAATTGGAAATGCTGTTAAAGGGGGTGTTGTGGAGAAATCCATTAGGGGGTCCATGTTAGTGTGGCTATGAAAATAAGAAATATTCATTAACATGATTATTCGAAGAAGGATGAGGCGAAGAAACTCAATGGGAGGCATCTCCCAAGGGACCTTGAAATTTCTTCTTGAAAACCTGAAGGGCTGCATAGGAAAAGGAGTTGCAGAGCAAAGGGGTTCATAGGTAGAAGCCTTTGGAAGATCTGGTGCTCCATAAAGTGGAGGGGTTTCATGGAAAGATGTGCTTCACAAAGTGAAGTTTCCTAGCCTACGTAAAGGTAACAGGTGCATATAGAAGGTGCTTCATGAATTGGAATGGCATTCATGAAGCAAGGGTGCCTTGCGAAGCATAACATTATGAAGCAATGTGTTTCACGAAGTATAGTGACCATGCCTTTTCATGCGGATCACATGGGTATGGAGGGTGTTTCGTAAAGCATAAATGCACTATGATGACTGAAGTCCCCTTGGAGATCGCTTTCCTTTGTAGAGGCCCATGGCCTCCGTGAAGGGAATCCCTCCTTGAAGAGGGATAGAATCCATGCTAAGGTGAAGGCACTTCATGATGTAAAAGTATCTGGAAAAGCTCATGGTTTGGAGAGAAAAAGAAATGCTTAGTGATGTGGGAGCTCGGAAGGAGAAAGGTTGGAGGATCCATCCTTTGGGCTCGAGGGGAGCCTGGTATTTATAGGAAAGTGGTGCCAAAATGTATAGCTCGCTCAGTGAGAAGACATAGTTGGCTCTATGGTGGGTTTGTGAATGTCAAAGGGGTTCGCGGAGCATCCCGCCTCCTTGATCCGCGGCGGGTTCGTAAACATCAAATCAGTTCACAGAGCATCATGCCTTCTTGATGAATGGACAGTTTGCGAACATCAAATCGGTTCACAAAGCATCACACCTCCTTTCTCTACGGTGGGTTCATGAATGTAAAATCAGTTCACGAAGCATCTTACCTCTTTGCTCCGTGGCGGGTTCACAAAGGGAATGCTCTGCCCCGGCCGCAGGGCTACGGGGCTTCGCTATCAATCTTTGTGAGGCAGCCCCTTACGCGCTCCTTTTTTTTCTTTCTTTTCCTTGATTTTGGAATCAAAATATAAATACAGATCAATATATTTATTCAATGGTATGGTTCACTACATTGATTAGGTGATGGAAATACTAACCTAAATAGTAAAGGATACAGACAGGGAGGGTCAAAGTGATTTTAAGGGAGAGGTGAATTGGATTTCCATTATTATTACATTATCACTATTAATGTGATTATCATCTTTATTAAATTTTCATGGGATGCTAGAGACAATAAATATTCTTTGACTCCTCATAATATACAAATGATGGAATATCACTTTTTGTATATTCCCCTTCACATGAAATGGTTGAGTAAGAAGGCTCTCCAGGCATGGTAAAGAACATGTGGGTTTTAGGTTCTGGCCTTGAAAAAGTGTTTTTACCTCCACCACCACCATCCACTCCTCCCATGAGATTTTATTCATGGGAATCGACTAGGAATAAGAAGGGGGATCCCTAGAGATACATATATGTTCCTGGTTAACATGTGTATACTATATCGTTTCATCTATCTCTCAAATTATTCCAACAAATTATTATAGAAGAATTGATATTTTTAGAGGTAGGATAAAGTTTCACACATTCAGGGGTACCTACTACAAGAAAATATAAAACATCTATTCTTTCAAAAATTATGTCTATAGATTCAGTGATGGGAGAGATTACATGGTGGTATGTACTAGCTAAGTACTCAATTTCATTAATCATTATTAATGTGGTTCTAAGGATAATTAGAGAAAAAAAGGTATATGAATTTTAGGTTATTAAATCTCTATAAAAATAGATTCTAAGTACCCTTAAAAGGGTCCAACCTAGAGGAGACAACCATCCAGACTTTGGAGTGGTCAGACCCTACTGTTTTGGTCCTTACTCATACAAAGCCAGTTGTTGTCCCATAGATGTTTTTGGACACTCTCTCTAACTACAATGGTTTTAATTATCACAAATAATGTCAAATATTAACATATATCTTTCCTCATGTCAGATTCTATATTTTGAAAAAGCATCTTCTTAAATATCAGATCATTTCAAAATATAACTATTTATGTGGGTTTAATTATATACAAGCTTATTATTGATTATCATTGTGTAATTATGTGTTTTATCATTTTCTGAATTTGTGGAAATGTAAGAAAGACCGAACATCTAAAAATTTTCTAAGTAAGAGTCACTAACCCTGACAGACAGATGACTCACCATTGGACATATGACTCACTGAAAAATAGATGGAACAATAATATGTTTCGAGAATTTGAAGTTGACACCTTTGAAAAGACTCATCATTGGACATGACACCGACAAAAAAAAAGCTGAATCACTATTTCATATGACTCATCGATGTAGATGACCTAACGTCAGTCCATGTGACTTACCGTTGCATGGTTATACCAATGAAAGGACTCACCAGTAGTTGAAATGAGTCACTATTGGTTCAATGGTCTCACCGATAAAAGGAAGGACTCACCATTGATATGAGTCACCGATATTTCTTCTGTCTTGACGATAGAACAAGAAAGTGAAACCCAAAATCACCAAAACTAATTGAACGGAATCACCAATAAAAAGACTCTTTGATGTTGACAGACTGATACTTATGACACACCGATAGTCATAAAAACTGTTTTTAATTTATTAATTCAAATTTATATCTAACATACATATTTTGACAAATTAATGTTTTTGACATTATTTAATGTTTTCTATAGGACATTTAGTAGGCAATACGTGGTAGGTACATGTGGGGAGATCTTCATGTATGTTGGACCTTGAAGTATAAAAGAATTACAAGTTGGATCTTTTGAATAGTGTTGAAAAAGGTAGTAATCAAAGGGAACTCGTGAAACTTTCAAGATCACTTCCAAAACCCAAGAACTCAAAGGAAGAACATATGGGGAGATGAACAAGACAAACTAAAATATTCTAAGCTTCCATAAATACCTTTTAAATGAGATTCTGAACATTTCAAACTCCTAGAAATTAGTGCACAGGGACTACGATACTCTATTTTGGAGCCAACTTCTAGAAGAGAACTCAAACTTCATTTCCACTACATCAAACGAGTCCAGAGCTGCAATTCATAACACATAGAGACTTATAAACCTTATTATACCTATTTATCTCTATTTTGTTCTTTTATTCACATTTCTCATGTAGTGTGTGCATCTTTCAGTTACACACACACTGAATCCTATTCATAACCGGAGGATAATTGATATCCTCAATCTTACACTTTTTTTAATCCCTTTGTATCCCACGTAAAATTGTGGAAGAGGTTGTGTGTGAACTGTTTGATATTTTCCCAAGAAGAATCATTATAGAGTTCAAGTGTGACCAGGATATCCTTGTGTACTATTGTGAACCCCCGGTCCAGGATTTGGATCAAATTATTTATTATTTTAATCAACTTAGTGGAAGGTGATCTCCAAGTGGAGAGGACTAAGTCTGAGCTTGAGAATGAACCTCTTGTTTATTTTCCATGTGTTTACCATTTATTTTTACTCTATTTTTATCACATATTTAATATAACTAAATTGAACTCTCATAGTTATTTTAGAAAGTGTTTATAACTATTTTTATCTAGTAGGTTAGTTTAAAAAGTTATATTGACATTTAGAATAATATATCTTAGAACTGATCAATATTTTGAGAAATTAATTGAACATTCAAGACCCTTATAAATTAACTAAAGATAGACTTGGATTATATTTTTAATTGGGGGAATTTTCAAAGAACTCCTTTTAACAAAATTTTTTATAGATACTCAATTCACCCCCCCCCCCATCTTGATTACTCTACACTGACCAACATTTTGTATCAAATGTGTTTAAAATCTATTTCAAATATTTTTAAATTGTGATTTTAGATAGAATTCAAATATCCTAAATGTTTTGTTAATTTTAAATTTTTATCCCTTTAAAATATTTTTCAAATTTTTTATGGATAAGAGATAAGAATGTGATGCTACTAAAAGAAATCCATTATTTAATGGAACGAATAATGCACAATGTAAAATTAAGTTGAAAATGCATTTAGAAAGTATGGGTTTTGAAATTTGGTATTCAATTGTCAATAAATATAAGATTCCTACTACTGCTAGGACTACTTGGGATAACCCAAATAAGACTGTTTATATAAATAATAGTAAATCAATGAATGCCTTATATTTTTCTTTAGGAGAAGAGAATTTAACAGAATTTCTTCATGTAAAATAGCCCATGAAATCTGGGATACTTTGTCTGTTTCACATGAAGGAACATCTATTATTATGGAAATGAGACTTAACACATATACTGTTAAATATGATAACTTTAAGATGAATCATGTTGAACCTATTTCTGACATGTATCTTAGGTTTAATGAAATTGTGAACACTATGATCTCTCTGGGAAGAGATGTTACTTCCAAAGAAAAAATAATGAGAATTCTTAGATGCTTTCCTGACAGATAGAGAGGAACCTATGTCTCAATCAAAGAATCATGTGACATCAACATTTTGCCTATAAAATAAATCATTGGAAAATTGATGATTTATGATGCAAATATTAATGTCAACAAATAATAGGAAGAATAACAAAAGATAAAATTTGTTGCCTTCAAGACTACTAAATCAAAGAATAAGGAAAAAAAGAGAAGGTGGTAGCCTCCGTTGAAAGCTCTAGTAATGATAAATCAAAATATTATAGTTATGGAGATATGGATTCGTTGGCCAGAAGATTCAATAATTTATATGGAAAAAAAATTTAGGAATCCTAATTATAAAAAAATATGATAATAAGGGAAGCTGAAAAAAGGATTGGAAAAGAATTGAAAAATCAGAAGAGATTGTCTTCTATTAATGAAAAAGGAGAGGACATGTTATAGTGGAATTTCCAAAGTTAAAATAGAAAAGGAAGTATGAAAAAAAAAGACATTAGGTATAAGAATGACACAAAGGCCACCTAGAGTGCTTCTTGAGGATAACTCCAGTGAATCAGTATCATCTCATGATGAGAATGATGACAGGTAAAATATGTGTTTTATAACAAACACATCTGAGGTAACCATAGATTCACCTACACATAATTCTTATTATACTGAAAATGAAAGTGGTACTAGGAATAGAACAAATGATGAACTATTTGAATATTATAACATGATAGAAGAGACATGTAATGAACTAAAAGATAAATATAAATCTTTAAATAGATAGCATGATCTTACTATAACTGTTAAATCTAAACTGGCTATTAAAAAAGATGAGGATACTCAACCGCTCAATGAAAACAATGGATTAAAAAATATCTAATAAGAAACTAAAGAAATATTTAGAAAATTTTACCAATGTGAAAGACACTCTTACTCAAATTCATTGTAAAAAAATATCTCTTATGTACACTTCTGGTATTAGATATCATCTTGGACAGAGAAACTTATATAAAACAAATTTTATAACAAAATGGAAAATCAATTCATTTTCATAAAAATCAATGCTCTGCTACTAGTATCAGTTCAAAAAAATCCTTCATAGCCTCTAGATTTTTTGGACTAAAAAGTGTTTATTTTTCAAATATGTTACATAATTATTAAAGGAAACCCATAAAGAAAATGTGGGTACCTAAAGCATTGATTACTAATGTCACTGGACCCAAACAAGTCTAGGTTCCAAAGTCTATTTTATCTGATTATTCTGTAGGAATGCTATTTGAAAAGATCCTACAAGAGTCAATGGTACTTGGATAGTGGTTGTTCTAGACACATGATAGGAGGCTACTCGAGCTTCAAGGACCTAATCAATATTTATGGTTTATATGACACATTTGGTGGCAATGCTAAAGGAAAAATAATTGGATTACGCCAGATTGGTAACTATAACTTAGTTTTAATTTCAAAGTTACTTCTTTTATGGATTAAAGTATAATATACTTAGTATTTCATAATTATGTAATGATGGATTTCATGTTATGTTTGAAAATTATGCATTCAATGTTTTTAGCTCTAAAAATGAATTGATCTTTTCTTCTTTTAGAAATGGAAATGTATATTCTATTAACTTAGATGCTTTATCCTCTCAAAATGTTTCTTATTTAAGAGCCTTTCATAGAGAGTCTTGGATTTGGAATAGGATACTAGGAAACTATAATGTACACTCTCTTAGAAAGATTACTAGAAATGTATTAGTTAAGGATCTACACAAACTTGAGTTTGAAAATGATAAATTCTGTAATCCTTGTCAAAAGGGTAAAAATCACAAGATATATTTCAAATCAAAGTAATAATTTTCAACATCACAACCTTTAGATCTGGTTCACATAGATTTGTTTCGACCATATTGAGATTATAGATTAAATGGGAATGACTATGTTTATATTCTTTTGAAAGACTATTCTAGGTATAATTTGACTTATTTATTATCTCAAAAGAGTGAAGCATGTACTTACATCACCAAGTATGTTAAAATAGTGGAAAATCTATATTGACTTGGAATAAAATCCTTAAGAAGTGATCATGGGTATGAGTTTGAAAATAAGTACTTTGAATCTAATTTCTCACAGAAGGGTTATATTCATAACTTTTAATCCCTTAGGACACCTCAAAAAAATGGATTTGTAGAAAGAAGAAATAAAACCATACAAGAAATATCCCAAACAATTCTTAATGAATATGATTTACCTATTTAAATCTTGGTTGAGGCTGTGAATATAGATTGTTACATAATTAATAGAGTCTTAATTTGACCTATTCTAAAGAATAATCCTTATGATTAGTGGAACATTCGAAAACCAAAGTTATTTATTTCAAAGTTTTTAGTTAAAATGTATATATTATTAATAAAAAGGATAATCTAGACAAATTTTCATCCCAAAGTGATGAAGGAATCTTCCTAGGTTACTCAATCTCTAGTAAAGCCTACAGAGTTTTTAATAAAAGAACCAAGTGTTTGGAAAAACCTATGCATATCAAATTTGATGAAATAGATCCACATGAACCTAAGACCTCTTTATACAAACTTGAATATGATATTTCAAACCTAGAAATAAATAAAAAATCAACTAATTTCTCTATCAATCGAATTGTTAAATCAAACAATTTGGGAAATTCTTCAAAATCATAACATGATGAACCCAAACCTATAGATAAACCTGAAGTTACTAGTCCCTCCTTTTCTAGACCAACTAGAACTCTCAAGAACCATCCCTTAGATGATGTAGCTGGAGATATAGACAAAGGGACACATACTATGCCTTTTATTAGAAATAAGGTTGAACATCATGACATCTTATCATAGCTTGAACCTAAAAAATCAATGATTCAATTAAAGATGAATTTTCAGTGATGGGTATGCAATAATAACTTAATCAATTTTAAATAAATAATGTTTGTATACTTGATTATAGACCCAAAGATACCTTTACCATAGGAACTAAGTGGGTGTTTATGAACAAAGTAGACAAATATGGTAATATTTTCAAAAATAAATATAAATTATTTGCACAAGGTTATAGTCAAGAAGAATGAGTTGTCTATGAAGAAACATTTTCACCTATTTCGTGACTTGAAGCTGTCAAAATACTACTTACTTATGTCACCCATATTAATGTGAAATTGTATCAAATGGATGTTAAAATTGAATTCCTAAATGGATATGTTGTTGAGGATGTTTTCATTGAACAACACCCTCATTTTACAGACCCTTGTTTTCAAAATCATGTTTTCAAAATGACAAAATCTTTATACAGTTTAAAACAAGCTCTAAGAGCTTGTTATGATAGATTGTGTAGTTTTCTTATTTCAAAAGGTTTTACAAAATGAACTGTTAATCGTACTCTTTTTATAAAATGAATTTATAAAGACATTTTAGTAGTTCACATCTATGTTGATGATATTATTTTGGGATCTTCAAGAAATCCTTTATGTATTGAGTTTTCATAAATAATGAAAAATGAATTTGAAATTCATTTAATTGGAGAACTCAAATTCATTCTTGGATTTCATATTTTTTAAAATAAAGAAGGTATTATTTTGAATCAAAGTAAATAACAAAAAGATATTTTAAAAAGATTTGGATTTCATAGCATTAAAATAAGTGACACTCCAATGAGTACTACTTGAATGTTGGATATTGATGAAGATGGTAATTTTTTTGATCATACATATTATAGGAGAATTATTGGAAGCTCACTCTACTTGACTACTATTAGACCAAATATTATTTTTAGTGTGTGTGTGTTCCCATTTAAAAGCTAACCCCAAAGAATCTGACTTAAATGATGTTAAAATAATTTTCAAATAACTCGAACATACTATAAATTTAGGCTTGTTTTACCCAAAGGAAAATTGTTTGATATAGTGAGTTAATTTGATACTGACTTTGGTGCATGAAATTTAGTTTTAAATAGAACCTCTAGGACATGATTCTTTTTGGGAAAGTCCTTAGTTTCATTATGTATTAAGAAGAAACATTTTTAGCATTATAAACTATTGAGGTAGAATACATATCTACTTGTAGTTGTTTTTCCAAAAATTTGTGTATGAAACACACTCTTATAGACTATGGATATCAATTTATATATGTACCTAAAAAATGTGACAACACAAGTGCTATAAACATTTATAAGAACCCAGTTTTTCATTATTGAACCTAACATATTGATGTAAGACATCACTTTTTGAGAGATTATTATCAAAAGGGTCATATTACTTTAGAATTTATTGGTACTGAACATCATATTGTAGACATATTCACTATGACATTGAAATATGAAAGAATAAGTTACATCAGACGTGAGTTAAGAATGATCAATCACCAAGTCAATGTGATTGCCTTTCGTTTAATATTTTTCTATGAAGTTTTCATGCTGACCCCATTATCATGCAGACACTGTTGTCATGTTGAAATAGTTTTCATACCAAAACTGTTAATATTTTACAGAGTCTATCATGCCAACACTGATTACTCTCTTTGTTTCAATGTTTTATGTTTTTATCCAAACGACACTGTTTTTTAAATTCCAATGACCCGGTTCATGATTTTGTAATTTTAAAATCTAGAAATCCATAAATGAAATAAATTTTAATCAATCCATTCTACTCCCTTTACAACTACATAGTCTCTCTATTGTCTCCCTCTCTTTCTCTACCCCCGACCTTTCGACTTTAGACCTCCAAACTGAACTGGTCTGAATGGAGAGAGTAAAGAAATATCTTGAAGATGGTGTCTCTCATGCATTCAAGATACCAAAGGGGGAATCAAGAAAAGTGTCATGTCTTTTAAATCCTTGTCTGATAAGCCATGTAGTAACGTTAAAGAAAGGATTTTTGGTGGAATGAATCTTAGAGAGAAAATCCTTGTTATTGAAAGTAATACAAGATCAAGGATGGATTGAATAGTTCTCAAATAATGATAGAGTCTTTTATCCAAATAATTTTTATTAATTATACATGAATATGGAACTTTTTCTAAAAGGAAATTTTGTTTCATGGGTGAATGTGATTTTGAAAGGGAAGATAATGTATTTGTCTTCCAAACATTGGGCTGAATGTCTTAAGGTACCTCATGATGGAAGGTTTGATGATTACCAAGGTTCTTATCCTACTAAAAGTGAGTTCTTATACTATGAGACATCTTTAAAAGAGATAACTGGAAACGAAGAGCATAGAAGACCCATTTCCTCAAAATGGAATGGTGAGTACATCATTCTATTAAATTTTATTCAACATTATATTTGTCCTAGGAAACAAAACATTTCATCTCTCAAGAATCAATATGTATATTGTGTTTATTTACTTCCAAATGATTAAAATGGAATTACTGTAGATATATGATTGTTCACATTAGATAGATAATAAAACATAGGTGTAAGTAAAATTCTCTTTTCTATTATAGAATTATTTCATCTATGATGAAGGAAAAAACGTTGTGTACATAAAGCTGAGGATGTGGTAGATAGTGAATGCATTGGAATCTTCTTAAGCTCTAACATTTGTAAAAGAATGAAAATAAATTGGGACCCATGGAGTAAGGAATGGGTTGGTGATGAAGAAAGATTTTATGAGATGTTTAATCCCATAGATGATCTAGTTAGACCAAGGGATCTAGTGTATCATGGCCTCGGTCCATATGCTCATGTAATATATTCTATACCTAAGGAAGACAATCCTACTACTCCTTTTAGAGATGTGGGATCACCAGTTGATGATTAAAGTGACCCTGACACTACTAGACGATAAAAAAGAACCACTATTGGACCTACAAGTCCACCTATTGAATTTTACTATCATGAACTTAAGAAAAAATCTTTTGATAGTGATGAAACTGAAGTTGATGGTAGTGTAGAGTATGTCAGTGAATACAATGAAGAAGAAGATGGAGAGGAATAAGCTGGTAGTGGTGAAGATGGTTAGGAATCAGGAAGGGAAACGAATTTGAGCAAGCTATATATGAGAAGAATGAAGGTGTTGATAATTAATAAATTAGTTAAAGTAGTAGTGATAGTGACTCTGTTCATCCAGATGAAAATCTAGATGTTATGAGTATGAAAGTTATTGAATCTAATTTTGGTGTCTCTGTTGAGGGTGTTGTTCATGAAGAAAATGTTACTCCTGATGAACCTGTTGCTCAAGTTGTTTATACTAGGAAAAGAACTCTTTATAAGGAAAATAAACCTAAGAAAGAATTATTGACTGAGGGAGATCAATCTACCCTAAGATCAGACACTGAGGGAGAGCCTCAAGGACTAGATTCTCAAGCTCATCAAGATCACAAAATAGGAAGGGTAAGACTTGATACTATTTCTCCTTTGTATTCTAATATTCTTGCTGAATGGATAAGGAATCATGTTAATGAATCCTAGGTTTTAAATTATGAATATTCTGATGAGGAACTTCTTCCCCTTGCTGCAATAGAACTATTGGATGAGACCACTTCTAGTGACTATGTCACTATATCTAATTTGAATAGTTCAAGTAGGAGATATGTGCCTCCATAATACACTCAGTGAAATATCAAATGAGGTATGAGATTAATGAATCAAGAAGTAATAATACTGAGATGATAGGGAATTAGAAAAAATCAAATATAAGGTTGATGGTGTAAATCAAGATGGTGATTCTAGTTCTACTTCTTCCTCAACTAGTCTATCTCAAGCTGATGCTTCTTCTGTTTCAAGGAAGCTGATAAAATAGATTCATCCAAATCTAATCACATCTATAGAGACAATTTTGACAAGAAATACCAATTTTGGAAAATATTTGTCGAAGTTGACAACTGGGATGAATGACTTAACCACAAATTATAGGAATACAATAGAAACTTTCATGAAAGGACTTGATATCCTTATTTATCATTTTAAAGATCTTGAGTTTTCCAAGATAGGAAAAAAAGTTCCGGATCTTACTTCCTCTGCTCTTTCTTTAAGCTCTACTCCACCTACATGGTCTTAAAAATCTGTAGATCATGATACTATTAGTTTAGTGTTTAAATAGAATCTGTAAGCATTGATTTCAAGTATAGCCAAATTTTAGGATACATCATATATAGTGCATGATCATGTAAAGTATTATACAAGGATTGATTCACACACTCAGGAAGAGTTGACCAAATGGATTAACTAGTTTTTTTCCAAAATTATCACAAGGCATCAAATGAATAGTCTTTTTAAGAATTTGGTCATAATCATACTCTTCCTCTAGTGACAAAGGCCTTTAAGGGTCAGATTCAGAAGCTCAAAGAATTTACACCCTTATTGGATAAGTTTATAGCAAACAAGGATGATTTTGAAATGATTTGAAATATGGTGCATAGATCATTGAATAACTCCTCATGATGTTAAAATAAAATCTTCATGTCCAAAGTAAATACATTGTGGTGCCTCCTATTGAAACACTAGGTCTTGCTAGTTTTGTGCCTACTCAACCTCAAATGTCAGTATCTCTTACCTTATATCACATTAGACCAGTCATCATAGAAATATTTCAACCCCTGATTTATTCTAAGGTCATTCCTACCCTTGCTTTTATATTTACTGAAGGAGTGCCTCTAACTCCTCTCAAAATCCATTCAGACCCTCCTGCTTCTTAACCAAACCCTCCTAATGAACCTTCTGTTGATCCTTGTGATAATAGGAAGGAAACCCTTGATCCTACCACATGATCATATCCTGTAGTGTGAACTGATTTTAATTTTATATGGATGAGTCATTGTATATTTTCTTTTCTGGTGTCCTCTATTTGTGAATGATATTTCATTTTTTCTACTTCATTGTTTTTACTGTTCTTCTCTCATACCACCTTTTTCTAATCCCAAAAGGGGGAGAAATTTTATTAAGCATTATTAATAGTGAGGGACCTTTACTAACCACAATTATTATGAGATTCAACATTAATATGTGTTAATGACACTCTGATGAATTATTCTAACATTCTCTCTGATACATTATTAATTGTTTAGTGTAATTATTTTCCAGTGGTACTCAATAATTCCATGATTTTGGATTATGAAAAAGGGGGAGATTTTTTTCCCATAGATGTTCTTGGCCACTATCTCTGACTATAATAGTTCTAATTATCTCAAATCACATCATATATTAACATATATCTTACCTCATGTCAGATCAAATATTTTAAAAAAGTATCATCTTAATTATCAGATCATTTCAACACATAACTATTTATGTGTGTTTATGTCTAAATAATATTATTATTGATTATCTATGTGTACTTTTGGGTTTTATCATTTTATGACTAATCAAAAATGTAATAAAGTTAAAACATCTAAATATTATCTAAGTATGAGTCACTGACATCGACAGATAGATGACACGCTATTAGACATATGAATCACTGACAAAAAGATCAAATAGGCATATGTTCTAAGTATGTGAAGCTGACACCGTTGAAAAGACTCATTGTTAGAAATGACACTGATAGAAAAAACACTCATTGTTAGACATGACACTACTAGAGAAGAAATGACTCACTATTTCATATGACTTACTAACATAGAAAACCTACCATCAGTCCAAGTGGCCTACCGTTTCATGGTGTTAACAATGAAAGGACTGGCCATCAGTTGAAATGAGTCATTGTTGGTTCAACTATCTCACCGACAGAAGGAAGTACTCACTATTGATATGATTCACTGATAGATAATCTTTCTCATCGATAGATGGAGTCACTAACACCCAGAGTCACTGATACTGAAGGAAAGGACTCACCAATATAAAGAGTCACTGATGTTAATAGACTAATACTTATGAATCACCAATTTTCATAAAAACTAATTTTATTTTTTAATAAAAAATTATATCTAGCAGTCATATTATAAAAAATTAATGTTTCATACATTATATAATGTCGTCTATGGGAAATTTAGCAGATAGTATGAGGTACATATGCATGGGGAGATATTTGTGTTTACTATACCTCGATGTATAAATGAATTACAGGATGGATCTTTTGCATAGTGCTGAGAAAGGTAGTAATCAAAGAGAGCTCCTGCAACTCTCAAGATAACATTCAAAACCCAAGAACTCAAAGGAAGAACGTACAGGGAGATCAAAAAAACTAAAAGATATTAAGTGACCCTAAATACCTTTCGAATGAGAAGCTGAAAATTTCACACTCCTGTAAATCAGAGCACGGGGACTATGATAGACTGTTTTGGAACCAACTTCTAGAAGAGGACTCGAAATTCATTTCCTCTACAAAACAATTCTATAGCTACACTGAATAACACACATATAATTCTAAACCTTATTATACCTCTATAGATCTTTTGGGTTCTTTTATTCACATTTTTCAAGCAGTGTGTGTATCTATCTGTAACACACACTGACTGATGGGCATAACTAGACGATACATGATATGCTCGATCTCACACTCTTTTTGTCCCTTTTTATCCCATGTAAAACTATGTAAGAGGTCGTTTGTGACCTATTTTTCGTTTTCTCATGAGTAACTATGGTAGAGGTCAAGGTGACTAGGATAGCCATGTGTTCTGTTGTGAAACCCCGATCCATGGTGCGTATCAAACTATTTATTAATTTAAACTATTAAGTGGTAGGTGATCACCAATTAGAGAGGACTAAGTCTCAGCTTGTTATTGAACTTTATGTTTATTTACTCTATGTTTACCATTTATTTTTACTCTATTTTTATCACATATTTTTTAAAACTGAATTGAACCCTGATAGTTAGTTTATCATATTTTTATAACTATTTTGAACAGTAGGTTAGTTTCAAAAGTTATATTGATCTTTATATTAATATTGCTAAGATGTAATCAATCTTTTGATAAATTAATTGAACATTTAGGACTCTAATAAATTTACTACAAACTGACTTAGATTACTATTTTAATTGGGGGAATTTTCAAATAACACTTTTTAATAGAAATTATTATAGATACTCAATTCCCCACCCACCCTCTTGAGTACTCTACTCTGACCAACACTAGTGTCAGTGGATTCCACTATTGGGGGTCTATATTTGGGAGAACTGAAACCCTAGGAGAAAATTTCTTATACACTTCCTAACGGATGTTTTGTGGTGATGATGGTAGTGGAAAAAATTAATTATTAATTAGGGCCAACTAATTATCCTAGTGCCTTGGTTATTATCTCCTTTAATACCTAGAAACTTTTTGGACTAGAGAATATCATAAATCATACTAATTATTCTCATGTTGATCATTACCTAATAACTTATGTTTTAATATGATCAGTGGTCTTAATTTTCATGATTTTATCGAGGACAAAATTATATAGCATATATTTTTTAATACAATTATCTGAGGTTATATGTTGCATATACCATGTAAAAATATTTTTATGTTAGAGGGGATAAATCCTCTAGTAGTTTAGTTTGCATCCAAAAGCCTGTTACGGGTCATATTATTTTAAGATCTATCTATGGAATCTACCTATAGGGGAAACCATCAGAAGGATGAATTCTCTTATTGATGAGAGTAGGTATCTACATTACCCATCATATAATCCTTATATTAATTTAATATTTGAAAAATTATGGGTATCTATTTCATAATAATTATTATAGATTACTGAATTTTGAGGTGTTTCAGCTTTCAAATTTCATTTGGTAAAGATTATAGGGATAATGGATGGTAAATGGAAAGTTCATTCAAGATTTTTTGAGATGAGTTCTCAATGAGTGATATGGTCATGAATTACATGATGGTCCCTACCACTGAATTAAATTTAGACCTCGGAGATATCATAATTCAACAAAAAAATGTGATGGATAGTGTGTAAAAGGATATTAGTGTTGATATGTGGGACCCCTTTAAGTGAGCTTGGAAGTCAGTTATATATCCTTTAGTAAATTATTATCACTCTCTACTTTTGAAGGTATTACTATCACAATGTTCATATTGGGGTAAAGGAAATATCTACAACTTAAGGGGAATCAACTACACATTGATTGTATATTTAAATTTCATATTCCACAAACCAATTTTTCATGGATTGAAACACTACCTAAAAACATGTAGTGGTGGCCTCAGTGTGGAAGGACTAATCCATAGAAATAAGTTCCTAGGTACAGTGGCCTCACAATAATTTCTATTGACTCCAAAAAGTACTAAACCACCTTGAAAAATAATTATATATCAATAAAAATGAAAAAGAAAAATTAATGCATATTCGAGTGTCTAAGAAGTCGAAAATCGATGTTGATACACAGGTGATTAGACTACGACTCACTATAAATTAAAAGGCTAGAACATTATCTCGACTATGATAATATCTCAATGAATCTGAAAAAGAAACTACTGAAAATTTTAAAACCATTTAACAATTCTCATGATAATATTCTCTCATATTTCAACTTTTTTATTGTGAGATAGATTAGAGACTATGGATATTCCTTTCTTGTTTTGATAATGAATGGAAAAAAATTTGTTACCCATAACTGTATATATTTCATTTTTTTCTCACTAAAATTATCTCATTATAATAAAAAATGAAATTATTGAAGGGGATGTTAAGATAAAATAAAACCATTCATTCATTAAATCTGAAAGAATTACATCAAACACGGGTCATATTGAGTAAGGGTGGTTTCCCCATTGGTAAGACTTATAAATAGGTATATTCATATATACCATTAATGTAGTGATATATTTATTCAATATTAATGATTTCATATGTTTTTTTGTCTCAAGGATGGTTATATATAGAAATACTATCACTGTTACACTATACTTGGTCGATTACGATTATTTCCTCCTAAGAATGGAACATAGATGGGTATAAGTTGAAATACCATAATTGTACACTAGATTTGGTCTATTAGAATGTGTATTTACTCATGTGTGTGTCTCATGGATGATTATAGCCATAACTACCATCACCATTACACTAGATTTCATCCATTTAGTTGATTTCCTCCTAGGCATGTCATATAAATGGGTATTGGTAGAAATACCATCACCATACACTAGAGTAGGTCAATTTAGATGTGAATTACCTCCTTGGTGGGTCTTATAAATGGTTATAAGAATAAGTAAAATAACGTTAACTCTACAGATAGTATATTATTATTATTTCAATCATGTTGTGGCTTACTGATAGTTATTAGAAAAAATACCATTATTGTACTGTATAGTTCTCCTATTTGGATTTTCATAATTGGATTGACTTAGTGTGACAAGGATCCTAATAGGGGGAATTTTAAATGAGGATTTTAATGTCTAAGATGGTTTAAAAACCCTAAAACTACATGTAGATATACCTCATGTTCATCATCTATGAGGATATTCTAGGGGTGAAAGAATGCATGAGTGCTCTAAATATTAAATAGGTCATGAAACCTAGTGACTGATGCTTAGAATATATAGAGGCCATATTTGGGATCACAAGATCTATAAGAAATTTCTTTTATCACCCTAAAATTTTATTAAGCCTTATATATAGAAGTGAGAAAAGACTCTAATTTTTCCTAAGCCTCTCATTTTATGTTTTCAACTAGGAGTATATTATTCATTTTTCATTTAAATGGTTAATTATTTCTAGTTTTTTAAGATATAAGACCAATTAATATACACTTGTTTTATTCAAGAAGGTTTTATGATTTTTTAGCCTAGATAGTTCTATGTATCATTCTATAGGTAGTTCAATGTATTAAAATTAATGTTATATGTAAATTGGTTTATGTTTGAGATAATTGAACACAGAAATATGAGACATACCATTTACTAACTCAAGTGTGATAGACTCAACATGAATGTTAAAATCATAGTGCTAATAAAAAAAATCATGAGTATGTTCGTATATATTATGATAATGATTCTTAAACCAAGTGTTTATTAGTTCACAGCTATATAGATTTAACCAAATAATTAGTTGATTTCCACTATAATTTAGGAAAAACTAACCCTAGAAACCAAATTAGGGTTATCATCATGTTTAGCAATTATAGAATATTCATCTGATCAATGATTTATAGATTGATTGTTTGGTCTTTGGATGTAAATACGGTCTCAATATTGTTAATGAGATTTCCATTCTTTAATACTAGGGTCAATGAATACAGATATTTGAGGTGATGAAATTTTAACCAAATAATCAATGTAATTTATATAGAATGGTAAAGGAAAATAACGATATTATTTAGGCTATAACACCATTATATACTAGTTGGGAAAAGGCGGTGCATTTAGTTTAGGTTTATGAGGATTGTACTTTTGTATCATCTGGATTAGGGTTACACATTGAGGAAAAATCAATAGGTTCGAGGATGATATTTTTAATCCCTTCTAGAATGGTGAAAATAATGGATGTATGTGTAACATAATGTATATAAAATCTAACTGAATAGTTATATTATAGGTTCTTTAAATCATTACTCAATAAATTAGAATTAGTTGTGAGGATATGGGACACATATGTTAGGGATACTCGTTGACCATATTTGAATGAGAAGGTCCACTGTTGGTGTGATATGCCCGACATTCATTGTGTTCATTTAATTGTATTTTTGTAGTAAAAAATGTGTATTCTATAAGGTCCTTACCAATATGGATCAATCATTAAAGTCTTCCTTCATCGTATCTTTAGATTTCTTTTAACCAATACTATTTTTCATTGGAGGAATGAAAAGATGAAAATAGCCTTATTTAATGTATGTGAAACACAGTTTTGATGGATTAATTTACTATGAAACATGTTTAATCATTTCACATGGAATTATTCTAAATCATCCAACCACTTATAAAATTGCTCATCCTAAGAAATAGGATTTCATATATCAATGTGAGGAGAGGGAAACAAGACTTTGATGGAGAATACTATGTCCATCCCACATACATGTGAATATGGGTTAGAGTGCATGTTAGTTTAGGTCATGGTACAATAACACCCTGAGGAATTTGGGAGTCATTATAACAAATATTTATTTTTTTATATACCATATTCTATAGTATATTATACATAGTATTATTGAAATCCTCTACCTATTTTTCTCCACATGGCAGTGGGTCGAATGTTTATACATAATCCTATATTGTGGATACTACATTTTCATTTTAGAAAATTATTTTTTATGCCATTTTCTTCAAGTATTATTAAATGGTTTCTAAATATTGTAATTATGTTCTACATGTTATAGTTAATGTTAGAATTATTTTTTACTAATTAATGGGATATAGAATTTTCCCGGTTATAGAAAAAGTATATGGTAGTATGAAGGTACTTAAACTACATTACTATACCTAGAGTATATTTACTCAAGAAGTATATTTCCCATATGGTAAACAAAAAATAATATTATGTGCTATGAAAAAAATTGGGGGTTGATGAAACAAATGAAAATTTATCTAGTAGGCATGATATATTCTGTTGAAATTTACACAATATTCTATCATTGATAGAAAAAACATCTTGTCATATTGATCTAGTGGGATAAAGCTGTTCTAGATTGATTAGTATCATAAGTGCCTATACAGGGTACTTTCATAAGATATGGTTATCTCCACATTTGATATGTCTAAAGAGTGTTCCATGAAATCTTCATTTATAAAATACATCTAATAATTCAATTCATAAAATGGATGATATTGAATTACCTTCATTGGATCTTCTCCATTTTTCTCATTCAAAATGAAGATTTATTCATTGAATGTAGTTAAAATTTGGGACATTAATCCAAATATATTATTAGATGGTAAGTAAATTTAATCACCTTGATAAAGGTTATTTTTTATCACATTTAGTCCTCTATGTCACTATCAATCAGTGCAGATACCACCCTATAGTATGGGGTTCTAATGATTTTCTAATCCTAGTATTAGTTAGTCATGGTTTTTGATATATTATAAAATTAATTATATGAATATGGGATGTGATAAAATTATGAATCCTTAGAGAATTATCCAATCAACTGTCATACATAATCAATTTAGGGAATAATTTAATATTTCATTATGCCATAAAGGTTGTTAATATTTTTTATCACTAAATCTGAATCACCCATAATATTAAAGAAGTTCATTGGTATTTTTGGATCCAATTACAAGACCATAATGATATCCTTATATTCTAATTCATTTTTTCTTTCCTTATGAGAAAAATATGTAATAGGGGAAGACTACAGTTTCTGTATAAATGAGGAAAATTCACACTCTATATTTTTTGAGTCTAGAGTTTTCCATCCTTCTCTCGATTGGGATTCTATAAGCTTAATGAAAATAGTTCTCAATTGTCAAAGTAGTGTTATAAATGGATAATACCTTGTCATCAGGATGTTTTTTATCCACTTACCTGATTTCTGAGGTGGAATGTGTTACAAGAATGTCTTGCAATTCATTCTCTTTTACAACATTCTGTATTATGTAAAAGATATAATACGAATATTTTATGACCACCCATCATACTATAGGTCTAGTGAAAATAACAAATCTCAGTATATAACATTTCAAGTTTATTTGAGATACCAAGTTTAATTCAAGATCTTGTATATAGTTTCATGATTTCTAACCTATGAATATTAGTTGAAGGAAATTATTCCCAGGGATGAAATATCATGTCTTTATATCTAGAACATTATTGAAAAGATATTAATGTCCATTTCCTTGTCTCTCATCATCATTATGAGCGATAAATGCACTGAATTATTTGTTTAAATATGCCACATCAAAAATAAGTTACTTTCCTTTTAAATTTGGCATTAAAACCTGTTTTTTTGTGAGTTATTGTAGGAGATTTTTGAAATCTTCATGAAACATTACATCTCACCAATAAGCGACTACCATATTCAAAATCATGGTAATGTTTTGTAATTTACCTATAAGGTTTTCTATAAAGAATATGATGTTGGTGAGGAATCCTTAAATGCTTCTAAAATTAATGAGATTACATGGAGGGGGAATGTTGAATATTTCTTTGGTATTCTTGAGGTAAACCTTGAGGACAATATGGAATACAAAGAATTTGATTAATTATCATAGAATTACCCCAAAAAATAATTTTATTGGGTTCTTATTTACACTATGTTGTTGAAAATTTCATAAAACTATCTCGATACTAGAGATATGATCACTAAATTATTATGATTTCACTAAAAAATCATGGACATAACACTACATAGATTCCATAGAAAGGTGTTAATGATAAGATATATTGTATATTGATATGTGTATCTGAAACTAATTATTCTAGAGGTAATTACTTGATAGAAATACCTACCTTGGAGTACCATGAATATAGTATCCTCATCATATTTCGGATCCATCATAATCTAGTTATAGAAATAATATTTATCTTTGAAGGATGTTTCCTAGAAACTAGATGTTTCATTGATCAAAATATTCATGATCAGTAATTTGAATTCATTCCTTAGAAATTGTATGTTATGATACCTTTACTTGATACACACCCTCATATTCTTGTTCTTATTTTGTCTAAGGACAATTTTGGAAATCCATTTCTAGTACTAGACCTCTTGGATATATATGGTTTTTATGAGCTTGTCAACTTCAAGCTATATCATGTCATTATGAGCTAGGTGGATTCTGCTAACTTCCTACTTAAAGGTATAGTGATCTTTAGGTGGACCCAAAATAATGGGTGGCCACATTGATATTATGTCCATGAATTTCTGTTTGATTCCAAGAGAAAACATATTAATCTTAGTTCATGAAATAGATATATGACTCTTTGTCCTTCGATAACATGGAATAAATGATTAATTAAGTTTTTGGGTATTCTCATATACCCAGAATCGTTAGTATAAGTTAATAAATTGTAGTATATATGGATTCATAAAATTTTGGAGGGGCGTCTCTAATATTTCCTTCATCTTATTCCTCAACCATAACATTAGTGAATGTGTATGATGAAGGTACATTTTTTACTAGATGATAATGTGAGATATTTTTAATTATCTCCAAATGATGAGAAGTTATTACAAAACATTGTGTGTGCTAATATATGGGTGTTATATTCAAGGGTATTCTTGATATTCTCTCTTACTTCTATTCTATAATCAGGGTAATAAGAGGTACTGATATCTTAGTATTCTTTAATTTATGTAAGGGTTTTCCACATATTTCTAGTGAAATCGAAAAATTTTATTGTTTATATGGTCATGTAAGGATCTACATAGATATTGGGGACAATGTTAGGTTTTTTTAACCTAGGTAATAATTATCATTAAGGTGATGAGATCTTTATTTTACACAACTAGACATAGTCAACAAAAATTATATCTTTAAAATAAATTTAAACATAACAAATCCTTGTTTGTACCTTCTTACCATGTGATTCATATACACGTGATAAAAGATTAATGATTATTTAAGCTAAGGGTGGAGATCAGTTAGCCCATATTTCTTATAGATACATTGAGAAATGGGGATTGTCTTTATTAATGGTGTTCCATTATTTCATTCTGCTAGATGTGGCTATTCAAAGTATTATTATTTCCATTATAGGAAATAAATGTGATCAAACTATTATTCCTCTATTAATGGGTTCATATATTCTATATATTCCCATATTCTTGAGTATCATCCACAATATGATTGATGGGAATTATATAATTTCATTTAGTTTACCAAACATGTTAATAGGTTCCATTTATGGATCATAGGGGATAGTGATTCTGATGATTTCATCATTCATTGTATGTTATTTCTCCCTTTGATAGAATCTATCATCTTCATATTTAGATTCATTATAATAGAATGGGGCACCATCACCATGAAATATTGCATATTATAAATTAGAGAAATAATTTTGATAGTAGTGGTATGATGACGTTACTACCACTTGGGAAATCATCCATGGTCTTCTAATTGATCATTGAAATTTATTTCATTACATAAAAACATAAAAATATAACTATATAATTTTTTTCAAATATGGATTTACAATTTATCTAACCAATTTTATTTTTTTACTCTTTTCATATCCATGGACTATCTAGGTAGATAGAGAAAAATATCTTTGTTATAAGCTTATTTATTGGAGGTTTTTATTAGAAAGACATTGATTTAGGATATGTTATCGATACGGGATAAATGATGGATCAATTAATGTCATTGTTTTATAAATTCATATATATATATATAGTGTGTTGATATATCCCTATCAAGTGGTCTCTCTGTATTACTCTATGATGAGATGAACATGGGGACTTTAGTGGGGTCTACACTTGCATGATATGCATCTATGAAATAGACCTTGGATTCAAAATATTTAAGGATTTTGGTAGCCTCAGTAAGTGATTGTGAGAGTTATTTTGACAAATGAATGGTATAAAGGATTAAAATTTTGGATATGATTAGGTATTGTTTTTTAAACATTTAATACTTCTAGACAGAGTCTTACACTTCATATCATGTGGTCTCTCCCTATTCTGAGTTTTGAAATTCAAGGTTTCATGTGCTTGTGACTTCATTACATGATGAAAATTAGAGGTAAAATTTTTGATCTATGACTTAGGCTGAGCTAACCTTCCTATATTTTGACATTAACTAGATGAATATTTAATTTATGATTAGTCATCAAATATTATTGAGAGAAAATGATCCCTCAATAATTCAGATGAATATTAGTGCTTCTATGGACCCCATTAGAGTGTTTATCTATAGGTCTATATAAAATGTTTTACTTTAGTGGGGTTATAACATAAATTTCTTGATCCATTTCAATGTCATCCTCCTCAAATCTATCAGCCTAGGTGTCAAGTCCCTCTATGACCAAGGTTTAGGTTTGGGAACATAGGGTTACATTCAACTTCTTCATTGTATAGATTATTTTCTTTGTAAATTTCATTAACAAATCTATATTAGGACACTTTATCTGACAAGGATTCCCTATGGTGGAATAGTTCCCATTGGACAATTTGTTCGGGCGATTCTCATCCTCATAATGGCGAGGGGATAAAATATGGATGTGTTTAAGCTGGTTTAGGTATCGACATGTATTATTCTCCTTGTATATTATTCTTAATACATTTTCTGAATTATTTCTTAGAGGAATGTCTCTTAGAGGACTATGGTTTATAAAGAGTTATCTCCATTATCATAGAGGGAGTTGAGGTCAAAACTTATTTATTCAGTTTTTAACTAAGGATATAATTCACTTAATTGACCTTATTTTATGTCATCTAATCATATTTTATCTATTTACTCTTACTGTTCACTTTCTTCCATTCTCCTTCCACTTTTGGGGTGTTTCGAGAAACAAAATTCAAATACACCTATGGCCTGAACAATATGAATTTATTATAATATACTATTTTTTAGAGTATTTATTTGAAGGCAAATCACTCTTAAATGGTTGGTCACATCAATTAGTGGAAGGTTGAGTGATTAGGTTAGCCGATGGAGATAGCGTCATTTTGATTCATAGTGTATGGTAGATGCAGCAGGTTCTTCTCCATTGTTGTGATGATGTACCTAGGAACCCAATAATTTCATAAATAATAAACATTATTCCTTAAATAATAAAAAGTTTTATTCCCTTTCCCCTTTTTCCCTCTCTTAAAAGTATTTTACTATTTCTTATCTTTTATGATGATCTATTGTTTATTAAAACATGGGTTCAGGTGTGATAACTGATTTTAGAGTTATTTTAAGAGTAATAACCATTGTTTCTGCCTTTACATCCCTATTTCTATGAGCTATCAATGTTGATATTTATTTTTAATTTTTACCCAAAAATATATTCTCTAGTATTTGTTCTAATAAAATGATCTCACAGGATCCCTTGTGGAATTTAAATAGGATTAATTGGTTCTAATACCCATTACAAAGATTATTTTTGTAGATCTTCAGTAGATTATCTTATATTAGTTCAATGTTTAATGAGTGGGTTAGGCCTTTCCATCTAGAAATAGAGTCTAAAAACCTCTCATTCTCAAGAAATATGTAATATTAGAGGTTATGTACCATTGAAATTATCTTCAATGAGGTTATTTTCAATATAATATACTGAAACATATCATTCCAATTAGTGGAAGGCATGTACCATAATCTATTATTCAACAAGTAGTCTTTTCTTTCCAAAGTATTTTAAAATCATATAATCTTACGTTTCTTATTACAACTTGAGTTTTCCCATCATGAGGAAACATCATGATTCAAAATGTGTATGATTATTCTTTCGGTATCCAATTCTATAGAAAACATGGAATTTATGATTTGTGAAGTTGGATAGAGAATGATTAAAATCTATAAAAAATATATGTCTTCCTCTCTGGCTTCACTATTCCTCTATATCCTACTATATATACCACATGAGCTTTTAGAGACTTGTTGGATTAAATATGATCTGGAAGGATAGTTTCCTAGAAGGACACTTGATCAGTGGAAATAGAAGGAGTTTTATATAGTCTTCTCACTTATGTTTATTGTTTATAATGGAATGGTATGGATTGGGGTAGCGCGCTTGATATGGCTCCATCTTCCACCCCAATTAAGGGAAATCATAAAATTATGCTATGTCGAGTCTCATGAGGTCTTCCAACTTTTCTTCACATTGGGGTAATTTATTCATAACAACAAGCATCTTGGTCTATTTGGGTAGTGGGTATGAAGTGGGGATATCATTCATATTTTCTTCAATTAATGCATTATAATTGAGTAATGGTTGATTAATATATGTAAATATTAAATTTTTAACCAACATCTAATATATGTTAAAAAAACCTTCTTAATGTTTCTCTTTGTAGACTATATTTTAGATAGAGACATCCTTATACATCTCTTTGGCATTGGTGTCATAGTTCAGATAATTAGTGTGGCCAATGTTAATGTCATTCACTAATGAGTAATATACTTTCAGGACAATTCCCTCATCAAAAGGGTGTAGAGATTACTTTTTGTATCTATGATGAGGTAAATCACAATTTTTATTCCTATATCTTTTCTTAATAGACTAATATATCTTGAAAACCAGGATATGTTTTTTCATATCATTCTAATGCTCCCCTAAAACTAATTTATGAAGGGTGATATTTTTATATTCTCTATAATCCCATGTTTAGTGTGTCCCTATAGATATATATGCATCATGAAATATGAGAAATTGTAAAGTCCTTTCATAAAATTTTTCTAATAGCCTTGATAAAACTAATTTTCATGGTAGAGAATAATATTGTGTTATAAATACACCCCATTAATGTGGCTTGTAGGATATTGTGTTCTACCACTGTTATTTTTTGGACCCACTAAGTATTTGATGATCATAGGGGTCGTTGTGTTTATAAAAATTCACCAGATCTAGGGGATAAGGTTGTTCCTATATTTCTATGGAAGTGTATATTGTTTCTTACGTATTAATATTTTAGGATTATAAACTATCATGAGTTCTATATAATTCTTGTTTTATGTTTCTAAGCATTTAAGGTGTCACTATAATAAAAGTTTTTGATTTTATTTTACTTGAATCGTGATCAACCATTACATAGGATTAATATAGGATTTTTTCAGTGGAACATTCCCACTAACTTCTTCATTTCTGGGATTTGGACATGATAGGGTCTTAATAGATAGAATAACTATCATGTGTAGCGATCGTACCTAATATATGGTCCTAAGTAATGGTGTTAGATTAACCCATTCTTGGTAGACTCAACTAACTAGAGAGTGGAAATAAGGGCATATCTCCTTGTTTTCTTAATCCTATGATGTGTAACTATATATATTGATGGTGATCAACTACTATAGGGTTTTAAGATCATTATAGAAATAATTTTAGAGGTCTCAGTATTGTCCTACCAACTTTAAATGTTGAACAATATAAAGGTATGTAAAATCAATCTAAGAATAGAGTTATACTATTTTCGTGATATGATTTTCATTATTTTCATAATACTACGATTATGAAATTAGGTTATAATTATTTTGACAACATGCTTAAATGAATATGGTGTATTCATTTATTGTAAAATATTTACATAATGTCAAATCAAGATGTGTAAATAGGCTAGAATTTAAAAATTATATTTTATTTTGGAATCCAATTCCTCATAGTCAAGAAATTATCAATAACATTGGGGATAGGTTCCCCTTTCAGGTCCATAAATTTGTTTTCCCAAAATATTTAAAATGGTGTCAGGGATTGGTCTATATACATTCTACTTTATTGAAGGATGGATGATGCAAAGTCGGTACAGATAATGATCACCATTTTTTAAATCATCACATTGAGAAGGCATATTACACATAAGAGGTGAATTTCTTTGAGTTACAAGCATTGGTATTTAAATTTAATCTTGTTATAAGTTCCTTATACAAATATATTTTTAAAGGGGATGATCATCATTCTATAATTAGATTTCATTATGGGGAGGACCTTTATAGTGATTTAGATGGGGAGGAACTCAATGGTTGTTTTAAGATTCACCAATATGGATAGGTCTTCTTTAATGGATTAATGACATATTACAAGAAGGATTCCTAAAAATATTCCTTGAAAAGGACTGACAAGTTGGACAATGCATTATAAGTGGGTAATTAGATGAACCTATTTTTCATTAATCTTATAGTCTTGAGGAGGATTTTTTTATTTTGCACCTGATAATATATTTCATTATTGATCTTTATATCTACTTAGAGAGGGACATTATATTGGATGCTCTAGGGAAAACTAATGATGATATCGATAACAATATCGTGATTAGAACCTCTACAACTATGAATTTTCCCTCTATCTAATGATGATATAATATATTCTTGGAACTATATTAAAATATTGTTCAATACATCTAGAACACATCCATTTATTTGGGTAGATATATGATCCAAATGTTTTGTTTTGGGTTTTTATCAATATTTATTGTTCATATATTCTTTCAATTGGGCAGTTAGGTTCATGTGTTTCACACAATGACCCAAACTGTGAATGACCACTAATGTTAATCTCATATTTACATTGGAACATGCCAATGGTCAATTTTAAATTGGGAAATAATGTGATCCTCTCACTCAGACTCCATTAGGATATGCTGATAACCTACATCACTCTAAAGGTGAGTAAGAGTATATTCCTACTCCTAACAGACTATCAGAATATTTTGGAGTGTTCCTGTAGATTTTTCCATAATATGAATGTTACCTAAAGTGGTTGTTGAAAATTATCAATGATCTCCATTCATAATGGGAATATATTCCCATTCATGTTCTTCATTGCTCACTTGAGTATGTCAAAGACCATCCAGAATGGTATCATGAATATGTTCCATCATCAGAGTATCTCTCATTGAATGTTGATTAGATACTTTGATTGAGGGGATCTATTTATTAGCATTATCCCCTGTGAATACCATCATCAATTAATGGTTTCTTTCTAATAATTATTTTAGAACATACTAACAGTATTTCAAGGAATGGTAAAGGATATGAGCTTACCCATTGGTCATTTCTAGTATACACAAACAATATTCTTCAGTAGGAATGGGAATATGGGCCTATTATTCAATGGGAGTAGAGTCATAATCCCAAATTTTACCTATAATGACAAATATTATATTACAAAATGTTTCATGTTTAGGTGAAATACAAGTGTCACAATCTATAGTATTTATTAGGGTATTACTTCATGCTCCTTCTAATTTTGATAGAGTATATTGGAATACATGATAATTGCGAGTGCAGATATGGGAATTCCAGCTACTAAAAGAATGGATATACCGACATGATTTATCTGGTGTCACTCTATTATGATGACATATTTCTAGATTAAAAACATGGATTCAGTTATACTAAATGCCTAATTCCAAATTATGATGGTGAATTTATGTAGTGGAGGTAGAGATATGAGATGTAACACCCCAAGCTTCTACGGTACGCTTCTCTTTGAATAATGTGATAGCGTGTGTTGTACGCAACACCGAGTTTTAACACACCATAACCAATCAAACTAGACGTTATGAATAGTAATACCTACTTTTCAAAATTATATATATTTTATTTTTTAAAATGGAATTCATTTCTGGATTCGGAATATCGAATTTAGCCTAAGGTGAAATTTTGGTACTTTTTGGATAACTTTCATATTTTGATGAATAGTGAAAATTACTAAATTTTAATTAAAAACAACCTTTTTAATCAAAATAATTAATAGTGATAAATTATGAATTTGAGTGGTTTTAAAGTATATTTAGAATATATTTTTACCATTTAATATAATGTTGGTCATTGGACATAATTTTACAATTAAACCGAACATAAACAAGTGTCAATCTTTTGATAGTTATTATTTCCTAAAAACACGCTTTTTGTTTTGACAGCGGGAATTAATTTTAAATTAATTTCTGCCACTTCTGTGTTTTGAATTTAGAAAAATGGATTCCATATTTGGAATCAGGATTTACAAATTGTGTAAATAGGTAACTTTTATTTTTAGACATTTTGAATAATTACTGTGGTAAATATTTTATTTACCATGGTTAAGGGTAAATCTGGTAAATAAAGGTTAAAAAATAATATTATAATAATACTAAATTACCCTAAAACGTGTCCTAGCCTTATTGGTTGATACATTTTCGACCATAGGCATCTTTGGGTCGATTTGGGGACCCCATGGTGCCACTTGTAGGTGATAGGGACATTTTTTTTAATTAAGTTAAAATGAATACAAAAATGACACAAGCATATATCTTTTAGAAAAACAATTTTTACATAGGGTTATATATGTTGGATTTTTGATTATAAATATTCATTAGAAAGATAAACAGATTTCCTAAATAATGATATTTTATTTATAATTTTTAGACATTAAATAATTTAATTTATTTATGACAGAATGGTGATGAATTAATTACTATAATAGTGAAAAATTAAAATAATTGATATTATAAATACGCAAATAAATATAATATGAAACTTTTAATGAATTAAACTAATTTTCTAGGATAATATGATATATTATTATTGATTTAATTTACTTTTTTCTAAGTAATAAATCTATTATGAGTTTCAAAAAAATCAACCATTGAATAGTGTCAAAATTGACATAAAAGAGTTCTTAAAACAAATATTATATTATTAATTGATATTAAATTCCTAAAAATCTAATGATCGGCCAATAGACTTATATAATGATAGTTTCATCATTAATGAACCACTTGGGGGTATCTTGGATGTATATAGTAAGTTTGTTAACCATATTATATAAAAATACAAAGAGACATTGTAAAAGTGAAACTAATTAACTTAGAGTTAATACTTAAAGATAAGGTTAATATAAGTACCCAAACCTGTCTAAATTATATTGGTTGAGTTTTTTTCGACCCATACCCACCTTAACATTTCAATAGTCAACTTTTTAGCCATTGGAAACTGAATATGAATTTATTATAAACTAATATCTCTAGCTTTTCCAAAGGTGCCCCTCACCCCTCTTATAAAAAGGCACTCCTCCTTCTCATTTCTTCACACCGTCAAAGCCTTTTGGTTCGGCCAAACTCTACCCAAATACTCTCCCAACTTCCCTCACTACAACCTAGAGGCCTTATTTTGATCAGAAAGCCAACCTAAGCAGCCCTTTTGATCAAGTCAAAAGGAAGAACCCGAAGAAGAGGTAATGATTTCACCACCCTTTTTCCAAGTTCATTACTTCTTCCACTTCTTCTTCCTTTGTTGTAACCATTCTAAAATAATAACTCCAGTATCATATATATACTGTGATGTTATTATAAATATGTTAAAACCATATTCAGTATTCTATCCACCCTTTGAATAACATGTCACTACACGTGCGTACGTACGGATTACCGTCTCCACATCGTGGTGTAATTGTTATTCAATATAATATTATTTGGATGGGTATAATAATGATGTGTAACTCATTTAAATAATAAATATAACATGTTAATGATTCAGTATATGTGATATAACATCCATTTATATATTATTTTAATATCAAAAGAATGATATTGTCGCTCGTGCGTACGTACGGACTACCGTCTCCCCGAACGCGATGAGATTCATTCTCCATCGTATCCATTCAAGTATAATTATCATTTGATGATTTAAAAAATGATGTTTAAGGACTTGATATCATTCTGGATATTAATAATATACAACCTTTCCTTTAAAAACATGTCTTACGTAACAAAACATAAAAAAGAAAACAAGTAAGTTAACACCCGAAACAATGATAATACTAAGATATTATTATCAAATCAATATTAAAAGATCATATATGATATCATATTAATGTATATTATTCATGTATAATTTAATAACAATTATTTCACCATTATACAGGAGGTTAACCTACCCGAACCAAGGAAAAGTACAAGGTAAGGGTTATTTCACAATCTCTTCATTATCCGAGGTTGTTTATATGTAATAATATACTGGGATCTCTTTATCATCCACATCCATGTTTCTTCAAAATGTATTTCAAAACATTTTTATTATTTACAAGAATATGGGTTAAAGTCATTTATACCCTTGTTTGACTTTTTATAAGAGGAATCTTTCCGTCGTTTTCAAAACAAGGTCCTTTTTAACCTTTTCGACAGAATTAAGGTAAGAATGTTTTTTTAACATATACGGCGAGTGCGGTTATTTTATTCCGTTATAAAATCTTCAATGTTTTCCTTACAAGTTTATAAGAATATTTTCAAGAAAATGTTTTATTTTATATGGCACTTAAATGATTTCAAAAATAGAAAGAGATATTTCTCCAAAAAGTGTTTTGATTTCATCTATGTCAACATCCTTTGATGGATTTTACGCTTATTTGAAGTTGATTTATTATGATACAAAACTTCTATATTGTATTTAAGGTTTTGTGATATGTTTGACTATGGATGTGCTATTTTTATACCATTCATAGTTTATGGTGAAATTATTGACATTTCGTATGCTATTTTTAATACGAATGTTTATGTTATGTTTAAACCTTTTCATATGGGAATGCATTAGACTTAATATGTGATGGGTGGAGCCCGCTATAGCTCCTCGATGCATCGGTAGGTCTCATGAGACAAACTAGTGTCTTCGCACAAGGCCTTGGAATAATCTTATTTGTATTCTTGGCACGAGGCCTTGGCTATGTGGTTATGATAGTCTGGCATTATGCATTCCAACATTATGAAAGTGGTTATTGATATTGCATGTGATTATTCGATTAGTAGAATATCCATGTGAACAAGTAAATGGCATTATTTCATTTTACTTTTTCCATAATATGTTGAAGTTCAAGTTTAAAAGGCTTTTGTTTTAGTTATACATAGCCTTAAATGTTTATTATTATTTATGAAAGTTTCCGGTATATCGTTATCCTTACTGGGCATTTGAGCTCACCCCTTTTCAATGTTTTATTTTTCCCAGGAAGTGAAGAAGTAAATTATGAATGACCTCTAGGGATATTATGTGGAGATATGAGTGTGGTTTATGGAGACAATATGTTGTTGTAGTAGTTTTTCATTTTATGATGTAATGTAAGACTTATGAATATATCTAGTGTATCCAAGGCTACTAAACTAATCGGTCTTTCGAGATTTGATCTTTCTTGTGATCATTCCAATGTTATGTAATAATGCACCGACTCTGGGTAACTAGGTTCGGGGTGTTACAGTTGGTATCAGAGGAAGTTTAGTACAAACCTTGGAAGCTAGATTTAGATAAACTCTGATTAGAGCACGTAGACCTAAGATGAACTTTGAGGATTAGTATAGAAGAAATTCCTAGAATTTTGGTATTGTAGAGATTTTGTGAGTTTTCCGAGCAATACATCCCTGTCTGGATACGAGCCGGTAGAGGCGGCTCTGGCACAGATGTACCTAGGGGTAAAACCCGTAAACACCGCTTTGAGATGGACTCGAACAGGAACTGGTGCATGACAACGGGCCTTGCTGCACTCTTGGTTACGACACTCCCAGGGGATATGCTTAGGATAACTCTCATTTTCTTTAAAAATCATTATGAAGGGTTCATGAGTATATACTTCCTCAAAGAAAACATTTTTATGATTATGGATTATATCCATAAATAGTTCAATTTATGTTAAGTGTTTTATAAGTATGGGATTATGTATTTTGATTCATAAACTGATCTAGTTTATGCCATTGTTTAGAAATGGCGCCTAGTGGAAGAAATGGAAAAAGTATCAATGCACGCACTCCATGTAGGGATTTCCCTCCTGCTCAAGATAATTATAGTGGAGCTGGTGATGCAACTGGTGCCGATCAGCTAATTACCATACTGGGACAACTTACTCAGGTTATGAATAATAACCTTACCCGTATGGAGCACTCTGATCCACAGCGTGGAGGATCAATGTTAGATTGATTCATGAGGCAACAACCACCAATGTTCAATGGGAGTACAAATCCCTTAGTATCTGAGCAATGGATAAATTCCCTAGAGAAAATATTTCAGGCTTTGGGTAGCAGTGAAAGGGAAAAAGTTATCATGGCAGTTTACCGCCTCACTGGAGATGCTGATCGATGGTGGTCATTAATTCAAAATATGAAGGAAGATGATGAAGTATCAAATATGGAATGGAGGGAGTTAAAAGATCTGTTTTTAGAAAAATACCTTCCTCGCGACCATCGAGCAGATATGGAAAGACAATTTCTATGTCTGAGACAGAAGGAGGATGAGAATGTCACAAAGTATGAGGCTAACTTGACAAGGTTAGAAAGGTATGCTGGGGATTATATACGTAACCCAAGAAGTAAGATTGATCGTTTCTTTGATGGGTTAAAACCATTTCTCCGTCGAGCATTAGTCTCACAATCCTTTTCGTCGTACGAAGACATTGTCTCATGTGTTATCAAGACCGAAGAGGAATTCTCTAAGTCTTATGACATTAAAGCAAAGCAAGAGAAGAAGAGACCTGCTGATCAATCTGGGAATGGAAATAAGGGGAATAAGGGAAAGGTTGAATATCCATCTTGTGGTAAATGTGGGAAGAAACATCCTGGTACTTTCTTGAGGGGAATGGGAGTCTGTTACAAGTGTGGTGAAAAAGGCCACCAAGCTTGTGATTGCAAGGGGAAGAAGGAAGCTACCAACGTTCAGTGCTACAATTGCAGGGAGATGGGGCATTATGAAAATGCATGTCCTAAGCATCAGGAGAACATACCTCAGAAAAGGCCAAGGGATCAAGGCCAGGCTTATGTTATCACTACTGCTGAGGTAGAAGCTCTGAAAGACGTGGTGGCAGGTAATTTAATGGTTTCCTCAAGTTTAGAAAATACATTATTTGACTCTGGATCATCGCATTGTTTCATATCTTCCAAGTTTGCTAAGAAAATTAGATATTTCCAATTTGATTTAATAAGGGAATTGTCAGTTAAAACTCCTAAGGGAAGTATCATTGCAACAACATTTTGTGAATCAGTCCCCATTAGAGCACATAAATGTTCTTTATCTGCTGATCTCGTCGTCATACCTATGATTGAGTTTGATATAATCCTCGTTATGGACTGGCTTTCGGACTATGATGCATGTAGAGACCCGTAGCCTGACGTATATTGACATTACATTACATTTGCGGAATACTTAGTACATAACAAAAACACACACACAAGGATCGTAATAGTTTAGTGTCTTTGGAAACTCGGAACGTAATCTTCTAATCATGGTGAAAGATCTTAAATATCTCCCATAAAGATCTTCCCCTTTTTTACCTAAAACCTTTCTTTATATCCTGGGGAAAAGAAAACATAAAAGGGTGAGCTCAAATGCTCAGTAAGGGTAAACAAAAGAAAATCAATCACATCATATTCATAAGAACATAACTTTTGGAAATCTTAACCTGCAAAAGAGATCATAATTTCATAACATGGGATAAATCATAGTAGTGAAATTTAATCCCAATAATCATAACTTAAAACATGAAACTTTGTGGAATACACACATAATCATAGAGAATCATTTCTTGTTAGTCAAGACACATTGCCAAGACTATCTTAGTGGACAAAGTCCCTTTCTGAATTGAGTAACCCTCGTTTCAGTCCTGTTTCACTGAACCGGTATAACCTACCATTTCAGCCATGTCTATCTCATGAGATATAAAATCTTTACCCAATGCATTGGAGGGAGATATAGGTCCCACCCATCTCATAATGATACCATTCTTATGTGTGCCACAAAATCATAAACCAAACATCATTTCGTAACCCATGTAATAAAAATGGGATTCTTAAACAACATGACAACATAAAAGAATTCATATAAGATAAAGGAATTCATAAAAATACTTCCATCACAACATAATCAAATCAATGTAATAATAGGGATAAAAACAGAACCCTATATTATCTTAGATGGAAAATAATTTTGATAAAACACTTGAAATGAATTCTTGAGGAAAATATCATTTCTTCGTCAAAAACACTTTTCCTTTCTTAATATGTCATACAATTATAAACTAAAAGAAGTTGATTAAAAATAAACTTGAAAACTTTTAAAGGAAGATTCTTGGAAATAATGTTTTAAAAATCCATTCATGCCGTATAAGATAAAAAAAACATTCTTCTCGTACTTTTGTCGGAAAAGTCAAAAATTACCTCGTATGAAAAACGACAAAAGATTCCTTTCATATCTTTTACTAAAAACTCACCGAAGGGTAAAATTGGATTTAAACAATTGTAGGTGGATGTAAATAACATTACATATTGACGAAACATGGATGTGGATGATAAAATATACCCCAGTAAATTTCAAAGTACAAACAATCTCGGATAAGAATGAGATTGTGATATTTTCCTTACCTTAGGTTCGATTTGCTTTGTACGTGTCTGAACCACCTGTATAATGATTTAAATCATGTTATTGACTTATTCCATAATCATATTCATTGTAATTATATCATATATGGTCCACTTATGACTTTATATTACACGTTCTTTTGTAAATTCATGTTAAAGTAGCGTTTTTGGTAAAATCGTCTCATTTGTCGTTCGTGTCTTTAACTTGTAATTATTCATATGATTAATTAGATCATGATTAATTAATTCCATAATATAAAACATGATTTATATATATTCATAATACACATATATAATAAATCAGTAAATGGAAAGAAATACACCGTTCATGGAGACGGTAGTCCGTACGTACGCATGAATGTTGTTTTCGTTTCCTTATTGAATTGAATGGAATTAAGTAGATGACATACATATAAATATAAATAATTACAGTATCATTATTAGGTCATATATTTCATTAGTACTTATTATATATACTTTATAATCATTCATGAATGGTTAATCATTGAGAATGAATCTCATCGCGTCGTGGAGACGGTAGTCCGTACGTACGCACGAGCGATGATATCATTTTCATGGTCGTGGAATTGTGTTGAAGTGTATTTATACTATTTCAGTATCAATATAACTTTATAATAATCATATATAGTTACTCATTACACCTTTATACCCATCCAATTAAGGTGGTGGCGGAAAAATAGATTACACCACGGCGTGGATACGGTATTCCGTACGTACGCACGCGTGGTGATTTCCTTTCTTCGTAGGATGGATAGAAGGTTAATTAGAGTTGTTTAATATTTATAATAACATATCAGTATGTATGTAATACTGATGTTATTACTTTATAATGAAACAACTAAATAAGAAGAAGTTGAAGAAGAAAGAAATTGAAAAGATCGGTAATGGATATTACCACTTCTTTGGAACGCCTCTTTGAATCCTCCACTTAGGGAACTAAGATTGGTCTTTGAAGAAGACCAGGACCTCTAGGATTATTCTAGGGAAGTGGAGAGGAGAAAATTGCAGGGTTTGGCCGAGCTTGAGTGCTCAAATTGGTGTGTGGAGGAGGGGGAGGAGGTGTCCTTTTATAAGGGAGGAGAGGGGCACCTTAGGAATATCTCAAAATATTATTTTATATTAAAGTCAAAATCGGTTTATAATGGTTCCAAAGGGTCTTATTTCGAAGCTAAAGTGGGGATGGGTCTAAATCCTATCAACTAATAGGATTAAAAAAAGTTTAGGTTATTATTTTAACCTTATCAATTAGATTTAACTCTAAGTTAAATAATTTAACTTTTACCGTGTCTTTTTGTTTTCTTACACTATATGGTTAATAAACTTACTATAACATGCCAAACGAACACCAAATTGTTTATTATTAATATATATATCCTTATCTAAGTCATTTGGCCGAACCTTAGATTTTTAGGAATAAAATAACAATTAATAATATAATATTTGATTTAAAAACTATTTTGTGTCAATTTTGACACTATTTGATATATGATTTTTGTGAAAGCCATAACAGAATTATATGTTCGAACCAAGTTGATTAAATCAACAATAATATGTCATAGTAACCTAGAAAATTAGTGTAATTCATAAAAAGTCTTAAATTACATTCATTTGAGCATTTATAACATCAATTATGTTAATATTTCCTTAAAAGGGTAATTACTACATCATCGTTGTGTCATAAATAAATTAATTTATTTAAAGTCTAAAAATTATAAATAAAATATCATTATGTAGGAAATTTGTTTAGCTTTCTAATGAATATTTATAGTCGAATTTATCTTATTTATAACCCCATATTAAAAATGTTTTAGTTATTAAACTTTGATTTTAACTATTTTAACTATTCATTAAATAAAATAATATTAAATGTCATAATCTAATCCAAGTGGACCTAAATGGTCATATTATATTCATAAGGTTGTTTTTGGTCGAATTACATTTATCCAATAGAATTAGTACATGTGTTAGGGTAATAGTAATATCATATTTACCCTTAGTTACCCTATTTACTATTAACCGTGGTAAAAAAAAGTAAAAAGTTACTATTCACCAAAAATTATTTTCATCTCATTGAACCACATTTCACTTACTGACATCAACCGTGTCTCTCGGATTTTTGAAATTCCATTCACAGAAGCGGTAAAATTAAGTTTTATGAAAAATTCAGTTTTTTAACTACCACTTAGTAGTTTCACTATTCATCAAAAATTGATGTTTTTCAGAACAATGCCAAAATTTCATCCTAAGCTATATTTCATATTCCGAATTCAAAAATGAAGTCTATTTTACCAAATTCATAACATAGAAGTTGCATTAATTAATTTTATAATTAAATCCCACTGTTAAAACAAATAGCATGTTTTTAAGAAACAATATCTATCAAAAGATTGACACTTGATTATGTCTGGTTTAAATGTGAAATTACATTCAATGACCAACATTGTATTAAATTGTAAAAATATATTCTAAATATACTTTAAAACCACTAAAATTAATAATTTATCACTATTAATTATTTCGATTGAAAAAGTTGTTTTTAACTAAAATTTAGTAATTTTCACTATTCATCAAAATATGAAAGTTATCCGAAAATTACCAAAATTTCACCCTAAGCTAATTTCGATATTCCGAATCCAAAAATGAAGTCCATTTTGAGAGCTATAATTTCTAAAATTTTAAAAGGTGGTTATTACTATTCATAACGGCTAGTTATAATAATATTTTAATAGCATATCGTTGTTTAGTGAAACTCGGTATTGCGTACTACACACGCTATCGAGGAAGGTCGCGATTGCGTGTAATTCAAGGCAAGTCAAGGATGCGTGTTGTGCAAGCTCCTTTTGGTGTAGCGTACAACACAAGACATTAGTGAAATAAAAAAAATATTTTTCATAAAATCTCGGGCTGTTACATTCTACCCCCCTTAAAATGAATTTCGCCCTCGAAATTCGTCGGGGATATAAATGGTTTACTATTCGAAATTTTCTTTAATAGAAACCCACATCGTAAAAAAGGAATACCAAAACTTGGCTTTAAAAACTAAAGTATGAAATGTAACGATTACCCAAATAAACTAATCACTGGGTTTCCACATAGGTGAAAATATGGATATGGAAGAGAAATCTAACCATCATGTTCTGATGGAGAGTGGTAGAGAACATGGCTATGGAAAATCCAGTAATCACAAATCCATAAATTTGTGACGATCTAAGGTACCATCTGATTCATCAGGTATAAGATCACTAGGACAACATTTTTGGTTTTCAAGATCATTTCCCTAAAGTTGAAAATTTGAATTAGAATAAATACTTTCTTTATTTTGGTACAATCTCACTGTTTTTCATGCCTTGAACAATTTCCACTTCATATCTTAAATAAATGAAGTTGAATTTGTTATTTGTGAAGTGTTAGCAGATCTTGTGATAGAATGACGGGTCATTCCATCTGTCTCAAACAAAAGGTTAGAAAAAATTATATACATAAGTCGATCTATAGTGAGATTAATCACATATGGTTCCTAAAATGGACTTATACTTCATATATCATACTGCTTAATATAATAAAACTAGTTTCTACTAAACAGGGACTTCCTGTAGGCCAGTGGTATGCGATAAAGGCCAGTCGCACTTCGGTTGTGGGTTCGATTCCTACAGCCTTGTCTGACGCGATGGGTTGTCGCCCGTCCTGCAGGTTGTCCTTTTTCTAAAACTACATTACTATAACATCCCATCAATAATATCGAAAAAAAACTTCTATCCTTAAACAATACTCACTTATGTCCAACATAATCCATTTCAATCTTTAGGCTTATCCATAATACTGCAGTCCACTCTCATAATATAGTGAAAACGATTACCAGAGATTTAATACCATCGTTGATCCCCGTATATCATAAGATATGTTTTGTTGGTCACATTCCAAACATTCAAAGTCCTTAATCATGTATTCTCTTAAATACCTTAGTGAAAACATGAATGCAGTTTAAAGTTAACACTTTCCACATACCAAAATCCTCAAAATTCTATATACTCAAACCATGATATCACTTAGTCCTTATATCAATCATGAGCTCATCAATACTGTTAAACACTTAATTTTCTCCTTATCCCTTCATTATGCGCATATCATCTACATTCCAAAAATATCTGAATAACCATTCATGGATACTGGTAACATTAATAAAACACTTTTAAAACTCAAGGAAAGACAACAATGTAACAATCCTAAGATGTCTCTTTATTCCATAGTACCATGAGATTTCTTATACAACATTACACATGATAAACATGTAATCATTTCACTACATTCTTAAACCATTAACCGAGCTTCAACAATTCTTTCATCTCACATATCATTTGTAGTCTCTTCATCATCATCCACATAAATACTACCCATACGACCATACTGATTCTCTTCATGAGTCTTTCCCTTAGGGAATTGGTTTGCATAATGCCCATAAATTCCACATTTAAAACACTTAACCATTTTTGATGTCGTAGCAATACCATTATCCTCATCCATGGTGTTAACTGAACCTTTTCCTTTGCACTTACTTTCTTTGTGTCCTTCTTTTCCACACCCAAAGCATCTTCCAGTTCCCTTGAAACATTCTCCTTGATGCCTCTTCCCACATGATTTACATAGGGGAAATTGAACTTTCTTTCCTCTATGATCATCATGAAACTCCATCTTTCTCTTATTAGCCGAGTCAGGAAACTTACCAAATTTTACTTTATTGATCATATTATGAGATTGCTGATTCGGCATAATAATGATGTTTGGACTTCCAAATCCCATTTCATTTGGTTGCTCATAAAGAATATCATTCCATTGTCCATCATATCCTCCATTATCGTGAATCATCTTGTTTTTAGCCATTTTCTAAAACCCAAAAAGAATAGTGTGAGAGGCAAAATAATGCTAAGGAAAACAACATAGTAAAGGGGGAGTACCCTTAATATCTAACATCTTAGGTTAAATTCTATGATCGTTACCGTAGTTCTAGGACTGTATCCTATACGTATACTTATCCTTAGGGACATCCCTAGACATACCTTAGAAATATCTCTAGGGATCTCACTAACGTTTTCGCATCCTAGTTTCCAAAGGTTGACTAAACCTTTCCTCTGATACCAACTGTAGAGACCCGTAGCCTGACGTATATTGACATTACATTACATTTGCGGAATACTTAGTAAATAACAAAAACACACACACAAGGATCGTAATAGTTTAGTGTCTTTGGAAACTCGGAACCTAATCTTCTAATCATGGTGAAAGATCTTCAATATATCCCATAAAGATATTCCCCTTTTTTTTACCTAAAACCTTTCTTTATATCCTGGGGAAAAGAAAACATAAAAGGGTGAGCTCAAATGCTCAGTAAGGGTAAACAAAAGAAAATCAATCACATCATATTCATAAGAACATAACTTTTGGAAATCTTAACCTGCAAAAGAGAGCATAATTTCATAACATGGGATAAATCATAGTAGTGAAATTTAATCCCAATAATCATAACATAAAACATGAAACTTTGTGGCATACACATATAATCATAGATAAGAATTTCTTGTTAGTCAGGACTCATTTCCAAGACTATCTTAGTGGACAAAGTCCCTTTCTGAATCGAGTAACCCTCGTTTCAGTCCTGTTTCACTGAACCGGTATAACCTACCATTTCAGCCATGTCTATCTCATGAGATATAAAATATTTACCCAATGCATTAGAGGGAGATATAGGTCCCACCCATCTCATAATGATACCATTCTTATGTGTGCCACAAAATCATAAACCATACATCATTTCATAACCCATGTAATAAAAATGGGATTCTTAAACAACATGACAACATAAAACAATTCATATAAGATAAAGGAATTAATAAAAATACTTCCATCACAACATAATCAAATAAATGTAATAATAGGGATAAAAACATAACCCTATATTATCTTAGATGGAAAATAATTTTGATAAAACACTTGAAATGAATTCTTGAGGAAAATATCATTTCTTCGTCAAAAACACTTTTCCTTTCTTAATATGTCATACAATTATAAACTAAAAGAAGTTGATTAAAAATAAACTTGAAAACTTTTAAAGGAAGATTATTGTAAATAATGTTTTAAAAATCCATTCATGCCGTATAAGTCAAAAAAAACATTCTTCTCGTACTTTTGTCGGAAAAGTCAAAAATTACCTCGTATGAAAAACGACAAAAGATTCCTTTCATATATTTTACTAAAAACTCACCGAAGGGTAACATTGGATTTAAACAATTGTAGGTGGATGTAAATAACATTACATATTGAGGAAACATGTATGTGGATGATAAAATATACCCCAGTAAATTTCAAAGTACAAACAATCTCGGATAAGAATGAGATTGTGATATTTCCCTTACCTTAGGTTCGATTTGCTTTGTACGTGTCCGAACCTCCTGTATAATGATTTAAATCATGTTATTGACTTATTCCAGAATCATATTCATTGTAATTATATCATATATGGTCCACTTATGACTTTATATTACCCGTTCTTTTGTAAATTCATGTTAAAGCAGCGTTTTGGGTAAAATCGTCTCATTTGTCGTTCGTGTCTTTAACTTGTAATTATTCATATGATTACTTAGATCATGATTACTTAATTCCAGAATATAAAACATGATTTATATATATTCATAATACACATATATAATAAATCAGTAAATGGAAAGAAATACACTGTTCATGGAGACGGTAGTCCGTACGTACGCATGAACACTGTTTTCGTTTCCTTATTGAATTGAATGGAATTAAGTAGATGACATACATATAAATATAAATAATTCCAGTATCATTATTAGTTCATATATTTCATTAGTACTTATTATATATACTTTATAATCATTCATGAATGGTTAATCATTGAGAATGAATCTCATCGCGTCGTGGAGACGGTAGTCCGTACGTACGCACGAGCGATGATATCGTTCTCATGGTCGTGGAATTGTGTTGAAGTGTATTTATACTATTTCAGTATCAATATCACTTTATAATAATCATATATAGTTACTCATTACACCTTTATACCCATCCAATTAAGGTGGTGGCGGAAAAATAGATTACACCACGGCGTGGAGACGGTATTCCGTACGTACGCACGCGCGGTGATTTCCTTTCTCCGTAGGATGGATAGAAGGTTAATTAGAGTTGTTTCATATTTATAATAACATATCATTATGTAAGTAATACTGATGTTATTACTTTATAATGAAACAACTAAAGAAGAAGAAGTTGAAGAAGAAAGAAATTGAAAAGATCAGTAATGGATATTACCTCTTCTTTGGAACGCCTCTTTGAATCCTCCACTTAGGAAACTAAGATTGGTCTTTGAAGAAGACCAGGACCTCTAGGATTATTCTAGATAAGTGGAGAGAAGAAAATGGCATGGGTTGGCCGAGCTTGAGTGCTCAAATTGGTGTGTGGAGGAGGGGGAGGAGGTGTCCTTTTATAAGGGAGGAGAGGGGCACCTTAGGAATATCTCAAAATATTATTTTATATTAAAGTCAAAATCGGTTTATAATGGTCCCAAAGGGTCTTATTTCGAAGATAAAGTGGGGAGGGGTCGAAATCTTATCAACCAATAGGATTTAGACAAGTTTAGGTTATTATTTTAACCTTATCAATTAGATTTAACACTAAGTTAAATAATTTAACTTTTACTGTGTCTTTTTGTTTTCTTACACTATATGGTTAATAAACTTACTATAACATGCAAAACGATCACCAAAATGTTTATTATTAATATATATATCCTTATCTAAGTCATTTGGCCGAACCTTAGATTTTTAGGAATAAAATAACAATTAATAAGATAATATTTGATTTAAAAACTATTTTGTGTCAATTTTGACACTATTGGATATATGATTTTTGTGAAAGCCATAACAGAATTATATGTTCTAAACAAGTTGATTAAATCATTAATAATATATCATAGTAATCTAGAAAATTAGTGTAATTCATAAAAAGTCTTAAATTACATTCATTTGAGCATTTATAACATCAATTATGTTAATATTTCCTTAAAAGGGTAATTACTGCATCATCGTTGTGTCATAAATAAATTAATTTATTTAAAGTCTAAAAATTATAAATAAAATATCATTATGTAGTAAATCTTTTTAGCTTTCTAATGAATATTTATAGTCGAATTTATCTTATTTATAACCCCATATTAAAAATGTTGTAGTTATTAAACTTTGATTTTAACTATTTTAACTATTCATTAAATAAAATAATATTAAATGTCATAATCTAATCCAAGTGGACCTAAATGGTCATATTATATTCATAAGGTTGTTTTTGGTCGAATTACACTTATCCAATAGAATTAGGACATGTGTTAGGGTAATAGTAATATCATATTTACCCTTAGTTACCCTATTTACTATTAACCGTGGTAAAAAAAAGTAAAAAGTTACTATTCACCAAAAATTATTTTCATCACATTGAACCACATTTTACTTATTGACATCAACCGTGTCTCTCTGATTTTTGAAATTCCATTCACAGAAGTGGTAAAATTAAGTTTTATGAAAAATTCAGTTTTTTAACCACCACTTAGTAGTTTCACTATTCATCAAAAATTGATGTTTTTCAGCACAATGCCAAAATTTCATCCTAAGCTATATTTCATATTCCGAATTCAAAAAAGAAGTCTATTTTACCAAATTCATAACATAGAAGTTGCATTAATTAATTTTATAATTAAATCCCGCTGTTAAAACAAATAGCGTGTTTTTAAGAAACAATATCTATCAAAAGATTGACACTTGATTATGTCTGGTTTAAATGTGAAATTACATTCAATGACCAACATTGTATTAAATTGTAAAAATATATTCTAAATATACTTTAAAACCACTAAAATTAATAATTTATCACTATTAATTATTTCGATTGAAAAAGTTGTTTTTAACTAAAATTTAGTAATTTTCACTATTCATCAAAATATGTAAGTTATCCGAAAATTACCAAAATTTCACCCTAAGCTAATTTCGATATTCCAAATCCAAAAATGAAGTCCATTTTGAGAGCTAAAATTTCTAAAATTTTAAAAGGTGGTTATTACTATTTATAATGGCTAGTTATAATAATATTTTAATAGCATATCGTTGTTTAGTGAAACTCGGTATTGCGTACTACACACGCTATCGAGGAAGGTCGTGATTGCGTGTAATGCAAGGCAAGTCAAGGATGCGTGTTGTGCAAGATCCTTTTGGTGTAGCGTACAACACAAGACATTAGTGAAATAAAAAAAATATTTTTCATAAAACCTCGGGCTGTTACAATGCGAAGATTTATTGTAAGAAGAAAGAGGTTACGATTCTTGATGATAATGATAAGGAACACCTTATCTTTAGAGCAGAATCGTCACCACCTAATTCTTATTTATATCCACCCCCAGTAGCTCAACTTAATTCAATTATTGGGGAGGAAGAGAATGAAATAATTGTCGGTGAGGAACGGAATGTTCAAATAGAGGATGTACTTGTTGTGAAAGAATTTGTAGATGTATTTCCGGAAGATTTACCTGGACATCCTCCAGAACGAGAAGTTGAGTTTTTGTAGAGACCCGAAGCTTATCGTACATGGACATTACATTACTTTTGCGGAATACTTAGTACATAACAAAAACACACACACAAGGATCGTAATAGTTTAGTGTCTTTGGAAACTCGGAACGTATTCTTCTAATCGTGGTGAAAGATCTTCAATATCTCCCATAAAGATCTTCCTTTTTTTTTACCTAAAAACCTTTCTTTATATCCTGGGGAAAATAAAACATAAAAGGGTGAGCTCAAATGCTCAGTAAGGGTAAACAAAAGAAATATCAATCACATCATATACATAAGAACATAGCTTTTGGAAATCTTAACCTGCAAAAGAGCTCATAATATCATAACATGGGATAAATCATAGAAGTGAAAATGAAATCATAACTTAAAACAATACTCATTGTGGCATACACACATAATCATAGAGAATCATTTCTTGTTAGTCAAGACTCATTGCCAAGACTATCTTAGTGGACAAAGTCCCTTTCTGAATCGAGTAATCCTCGTTTCAGTCCTGTTTCACTGAACCGGTATAACCTACCATTCCAGCCATGTCTATCTCATGAGATATGAAATCTTTACCCAATGCATTGGAGGGAGATATAGGTCCCACCCATCTCTTAATGAATCCTTTCTTATGTGTGCCACAAAATCATAAATCATAAATCATTGCATAACCTATGTAACAAAAATGGAATTCTTAAACAACATGACATCATAAAACCATTCATATAAGATAAAGGAATTCATAAACATAATTCCATCACAACATAGTCAAATCAATGTAAAAATATGGATAGAAACATAATCCTTTATTATCTTCGATGGAAAATAATTTTGATAAAACAATTGAATTGAATTCTGGAGGAAAATATCCTTTCTTCTTCAAAATCAATTTCTTTTCACAAAACATCATGCAATTTTAAAAGAAAAAGATTTTATTGAAAATATTCATGAAATATTTTGGAGGAAGGTTCATGAAAATAAGGCTTTATAAAACCGTAAAAATCCGTTCGTGCCGTATAAGTTAAAAAAAACATTCTTCGTACTTTTGTCGGAAAAGTCAAAAAGTACCTCGTACGAAAAACGAAAAAAGATTCCTTTCATATCCTTTACTAAAAACTCATAGAAGGGTAAAATTGGATTTAAACAATTGTAGGTGGATGGAAATAATATTACATATTGAGGGAACATGGATGTGGATGATAAAATACACCCCAGTAAATACTTACGAATAAACAATCTCGGATAAAAATGAGATTGTGATATTTCCCTTACCTTAGGTCCGACTTGCTTTGTAAGTATCCGAACCTCCTGTATAATGATTTAAATCATGTTATTGACTTATTACAGAATAATATTCATTGTTATGATATCATATATGGTTCACTTATGACATTATATTACCCGTTCTTTTGTAAATTCCATGTTAAAGAAGCGTTTTGGGTAAAATCGTTTCATTTATCGTAGGTGTTTTGACTTGTTGTTCTTGACATCATTATTACTTATATCATGATTTACTTACTTCCAGAATATAAAATATGATTTATATATCATATATATTCAGTATATATATATATATAATAGATAGATAAATAAAATGAAAAACACCGTTCATGGAGACGGTAGTCCGTACGTACGCATGAACGTTGTTTTACTTTCCTTATTGTCTTGAAATGGAAGTAAGTAGATGACATACATATATATTTATACATAAATCCAGTAGCTTTAAAATGCCATATATTTCATTATTATTTCTTATATATACTTTATAATCATTCTTAAATAGTTAACATGGAGAATGAATCTCATCGCGTCGTGGAGACGGTAGTCCGTACGTACGCACGAGCGATGATATCATTTCTATAAATATTGAATTGGAGTGGAGTGGATTATAAAATATATCAGAATCAATATGATGTTGTAATAACTATGTATAGTTATTCTTTACACCATTATACCCATCCATGTAAGGTGGTGGTGGAAAATAGATTACACCACGGCGTGGAGACGGTATTCCGTACGTACGCACGCGCGGTGATTTCTTTTCCGTAGGACGGATAGATGGTGAAATAGGTTTGTTTCATACTTATAATAACATATCAGTATATGAGTGATACTGATGTTATTACTTCATAATGAAACAACCTAAGAAGAAGAAGTGGAAGAAGAAATAAAGATGAAAGAATTGGTAACGGTAATTACCTCTTCTTTGAAGTGCCTCTTTGAGACCTCCTCTTAGGGAACTAAAATTGGTCTTTGAGTAAGACCAGAACCTCTAGGATGTTGCTAGGGAAGTGGAGAAGAGATTTTGGCAGGGATTGGCCGAGCTTGAGTTCTCAAATTGGTGTGAGGAGAAGGGGGAGGAGGTGTCCTTTTATAAGGGAGGAGAGGGGCACCTTAGGAATTCTTAAAAATATTAATTTATAATAAATCTAACCCCACTTAAAAACCTCCAACAATGACTCATATTCGAAGATTAGATGAGATAGGGTTGTAATCTCATCAACCAATCAAATTTAGACATGTTTGGATATTATTTTAAACCTTATCAATTAGATTTAACTCTAAGTTAAATAATTTAACTTTTACCCTGTCTTTTTGTTTTCTTTCACTATATGGTTAATACACTTACTATAACATGCCAAACGAACCCCAAATTGTTTATTATTAATATATATATCCTTATCTAAGTCATTTGGCCGAACCTTAGATTTTTAGGAATAAAATAACAATTAGTAATATAATATTTGATTTAAAAACTATTTTGTGTCAATTTTGACACTATTTGATATATGATTTTTGTGAAAGTCATAACAGAATTAAATGTTCGAACCAAGTTGATTAAATCAACATTAATATATCATAGTAACCTAGAAAATTAGTGGAATTCATAAAAAATCTCAAATTACATTTATTTTGGTGCTTATAACATCAATTATGTCAATATTTCATTAAAAAGATAATTACTGCATCATCGTTGTGTCATAAATAAATTAAATTATTTGATGTCTAAAAATTAAAAATAAAATATCATCATGTAGGAAATCTTTTTATCTTTCTAATGAATATTTACAATCGAATTTATCTTATGTATAACCCCATATTAAAAATGATTTACTTATTAACCTTTGATTTTAACTATTTTAACCTTTCTTTAAATAAATTAATAATAAATGTCCTAATCTAATCCAAGTGGGCCTAAATGGTCATATTTTATTCCTAAGTTTGTTTTTGGTCGAATTACACTTGTCAAATAGAATTAGTACATGTGTTTGGGTAATAGTAATATCATATTTACCCTTAGTTACCCTATTTACTATTAACCGCGGTAAAAAAAGTAAAAAGTTACTATTCACCAAAAAATTATTTTCATCTCATTGAACCACATTTTAGTCCCTGATATTAACCGTATCTCTCGGATTTTCGAAATTCCATTCACAGAAGCGGCAAAATTAAGTTTTATGAAAAATTCAGTTTTTTTAACTATCACTTAGTAGTTTCACTATTCATCAAAAATTGATGTTTTTCAGAACAATGCCAAAATTTCATCCTAAGCTATATTTCATATTCCGAATTCAAAAATGAAGTATATTTTACTAAATTCATAACATAGAAGTTGAATTAATTAATTTTATAATTAAATCCCGCTGTTAAGACAAATAGCGTGTTTTTAAGAAACAATATCTATCAAAAGATTGACATTTGTTTATGTATGGTTTAAATCTGAAATTACAACCAATGACCAACATTGTATTAAATTGTAAAAATATATTCTAAATATACTTTAAAACCACTCAAATTAATAATTTATCACTATTAATTATTTCGATTAAAAAAGTTGTTTTTAATTATAATTTAGTAATTTTCACTATTCATCAGAATATGAAAGTTATCCGAAAAGTACCAAAATTTCACCTTAGTCTAAATTCGATACTCCAAATCCATAAATGAAGTCCATTTTGAAAAATAAAATTTACAAAATTTCAAAAAGTGGTTATTACTATTCACAACAGCTAGTTTTAATAATATCTTAATAGCATATCGTTGTTTAGCGAAACTTGGCGTTGCGTACAACACACGCTATCGAGGAAGGTTGTGATTGCGTGTAATGCAAGGCAAGTCAAGGATGCGTGTTGTGAAAGCTCCTTTTGGTGTAGCGTACAACATTAATAAAATTAAAAAGAATATTTTTTTATAAAATCTTGGGCTGTTACATTCTACCCCCCTTAAAATGAATTTCGCCCTCGAAATTCGTCGGGGTTATAAATGGTTTACTATTCGAAAGTTTCTTTAATAGAAACCCACATCGTAAAAAGGAATACCAAAACCAATCTTTAAAAACAAATGTATGAAACGTAACGGTTACCCAAATAAACTAATCACTGGGTTTCCACATAGGTGAAAATATGGATATGGAAGAGAAATCTAACCATCATGTTCTGATGGAGAGTGGTAGAGAACATGTCTACGGAAAAGCCAATAATCACAAATCCATAGATTTGTGGTGATAAAAGGTACCATCTGATTCATCAGGTATAAGATCACTAGGACAACATTTTTGGTTTTCAAGATCATTTCCCTAAAGTTGAAAATTTGAATTAGAATAAATACTTACTTTATTTTGGTACAATATCACTGTTGTTCATGCTTTGAACAATTTCCACTTCATCTCTTAAATAAATGAAGTTGAATTTGTTATTCGTGAAGTGTTAGCAGATCATGTGATAGAATGACAGGTCATTCCATCTGTCTCAAACATAAGTCGATCTATAGTGAGATTAATCATATATGGTTCCTAAAATGGACTTATACTTCATATATCATACTGCTTAATATAATAAAACTAGTTTCTACTAAACAGGGACTTCCTGTAGGTCAGTGGTAGGCGATAAAGGCCAGTCGCACTTCGGTTGTGGGTTCGATTCCCACAGCCTTGTCCGAAGCGATGGGCTGTCGCCCGTCCTGCAGGTTGTCCTTTTTATAAAACTATATTACTATAACATCCCATCAATAATATCGAAAAAAATCTTCTATCCTTAAACAATACTAACTTATGTCCAACATAATTCATTCCAATCATTAGGCTCATAATACTGCAGTCCATTCTCATAACATAGTGAAAACGATTACCAGGGATTTAATACCATCGTTGATCCCCATATATCATAAGATATATCTTGTTGGTCACATTCCAAACATTTAAAGGCCTTAATCTTGTACTCTCTTGAATACCCATTGAACCTTAGTGAAAACTTGAATGCAGTTAAAAGTTAACACTTTTCACATACCGAAATCCTCAAAATTCTATATACTCAAACCATGATATCACTTAGTCCTTATATCAATCATGAGCTCATGAATACTGTCAAACATTTCATTTTCCCCTTATCCCTTCATTATGCGCATATCATCTTCATTCCAAAAATATCTGAAAAACCTTTCATGGATACTGGTAACATTAATCAGACAACAATGTTACAATCCTTACATGTCTCTTTATTCCATAGTACCATGAGATTACTTATACAACATTACACATGATAAACATGTAATCATTCCACTACATTCTTAAACCATTGACCGAGCTTCAACAATTCTTTCATCTCACATACCATTGGTAGTCTCTTCATCATCATCCACATAAATACTTCCCATATGACCATACTGATTCTCTTCATGAGTCTTTCCCTTAGGGCATTTGTTTGCATAATGCCCATACATTCCACATTTAAAACACTTAACCATTTTTGATGTTGTAGCAATACCATTATCTTCATCCCTGGTATTAACTGAACCTTTTCCTTTGCACTTACCGGCTTTGTGTCCTTCTTTTCCACACCCAAAGCATCTTCCAGTTCCTTTGAAACATTCTCCTTGATGCCTCTTCCCACATGATTTACATAGGGGAAATTGAACTTTCTTTCCTCTATGATCATCATGAAACTCCATCTTTCTCTTATTAGCCGAGTCAGGAAACTTACCAAATTTTACTTTATTGATCATATTATGAGATTGCTGATTCGGCATAATAATGATGTTTGGACTTCCAAATCCCATTTCATTTGGTTGCTCATAAAGAATATCATTCCATTGTCCATCATTTCCTCCATTATCGTGAATCACCTTGTTTCCAGCCATTTTTTAAACCCAAAAAGAATAGCGTGAGAGGCAAAAATCATGCTAGGAAAAACAACATAATAAAGGGTTAGTACCCTCAATATCTAACATCTTAGGTTTAATTCTATGATCGTTAGCGTAATTCTATTACTATAACCTATACGTATACTTAACCTTAGAGACATCCCTAGACATACCTTAGAAATATCTCTAGGGATCTCACTAACGTTCTCACATCCTAGTTTCCAAAGGTTGACTAAACCTTTCCTCTGATACCAACTGTAGAGACCCGAAGCTTATCGTACATGGACATTACATTACTTTTGCGGAATACTTAGTACATAACAAAAACACACACACAAGGATCGTAATAGTTTAGTGTCTTTGGAAACTCTGAACGTATTCTTCTAATCGTGGTGAAAGATCTTCAATATCTCCCATAAAGATCTTCCTTTTTTTTACCTAAAAACCTTTCTTTATATCCTGGGGAAAAGAAAACATAAAAGGGTGAGCTCAAATGCTCAGTAAGGGTAAACAAAAGAAATATCAATCACATCATATACATATGAACATAGCTTTTGGAAATCTTAACCTGCAAAAGAGCTCATAATATCATAACATGGGATAAATCATAGAAGTGAAAATGAAATCATAACTTAAAACAATACTCATTGTGGCATACACACATAATCATAGAGAATCATTTCTTGTTAGTCAAGACTCATTGCCAAGACTATCTTAGTGGACAAAGTCCCTTTCTGAATCGAGTAATCCTCGTTTCAGTCCTGTTTCACTGAACCGGTATAACCTACCATTCCAGCCATGTCTATCTCATGAGATATGAAATCTTTACCCAATGCATTGGAGGGAGATATAGGTCCCACCCATCTCTTAATGAATCCTTTCTTATGTGTGCCACAAAATCATAAATCATAAATCATTGCATAACCTATGTAACAAAAATGGAATTCTTAAACAACATGACATCATAAAACCATTCATATAAGATAAAGGAATTCATAAACATAATTCCATCACAACATAGTCAAATAAATGTAAAAATATGGATAGAAACATAACCCTTTATTATCTTCGATGGAAAATAATTTTGATAAAACAATTGAATTGAATTCTTGAGGAAAATATCCTTTCTTCTTCAAAATCAATTTCTTTTCACAAAACATCATGCAATTTTAAAAGAAAATGATTTTATTGAAAATATTCATGAAATATTTTGGAGGAAGGTTCATGAAAATAAGGCTTTATAAAACCGTAAAAATCCGTTCGTGCCGTATAAGTTAAAAAAACATTCTTCGTACTTTTGTCGGAAAAGTCAAAAAGTACCTCGTACGAAAAACGAAAAAAGATTCCTTTCATATCCTTTACTAAAAACTCATAGAAGGGTAAAATTGGATTTAAACAATTGTAGGTGGATGGAAATAATATTACATATTGAGGGAACATGGATGTGGATGATAAAATACACCCCAGTAAATACTTACGAATAAACAATCTCGGATAAAAATGAGATTGTGATATTTCCCTTACCTTAGGTCCGACTTGCTTTGTAAGTATCCGAACCTCCTGTATAATGATTTAAATCATGTTATTGACTTATTACAGAATCATATTCATTGTTATGATATCATATATGGTTCACTTATGACATTATATTACCCGTTCTTTTGTAAATTCCATGTTAAAGAAGCGTTTTGGGTAAAATCGTTTCATTTATCGTAGGTGTTTTGACTTGTTGTTCTTGACATCATTATTACTTATATCATGATTTACTTACTTCCAGAATATAAAATATGATTTATATATCATATATATTCAGTATATATATATATATAATAGATAGATAAATAAAATGAAAAACACCGTTCATGGAGACGGTAGTCCGTACGTACGCATGAACGCTGTTTTACTTTCCTTATTGTCTTGAAATGGAAGTAAGTAGATGAGATACATATATATTTATACATAAATCCAGTAGCTTTAAAATGTCATATATTTCATTATTATTTCTTATATATACTTTATAATCATTCTTAAATAGTTAACATGGAGAATGAATCTCATCGCGTCGTGGAGACGGTAGTCCGTACGTACGCACGAGCGATGATATCATTTCTATAAATATTGAATTGGAGTGGAGTGGATTATACAATATATCAGAATCAATATGATGTTGTAATAACTATGTATAGTTATTCTTTACACCATTATACCCATCCATGTAAGGTGGTGGTGGAAAATAGATTACACCACGGCGTGGAGACGGTATTCCGTACGTACGCACGCGCGGTGATTTCTTTTTCCGTAGGATGGATAGATGGTGAAATAGGGTTGTTTCATACTTATAATAACATATCAGTATATGACTGATACTGATGTTATTACTTCATAATGAAACAACCTAAGAAGAAGAAGTGGAAGAAGAAATAAAGATGAAAGAATTGGTAACGGTAATTACCTCTTCTTTGAAGTGCCTCTTTGAGACCTCCTCTTAGGGAACTAAAATTGGTCTTTGAGTAAGACCAGAACCTCTAGGATGTTGCTAGGGAAGTGGAGAAGAGATTTTGGCAGGGATTGGCCGAGCTTGAGTTCTCAAATTGGTGTGAGGAGAAGGGGGAGGAGGTGTCCTTTTATAAGGGAGGAGAGGGGCACCTTAGGAATTCTTAAAAATATTAATTTATAATAAATCTAACCCCACTTAAAAACCTCCAAAAATGACTCATATTCGAAGATTAGATGAGATAGGGTTGTAATCTCATCAACCAATCAAATTTAGACATGTTTGGATATTATTTTAAACCTTATCAATTAGATTTAACTCTAAGTTAAATAATTTAACTTTTACCCTGTCTTTTTGTTTTCTTTCACTATATGGTTAATACACTTACTATAACATGCCAAACGAACCCCAAATTGTTTATTATTAATATATATATCCTTATCTAAGTCATTTGGCCGAACCTTAGATTTTTAAGAATAAAATAACAATTAGTAATATAATATTTGATTTAAAAACTATTTTGTGTCAATTTTGACACTATTTGATATATGATTTTTGTGAAAGTCATAACAGAATTAAATGTTCGAACCAAGTTGATTAAATCAACATTAATATATCATAGTAACCTAGAAAATTAGTGGAATTCATAAAAAATCTCAAATTACATTTATTTTGGTGCTTATAACATCAATTATGTCAATATTTCATTAAAAAGATAATTACTGCATCATCGTTGTGTCATAAATAAATTAAATTATTTGATGTCTAAAAATTAAAAATAAAATATCATCATGTAGGAAATCTTTTTATCTTTCTAATGAATATTTACAATAGAATTTATCTTATGTATAACCCCATATTAAAAATGATTTACTTATTAACCTTTGATTTTAACTATTTTAACCTTTCTTTAAATAAATTAATAATAAATGTCCTAATCTAATCCAAGTGGGCCTAAATGGTCATATTTTATTCCTAAGTTTGTTTTTGGTCGAATTACACTTGTCAAATAGAATTAGTACATGTGTTTGGGTAATAGTAATATCATATTTACCCTTAGTTACCCTATTTACTATTAACCGCGGTAAAAAAAGTAAAAAGTTACTATTCACCAAAAAATTATTTTCATCTCATTGAACCACATTTTAGTCCCTGATATTAACCGTATATCTCGGATTTTCGAAATTCCATTCACAGAAGCGGCAAAATTAAGTTTTATGAAAAATTCAGTTTTTTTAACTATCACTTAGTAGTTTCACTATTCATCAAAAATTGATGTTTTTCAGAACAATGCCAAAATTTCATCCTAAGCTATATTTCATATTCCGAATTCAAAAATGAAGTATATTTTACTAAATTCATAACATAGAAGTTGAATTAATTAATTTTATAATTAAATCCCGCTGTTAAGACAAATAGCGTGTTTTTAAGAAACAATATCTATCAAAAGATTGACATTTGTTTATGTATGGTTTAAATCTGAAATTACAACCAATGACCAACATTGTATTAAATTGTAAAAATATATTCTAAATATACTTTAAAACCACTCAAATTAATAATTTATCACTATTAATTATTTCGATTAAAAAAGTTGTTTTTAATTATAATTTAGTAATTTTCACTATTCATCAGAATATGAAAGTTATCCGAAAAGTACCAAAATTTCACCTTAGTCTAAATTCGATACTCCAAATCCATAAATGAAGTCCATTTTGAAAAATAAAATTTACAAAATTTCAAAAAGTGGTTATTACTATTCACAACAGCTAGTTTTAATAATATCTTAATAGCATATCGTTGTTTAGCGAAACTTGGCGTTGCGTACAACACACGCTATCGAGGAAGGTTGCGATTGCGTGTAATGCAAGGCAAGTCAAGGATGCGTGTTGTGAAAGCTCCTTTTGGTGTAGCGTACAACATTAATAAAATTAAAAAGAATATTTTTTTATAAAATCTTGGGATGTTACAGTTTTCCATTGATCTGATTCCTGGATCAAGGCCTATATCAAAGACCCCTTATAGAATGGCCACTGTAGAATTAGTTGAACTAAAGAAACAACTAGAGGAATTGAGTAATAAGGGATTTATTCGGCCTAGTGTTTCTCCATGGGGAGCCCCTGTTCTTTTTGTTAAACAGAAAGATGGATCTAGGAGGTTATGTGTCGACTACAGGAAGATCAATGCTATAACGATAAAGAACAAGTATCCCCTACCTCGTATTGATGATTTATTTGACCAACTACATGGAGTTCAATACTTTTCAAAGATTGACCTTCGATCTGGATACCATCAGTTGTGTGTGAAGAAGGAAGACATTCCGAAGACAGCATTTCGAACTAGGTACGGGCATTACGAGTTTACCGTAATGCCGTTTGGATTGACTAATGCACCCTCTGTATTCATGGATCTGATGAATAGAGTTTTCAAGGAGTATCTCGATGAATTTGTGGTGGTATTTATTGATGATATCTTGGTATAATCCAAAACCTACGAAGATCATGAAAATCACTTGTGCATTATCTTGAAGACTCTGAGGGGGAATGAATTATATGGGAAGTTTAGCAAGTGTGAATTCTGGCTTCAGGAGATTTCTTTTCTTGGCCATATTGTCTCTAAAGATGGAATCTCTGTTGATCCTTCTAAGACCAAGGCAATCCAAGAATGGCCAGCACCTACGAGTATAACTGAGGTACGTAGTTTTATTGGTTTGGCAGATTATTATCGACGTTTCGTCCAGAATTTTGCCCGATTGGCTAACCCATTAACGAAGCTCACACGTAAAGGGGTTAAATTTGTTTGGACAAAAGAGTGTGAAGAATGTTTTGAAGAACTGAAGAGAAGATTAGTCAATGGTCCTATATTGACTCTACCATCGGGGAATGATGGGTTCGTTATTTATAGTGATGCATCAAAGAAAGGACTTGGTTGTGTCCTTATGCAGAATGATAGAGTTATTGCCTATGCATCACGACAGTTGAAAATTCATGAACAAAACTATCCTACTCATGATCTCGAGTTAGCAGCTGTGATCTTTGCTTTCAAGATATGGAGGCACTACCTCTATGGTGAAAAATGTGAGATTTATACTGATCACAAGAGTTTGAAGTATATTTTCTCACAAAAAGAACTCAACATGAGGCAAAGGAGATGGCTTGAATTACTCAAGGATTATGATTGCACGATACACTACCACCCGGGGAAAGCAAACAAGGTGGCAGATGCTTTGAGTAGAAAAGACCATGGAGTTTTGAACAATATGAGAATTTAAAGGGATCCAATTTTCATGGATCTAGTGAAGATGGACATGGGAATAACCAGGGAAGGTGAAACATCAATACTTTTTCAAATGGTTGCCAAACCATCTTTACTAGAAAGGATTAAGAGTTCTCAGACCGATGATGAAGAATTTCAAAAGAAGATTAAAGCTGTGAATGATGGGAGATTGAGAGACTTTGTGTATGAAGATGGAATTTTGAAATTCGGGAAGAGACTTTGTGTTCCCGATTTACCTGATCTAAAAAGGGAATTTTTGGATGATTCTCATTGTTCAAATTTCTCTATACACCCTGGGAGCACGAAAATGTATAGAGATTTGAAGGAACATTTTTGGTGGGACAACATGAAGAGGGAGATTGCTGATTTTGTGTCAAGATGTATGGTTTGTCAACAAGTGAAAGCTGGAAGGCAACAGCCTGGGGGAGTCATGCAACCTCTTCCCATACCGGAGTGGAAATGGGACAATATTATGATGGACTTTGTCATGGGGCTACCAAAGACTCCTAGAAGGAATGATGCAATATGGGTTATTGTTGATCGTATTACCAAGTCAGCACATTTTCTTGCTATAAGAGAAGATCTACCCCTAGAACGTCTAGCAAGACTATATATTAATGAATTTGTGAGACTTCATGGATTACCCCTATCGATTGTTTCTGATTTTGATCCCCGTTTTACTTCAAGATTTTGGAAAAGTCTTCAGAAATCCATGGATACTGAACTTCATTTGAGCACTGCTTACCACCCTCAGACAGATGGACAATCAGAACGGACTATTCAGACCTTAGAAGATATGTTGAGATCTTGCTCACATGACTTTCAGGGTATGTGGGATCAATATTTACCACTGGTAGAATTTTCCTATAACAATATCTTCCATTCGAGTATTCAGATGGAACCATATGAAGCGTTATACGGAAAGAGATGTCGTACACTAACCTGTTGGGATGACGTTGGTGAAAGAAAACTTGTAGGCCCAGAACTGGTGGAGGAAATGGTGGAAAAGGTGAAGGTAATCCAAAATCACTTCAAAGCAGCTCAAAGTTGGCAGAAGAGCTATGCCGATAATCGAAGGAAGGATTTGGAATTTCAAGTCGGTGATCATGTTTTCCTGAAGGTATCTCCATGGAAGGGAGTCATACGTTTTGGTAAGAAAGGTAAATTGAGTCCTAGGTACATCGGACCCTTCGAAGTTCTAGAACGAATTGGGGTTGTAGCTTACCGATTGGCAATGCCGCCAAGTCTCTCCAATGTTCACAATGTGTTCCACGTATCTCTGTTGAGAAAATACATGCCTGACCCAACGCATGTACTCACCTATGAGGAATTAGAACTGGAACCCGATCTGTCTTATTTTGAAGAGCCTGTCAGGATTCTTTATACAAGAGAACAAGTACTGAGAAACCGGATGACGCGTCTGGTAAATGTTTTGTGGAGAAACCATAAGATGGAAGAGGCAACGTGGGAACCCAAGAAACTTATGATGAAGAACCACCCGAGTCTTTTCATGCGGTAGTATTATAGAAATTTAGAGGATGAAATTATTTGAAGGAGGGGAGAATGTAACACCCCAAGCTTCTACGGTACGCTTCTCTTTGAATAATGTGATAGCGTGTGTTGTACGCAACAGCGAGTTCTAACACACCATAACCAATCAAACTAGCCATTATGAATAGTAATACCTACTTCTCGAAATTATATATATTTTATATTTTAAAATGGACTTCATTTCTGGATTTGGAATATCGAATTTAGCCTAAGGTGAAATTTTGGTACTTTTCGGATAACTTTCATATTTTGATGAATAGTGAAAATTACTAAATTTTGATTAAAAACAACTTTTTTAATCAAAATAATTAATAGTGATAAATTATGAATTTGAGTGGTTTTAAAGTATATTTAGAATATATTTTTACCATTTAATATAAATTTGGTCATTGGACATAATTTTACAATTAAACTGAGCATAAACAAGTGTCAATCTTTTGATAGTTATTATCTCTTAAAAACACGCTTTTGGTTTTGACAGTGGGAATTAATTTTAAATTAATTTCTGCCACTTATGTGTTTTGAATTTAGAAAAATGGATTCCATATTTGGAATCAGGATGTCCAAATTGTGTAAATAGGTAACTTTTATTTTTAGACATTTTGAATAATTACTGTGGTAAATATTTTATTTACCATGGTTAAGGGTAAACCTGGTAAATAAGGGTTAAAAATAATATTATAATAATACTAAATTACCCTAAAACGTATCCTAGCCTTATTGGTTGATACATGTTCGACCATAGGCATCTTTGGGTCGATTTGGGGACCCCATGGTGCCACTTGTAGGTGATAGGGACATTTTTTTTAATTAAGTTAAAATGAATACAAAAATGACACAAGCATATATCTTTTAGAAAAACAATTTTTACATAGGGTTATATATGTTGTATTTTAGATTATAAATATTCATTAGAAAGATAAAAATATTTCCTACATAATGATATTTTATTTATAATTTTTAGACATTAAATAATTTAATTTATTTATGACAGAATGATGATGAATTAATTACTATAATAGTGAAAAATTAAAATAATTGATATTATAAATACCCAAATAAATATAATATGAAACTTTTAAGGAATTAAACTAATTTTATAGGATAATATGATATATTAGGATTGATTTAATTTACTTTTTTCGAAGTAATCAATCTGTTATGAGTTTAAAAAAATCAACTATTGAATAGTGTCAAAATTGACATAAAAGAGTTCTTAAAAAAATATTATATTATTAATTGATATTAAATTCATAAAAATCTAATGTTCGGCCAAGAGACTTATATCATGATAGTTTCATAATTAATGGACCACTTGGGGGTCTCTTGGATGTATATAGTAAGTTTATTAACCATATTATATAAAAATACAAAGAGACATTGTAAAAGTGAAACTAATTAACTTAGAGTTTATACTTAAAGATAAGGTTAATATAAGTACCCAAACCTGTCTAACTTCTATTGGTTGAGTTTTTTTCGACCCATCCCCACCTTAACCTTTTAATAGTCAACTTTTTAGCCATTGGAAACCGAATATGAATTTATTATAAACTAATATCTCTAGCTTTTCCAAAGGGTCCCCTCACCCCTCTTATAAAAGGGCACTCCTCCTTCTCATTTATTCACACCTTCAATGCCTTTTGGTACGGCCAAACTCTGACCAAATACTCTCCCAACTTCCCTAACTACAAACTAGAGGCCTTATTTGGATCAGAAAGCCAACCTAAGCAGCCCTTTTGATCAAATCAAAAGGAAGAGCCCGAAGAAGAGGTAACGATTTCACCACCGTTTTTCCAAGTTCATTACTTCTTCCACTTCTTCTTCCTTTGTTGTTACCGTTATAAAATAATAACTACAGTATCATATATATACTGTGATGTTATTATAAATATGGTACAACCATATTCAGTATTCTATCCACCCTTTGAATAACATGTCACCATACGTGCGTACGTACGGCTTACCGTCTCCACGTCGTGGTGTAATTGTTATTCAATATAATATTATTTGGATGTGTATAATAATGATGTGTAACTCATGTAAATAATAAATATAACATGTTAATGATTCAGTATATGTGATATACCATCCATTTATATATTATTTTAATATCAAAAGAATGATATTGTCACTCGTGCGTACGTACGGACTACCGTCTCCACGAACGCGATGAGATTCATTCTCCATCGTATCCATTCAAGTATAATTATCATTTGATGATTTAAAAAATGATATTTAAGGACTTGATATCATTCTGGATATGAATAATATACAACCTATCATTTACAAACATTTCTTACGTAAGAAAACATATAAAAGAAAACAAGTAAGTTAACACCCGAAACAATGATAATACTAAGATATTATTATCAAATCAATATTAAAAGATCATATATGATATCATATTAATGTATATGATTCTTGTATAATTTAATAACAATTATTTCACCATTATACAAGAGGTTAACCTACCCCAACCAAGGAAAAGTACAAGGTAAGGGTTATTTCACAATCTCTTCATTATCCGAGGTTGTTTATATGTAATAATCTACTGGGATCTCTTTGTCATCCACATCCATGTTTCTTCAAAATGTATTTCAAAACAATTTTATTATTTACAAGAATATGGGTTAAAGTCATTTATACCCTTGTTTGACTTTTTATAAGAGGAATCTTTCCGTCGTTTTCAAAACAAGGTCCTTTTTAAACTTTTCGACAGAATTAAGGTAAGAATGATTTTTTTAACTTATACGGCGAGTGCGGTTATTTTCTGCCATTATAAAATATTCAAAGTTTTCCTTACAAGATTATAAGAATATTTTCTAGAAAATGTTTTATTTTATATGGCTCTTAAATGATTTCAAAAATAGAAAGAGATATTTCTCCAAAAATTGTTTTGATTTCATCTATGTCAACATCCTTTGATGGATTTTACGCTTATTTGAAGTTGATTTATTATGATACAAAACTTCTATATTGTATTGAAGTTTTTGTGATATGTTTGACTGTGGATGTTCTATTTTTATACCATTCATAGTTTATGGTGAAATTATTGACATTTCGTATGCTATTTTTAATACGAATGATTATGTTATGTTTAAACCTTTTCATATGGGAATGCATTGGACTTAATATGTGACGGGTGGAGCCCGCTATAGCTCCTCGATGCATCGGTAGGTCTCATGAGACAAACTAGTGTCTTGGCACAAGGCCTTGGAAAAATCTTATTTGTAGTCTTGGCACGAGGCCTTGGCTATGTGGTTATGATAGTCTGGCATTATGCATTCCAACATTATGAAAGTGGTTATTGATATTGAATGTGATTATTCGATTAGTAGAATATCCATGTGAACAAGTAAATGGAATTATTTCATTTTACTTTTTCCATACTATGTTGAAGTTCAAGTTTAAAAGGCTTTTGTTTTAGTTATACATAGCCTTAAATGTTTATTCTTATTTATGAATGTTTCCGGTATATTGTTATCCTTACTGGGCATTTGAGCTCACCCTTTTCTATGTTTTATTTTTCCCAGGAAGTGAAGAAGTAAATTATGAATGACCTGCAGGGATATTATGTGGGGATATGAGTGTGGTTTATGGAGACAATATGTTGTTGTAGTAGTTTTTCATTTTATGATGTAATGTACGACTTATGAATATATCTAGTATTTCCAAGGCTACTAAACCAATCGGTATTTCGAGATTTGATCTTTCTTGTGATCATGCCAATGTTATGTAATAATGCACCGACTCTGGGTAACTAGGGTCGGGGCGTTACATGAGACCACTTTCTATGATGGGTAACTCACTTCTGATAATGAGATATATTTTGTTCTTAAGTCTCAGAGACTATAGTAGATACCAACTCAATGGAATCTTCAATATATTATGGATGAATTAAGTTGGTAAGACACTGGGGGTTGTTATGGTTGGAAGTATCCCTCTTAAGAGACTCATGAGCAGTAGTGAGGATATAGTCGGCCTTATATTCCACCTCCATAAGGAATGTTTGGAGCTTATTTTTTAGCTCCATGAAGTGACTCTCAACACAATTAGTGTAGGTGATGAGCTCTACTTACTTTTTTTCCACCCCTCATTGAGTGGATGGTTAATGAGGATTCATGTCTATGAGTGATTAAACTACAACCTCTAGCATTTCAACAATACATTTTAAATAGTACACTTGGACCACCACATTCATTACATGTCATTGAAGACACTATATTAGAAACAACGTTCTCTTAATTTAAGGTTCATTATCCTCTGTTATGGCTAATGTGTATGTATGATGTTCGGATTATTCCATAGGATATGATTGGAAGTGGATATTTTTTTGTAAGGTCACTAAAATTTTAAGAAACATGACCAATAAAACACATCAATGTAGCATCATAAGAAAAAATCATGTTCAACTAATAGAAATCATAGTTAATTGATTCAGTTCAGGTTCATAATTCTATTTCTCATAGAAAACTTTTATGAAATTCCCACTATGTAGTAGTTTGACACTTGTATCATTACACACTTGATTTTGAAAAGCATGGGGTCGGTAGGTTATCTTACAAGTGGATCTATGGAAGTATATTGGTCAAGAGTATGGGAGGTTAGGCTCCTAAGACATTTTTTAGGGGATTAGTATCTACTATTGGACAATTTTATATATTTAAGTTGTATCCATGAATCCTTCCAAGATCCCATCGTAGAATAGGTTACCCGTAAACAAAAAAAAATTGTGGACATATATTGATGTGAATATTTTCTATATATTAGAGATCCCTTAAAATTGTGAAAAATATTTATGTATTAAAGGATTTATATATTAATCATACTATATAAGGATATGTGGTCTTATGGTACTATATTTTAAAGCATTATAGATGGGAACTCTATAGTTTACTACCACCCGGGAAGTCAATAGGTGTTACTGGTATGGGAATCAGGCCTATTAAAAGGGTTTATTATGTATCCTTTAGATAGGAATCAAAACCCATGTAGTTCAATGACACTGTATGGGACACGTATTTCCTTTTATTTTCATGTGAAAAAGTCCACATCAAAGTACACTAATTTCAAGTGGAATAGAATATTAGGTAGAAAGTGCTGAGAAATGGTTAGTATAATTATTACCCATGGGAGTCCCTTTTTTGACCTCAAGGAAATATGAAAAAATGAGGTGGGTTGATTTCATAATGAGTATTTTCTTATGAAGTATGGGATTATTTTTTCTATATTGAGTACGGACAATTAAGAGGAACATGGTTTCATTGGGAATATAACCTGGTGAAGTAAATATAAATATATTAAAATGGAATACATCCTTCTAAATGGGGAATGGTTTCACCAGAATTATGTCATGGTGAAAATATGGTTCATTAGGAATATATACCTAATAAAAGTGAATGAGTTATTGTAGGAAATATGTCCCAATGTTCTCCGATTTCCATACTCATGGAGAATATAGCATAGAGAGGGAGGATAAAAGCTTCTTTATGAGGAATATAGACCCATGAGTATCGATAAAAAGGATCACGTTTACCTTGATCATTTTGGATGTTTCCTATTTATCCTATTTATAAGAATTAAATACCATATATTTCAAGTTTCAATGTTTAATATATTTTGGTATAAAAATACCATAAACTTTAACATCACTTTATTATAATGTTGTTGTGTAGATTTATGTCATGTAAATAGGAAATCATACATGTAGTTTAACATCATACTTTGGGGGTGTTTGTGTTGTGAAAAATGTGAAAACATAGGAATAATAGGGGCTTAAACATTTATGAAACCATCTTGTAAATTATGTTGATCTTGTTACTGGCTCAATAAAATAAATCTTCCATGGCCACATTAGTCATGCTCAGTTGGATAAAAAAGAGATAGTACTAGGATAAACATATTGTATAAGAGTATTTAATTGGATATTTAATGGGGAATATGCATTATATCTTCCCTTAGTGTAACCTATTAATTTATTATTGTGATAATACCATCAATAAGGGTATAGTAGATTTGTTATTAAACCAAATAATGAGATAAAGAATATTTCTATGAATGCTGAAGGACCTGAATGGGACTTATTATTGAATGATTTTTGTCATGATAGTGCTTCATAAAAGTAGACATGGATATTTCCCAAGGCCCTCTCTCTCTCCATGGTTTATATGATGATTCATTTTGATGAAAACATCATTGGGAGTCAAATTGGGACTTATACCTTAGATGGAATATCAGACTCTGTCATTGGGAAGAATCGGGGTCTATGATGATCATATTGGGATATGAGAGATCAAATTGTCATCCTTATGATTAGGGACCTTTATATCAAGGAAATTCATGATTAGAAATACTATGGGGGTCATAAAAATTAGGGATCATCAGCATGAGTTACCTTTTATCAAGGTAAAATATGATTTAATGGGCGAACATAATAGTTCATAACCTATGTTCAAAAGATTTTAAGAAGGATTTATATTGACCTTTTTTGGTTTTGACCTAATTTAAAGGAATATATGATGGTATTCTATATTAATATGACTCTATTAGTGACTTTGGAAATGATATGATATCAGGATATCCCTAAAATACAAATTTCTTTGGGGTGATCCAAACATAATGTTCAAAAATTTAGGCATGGGAGGTGAAAAAATACCATTTATATAAGTTTTTCGGGGTACAATTACATTCGAACACACACACACACACACCACACAAACACATATATGTTAGAAAGGTCAGTCATAACCCCCCAAGGGATAACCCACCCAACCATCCATTCTTATTAAATAGTAATATGGGTCTGAAGGCCCAATTGGGAATGAAGTCCATTTCATGGACAAAATGACCCTGATCTATATTGAAGTCTAGTGTAGCAAAATTTCTTTATCATATTTCCTACATCATAAGGATATCATCAATCTTGCATCACTACCTACCTACATCATCATTAGTGTCACCACCAAAGGTGGCCTGAATTCCCAATGGACTAAATGCCCTGTGGCCTTAAGGCCAATGGTGGCCGAAAGTCCCTAAGACCCATAGTCCCACACTTGAGACCCCAAGGCCCAAATCAGATGAATAGTCTGGATTCTATAGTACCACACAGTACCTAGTATAGTAACCTTGAAATTCAACACCATTTAGATTTAATCATGGGACTATCAAATTCCAAGGAAGAGAATTTACCAAGTAATGGAAGATTTTTAAATAGGTGATAATATCATGAATGAGACCATGTGAGGTGGTTTCATGAGATAAAGCTCTTGAAATGGATTTCATGATGGGGCGATTTATGACTTCATGATAATTTCACAATTGAAATCACTTGTTACCTCATCATGGGAGTCAATATTGATTTTATTTATTTTAATCTATGTTTATGTATAAATTTCATGAATTATAAAAATATGGGATATATTTGTGATCTCTTTCTTTATTATCACTTCCTCGGGTCACCTACTCTATCTTCAAATGGCCATCATGATATTTATAGGAAACTGATGTCATGAGAGGGGGTAATAGTTAAAGAATGCATGGACTGTAACACCCCAGGTAAATAAAGAATATGACATTTTCATATTTATCCCTATTTGTGAATAAAATATTAATATGACTTTAAAGGGGATGCTATGCTCGATGGCATACCCAACACGCAACAACGAGTTTCTTGGGAATCTTACGTTGCACTCTAATAATATTATTTTAAATGGTAGTTAACATGTAGCCGTTGTATTGGCGGGAATGGATAGAAATAACTAAAATATGATTATATATGTTTTTAAATGTTTTTACATTTATCCAATAAAAGATAAAGGCTTAAAATACGGAAAGAATTCAATTTTAGGCGTATATGCCCTAGTTTTCACTAAAGGTTCACTTATCACCTTTTGATGTTGAACCATCATTAAATATAGTTTTGTTCACTCTTAAACATTATTTTGGACCAAATAACACTCTTACTAAGAATCGGGACATCAAATTTTACTTTGTGTAATGTTTTGGTATTTTTCTGATAGAGTTCATTTTTTTAATGAATAGTGTAAAATGTTGTGTTTTGATTCAAAATCTCTTTTTAATCTAATTTATTTATATGATTAGATAATATTTAGAATTGGTTTTAAAGTGAAATTAGAAAATATTTTTACCATTAAATCCAATAGTGGTCGTTGGAATTAATTTCACTTTGAAATCAAACTTAAACTAGTGTCAATCTTTTGATACTTATTGTTTCACAAAAACACGCTATTTGTCATGACAGCGGGAATTAATTATTAAATTAATTAATTTGAATTATATGTTTTGAATTTTGTAAAATGGACTTCATTTTTGAATTCGGAATATCAAATATATCTTAGGGTGAAGTTTTGGTATTTTTCTGAAAAACTCCAATTTTTGATGAATAGTGAAACCACTAAGTGGTAATCAAGCAAACTGATTTTTCAGTTAAATGAAAGTTTACCACTAATGTGTATTGAATTTTAAAAATCTGACATACATGGTTGTCATTAAGAAGTAAAATGTGGTTCAATGGGATAAAAATAATTTTTTGGTGAATAGTAACTTATTATGTTTTTAATCGCGATTAGTGGTAATTAGTGTAGTTTAAGGTAAAAATGATATTATAAGAATGTGAAAACACCATGACACTTGTCCTACACATATTGGGTGAGTCATGGCCGACCAAGACAAGCCATGGGACAACTTGGGGACCCCATGGTGCCACTTGAGTTGGAAAATGACAATAATATATTTTTATTTAATGGAAAAGTAAAATTGACACAAACATGATATGTTTTACTAAAACAATTTTTAAGTAGGGTTATACAAGTAATATTTTTGATTATAAATAGTCATTGGAAAGCTAAAACGATTTCCTACATCATAGTAAATTTTTTATAATTTTTAGACATTAACTAAATTAAAGTATTTATGACATCATAATGATGCAGTGATGACATCATTATTTAACGATTAAAATAAAATGGAAATATAATGTAATATCTATGAAGTAAACATGTCCAAAACTTATTGTATGGGTGGATTTAGAACCCTTATAACCTTATCCACTAATTATATCAATTTGGGACCTTTTAAAATCGAAACACATTTTCAAATAAAGTAATATTTCCTTACTTTCCAAAAGTGCCCCTCCTCTCCTCTTATAAAAGGCCCCCACCTCTACCTCTTTTCACACACTCATCAAGCCTTTGGATCGGCCAAACCCTGCCCATTTACTCTCTCCACATCCCTATACTCATCCTAGAGGATTCCCTTTGGGCAGAATCCTTTCAAAGGAAGCCTTTAGGCTCAAATCAAAAGGAGTTACACTTTTAAAGGTAATTCATTCTCTCATGTTCATTTGTTTTATTTTGCTTCTCCAACCCCCTAAAATCTTTTTATTTATTTCTTTTGTAACAACACCAGTATCTTCAATATACTAGGATTTTTTTATAAGATTTATTCGAGCTACACTCTCACACAACTACATCAAATGGTTAAAGAACATACGGTTTCCGTGGATGGTGAAATTCTGCCTCCCGAAACGATGATTGTTCAATACTCATTTAACACCTTCAAAGGTGGCCATTATGATGTCACTATTTTTATATATGATATATAATATGTTTATGTTTTCCTTATGCTTCTGTATTTTTCATTTTTGTCTTACCTTTATGGCTTCCATTATGGGTATACGTGATATCTTCATTTAAGGAAGTGCGGACTACCGCCCCATCATAGTGATTTGATTCGTTAAATACCATATGTGGGATGTATAAAGGATGGAAATATAATATTATATATGATATTATACTGGAATTATAATATACCTTTATATCATTATTATTCCATTCTATAAAATACGAAATAGAAATGAAAGTAGCGTTCATGCGTACATACGGCTTATCGTCTCCATGAACGGTGCATTTCATTTCTTACCTCTAAATGATTATGTAATGTTATAAATGCATGCATGTACTGGATATATATGACATATATGATATCTATATCATGAATAAAATTCTGTATATAATAAACATTTGGCCACACGAACAACATGTAATTGTAAGAAGTCCACTTTCGACTTAAGAACCAAATATCGGCAAAACAAATATTATTAACTTAAATGATTACATAATGTTTATGACATGGTAATAAGTGGTATAAAAGGAATAATGAACTTGAAAAAGGTTCTTAAGGAAGTAAAAATTAACTCAAGTTTATTATTCAGGAGATTAAAGAATGATCGAGTCAAGTCGGACCCGAGGTAAGGGATCCTACACCTCTCTTTCTTTTTAAGTACACTCTTTATGTCATTCATTTTATGCTCATATTTATTATGATTGGGATGTTATTTTATATTATTCCTACTGTACTAATTATGTTCATATGATGAGAGACCCTATTTCCTCTCATAAATCATTTTTGGAAGTTTTGAGTGGCGTCGTTAAGCTGCCGAATTTTCGTAAGGGATTTTTCATCTCACTTTTATTCTCGTGAGATTTATGCTACATTTGCCACAAATTCCATTGAGTGGTGTATGTACTGCCCATTATTCTACTCTTTGTGTAATATACATTCGTTTATGATTATTTACATCAATGATATATTGTCCTTCTTTCATGGGGTGTATGTTTTGAAAGATACCCAAGTCGGTAAGGGAACCTTTCACCCTCCACTTTTTTAAAAGACTTCTTTTGTTGGGTATTTTAATTTACATATTGTTATTTTGGGATATGTTCTCATATATTCTTGTTGATGTAAATTTTATGTCCAAGTGATGAGATACTCTTTTTATCTCTCATCAACTCTTTTTGATGTGATGTCGTTAGGCTGTCAAGGGAACTTTTTAACCCAATTTTGATTTCTTTGGGTTCAACATGTAGTCATTGAATATGTCATCCATTGAATATGTGTGAGTGACCTTTTATTGTTTTACACTTAATATCCACTTATATTGGGTGTATTTATATTTGTCACACATATTTTTTTGAGATTTATTTGTTCTTAATTTAAGGATACATTCTTTATAAGGGATTTCATCACATTTGACATTTCTATTGAGAGTTCATTGTTGTTATGCACCAATTCACTCTTATATGGTGTATATACTGTCCTTTGGAGTATTATATCATGAATCCATTTATTCTCATGATATTATAAAGTTTTGACTAAATGTTATTCCTCAATTATTGTATTCAATTGTCTCTGATTTTGGTAAAACCCCTTTATCCAAAATATCGTTTTAAATGTTTTAATTATTTGTTCTTATTAATATCCATCTTTTAAAAATGGTTTTAAGGATTTATTTATATGGATATTAATGGTTTAAAATTTTATGCTTCAAGGTGGTATGGGACACTTTGATTCAAAAATCTCTTTATTAATTATTTTAAATGGTTTTGGAAATGGTTTCTTTTTGAATGGATTCAATATTTCAATATACTAAAATGTTATATTGTGATTGAAATATGGAAATGTTATGTTTCCTTTATGCATGTTTTATGTGACACATTTATGTTATGGTTCTTGGGAATTGTTATGAAAATGGGTGGTTCCGTGATAAACTAAGGGCGGGTGAGCCCGTAATATCTCTCCAATGCATTGGGTAACGCGAAGGAGTGAAACGTTAAGGTTTCTCCGAAGAGATTTAGGGAATATACTGTGATGGGTATTCCAAACGTAACCAAGAGGGTTACTACCTATGTAATAATGTTATGAATGCCTCAAGTTACCTTTATGTCTTATGTTTTCTATGATTTATTCATGATTTGATATGCCTATGTTTTATGGGTAAAGTGTGATTTCATTCTAATGTATATATGAACTCATGTTTCCTTTCCATATTTTTATAACTCTTACTGAGCTTTTTATGCTCATCCCAAGTTTTTGAAATATTTTTCACAGGTCAAGGGAAAGGTACATGATGTGATGATAGTGTCAAGGATGTGTCAAGAAAGAATCCATGTTTTATTTTAAATATGTTTCCGTTGATGGGAAGAATGAATATTGTATTTTATGTAACCACTTTGTTTAAATGTGGAATGTAATGAATGTTTTATGATCTAATTCTCTAAAACTCTAAACCCGAAAAGATCCTCAATGTGTAATCTTGTAATAACTCAAGATTAAGTAAGATTTAAGGATGGGGCCTTATATGGACTATGTGAGAATGTCTTGTATGACACCATGAACGATAGGTATATCTCTTGGTTAGTGTGATCTCTCCATCATCAGGGCTGTAAACATGCAGTTTTAATGTTGGTCCATATGATCCACCCATTACAAGGCCATGAAAAAAGAAATATATCAAATGGGGTCTTATACGATCGTATGATCTGGTGATGGTTATTCCATGAACAGGTAAAATGTTAAATTGGGGTCTTATGAAATCTCATGATCCGAATATCATAGGGGAATGGATGATCAAGCGATCACATGGACCATGTTATATAATCATCACTAGGTCATAGAAACGAGGGATAATGTGTGGGGTTATTATGTGATCATGATAAAATTCTAATATAACTATTATATAGTTCTCAATTACGTTATATTATTCATTAAGAGTTAATCAACATCATTAATCATATTCTTAATTCTGATAATTATTTTAGTCATGTATGTGGAAAAAAATTTAAATGATGAAAAATTTCCAACTGTTTGAAAATGATCAAGAAATAAAATTTTAATTATGTCTATAATATAGTACCAGTTTTCCATTTCAAGGTTTATTCCACTAGGAATATGAATATCATATGTTCTTAACTTTAATTAATCTCCAAATTCTAATTTTATAGCTAAAAATTTTAAATCTTATTTCTTAGTCATCTATTTATTCAGAATTTTTTTATGTCATTAAAAATATGTGATGCACACATGTTTTATAATACCCTTCATTCATAATTATAGAAATTCAATTATGTAATTTATGCATGTATATTCTTTTAATTCTTCTCCCTACTTAAACTTCTCCAATATAGATACAAATATATAAAATTTAAAATATAAACTATAACTAATCCCCAAATTATGTTCATGATATATAAAATTATCTAATATAAGAAATATTTTTTCATTAAGTGTCATGTTTTATATAAATTCGTTGTGTATTTTTATTTAATATACTCCTAGTAAAATAATAACCCCTATATATAATCATTATATTGGATGAGATATATATTTCACTAAATATTGAGTCACTATTTATTCTATCCCAGAATTTTTCTATTTTGGAATGTCATCATTCCAATCATATCATATATGATTCCCTCACAATGATATGGAAAACTTCATGTACAATTCATCATATTAATTATCCTAATGTTATTATTTTTATAATATACCAATATCTATGTAAAATAATCATACAACAGAATATGGGAACCATGTAAAATAAGTAATTTTATTTATTTAATGCATATGGAGATTAACTTCAGTTCATTCATCAATTTGAGTTATTAGGGGATTAATAAATATCCTTGTAATTTTTTAATATTTATGTGATAATTCTTAATGGATAGAGTTAAGTGGTTAATTTAAGGACATAATGTTATTATTGTTAAAATTTAATTTCATTTTTCAAATATAAAAACATTAGTAATTTTTGGGGGTTTGACTTTCTGGATCATGGAAATCCACCATGAAAATTTTGAATAAAGGGAATACTATAGTATACAACTGAAAAATGAATGTATGTTGGGAAGTAAAATTTTTCCTTATTATTAAGGGATCATTTGATAAAGGGTTATTTAAATGTATAGATTAAAATGTGATATGATAAAGTGTGATACTTCTCTTTTTTAACACACCTCTCATATATTTTTTCACATACCTATATGGTGGATTTTTTTAGGCTATGATACAAGATAATCCTTTAATTATATATGATCATTGATGTAAAAATACTATTAAGAAATCAAATCATCTCATTAAGGATAAATAAAGGGTCAAAACAAAAGTAATTTATATATAAATAATGAGGGTGTAATAAATATAAGGGAATTTATCTAACATGATGGGTAACAGACTATTCAGATGACCAACTATGATTATTTATAAGAATTCATGAAACTTTCAAAAAATATAATAGGGTTTAAATAATAAGATTATATTGTGGCGTGATCTGGGTAAAAAAATCATTATAATACACTTTACATAAACTATGAATAGATACATGTTTACATCAAAACAATCTCTAATGATGATCCTATATGATTCAACCATTATATAATTCCATTGTCAATATTCCTTATGAGGTTACTATTATGTCATCATTTTAGTGGTTAAAACAATATTTTTTTATTATGTTTCAACTGAGAACCAATGAAATTTATTCCTTTGAAAATAAATATTAAATTATCTAGAATTTGTCTTAGGTTTCGACATTAACTATATTAGACACCCTAGGATCAGTTAATCATTGATCAGAAAATTAAATCATCCATTATGAGAGATGAATAATATAAATATTAGAATCATCTATACGAAATATACTACATATTACCTACCATTATTTCTAAAAATAAGATTTTATCCACTCATGCTACATTTAATACACACAAATATCAAAAAAATTCTCCACTACATATCAAAATCCCAAACTCTCTTGAATGGTTCAATATCCAAGATCATAATCCATATCAATAGGATAAAACCACTTTACATAATTTTAGATTTCTCTTTTATATTATTTTACGTTTATATTCACCTCCACTCACTACATGATAATGATATATATATCAACCATCTAAAATACATTTCTGGTATATTGCTACATTTTGATCATTCATTTTTATTTTTCTCAATTTCATATAAATGTCTAAGGACCCATTCATAGCTTTATTTTCCACAAGATTATTTCCATATTTTTAGTTTTTTGTTGAAAACCATTTTTTTTGGACAAATATATTGTATAGAGATATTAATTGGTCTCCTTGATTTTTTTACAAACCATGTGAAATTTATCCTACTCAACCTAGTTTTTCCTTGAATTCTACAGAAATTCAAAATCATTACAAAATTATGGCCAGGGAACAATTCATATGTGAGATACATTAAATGTTACATATATTGTATTTATTCATACCAAAACATAAGTAAAAACTTATGTATCCCTATTATACACATATTTTAGCTTACTTAAATTTTTGTTACACTTATGCAACCATTTAAATTTCCCATTTAATATTACATAACTTCTATTGTCATTACAATTTAATTAAAACCTTAAAAAACCATATGTATGTGCTATAGGCTGGGAATTGATCATCTGTGTCATTTATAATGGCTAATTTATTATTTTATATCTAGAAAAGAATTATTTTGATCTCATTTATGTCATTGGAAAGAATATTTGCAAAGGTAAAATCCATAAATCACTATCCATAAACATAAAAAACCCTTTATTATCATTTAATTGTTTTAAAAAATCTATTGTCTTCAATTGAAATATAATACAATTCACAATTAATGTCAAAATATTAAAACATAGTTGAAAAAAATATAAAAATTAATTAGTATTTTTTATGCAAATGTATGATATTCAAATTTTATCAAAAATATTAAATAATTCCAAATCGCTATGAAACACCCCAAAAATTATCATGTATTTAGTGTGGAACCCCATTTTAAATAAATTAAAATTTTACTCCCAATTTTAATTATCACTCCTCGTATACTTATTATCTTTCTCACATGGGCACGAACAAAAAATAATTCCATTGATGTTCAAAATAAAAACCACTATGAATATTTTTTCTAATATCCCACAACCAAAACATGTCATACCTTATACATGAATAATTTCTATATAATTCTTTCTATTCAGTTCGCATTTTTTATCCTCCTTATAAAAACCACTTCCCACATATATATTTCTTTCTATAATTAATAATTATTCACTAATTATGTTTTTATGAAAAAAATTCGCTACTAAACACATTGAAGAGATATTTGAACATTGTTGATTCTATTAATCACCACATTTGTAATCTATGGTTAAGGAAAATGTAAAGTGTTTTTCAAGTATATTTAAGAGTTTAATTATTTTGGATAATATGACAAAAAAATAATAATTGAAGAGATTTTTATCTTTTTTAGAACATTTGATTATAAGAAATTTGAATACACACTAAAGGTGCCTCCTAAATTTTCATTATAATGAATTTCCAATCACATGACTTCAATTGGTGGATCCTTGTGGATAAAACATTAGAATTATTTTTATCATCATTTATTATTTTTATCTTCTCTATTGGTAACATAATTTATTTTCATTGAATTTTTTTAAATTTATATATTTTCCAGGAACTTTTATAGAAAGGGTTATGTAATGGAATTTTATTTAATATTATATAATATCATTATTTTTTTAAAATAATTTAATTAAAAATTTCTAAAAAATGTGCTTTATTCCATGATAAGGATCAAAAAACCATTCCTACACTTTTTATAAATTGTTTTTATTCAATTCAAATATGTTTAGTATGGTATGAGAATTTAAGGTTTTGTTATAGTCTCATGAATACATGTATTTTATATTATACCTTGGAAACTGCATGTATTACCATAGATGGTAACAAGTTTGAGATTAATTTTCATAACATGAAAATAATAAACAATGGGGTTTAGTGTCATAAAACATCAAAATATTATAGTGGTATGAACATAGATTCTAAATTCTATAATTCATCTAGGGATATTTCATGGTCCAACCATCAGTGTCACCTTTTGTATGTATACTCTTAATCTTTATCAATTTAAGAAAAAATTATAAATTATATATAGAATTGTGGGATCTCAGTTAGTTTGACCATTAACATCACATGTAATATGGCATCCAAAACTCCCTACCAGTGTGGCCATAAATGTTAACTTCAATGTGACATCCCAAGATCTTCCCAATTCTAACCATAGGAATCACTTTCCTTATGGAATCCCAGACTCTTTCTTAGTCATATCATAGAAACTAGTAAGAACCCAACTGAAGATTCATACACCAGATCGGTGACACTAAACAACCTACTTCTCATGACCCTTGGTTTCCATCACCTCAATAACTAATGAACATCTTCAATATGTATATAAAAAATATGGAAATTTAAACCTCATATGTATCTCCTAACTATCATCATATACATCTTTCTCATCCCACACCATGGCTCACAAAATGGACATTAATTCAACCTAAATTATCCAAGGACCCATGAAAAATATTAATGCCAACCCAAACTCATTTTTTAACCTCAATTAATATATATTAAACCACCCCTTTAGGGTAATTTCCAATTCATGTACTAAGTAACACAACACAGTTCTATCTCTATTTATGAAATATGATCTCAATATTTATCAGGACTCGTCGGATAACCACTCCTAACCAAAACCTAACATAATAAACACAACCCAACAAAAACATTATCATAACCATTTCTTCCATGTAGGAATCCACTAAAAAACTCAGACCCAACCCTGCCCCTTCAACATATAAAAAAACTATATCGCTTTCCCCATGATGAATCCATGGATCATGGGCCTAACATAATCCAAGTCTTAATAAACTATACATATATCCTTACATTTCCCATATCAATAATCCACCCAAGACACTATGTTTCATTCTTAGAAACGCACACCCAAGACATTATGACAACTTTATTCCATGATGATAGAAGTAATTTCCATAACATAGAATTAGTCTCCATCTCACATATTTGATATTGGAGATCTCAATCCCTGTGTATAAAATAATCCATACACGTCACACCATACCAACCCCCAGGGGACACATCATACCACCTCATGTACCAAGGACACCATCCACCCAAAAGAGAGTGTTAACAACCGTATGAGTGCTTAATTCTCATCTCACCAGTACTATATAATCATAATCCTTCTATTCTAACTCTTTTAGTCCTTGAAGATCCACATTAGGATATCCATAACTACTTCTAATCTCAATAACCTATACTAGAACCCCTATATACTCAATAATAACTCTCATCCCATTAGAGACGTAGTCACCGAGTATCCATAGATCACACAATACATAATGGATCACTCAATTTAAAACCATGAGGATTTAATCAACTCCCTTATTCACTTAGTATTTCTCAAAGTCCCTTCCCATTTTACCCAGGACTAATATATCAATAAATAATACATAATCATACCAAATAACTAATATGGTTAATAATTATAGGAACAACATATCATAATTAGGATTTATCATCCTCCACACCAGTTTTTCATACTTTATCCCAGACTGAACCATGCCATGATGAAATTTTCATGTCATTATCTCAAATCTTATCACTCAATAAATTGATTATAAAAATATATAATTAATAATATATTTTAATATAATGATACGTAATTTTCAATAACTCACCAAAAATGTCAAATCATAAAAATGGAAACTAACTACACCAAAAAGGTCTATATAACACCCACACCACCCCTCTTGGTAGAACCCCCTTTGACTAGAATATTATTAGTTTCTAATTTATAATAGAATTATTAAAAACCCTTAAAAACTAACTAGGTCATGATACTTCATGAAACAGATGAGAGAAAAATTGTATTCATCATATCATCGAAATTTTGATCCAATTCAATCCAAATGCACTTAAATTGAGATGATTCGACTGTGGTCTAGTTGAATCATAACTAAATACCTATATTAGGAACACCATAAATCATAGGAAACCATGAATATAAAATATAGGAAGGAAGAGATATATCACACCTCCAAAAAATTTAGAAACACCGTTGGGTTCAACCATCAACAATGGTTACTTTAAGGGGAGAAGGGGGGATGAGGTGGTAATGGATAACCAAAAAAGGAAATTTATGTGCCTTCCACCATTAATGACCAACAGAAGTTTGATAGTGAAATTATTATCATTCCCACACCAAAAAATCATCCAAACTCCCTAGGTACATGTCCAAGCACTACTAAATACCTAGTAAGGAATTTTCTACCGAATGGAACCCTTGGGGTAACGTCCCCATTATTCCAAAAATGTGTTACACATCATCTCTGTACCTGAGCACTTGGTTTAAACTACATATTTGTTTCATTTCACAGAAAATCCATTTCTTTCTCAAAATACCTATAAAATTACTTGAACTTCCAAAGAACATCCAAACATGTGTAAAAACATCACCTATAGGTGTCCTAAATCATTTAGTTTTTATATGTATCCCAATTATTAAAACACCCGATGATCCATAATAAAAAATAAAATTCCCCTTTGAGATTCAGACCACTAAATCATAGTTTATTTAAAACATTATATAAATTTATATGAATCATGGTGAATGGTTAAATTCCCTAGTAAATAGTCCCATAAATAAAGATTACTCACTAAGCTACACAAAACCCTAATCTTCTACACCAAGTACATGTATGCTAAGTCTGTCCTTCCTCAGCATAAATTTTTATCCCATAAAATTACCCATCTCATAAGGTCCATTCTATATTGGGATCTCATTATACTACATTTTATCCACAAAGTCTAAATAACCATCTATCCTAACTAACAATTGATCTCCCATCATCAAGGAATACTCAAGGCCACCATAAATGGTTCTCAAACTCATGTTAGGTATAAATAAAAAACTAAAAAATCTATTCCCTAATTATCTCACCCTATCTTGAAACAAATGTGGAAATATGTGGACATGTGGACATGTGTTTAACACATAATGTTTATATTTTCTATCACATTCAAGGTACTTCACTTTAATTTCACAAGAAAAAAAGAAACCATATTTGGTTCTATTTTAGATTATCCTAACATGACATGTTGTGCCCTTTAATCATAAAAGTTATCCCAAAACATTCCATTTGAACCCACCTAGAAACCTCTCTATTAGAGTGCCACATACTAATACTAAACCTTCCTAGCTCATTAGATCCCTAAATAAAAAGTTTAAACCCTATTTGGATTTCAAATTCCTTTTTTACCTAGAGTAACACAAATTTAATATTCCCATAAAGGAAAATAATATATATATATATATGGGTAATTATCAAGATCACTCTAAGATCCAAAAAAACTAGGTAGACATGCCTCATGTAAAGGATATTTATTAATGTTCCTTCTTGAGTCATTCAAACCCATATACTCATTCCTATAATCGACACACACACACACACAGACACGCATGCACACACACACACAGATATATATATATATATATATATATATATATATATATATATTAAAACACATATTAATATGTAATTTTAGGATCCACCTAACTTTGTACATAGTTAATACCTTATGAATGTTCTACTTCATCCTCAATCAAACCATATTTGATCACTGTCATCACCCATGATCCCCATGTAGACTCTCATAGATTAAAACTCATAACAATCGGAGAAAATCAACCCAATATCCATCAATATCTATGATGATAATAATTTCAAAAATACAACATTGATTCAAATTTAAATTTTATTATAATTTGGTCAAAAATTAATTAACAATAAATATAGTGACTTATCTCTCATAATATAGCAATAAACATGTTCACTCACCCTCCTTAAGACTCTTTTTTACAAAAATGTTTTAAAACCATTGAAAAAATACCAAAAATAAAATTTATAGTAATAGAATAAAAAATTGGAGGAAATTGGGAAATACTGATGTTAATTAATGATAATACCCTTCATAAATCACCAAGAAACCAGAAAAATCATGGTTGAGTATATCAATAATAACCAACTCAATTAACCACTAAATGGGGAATGCAGAGTGGGTTATTCATTTAATAAGTGAAAATGAAAATTTTACCCTATGATAAAAAACTAGATATGGGGAATAAAGTTTACATTGTTCTTAGTCATTGGCCACCAAATGGACCTAAATACACTCCCCCCTATTTCCTCAAATAAGAAAAATATATCCTCATATAAAGTACCTAGTGGCATGATACAACCACATTACTTTATTTTTAAATATCCTGAACAAAACAAATGGGGTTTTCTATCTATACTTATACCTCAAAAATATCCTTCATAACATTTAATATATTCCTATAAATGCCAATCCCATATCAAAATTGATAAATTCAATAAGACCCAAATTCTAACCCCCTGGGAACCCAATAGTCCTTTGACTCCGTCAACACATACTTGTGTGGATTATTAAATTAGGAATCAAAGGTACTCAGGTTGCAAAAGGATAGGATTTTGTAACGTCTTAGGTTATTGAAGCAGTTTGAATTCATCACCAATTTTGAAATTTTTAGAGTTTGGTGGGTAGACCAACTTTTTCAAGTTTATTAAATCTTACTTCTAAGAGTTAATTTGACCCAAGACCTTGTTTTTTTATGAGTATTAATGCTCAGAACGTAAATTGGGGTTTTGGTAGGTTTTGGGTGCATCAAATGCTGAATGTCCAATTTTTTAAAGTTTGAAAAGTGTGGAACATAGTTTGGACAGACAATGCAGCCTCCAAGAAGAAACATTATGCCAACCTATTACAATGAGAACGGTTTTGTAAACAATGTAGTAGATGGTTCACATCTATGATAGGACCTCCAGAGTTTTTAGTATACTGATCTACATGGCTTTCATATGGTTTGGAATAACTGTGTTTATGCCACATGTTTAGTTCCGCTTAACTGGTAGCTACGTTTGGTCTCAACATAGTTATGAAAAGTTGTGCAAGATAACCATGTTGTGTTTGGATCTTAAGAACAAGGATTTTCATGTATTTTGAATGGTTTTCTGAACCATTAAGGAAAACTATGTGGTCTCTTAAAAATTGTGAAATGTCCATTTTTTTTGTTTCTTCTATTTATTTTATTTTCTTCTTTTCTCCTCCACCACCCATGTATGCAAGGATTTATCATCTCCCATTTCTTCCTCAACTAGATTTTGAGCAAGATTCTTCATCTAGGATTCATTTTTTGATATGTTTGTGGTGTTGGATGCATATTGGTAAGGCTCCAACTCCTATTAATTATCTTTTTCTTTATTCTCCCCATATGATGTGGTAAATCTATGTGATCATTTTTTCCATATTTTCAATTAATTCATCTAAAACTGTAATTTATTTTAAATTAGATTGATTTAGAGGTTGAGATCAGATGAGAGAATGTCTACCAAGATAAGGTAGGTGGTGCTCATATTTCTTTGTGATTTTTCGGTTTTTTCTAGGGTACATATTTCATGAATCATTGGATAAATTAATATAGAACCAAACTAATTAACCCCATTATTTTAAACTAATTGTGATTCCAAATGGGATTATTCTTGGTATGCCTATACCATTTCTTCTATGACTGTGTTGGGTATGGGTCCTGAGACCACGTGGGCAGTCAGGTAGGTGTGTTTATTTAATTAAATTGAATTGTATTGATTATTGAAAATATATTATACTACTGCTATGCATTACTGAGTTCCATGTGAATGTGATTGTGTTGGCTTGAGGATTAATATAGTGTTATCTTCCTAATTTGAGGTGATGTGATTTTCTAGTTGGGTGTGTCCCGATATATATATTATGAGTGATTTTGATCACTGGTGGGGTGACACGATCATAAATTTAGGTGACAAGGTCTTCAGTTTATAGGCATGGATCAAGTGATATGATGTGGATATGATCATTAGGTTTAGTGACATGGTCACAGGGACACAAGGTATTGGATGGTGTATCCAATGGACTTATTTGGTGACTTCCAGTCACCTATATTTTTCAATACACCATTTAGAGTTCTAAACACATAGATGACTCATATAATAAGGTGGTATTATATAATAGTGTTGGTAGATGCCTCCGTTATTTGTGTCATAGGATGATAGTCGGAGGTCTTTTTCATACAAATAGACAAGTATGGCTTGGATACATCAGTTTATAATTTTGAGACTATTAATTGGGGGTTTTCCTTGTTGTACATGAGGTCGTTGGGTCATGAATTGTTTGGGAGGATGAACATACCCATTCCTATAGATGTCGACTATTGAGTCAAAGATGATATTACTTGGATTTCATACATTTTAGTGACTCAAACATCATGGTTTTATCCGAAAAAAGTTAATTATCAGCTGAGGTTCATGATACCATGTATATGTGATTTGGAAATGCCTTTGAGATGTTAGATATGGAATTTGGCACGAGGTGTTAGTTGGAATGAGGTTTCAGGTGATTTTATTAGAGGTGGAACCTAAGTGTTCACCTAGACTGATTTACATCAAGGGATTCCCTATGATTAGTCGAAATATCCTCTCCTTATATGGTATTCTAGCATAGGAATAATTAAGGGAGCAATCCCTTGTGGGTACTCTGCACAAGGGGATTGGGTTATGATTATGCATGTGTATTGTGAAATATCATTTATTTTTTAGATATGGATACTAAATCATGTATGTAGGATTGAAACACATTGGTGGTAGCCTACTGAGATGATTTCATACACCTTACCTGGGCCCTTTAGGATGAATGTATATTTTATGAATTGGTGTTCCAGTAAAGTTTTCAACTATGGATTCAAACCATATTTTTGGATACATTGTATGGGGTTAAGGACATGAGACCATGGGTTCTTGCCTTAGTTGGAGTTTCCTTTTGTTTTCTTTATGTATCATCATGATAATATATGTATGTACTAAGATCCCCCATTACAAACCCTTCTACTTATTATTTGTATTACTTGATATGTATGCATGTTCAATTTCAGTATCTACCAAGGATATCTTGTGATGTTTAATTCCAAGAAAGTATTATTATGAGTTGTTGATTATTATTATTATTGTTGTTATTGATGTGCTTATTCCATAGGTGGTTTACTATTAAAAGTTTTTTGGGTATTTATTTTTGGTGAATGAGTCTTACGAGAAGTATCTATGGACTAACCAGAAGTTGGTTAGTAGGTTGGAATCATATTTGATGTATTATATATATATATATATATGAGGTGTTCAGCACTAGGATCATCATGAGAATTGTTTGGTGTGTGTATTTTTTGGTGCGTTGTCATATTGGAATCATTTTGATGTAGGACATGTTAATTTTCAAGGCACCATGGAAAATTTTTAGCATATGATGCGATGAAGGACTTCATAGGTTTTATGTAAGATATGGGAATAAGGTGGGTATTTTTGGAGATACCATATATGATGGGTGTCAGCTATGAAAAAGGAGCACCTAATGAGGTACAGAAACGACAATTCATCATGGGATGACTTTTTTGTAGGGGGTGGTTAGTGAACTATCATTTTATTTGTGTTTTGGGTCAGGATTCGACCATGGTAGGTAACTCATAAGGTGGGAAAATACTTGAGGGGTTCACCTATTACATTGAGATCGGGGTAGTTTCGGTTAATTTTAAATTTAAGGGTATGTTTGGTACCATCTCAGCATTATGATTTATAGCTCAGGGATGACATATGTTATGTTTTCTAGATTTTAACATCTCAGGTTTTTGAATTATTTCTAATTCCTCTCGAATTTTTTAAATTTTTGAATTTCCTGGGTAGAACAACTTTTTTCTTATTTATAGAAACCTAATTCCAAGAGTTAATTTGACACAAGACCTTTATTTTAGATGATAATTAATTATTGTAAAGTTTATTAGGGTTTAAGATGGGTTTACAGTGCATTGGAGGCAAAAAACCAATTTTTTTAATGTGCATAGACTAAGACAGAAGATTTGGAAAAAAAATCAGCCTATATAGAGAAACTATTTTCCCTCCTAATTCACTGAGAACAGTTTTTTTTACCATGTTGGATGTGTTTCATGGCCATGAAAGGACCTCTATAATTTTTAACTGAGGTATCCACAGGGATCACTCATGGTTTGGGAAAACCATATGCATGTTGCATGCTTAGTTCCAATTAAGTAGTGGCGACACATGGGCACAACATGATTTAGAAAAACCAAGTGAGAAAACCATGAGATGTATGAGTCTTAAGTAATAGTAGCTTCAGGGTTGTGCATGGTTTTCCAAACCATGTGGAAATACCATGTGAGATCTTTAAAATTATGAAATTTATATTTTACCCATGTCTTTAATTAAGGTAATTTACTCTTTTTCTCATACTCCACCTACACGTGTAGGGATTTCTACTATCCCATTTCTTCATATGTTGTCATTTGAGCTAGGTTTTTCATCTGAGCAATGTTTCTTAATTAATCTATGTAATTGGATTTGTATTAGTAAGGATCCAAAACCTCTTGCTTCTCTTTTCTTCTTCTCCCTCTATATAGTGCACTAAATCTGTGCAATCTTATTTACCCAATTTTTAGGGTGTTCATATGAAATTTTGATTTCTTCCAAATGGGATTGAGTTAGAGACTTAGATTGTATAAGGGTATGTCTACCAACAAGAGTTATGTGGTGATCATATTTATTTGTGATTTAATTATTGTTTCTGGTTTACGACTTTGAGTTTAACACTGGGTAGATTTATAGAGGGACAAATTAATTAAGGCCTTGAATTTAAATTAATTTTTAGACCATATGGGATGCTTCAGAGCATGCCCAAGTCATTACTTCCATGACCAAGCTGGGTATGGGGATTGATACCACTTGGGGGTTAGGAAGGGTGTGTTTATTTATTGAAATTGGTGTGTTTTAATTATTTGAATTGTATTATATTGCTAATATGAATTACTGTGTTCTATGGGAACATGATGGGATCATCTTAAGGATTGATATAGTGTTGGCAATCTGATTTCAGGTGATTTTATCAACATGATGTGTTTGGCCTGATATATATATATATTCTTAGTGATTTTGATCTCTGGTTGGGTGACATAGTCAGTGAATGAGGTGACAAGGTCTTCTTCTTACAAAAATGGATCATGTGATATCAGATGTTTATGACCATCAGGTTGAGAAACATGGTTGTTGGGGCATGAGGCAATGGATGGTGTGTCATGGGAACTTATTTACTAATTTCCACCCACCTTTTTTGGCCAATTCACCATTTAGAGAAATGTGCACACAATATCACTTAGAAGACGAGGTGGTATTGACCTCTTATGTGGGTAAAGAACATCCATTAGTTGTTTATAATGATTATGGTTACAGGTGAATTCCATAGAAATCCATGGGGATGGTGTGGATTCATCAGGTGAAAGTGTTGGTACTATTGGTTGGGGGTTTAGGCTCATCGTACTTAAGGTCATTGGGATAGAACTTTTTTGGGAGGATGTTGATAGATATTCCTTGGGATGTCAGTTTTTGAACTGATGGTAATATTACTTGGACAAAATACATCAATGTGCCTCAAACATCATGCTTTGAGCCAACTAAGTTACTTATTCCCTAAGGTCCGTGGGACCAGGTTGGGGATTGGGGTGGTCCTTTAGGGTGTCATTTATGGAATTGGGATTTAGTTGTAGGTCATTAAATGTTTCTGGGTGATTTTATTTGAGGTGGATCCCGAGGGTTCAACTAGACTGACTTACATCAAGAAATTCCTATGTCTTAAGTTATGGATCCTCTCCTTCTATTATATTCTGGTGTTGGACAAGGTAGGTTATCGCTCCCTTGTGGTAGCTGAGAACAAGAGGAGTGGATCTATGGAAGTATATTGGTCAAGAGTATGGTAGGTTAGGCTCCTCAGACATTTTTTAGGGGATTCATATATACTATTGGACCATTTTAAAAATTTAAGTTGTATTCATGAATCTTTCCAAGATCCCATCATAGAATAGGTTACCCATAAACAAAAAAACAATTGTGGACATACATTGATGTGAATATTTACTATATATTAGAGATCCCTCTTAATTTTGAACAATATTTATGTATTAAAGGATCTATATATTAATCATACTATATAGGGATATGTGGTCTCATTGTACTATATTTTAAAGCATTATAGATTTTCACTCTATAGTTTACTACCACCTGGGAAGTCAATAGGTGTTGCTGGTATCAGAATCAGGCCTATTAAAAGGGTTTATTATGTATCATTTAGATAGGAATCAATACCCATGTAGTTCAATGACACTGTATGGGACACATATTTCATTTTATTTTCATGTGAAAAAATCCACATCCAAGTACACTAATTTCAAGTGTAATGGAATATTAGGTAGAAAGTGCTAAGAAATGGTTAGTATAATTATTACCCATGGGAGTCCCCTTTTTGACCTCAAGGAAATATGGAGAAACAAGGTGAGTTGATTTCATAATTAGTTTTTTCTTACGACTTATGGGATTAGTTTTTCTAGATAGAGTATGGACAATTAAGAGGAACATGGTTTCATTGGGAATGTAACCTGATGAAGGAAATATAATGATATTCAAATGGAATACATCCTTCCAAATGGGGAATGGTTTCACCAGGATTATGTTTTAGTGAAAATATGGTTCATTGGGAATATGGACCTAATAAAAGTGAATGAGTTCTTGTAGTAAATATGCCCCAATGTTCTCGGATTTCCATACTCATGGGGAATATAGCCCAGAGAGGGAGGATAAAAGCTTCTTTATGAGGAATATAGACCCATGAGTATCGATAAAAAGGATCATGTTTACCTTGATAATTTGGGAGGTTTCCTATTTATCCTATTTATAATAATTATATACCATATATTTCAAGTTTCAATGTTTAAGCTATTTTGGCATAAAAATAACATAAAATTTAACATCACTTTATTATAATGTTTTTGTGTATATTTATATCACGTATATAGGAAATCATCAATGTATTTTAACATCATACTTTGGGGGTGTTTGTGTTGTGAAAGGTGTGACAATATAGGATTAAGAGGAGATTAAAAATCTATGAAACCATCATGTAAATTATGTTGATCTTGTTACCGACTCAATAAAATAAATCTTCCATGGCCACATTAGTCATGCTCAGTTAGATAAAAAAGAGATAGTACTAGGATACACATATTGTATAAGAGTATTTAATCGGATATTTAATGGGGAATATGAATTAGATCTTCCCTTGGTGTAACCTATTAATTTATTATTGTGATAAGTCCATCAATAAGGGTATAGTGTATTTGGTATTAATCCAAATAATGAGACCAATAATATTTCTATGAATGTTAAAGGACCTGAATTGGACTTATTATTGAATGACTTTTGTCATGCTAGTGCTTCAGAAAAGTAGACATGGATATTTCCCAAGGCCCTCTCTCTCTCCCTAGTTTACTTGATGATTCATTTTGATGAAATAATCATTGGGATTCAACTTGGGAGTTATACCTTAGATGGAATATTGGGCTCTGTCATTGGGAAGAATCGGGATATAGTATGATCATATTGGGATGGGAGAGATCTAATTGCTATCCTTATGATTAGGGACCTTGATATCAAGGAAATTAATGATTAGAAATCCTATGGGGGTCCGAAAAATTAGGGATCATCAGCATGAGTTACCTTTTATCGAGGAAAAATATGATTTAAGGGGTGAACATAATAGTTCATAAACTAGGTTAGAAAGATTTTCAGAATGCTTTATGTTGACCTTTTTTTGTTTTGACCTAATTTAAAGGAATATATAGTGGTATTATATATTAATATTACCCCAGTAGTGACTTGGGAAATGATATGATATCAGTATATCCCAATAATACAAATTTCTTGGGGGTCATCCAAATATAATGTTCAAAAATTTAGGCATGGGAGGTGAAAAAATACCATTTATGTAAGGTTTTCTGGGTACAATTACATTCAAACACACACACACACATATATGTCAGAAAGGTTAGTCATAACCCCCCCCCCCCCAAGGGATTACCCACCCAACCATCCATTATTTTTACATAGTAATCCGAGCCTGAAGGCCCAATGGGCATGAAGTCCATTACATGGACCAAATGACCCTAAACTATCTTGAAGTCCAGTGTAGAAAAGTTTCATCATCATATTTCCTACATCATAAGGCTATCATCAATCTTGCATCACCACCTACCGAGGTCATCATTAGTGTCACCACCAGAGGTGTCCTGAAATCCCAATGGATTAAATGCCATGTGGCATTAAGGACAATGGTGGTCGAAAGTCCCTAAGACCCATAGGCCCACACTAGAGACCCCAAGGCCCAAATCAGATCAATAGTCTGGATTCTATAGTACCAAACAGTACCTAGTATAGTAACCTAGAAATTCAACACGTTCTAGATTTAATCATGGGACTGTCAAATGCCAAGGAATAGAATTTTCCAAGTAATGGAAGATTTTTAAATAGGTAATAATCTCATGAATGGGACCATGTGAGGTGGTTTCATGAGAGAAAGCTCTCGAAATTGATTTCATGATGGGGCGATTCATGAATTCATGATAATTTCACAATTGAAATCACTTGGGACCTCATCATGGGAGTCAATATTGAATTTATTTATTTTAATTTATATTGATGTATAAATTTCATGAATTATAAAAATATGGGATATATTTTTGATCTCATTATTTATCATCACTTCCCCGGGTCGCCTACATTATCTTCAAATGGCCATTGGGATATTTATAGGAAAATGATGTTATGAGAGGGGGTAATCATTAATGGATGCATGGACTATGTGATAATGTCTTGTATGAGACAGATATCTCTTGGTTAGTGTGATATATCCATCATTAGGGCTGTAAACATGTAGTTTTTATGTTGGTCCATATGATCCACCCATTACAAGTCCATGAAAAAAGAAATATATCAAATGGGGTCTAATACGATCACATGATCTGGTGATGGTTATTCCATGAACAAGTAGAATGTTAAATTGGGGTCTTATGAAATCTCATGATCAGACTATCATAGGGGAATGGATGATCAAGCTATCAAATGGACCATGTTATCTAACAATCACTAGGTCATAGAAACGAGGTATAATGTGTGGGGGTATTATGTGATCATGATCAAATTCTAAGATAACTATTATATAGTTCTCAATTACGTTATATTATTCATTAAGAGTTAATCAACATCATTAATCATATTCTAAATTCTGATAATCATTTTAGTCATGTATGATGAAAAAAAATTAAATTGAGGAAAAATTTCCAACTGTTTGAAAATGATCAAGAAATAAAATTTTAATTATGTCTAAAACATAGTACTAGTTTTCCATTTCACGGTTTATTCCACTAGGAAGATGAGTATCATATGTTCCTAACTTGAATGAATCTCCAAATTCTAATTTTATAGCTAAAAATTTTAAATCTTATTTCTAAGTCATCTATTTATTCAAAGTTTATTTATGTCATTAAAAATGTGTGATGCAGACATGTTTTCTAATTCCCATCATTCATAATTATAGAAATTCAATTCTATAATTTATGCATCTATATTCTTATAATGCTTCTCTCTACTTAAACTTCTCCAATATAGATAAAAATATGTAAAACTTTAAATATAAACTATAGCTAATCCCCAAATTATGTTCATGATATATAAAACTAGTACTTCGCCCGTTTGGTGCACAGAACTATAAAATAATTCTTATTATTAAGTATAGAAAAATATTTATAAAACATAATATTTCATATTAATATTAGAAATATTTGAAAAGAAAATGACACGCATAATAAAGGAATAAAAGTTACATAAATTAAGGAACAAAAGATACATAGTGAAGGAAGAATAGTTACATAAATGATTAACGTATAGGAATAGAAATTATAGAAATTGAGGAATTAACAATTCCCTCTATAGATAGAAGATCTTCTGATTTCTCAAATAGAAGATCTTTTGAATTCTCCTTGGCATACAAGAACATCCTATATCCGCTCCTAGTTCTTCAAAGTTGAACCCTTAATTCACTTAAATGGGTATAGTGATTATGTTGATTACGTGGGATATGAGAGGAATCCCCCCCCAAACATATCAAATAACTCTTTGAAACTAAATATGTTTTATCTTCTTTTGTTGTATGACATATTAGTGCAGGATTCATGACCATATACTTATTGTACTTATTATAAAATGTCTGGAATGATCTATATAGATATAAACTTGAAAAACATTTCAATCAAAACTACAAGCCCATAAATCATGGTCAAAGAGTTCCAAATATCATTAGTTCATAAAATAATTATACAATCAATGCAGGGTTATATCCACAATCCATTTTTTTTATTTTATTAAAAACTCACTTTGAGGGTAAGTGGGAACCTACAGAACTACCTCCATCATCAATTCACACCCATACAAAACACAGGTTACAATGTTCAAATTTCAAAAAACAATTGAGCAATTCACCCCTCCAAGATTGACATATGCTCATGTTCAAAATTCAAAAGATACTCAAATCCAACAAATCCAGCCAACTATGCCACCGGAGAAACCTACCCCACGTCACTACCATCATCACATCACGAAAAAACCAACCCCATCGGAAGCTGGAGAAGCAGTGACATTTCCCCTATCTTAATATCTACCTTCTTCATTCAATATAATGAGTGTTGGATTGTGGGTTTTCAAACCCACATGAACATAGACAAATCAAGGGTAAGCGAGGCCTTCAACCACTTCAGAAGACCTATAAAAATGAAAATGAATAAAAAAACATATTAAACAAAATGAATCATGATATATCATGAGACAGTATCACCATTCTTTATAAACTGGAAGATGTATAAAGTATAAGTGAATATAGAACATGTTGACACATAAATGAACTATTATTTTCAAAATTCAATTTTATATTGAAAATATAATAATATATACAAATTAATGTTATGTTAAAATGAGAAAGTACAGAAAATGAATATTGAAATATTTGTAGTTTTTGATATTGTTGTATTTAAATAACACAGTTTAAATTATAAAAAATAAGAACGAAATATGATACATGAAAATTTGAATGTTAAATGTAAATAAATGAGACATAAATAATAGTAGGTACAGAAATAATAATTTCAATAGACCAACAAATGGTAAGAAATGAAATAGCAGCAGAAAATATATGTTACTCTACGATGTGTGGATACAACAGAAAAAAGTATAGAAACGCATGTTACTAAATTCATGAAAACTTTTCGAGTTTTCTCGAGTGGAGATCCACACCTAAATGTTGTCTTCACATTATAGTCCACCTCTATAGTAGGAAAAAATTTAAAAATAAGAAAAATGTAAATCAGTTTTACGGGAAACAAAAATTTAAAAATCAGAAAATTGAAAATTTGTTTTACAGTGTATTAGAACACTATAATATGAGCAGAGATAAAAGTGAATACAAAATTTATTTCTAAAAGGAAATTTGAAACAATGAAATTACATCAAATTATGAAGAATTCTACTGTAGGAATGGTAAATATTTCAAGCACGTGAACTCTGTAAATGCCAGAACCGGTCCAAACATCATAGAAACTGAATGTAAAGTGAATGTAATGTACATTGAATATTTGAGAGAACTTCAGGGGTCTTGGGGCAATGTAGTTGAAATATTTTTTTAGGTTAAAAACAATGTTTTAAATCACAAAGATAAATTTAAATTAAACTGCAACCTTCAAAAAAGAGGGAGACTAACCTGAACAACCAACACCACAACACAAGGGAGACCGATTCCACCAGGGGAATGTTTGATTTACCATTGCATCACAATGTAGCTTCCAGTGAACAACTACGTCCTCTGAGATTACTTGGTGGAGCTCACTTGGTGGAGCTCTTCCCTTCAGTGAAATCACATCAACAAACACAAAACTACAAAATGTGCTGGTGTCATTAAATCACACCAAAATTAGGAGGAAGACTGATCAATACGCTAGAGAAACTACATACTCCACTGATCCACTAAGGTTAGAGTCATCAATCAATAGGATTTACTATTCAAAAACAAAAATTTTGAAATCATACCTCTGCTCCCATTCAATATGCCTATCATTTGGGTCCTATTGAAGAGTTTTAAGTGGTACAAAAACTGTTACATTATGCATTGAAAATATGATGATGCCTCATACCTGGTTCTCAGGTACGTTTCATTCCTGGATATCAAGGCCCAAAAATTGATTATTAGTGGTATATTCATCTCATAAACAGTCATCATTGTCTACTTTAGAAGTCCGACACCATTTCCAACTTGGCCAAAAGAAAACATCTTGTTAAGAACTTTCAGACCTAAAATATATTCATTGGTATACAATACCTTGAAGATGATTGGGTGTGCGTTGAATTGTATCCTTGAAATTTTCTAGATTCCACCTGAACTCATATATGTGCATCCTCACTATTAAGGATCTGAATAGAAAAGTTCCTGCCAACATTAAAATTACTCACTCCACAAACACACACTTTAATGTATCATTAACCTTATCATAAAAATTAATTGTGATATTATCTGTTCATGGTGGAGCAGCAGCCGGCCTAGGTAGGCTAGAAGTTGGCTACACATCCTCAATGATGACCTCACACTGCTTTAAGAGACTCCAGAGGCTGACTGGTCTTTTGAGATTTCCTTATTTTTCATCCCACTCCATTTCAGAGGAACAGTCGTAGATGCAGATGGGCGACCTTTGTGCTTTCTAGAGGAGTCAGTATTAGCACTTAATCCAAAGACACCAGAACAACTTCCAGAGCCACTTACATAAAAATTCAGAAAATAAGAAATAAATTCATTAATTTAAGAAATGTAATACAAAAACTAAAATTTATAATTTTGAAAATAAATATAATTTAAAATGTGTAATTGAAATAACACAGACCAACTTCAAATAAACAAACATGGACATCAGTTCAGAACTAAACAAAATAAACATAATGACGTATTCAGTTAAAAATAAATAAATAGTATACAAATGTTTCCTTCAAAAGTAAAATGTTTCTAAAATATAAAACCATTATAGGTTTTTCAAATATATATATTGTTTATGAAACATAAAATAAATAGTAAATAGAAGAAAAATTTAATAATTTGATGTTGTTCCTTCATAACTTTCATCTGGTGTAACCTTGCATATCTAGAGTTTGAAAAAGAAGACATGTTTGTATTTTTTTATTTTTTATTTAATTTTCAAGGTGTGAAATGAAATCAAATTATGCACAGTGGAATATAATTTTAATGTAATGTACATTGAAAAGGAAAACACAAAATTTGATAAATTTTTAATTCCACAAGAGTATCTGGTTGATGCAAATTGAAATTATATAATTGAATCAGTTTATGAATGGTCATGTACTAAAATGTGATGTCTAATACATAAATATGGCTTCAATTTCAGAAATCTATGAAATTAATTGATATGGTTGGTTGGTTTACAAGCAGTGAACTAGTAAATACATTGTTTATAGAAATCATAAACACTAGAACACTAACAATGGGATATGGGAGAACACACCTTTTTTGAGCTCTGGATCTATAGGGTTATTGAGGTCAAAAAGTTGTATATTAATGGAGGTAGATAGAATGAAATGAATCTGTAATTTCTGATTCCTGAATGCAGATGTATTATATAATAGTATTGAAATTCTGTATGAGTGTACTTAAATAAAAAAAATAGAGCAGAGCAAAGAGTTAGTCCACTATGCATATAGTCTAAGATGTTTTAAAAAAAATCAATGAACCGAATAGGGAATATTTATGAATGAAACTGGAAAAATTTATATTGAATGATATAATTTAACCATTACTAAATTGTAGGATGCTTTGAAATGTTATAATAAATCAATATCATCCATCGAAAAAAAATTGATGATGTAAGAATGGCCAAGCAGAAGAAGCATATTATGAAAATGTTGAACTGGAATAGGTGTTGTATAAAAATATTTTCTGAAAATATACAATTAAACTGAAATTATTAAATCTTGGAGAGAAGGGGAAAAATATTAAGAAATTGAGAAGAACACACCTTTTTCTTAGTGCTAGTTCTGTAGTGTCTCAGAATACAAACAATCGTATAAAAATAGTGGAAGATCAAACGTTGTGGATCCCTATTTACTGATCTGTGAATGCAAATGTATCATATTTAAGCATTAAAATTTTGTATGAACAGAGAGAAATGTGAAACATTGATTTTGAATTGGTCTAAATTAGATTATAATGATCAAAGTTCCAATCTGAATTTATAGAATGAAGCTTAAATTTTTTGAAATGATTTAAGAGATGTAATTGCTGTAAAAAATCATTAAAATGAAAAGTAGGACACTGTCAATTATATTAAGATCCATTTGTTTCAGAGGCTTCTTATCAGGGTGATTATCAGGTTTCCTTGTTGAATTTCAATATTCATGTGTTTGTTAGAATAGTCATAAGATAAAATGTTTGAATTCAACACATATAATAGCACATACCAAAAAAGGCAGGCCGACACAGCTCTGAATCTGTGATTATTATATCACCTGTTTAGCTATAGTAGAAATTTTTTATTCATTTCTCCAATGCTCTAACCTTGTTATGAAGAAACCCCCTCATGAGTTTTAATTTCTAACCCATAAATAACGCTTGAATTAACTACTAACCCATATTTAGTAAATACTTATCAAAGAAGAGAATAATTAACATCTGAAAGAATATATATTTTGTGAGGTAAATAAAATACACATGGAGAGTGTTCTAGTTGTTGGATGACTGTTGGAGCAGAGCCAGAGAAACCCTTGGGTTTCAAAAAACCATCTAAGCAGGTACACTGAAAATTCATAGATAAGATAATAAAAATCCAAAAATGTTTTTTAAATAACCAACCTAAATCAAGATACACTAATATTACAAAATTGTTAAAAAAGACTGCAAAAATAAAACATATTATAGAAAAAGTTCTTGAATGGACCATTATATGTTGTAAGAGTAACCTTGAAAGTACCTGTATCCATTCTAAAACTGATCCTGTGACATTTTATCCAAACAGGGAAACCCTTATACTTTTTAATGAAATATAGAAACAATCATTGTTTTTTAATTCAAACACATTAATATATAGTACATACCAAAAACCTTCATAATTACCCAAAATGCCATTGGGGACAGACAGAAGTCCTGATTCTGAGATGATTGTCTAGGTCTGATTGCATCTACAGCTTGAAGAATATGACCAAATAATATCTCCATTCAAAATAGCACCACATGCAAATAAATCAGAAAACAATTGAAAGAAATATACATATCATAAAGTACATGAAACCCTGATTTCCTGGAAGATGCATAAAAATAATGTATCAATCAAATATTGATGTCAAACAAAAAACAAATAAATAAAACATTATGCAAATGGAAATAGAAATAATAGTAAGATTCAATTACCTTGAATCAATGATACCATTACATTGTAATGCACGAGATGGTGATAAAGATACTTGAATCAAAGTAGACATGTAAAGTCATTCAACTCCATTTTAATAATCATGCAATGTAGAATAAAATTAGAGATTGAGAATAATATTGAATTTGGTTGAACATGCATCGAATAATCAATTAGTGAATAAAAACCAGTTAACAAAATGAAATAGAATCCCTAGTATGGCAGTTAATACAGGATATTAGAAATATGGTTACAAAAATTGAAACAGATTATACACATATTAGAGGACTGGTGAAAGGGGTTAAAGAAAATACAGATGAATTGGAAAATGAAAATTGATTAAAAATAAGTGTTATCAAACAGTGCCTAAAAAATAATTATATAGGATAATGTAAATGATAACTTTTCCAGTTAAGATTTCAGTACTCTGTTAACATGTCAGTGTACTCACATCTTATTTCATACCTTAACCATTCCGGTTCTGTTATCATATATGAGCAACTGGATTTCATTTGAATCAACAATCTTACAGTAATCTTTAAAATGGAACGATTTTATTGAGAATAATGAAAAAATATTTCCCAAAGGTATCAAGGTAAAAACATCCTCTCCCACATTAAAATGTTTATAAATTACATAGTTAAATCTGTTATTACATAGGGAAAATAAACATAATATTTATTGTCAAAAAACAAACAAAAAGCTATTGTTATGATTCCAAACATGAAACAGATAGATTATTACATAGATTTATTACACAATCCACAGTCTAAAATGGATCCATGACTGGATTTTGAATAAAAATTTGATAACAATAAGTCTCACATAAGAGTCAAACAACCAACAATCAATAAATTTTGAGCTCCAAGCATGAAAACGGTAGATTATTAAATAGATTGAAAACAAATCATGGGTAAATATAAATTATTTTAGAATAACTGAATAGAAAATGAAGTAATGTTTTTAGTTTTTAGTAGATAATATCAAATGCAAATGAATTGATGAGTTGCCCGAAGGAAAAGAAATAATAGTGGTTGTTGAATGCATGATGGACTAAGCTATATCTCCAATGAAGCCATCGCAAACAGATCTGGGAACAAAATGAAGTCGAAGGGATAAAGTTTTGACGGGATTGGGATAACATACCTGTTGAATAGATGTATATCTGTAGGATTTCTTAATATTTTGGTGGTGATGTTAAAGGGGTTCACGAAGTGGTTTTCGTGGTTCATATTAGATGGTTGAAAGTGGAGAAGATATTGGAACAGAGTAGGTGTTTAGCGGTAAATCGAAGGTGTTGATAGACAGAGGAGGTGAAGATGAATGGAGATATGGAGCCGAGGTGATGTGAAGGATTTACGGAGTCATGGTTATGGATTGATGTTGTAAAGACCCGTAAAATTAAAGGTAAAAATTTTCTTTATTTTCTTTGGAATTTTACAAGAACGCGGTTTCTGACGGCACCTGATTCCGAGGCCCCGAGTTCCCGGAATCAATTTCCGAAGTTTGGCTCGGGTACGTTCAGTGAACAAACGAGCGGGAATTTCTAACTTTTGATTCGGTGCTCGGAATTGAAATCCGAGGACACCGATGAACTCGCGGCGCTGATATTCGCTTAAGGAGGCCTTTTTCCGAGGTTGAGTTTTATGCGGGACGAAAGTTAGTTTTGGGAGAAATTATATGAAGTTAAATAAAAATGTGGAAACACTTTTTATTTTTATTTTGTTGGTTAACTTCTCCCAAAGGTAGTTAAAGGTGGGACCCACATCCACTTAACCTCCCTTGGGAGGATTAAGTGTGGTGGGGCCCACACGAACCCCAACTCCTCATCTTCTCTCAAAACTCCCCTATAACCCCCTTTAATTAATGTTTGACAACTTGGTTTAATTAATTAAGGTGGGTTGATTAGAATTTCAAACCTTTGAAATTCAAGTTGATGTTTGTGTAAATAAAATAAGCCTTAACTTATTTTATTTTGTTTAGCCATCTTGAGAGGATTTGAGAGCTCCTTCTTCTTCTTCAAGCTTTGACGAAGAACGCGAAGAACCTTCGAGCTCCGACGAAGAACGCTGCTCCTCTCCTCTTCGTAGCTGGTTGTTTCTGAAGATCGACGACGCCTTCCGTGTCAACGAAAGGGAACTCCGCTTCCTCCTCGGACTTCCTTCGTCGGCTTACGAAGATTCACCAACGACGTACCTCTTCGTCAACAGAATTGACGAACAATTACCGCGACGCATGACCTCCACGATGTTGTCTTCCGCGGGTCGTTGATGAACATCGTACTTGAAACCGAGGTAGGGGTTTGATGTGGATTATTTTATTTACTCTCGTTCTTGGATTTAGCATGATAATCTTGTGGATAAATATTTAAGGGTTATCATCTAACGAGAGGGGGGTCGGACCGCACAAACACAGCTGAATTCCCCCTCCTTTGTTCTTGATTATTATTTTCTTGTGGATGAACGAGATGGCGTGGTGCCGTCGCACCACGCGGGAATCACATGGAAATTATTGCGCGGCGCCGTCGTGCGGTGCTGTGGAAAGATTACCATGAACGCGACGTCGTCGCGCCGCGTCGAAGGGAACCGAAGGCGCCGCGGCAGAGGGGCGCGGTGCCGTCGCACCGCGCCGGACGACGAACACCGCGGTCAGTTCTGGGCCACGGCGAAACGGGAAGACCGACGGCTAGCCGGGCCGCCGGTGTCGGAAGCCGGAAGGGGGACCGGCCTTGCCGGTCCCGTTGAGGAAGAACCGGCCATCCATGTTGGGCCGGCCGGAAGGGAGAAGGGCCGGGGGAATAAATTCCCCCGGCTGGCCAAAACCGGCCCCCCATAAAGGGGGGGCCGCGGTTACACAAAGGGGGGGCAGCGCCCCCCCCCCCCCCCCCCCCCGTTTTCTCAAAAGCAGGCCCCCACGTGGGGGGCCGGTTTTCTCAAAGGCGCGGCTTCAGTCGCGCTGCCAGAGGGAAGAGGCGGGGGCTCCGCCCCCCGCGCGCGGCACCCGAGCGGCGCCAGGCCGCGCCACCGTGCCGGACCGCGCCGCCGGCCGGGCGGGGTCGGACCTGGGTTGGGTCGACCCGGTTCGGGCCGACCCAGGGGGGTCGGGCCGGGTCGGCCCGAACCCGGACCCCCCATTTTTTAATCGACTTCGGTCTTTTTCCCATAACTTGAGCTACGGACCTCTGTTTGACGAACCGTCCATGGCGATGCGATCCTTGGATCGAGGCGGTCGATTCGGTATATCACACTCAAAGTTTCGGAATACTTTGATTTCGGTCGGGTTGGTTCGTACACGAAACCAACCGGGCCCTCGGAGCGGAAACGCTCATATCTTGAGCTACGGACGTCCGATTGACGTGCCGTCAGTTTTGTTGTGTTCCTCTTAGTGAGACGGATCTTTTGGCATACTCCGCCCAAGGTTTGGACGCAGGTGGAGTACGGTCGGGTTGGTTTTTCCTTAAAAACCAACCGGGCCCCTGGGACGAAAAGGCCAATAACTCTCAGACCGGGCGTCCGATCGACGCGCCATCTGTTGCGTTGAGTTCCTGTTGACGATACAGAAATTTTGGATACATCAATTCTAGGCTATGTTACAGTTGATGTATCAGCCTCTCGGCTCGTGGAGCGGACCCTCCCGAACGAGATTACTGTGTGCGGGAACCCTAGTGCTGGCTGCGACTGCGACTGTGACTGCGACTGCTACTGCTACTGCTACTACTACTGTGACTGCGACGACGACAGTACAGAGATCCTTGGTGGATTCGACGACGACTACAGCAATCAGCGATCCTACGTGGATTATTGCTACAGGTCCTGTGTGGGCCCGATCCTGTGTGGGTCCGATCCTGTGTGGGTCATTGCGCTCAGCGGTCCTGTGTGAACCAGCGCCTACAGGTCCTGTGTGGGCCCGATCCTGTGTGGGTCTTGCGGGGGTTAGTTACCTATCGATCCTTCGTGGGTCCGACGACTTAGATGGATCAGATAACATCTTTATCGTCCTTCGAAGAAGTATACCTGTGTGAGCTGAATCCTGTTGCTTTCCTGTGTGGAATGTGTTGTGCTATCCTGTGTGGATTTCGTTTTGCTTTCCTGTGTGGAATACGTATACTTTCCTGTGTGGACTGAGTTGTACTTGGGCTCGGAGGTTGGAGCGCATTGAAATTGATGACTTAGGTATATGTATGGGCATATACCTAAGCAGTGTCGGTTGTTACTTCGTGTTTGTATCTCACCTTTGTGGTTTATCCTATGTGGATTTTGGGAGACCTTCAGGGGTCTCGGGGTCCCTACTGAGTAGCTTATACTCACCCCTGCACGGGCTATGCCCGCACTACGTTGTGTTGGTTGCAGACGACGGACAACGTTGATCGTGGTTGAGGCTTGCAGAGCAGGACGGTACCTGGAGGAGGACCACTGGGCGGGACGTACTCGGAGCGGACGGTGGGACCCGTGGAGCAGTGGAGCTATCTGTACCCACCCTTCATGTGGGATTTCCAGTGGACAGCTCGGTGTAGCGTCTTTTACTTTACAGTTTTTGTTTTCCCTTTCGAGTTGTACTTTACTTTCAGTTTGGGTTTGTATACTGGCCCATTTACTTTTCCGTACTTTCAGTTGTACTCTGTTTTTACTTAGTGTTTACTTTCCGCTTACTTACTCTATGGTGCTTGTTTACTTTTCAAAGGCAATGCCTTCCCTTTTTACCGGGAATTACGCCTTGGTGCTAGTCGCTAGCCCCTGGCCTATGGAAGGCGGGCTTGGGGTAGTCACGACACGCGACCCGAGGGCGGGTCGTGACAAATTGGTATCAGAGGAGTTCGGTTCTACCGCAAACTCTGATCTTTTCTATGTGAAGCAATAATGTTTAGCATATTGAGTGTGGTTATCAGTCCAGGGAGTCCAGTGTTGGTGCGGCGGCCGACGTATCCGTACACCAGGACCCTGACTACTGATTTCCGACTTAATGCACGAAAACATTGATTGCGTGTGTGTTTCAAAGTTTTCTTTGTGATTACTTTATATCATCTCACCAGGTATACTGTTCTGACCGTGGCGCACCTGTTTCCTTTTAAGGATGGCCCCATGATGGCAGCCATCTAGGGTTCCGAGAGTCGAGCGTGATGACAGCCCACCGAGCGACGAGGCCTCGGTGCAGGGCCCTTGTTCAGCAGTGGCACCAGCGGTAGCTCTACCCACCGAGCCCCCGATGCTTCCAGCGCCAGCCGCTGACGATGCACGTCGCCTCATTGCACTGCATGAGTTTCAGCGCCAGCGACCGCCCAGGTTTCGTGGGGAGACGGACCCCCAGGCAGCCGAGGACTGGCTGGAGGCAGTGGTACGTGTGTTTAGGCTAGTGAGGACACCAGCAGACCTCATGGTGATTCTCGCTGCGAGCCTACTACACGCAGCAGCAGGACGATGGTGGAGCTTGATGCTCCAGGTGCACGATGAGGCATCTCTACTTTGGACGGACTTTGAGAGCATCTTCCGCTCAGAGTTCGTCCCAGCCACCCTCCGTGCGGTGCGTATCTAGGAGCTTCTTCAGCTACGGTAGGGCAACATGACGTTCGCTCAGTACTCGGCGAGATTTACTGATCTCTCGCACTACTCGACCGACATGGTACGGGACCCAATCTTCCAGGCCTGGACCTTCGAGTAGGGTTTGAGACATGAGATCAAGGCATCACTGATCTCCCTCAGCATACCGACTCAGAAAGGAGTACTGGAGCGGTCCCTTTTGATCGAGAGCTTCCTTGCTGAGTCTACACCAGCGTCGCGACTCACCACAGGGCGGCACGTAGCAGAGTCATCTACAGCAGGCAGTCAATAGATGACTCAGGGGTCCAGACAGACCAGACCTTCAAGCAGACGACCTCAGGACACTAGCTCAGCAGTGCGGGGCACACAGCGTGGAGCCAGTCTTTCGAGAGGGAGACAGTGCTACTTGTGCGGCAGGCAGGGCCACATGGCTCGTGACTGCCCATCCCGTCGTGTCATGGAGCAGCAGACGGTTGAGGGACCACCGAGGCAGAGGCAGAGGGTCGACCGTGGCAGTTCGCAGGGAGGAGGCGGACGAGGAAGAGGAGCTGGCCGAGTAGCAGGTGGTGGGCGACGCTTTGAGGCTCTGCCACCACGACCACTAGGAGGTCCACCCCGACCACAGGGAGCTGGCGGGCAGAGACAGGCACAGCTCCAGGCTGCAGAGGCCTACGACCATGGCGCACCCGAGATGATTCGAGGTACTATCTGTGTCTATTCCACCCTTCCTGCAGTTCTGATAGACACAGGAGCGAGTCACTCTTTCATAGCCACTGCCCTTGTTTGGAGCTCGGAGATTCCGACGGAGCCGTTGGCTCGATCCTTACGGCTAGAGACTCCTACGGGAGAATACTCGACGATTACGCACTGGTACCGGCAGTGTGAGCTTACTCTAGGAGGCGAGAACTTCGGCTGGGATATTCTTGTAGCGGCGTCGAAGCCTTACGATGTCATCTTGGGCATGGATTGGTTATCTACGGTCCATGCTCAGATTGACTACTTTAGGCGCAAGGTGCGATGTGTACGCACCGACGGGAGCAGGTTCACCTTCACCGGTGAGAAAGGAGCCTTTGCAGCACAGGATGGACTTTTGCGGAGGAGAGGACATCCCATTACTCATTAGTTGGCTAGCCTCATCCTTGGAGCAGTTGACGTGCGAAGTCCTGGTTTTCCTGCAGTGGTGGATCAGTTTGCGGATGTTTTTCCCGACGACGTTCCAGGGATACCTCCTCGCAGAGAGGTAGACTTTTATATAGACTTGTACCCCGGGACAGCCCCGATATCCACTCCAGCATATCGGATGGCCCCCGCCGAGCTTCGAGAGCTACGGGTACAGTTGGAGGACTTGCAGGGCAAGGGGTTCATCCGACCCAGGGTTTCACCCTGGGCTTCCCCGATATTGTTCGCCAAGAAGGCGGACGCGAGCTTGCGACTTTGTGTTGACTATTGTCGCCATAACCAGGTGACAGTGAGGAACAAGTATCCACTACCGAGGATTGATGACCTCTTTGATCAGCTCAAGGGAGCACGGTGGTTCTCGAAGATAGACCTCATGTCAGGCTATCATCAGCTCAGAGTCAGAGACGAGGACGTGCAGAAGACAGCCTTCAGATGTCAGTATGGCCACTATGAGTTCTTGGTTATTCCTTTCGGCGTAACCAATGCTCCAGCGGTGTTCATGGACCTCATGAACAGGATCTTTCAGCCATACCTTGATCGGTTTGTCGTGGTCTTCATCGACGACATTCTGATTTACTCCACGACTGAGGAGGAGCACACCTATCACTTGCGAGTTGTACTAGACACACTCCGAGAGCACCAGCTTTATGGTAAGCTCTCGAAGTTCCAGTTCTAGATACGTGAGGTCCACTTCTTGGGACACGTCATCTCTGAGGCGGGAGTTGCAGTGGATCCTGCGAAGATCGAGGCTGTGTTAGCATGGGAGCCACCCAGGAGCGTGACTGAGGTTCGGAGTTTCTTGGGACTAGATGGATACTATCGGAGATTCGTTCCAGACTTCTCTAGAGTTGCGACACCACTCACAACTTTGACAAAGAAGGGGAAACCCTTCGTGTGGTCAGATAGATGTCATCAGAGCTTCCAGGAGCTGAGACAGAGGTGGACTAGCGCACCTATCTTGAGGTTGCCTGAGGAGGGAGTAGGGTACGTAGTCTACTGCGATGCATCAGGGACCAGACTCGGATGCGTTCTGATGCAGGAGTGGGCAGTGATCGCCTATGGATCACGTCAGTTGAGGCCGCATGAGCAGAACTATGCTACCCATGACCTGGAGTTAGCAGCAGTGGTCTTCGCTCTGAAGACATGGCGACACTACCTGATGGGCGAGCGCTTTACAGTCTTTTCCGATCATCAGAGTCTCAGGTATATCTTCTCACAGAAGGACCTGAACCTGAGAGAGAGGCGATGGATCGAGTTCCTCCAGGACTATGACTTTGAGATAGTCTATACTCCTAGGAAGGGGAACGTAGTAGCCGATGCCCTCAGCAGGAGGACGGGTATTCATCTACTTGAGGAGGCGACGGAGCAGCTAGCCTCTTTGCAGATATCCTTCGTGGATAGTGATGGAGCAGCCTTCCTTCATTCTCTCACAGTCACCCCTCCACTACTGCAGTGGGCCAGAGAGGCACAGCGAGAGGACGCTGACTGTGAGACACGGCGTGCACTGATATCCTCGGGACAGGCACCTGATGGTTTCTCCCTTGGAGTAGAGCACGACATCCTTTTCAGAGGACGTACCATGGTACCAGTCACTTTGCGAGAGGATGTGCTGAGAGAGTTTCACACTTCTCCTTTGGCGGTACATCCAGGAGTGGCGAAGATGTACCAGGATCTCAGACGACAGCACTGGTGGCCAGGCATGAAGAAGGAGGTGGCAGAGTTCGTTTCTTGATGCCTCACTTTCCAACAGGTGAAGGCAGAGCATCAGGTACCGGTAGGCTTGGTACAGCCCTTGGATGTTCCAGAGTGGAAGTGGTACGGCATATCTATGGACTTCGTGACTGGACTTCCACGCACTTCCAGAGGTCATGACTCCATTTGGGTGATTTTTGACCGACTCACCAAGTCGGCACACTTCTTGCCCATCAGAGAGCAGGGCTCAATGGAGAGCTTGGGACGTCTCTACGTTCAGGAGATTGTGCGGCTCCACGGTGTGCCATCATCTATCGTCTCCGATCGAGATGCTCGCTTTACTTCCTGGCTTTTGAAGGGGTTACAGGAGGCGTTCGGGATGCAGCTACGTCTGAGCACAGCTTTTCACCCTCAGACGGATGGTCAGACGGAGAGGACCATTCAGACTCTCGAGGACATGCTCCGCGCATGTTTCCTCGACTTTGGTCGTAGCTGGGAGGACCACCTACCCTTGGTGGAATTCGCGTACAACAACAGCTACCACTCCACCATCGGGATGGCACTGTATGAGGTGTTGTACGGACGACCTTGTAGATCTCCTTTGTGCTGGACAGACCCTGGGGAGTCAGCACTTGTGGGACTGGAGATGGTCCAGGCCACGAAAGAGAAGGTCCAGGTCATCTGGGAGCGGATGAGGACAGCACAGAGCCGGCAAAAGTCATATGCTGACAGGAGGCGGAGGCCACTAGAGTTAGAGGATGGTGACCACATCTTCTTGCGTGTCTCACCTCGACGTGGTTTGCGGAGATTTGGCCGAGGCGGAAAGTTGTCTCCACGCTTCATCGGGCCGTTCCAGGTCCTCAGCAGGATTGGAGAGGTGGCTTATCGCCTGGCTCTACCACCTCAGTTGCACCGGTTGCACGACGTCTTCCACGTATCTTAGCTGAGGAGATACGTGCACGACCCGACGCACATCATTGACCATGGGGAGCTTGACGTTGATGATGGGGCGACTTTTACGGAGGTCCCAGTGGAGATAGAGAATCGACAGGAGCAGGTCCTATGTGGGCGATCGATTCCTCTTGTGCGCATCAGATGGCAGCACGGGAACCTCTAGGAGAGGACATGGGAGCGGGAGGCTCAGATGCGTGCTCAGTACCCTCATTTGTTTCCCTAGTTTTTGATGTATCTTTACGGGGACGTAAAGACCTGAGGTGGGAGTAATGTAAAGACCTGTAAAATTCAAGGGAAATTTTTTCTTAATTTTCTTTCGAATTTTAGAAGAACCCAGTTTCTGACGGCACCTGATTCCGAGGCCCGGAGTGCCCGGAATCAATTTCCGAAGTTTGGCTCGGGTACGTTCAGTGAACGAACGAGCGGGAATTTCTAACTTTTGATCCGGTGCTCGGAATTGAAATCCGAGGACACCGATGAACTCGCAGCGCCAATATTCGCTTAAGGAGGCCTTTTTCCGAGGTTGCGTTTTATGCGGGACGAAAGTTAGTTTTGGGAGAAATTATAAGAAGTTAAATAAAAATGTGGAAACACTTTTTATTTTTATTTTGTTGGTTAAATTCTCCCAAAGGGAGTTAAAGGTGGGACCCACATCCACTTAACCTCCCTTGGGAGGATTAAGTTTGGTGGGGCCCACACGAACCCCAACTCCTCATCTTCTCTCAAAACTCCCCTATAACCCCCTTTAATTAATGTTTGACAACGTGGTTTAATTAATTAAGGTGGGTTGATTTGAATTTCAAACCTTTGAAATTCAAGTTGATGTTTGTGTAAATAAAATAAGCCTTAGCTTATTTTATTTTTTTTAGCCATATTGAGAGGATTTGAGAGCTACTTCTTCTTCTTCAAGCTTTGACGAAGAACGCGAAGAACCTTCGAGCTCCGACGAAAAACGCCGCTCCTCTCTTCTTCGTAGCCGGTTGTATCCGAAGATCGATGACGCCTTCCATGTCAACGAAAGGGAACGCCACTTCCTCCTCAGACTTCCTTCGTCGGCTTACGAAGATTCACCAACGACGTACCTCTTCGTCAACAGAATTGACGAACGATTACCGCGACGCCCGACTTCCGCGACGTTGTCTTCTGCGGGTCGTTGACGAACATCGTACTTGAAACCGAGGTAGGGGTTTGATGTGGATTATTTTATTTACTCTCGTTCTTGGATTTAGCATGATAATATTGTGGATAAATATTTAAGGGTTATCATCTAACGAGAGGGGGGTCGGACCGCACAAACACGACCGAATTCCCCCTCCTTTGTTCTTGATTATTATTTTCTTGTGGATGAACGAGATGGCGTGGTGCCGTCGCACCACGCTGGAATCGCATGGCAAATATTGCGCAGCGCCATCGCGCCGCGCTATGGAAAGATTACCATGAACGCGAAGTCGTCGCGCCGCGGCCGGAGCGGGGCCGCGGTGGAGGGGCGCGGTGTCGTCGCACCGTGCCGGACGACGAACACCGCGGTCTGTTCAGGTCCGCAGCGAAACGGGAAGACCGGCGGCTAGCCGAGCCGCCGGTGTCGAAATCCGGAAGGGGGACCGGCCTTGCCAGTCCCGTTGAGGAAGAACCGGTCGGACATGTTGGGCCGGCCGGAAGGGAGAAGGACAGGGGGAATAAATTCCCCCGGCTGGCCAAAACCGGACCCCCATAAAGGGGGGTCCGCGGTTACACAAAGGGGGGGAAGCACCCCCCCCCCATTTTCTCAAAATCAGGCCCCCATGTGGGGGGCCGGTTTTCTCAAAGGCGCGGCTTCAGCCGCGCCGCCAGAGAGAAGAGGCGGGGGCTCTGCCCCCCGCGCGTGGCACCCGAGCGGCGCCAGGCCGTGCCGCCGCCGGGCGGGCCGCACTGCCGTGCCGAACCGCGCCGCCGCGCCGCCGGCCAGGCCGGGTCGGACCCGGGTCGGGCCGACCCAGGGGGGGTCGGGTCGGGTCGGCCCGGACCCGGACCCCCCGTTTTCGAATCAACTTCAGTCTTTTGCCCATAACTTGAGCTACGGAACTTCGTTTGACGAACCATCAGCGGCGATGCGATCCTTGGACCTAGACGGTCTATTCGGTATATCGCACTCAAAGTTTCGGAATACTTTGATTTCGGCCGGGTTGGTTCGTACACGAAACCAACCTGGCCCTCGGAGGGGAAATGCTCATATCTTGAGCTACGGATGTCCGATTGGCGTGCCGTCATTTTTGTTGTGTTCCTCTTAGTGAGACGGATCTTTTGGCATACTCCGCCTGAGGTTTGGATGTAGGTGGAGTACGGTCGGGTTGGTTTTTCCTTAATACCCAACCGGGCCCCTCGGACGAAAAAGCCAATAACTCTCAGACCGGGCATCCGATCGACGCGCCATCTGTTGTGTTGAGTTCCTGTTGACGATACGGAACTTTTGGATACATCAACTCTGGGCTGTGTGACAGTTGATGTATCAGCCTCTCGGCTCGTGGAGCGGACCCTCCCGAACGAGCTTGTTGTGTGCGGGAACCCTAGTGCTGGCTGCGATTGCGACTGTGACTGCGACTGCTACTGCTACTGCTCCTACTATTGTGACTGCGACGACGACAGTACAGAGATCCTTGGTGGATTCGACGACGACTACAGCACTCAACGATCCTACGTGGATTAGTGCTACAGGTCCTGTGTGGGCCCGATCATGTGTGGGTCCGATCCTGTGTGGGTCATTGCGCTCAGCGGTCCTGTGTGAACCAGCACCTACAGGTCCTGTGTGGGCCCGATCCTGTGTGGGTCTTGCGGGGGTTAGTTACCTATCGATCCTTCGTGGGTCCGACAACTTAGATGGATCAGAAAACATCTTTATCATCCTTCGAAGAAGTATACCTGTGTGAGCTGAATCCTGTTGCTTTCCTGTGTGGAATGTGTTGTGCTATCCTGTGTGGATTTCGTTTTGCTTTCCTGTGTGGAATACGTATACTTTCCTGTGTGGACTGAGTTGTACTTGGGCTCGGAGGTTGGAGCGCATTGAAATTGATGACTTAGGTATATGTATGGGCATATACCTAAGCATTGTCGGTTGTTACTTCGTGTTTGTATCTCACCTTTGTGGTTTATCCTTTGTGGATTTTGGGAGACCTTCAGGGGTCTCGGGGTCCCTACTGAGTAGCTTATACTCACCCATGCACGGGCTATGCCCGCACTACGTTGTGTTGGTTGCAGACGACGGACAGCGTTGATCGTGGTTGAGGATTGCAGAGCAGAACGATACCTGGAGGAGGACCACTGGGCGGGACGTACTCGGAGCGGACGGTGGGACCCGTGGGCCAGTGGAGCTATCTGTACCCACACTTCATGTGAGATTTCCAGTGGACAGCTCGGTGTAGCGTCTTTTACTTTACAGTTGCAGTTTTCCCTTTCGAGTTTTACTTTACTTTCAGTTTGGGTTTGTATACTGGCCCATTTAATTTTCCGCACTTTCAGTTGTACTCTGTTTTTACTTAGTGTTTACTTTCCGCTTTCTTACTCGGTGGTGCTTGTTTACTTTTCAAAGGAAATGCCTTCCCTTTTTACCGGGAATTACGCCTTGGTGCTAGTCGCCAGCCCCTGGCCTATGGAAGGCGGGCTTGGGGTAGTCATGACACGGGACCCGAGGGCGGGTCGTGACAGTTGTGAACAGAGAGAGATGAAAAGATGCTGAGTGCTGGAAACACATGACGAGAGGGAGACAGAGACGACGATAAGATGAGTGGTGGAGACGCAGGTGGAGACGCAAGTGAAGACGCGGGCGGAGATGCAGGTGGAGACGGAGACGATGAACGGAGGTAGCTTGATGGGAGGTGGGAAGAAACCCTAGGCCACAGGAATGAAAATCGTGGGTGTGAGGGGTTGTTAATAGAGGAAATAATGGGAGTGAAATTAGGAGCAGCATCGTGGAAGATTCTGGTGGTGACACGTCAGCAGGAAAATGCCTTCTTTAGTATAGATAGTAGATTATCTAATATAAGAAATATCTTTTCATTAAGTTTCATGTTTTATATAAACTAGTACTCACCCGTGTGTACGCACGGTGATATGTAATTATTATTATTATTTTTACTGGGAGAGTACTATTTGTAATAGTTGTGAAGAAACAGTAACGTTTAATGTATTTTACTCACAAATAAGTGGTGAATAATATTGAATTATAAGTGACTCTATTAAGAAGAAAGTGTTATAATAGTTCAAATAAGATACATTAATTTTAATGTGAAACACTTTGGAATTGTCAAGGAAGAATGCCTCACTTCAATATAAACTACATTTAGAAAAACAATATTTCATACTATGAAACACATAGAAGGAGATAATTTAATTAAAGAAGATTTGTTCTAATAAAAAATATGAGATGTGGTGAGGAATAATTATAATACATAAAGAAAAAATTGTTTCCCATAAATAGAGATGTTGTGATGTTTAGACATGGAGAAATTTTCCATAAAGTAGAAGATGTTCCCAATTTTAAACTACAACTATTCCATAAATGTAATATTTTGGCTTCACCTAATCCTTTATATAGATGCTAATCAATACATGAATAAACTATTGATATTTAGACCTCTGTAGTTTCCTCTGATTCACTCTATACCAACAATATAGTGTCTTATCAGAACAATCGTCATAGTTCTCATGGTAATCCCTGGTTATTTGAAAGCATGCACCAATCCCCTGTAATGAGAAATGACAGAAAATCTGGTCCATGAAAGTAAAAGATGAGATATTAACATATTAGATAGTATAAAGGACTTTATCACATACCTTACTCAATCTAGGAGGCTGTAGGAATGATGGAGTAATGAATTCTTCATGGTGAGAAGTATTTTTCCACTTCTTGAAAGTGTTATTTGGCAACTGCAAATTGGATGCATATTCTAGGTTACTGAAGAACCTAGAAATAGTAGGTACCTATAGAAGGGGAAGTTAAGACAATTATGGTGGATATTCAATCCAATTCAACATCGTGTCCATATATTTTGAGGGGCAATCTTAGGCATTCTGGTGAAAAAACAAAGACACCTTCTATTTCCAAAAGCATTAAGCCATGCACATCAACACCCATTGAATCACAAAAGTGAATTGCTTGTTAAATCATAGTGGACATCATTGAATAGACATAGATTAAATCAATAGTTAATGTTATAAAATGTTTTGGAAAAAACATATATAGATACATGCAGACAAGAACAGGGAACCCATTTTATATAGAATTATAGTCAATATCACAATTCTATATAAATTCGATGCAGTATAAAAAATAAGTGCATATAGATTATGAAAACATATAGGTGCATGATGAATCCAAAAACCATAATTTACCATTCCATATTGGTGCTTCTAACATTTACATAATCAATGCATTTGTCTAATGGGTGATCTGAAGTGATGAGGCAAAGCATGTGAAGAACCCTCTGACAATGCTAGTCGAGCATGGTTATGCAATGAGAGGAAACATTTCTTTGTCATTCAACAAAAAATTATGAATGAATCGAAGAGGAATATAATAATGTTTATAAATCATTGAATAAACGCCATACCTGATTTCTTTTTTCAGTGAAGCCAGCTGACTCGTAGAGACAAATAGAAATATCAATAAAATGAATATTGTGAAATAAGGGCTTATAATGTTAATGTTTTTCCTTATTATCATGTGCGGTATAAAAAATAAGTGCATATAGAATATGAAAACTAATAGGTGCATGAAGAATCCAAAAAGCAAAATTTACGTTCTTATATTGGTGATTCTAACATTTACATAATCAATGCATTTATATAATGGGTGATCTACAGTGATCAGGCCAAGCATGTGAAGAACCTAGTGAGAATGCTAGTCGAGCATGGTTATGTAATGAGAGGAAACATTTCTTTGTCATTCAACAAAAAATTATGAATGAATCGAAGAGGAATATAATAATTTTTATAAATCATTGAATAAAAACCATACCTGATTTCCTTTTTCAGTGAATTCAGCTGACTCATAGAGACAAACGGAAATATCAATAAAATGAATATTGTGAAATAAGGTCTTATAATTTTAATGTTTTTTCTTATTATCATGTGCTGTATAAAAAATAAGTTCATATAGAATATGCAAAAAAAATTGGTGCATGAAGAATCCAAAAACCAAAATTTACCTTCCTATATTGGTGCTGCTAACATTTACATAATCAATGAATTTTTCTAATGGGTGATCTATAGTGATGAGGCCAACCATGTGAAAAACCCAGTGAAAATGCTAGTCGAGCATGGTTCTACAATGAGAGGAAACATTTCTTTGTCATTCAACAAAAAATTATGAATGAATCGAAGAGGAATATAATGATGTTTATAAATCATTGAATAAACCCCATACCTGATTTACTTTTTCAGTGAATCCAGCTAACTCGTAGAGACAAACAGAAATATCAATAAAATGAATATTGTGAAATAAGGGCTTATAATGTTAATGTTTTTCCTTATTATCATGTGCTGTATAAGTGCATATAGAATATGAAAACAAGTAGGTGCATGAAAAATCCAAAAACCAAAATTTACCTTCCTATATTGGTGCTGCTAACATTTACATAATCAATGCATTTGTCAAATGGGTGATCTTCAGTGATGAGGCCAAGCATGTGAAGAACCCAGTGACAATGCTAGTCAAGCATGGTTATGCAATGAGAGGAAACATTTCATTGTCATTAAATGAAAAATTTTGAATGAATCGAAGAGGAATATAATAATGTTTATAAGTCATTGAATAAACACCATACCTAATTTACTTTTTTATTGAAGCCAGCTAACTCATAGAGACAAACAGAAATATCAATAAAATGAATATTGTAAAATAAGGGCTTATAATGTTAATGTTTTTCTTGATTATCATGTGCTGTATAAAAAATAAGTGCATATAGAATATGAAAACAAATAGGTGCATGAAGAATCCAAAAACCAAAATTTACCTTCCTATATTGGTTCTGCTAACATTTATATAATCAATGCATTTGTATAATGGGTGATCTGTAGTGATGAGGCCAAGCATGTGAAGAACCCAGTGACAATTCTAGTCAAGCATGGTTATGTAATGAGAGGAAACATTTCTTTGTCATTCAACAACAAATTATGAATGAATTGAAGAGGAATATAATAATGCTTATAAATCATTGAATAAACACCATACCTTATTTCCTTTTTTAGTGGAGTCAGCTGACTCGTAGAGACAAACAGAAATATCAATAAAATGAATATTGTGAAATAATGGCTTATAAAGTTAATGTTTTTCCTGATTATCATGTGTTGTATAAAAAATAAGTCCATATAGAATATGAAAACAAATAGGTGCATGAAGAATCCAAAACCCAAAATTTACCTTCCTATATTGGTGCTGCTAACATTTACATAATCAATGCATTTGACTAATAGGTGATCTGCAGTGATGAGGCCAAGCATGTAAAGAACCCAGTGACAATGCATGTCGAGCATGGTTATGAAATGAGAGGAAACATTTCTTTGTCATTCAATAACAAATTATAAATGAATCAAAGAGGAATATAATAATGTTTATAAATCATTGAATAAACACCATACCTGATTTCCTTTTTCAGTGAAGCCAGCTGACTCGTAGAGACAAACAGAAATATCAATAAAATGAATATTGTGAAATAAGGGCTTATAATGTTAATGTTTTTCCTAATTATCATGTGCTCAGAGTATGACACCACATCAGACTCTATCTCTAAGACATATGAAACTAAATCCATTCTAATTAAAAAAATTTAGAAAATAAAATTGATATATATTATACTACTATAATCATGTTATATCAAAATAGGTGCTAGAATTTATGATGTAAAATTATAAAATCATTATCTGATATAATAGTTGTACTCGTTATATATGTAATGGAATAAAAATTCTTTAGAAAAAATGGTAACATATTGTGACTTTTTAAAATTTTAACATCCATTTTAAACACTCTTATTGAAAATCTAAGAGAACATATATCTAATTAAAAAATATATTTAGATAATAGTAAAGGAATGTGAGGTTTCTGAGTCTATTATGGATAATGAAATAATAGTAAATAATATTTGTTTATGTTTAGAATTAAAATAAAATACAGTAAAAAACAACCTTGGTAATGGATAGGAGTCTGATATTTCATCTATTCTATAAGTATAGGGTATTCTTTTCCCAAATTTGAACTGAAAGTATGTTTTTGAGAATAATAAATTAATATAGTTGAGGTAATACATAAACCAGTAATGTGGGAGATTAATTAAACATAAAATATATTATGCAGGCAAGAATAAGAAATAAAATAATTATAATTATAATATATATACCTCTGGATAAGAATAATTCTCTACGTAGAATACAGGTCATGACACTTAATTTATTATTGGAACGTGTGTGTGCTATCTTGGTAGTCATTTGATAAGACAATCAATAATTATAATTTTCATAATCAAGAATCTATTATTAAACAATAATAGTTATAAAATGGAAGATTTTAAAGTAGAACTTATTATTAGAGGGATACTATAATTAAATAAAGATAATATTAGTGATACAAAATTTAAAAAACATATACCAATATAAGTGTTGTCATAGATATGATCTTCATATTAGCTTATTAAGTTATTGATATGAAAAGGAAGTTATGTTAAACATAAAATACAACAGTTGCAATATGAAAATATAAAACTAATTAAAAAAATAAGAGTTTTGATTTCAAGAATAAAAACCTATGTTGTTAGGTCATTGTTCACAACACTTAAAATCTTTAAAACAATGGCTTTTGCATCTTTCTCTGTATAGTTTACACATCTGCAACAGAAATGAGACGGATTTTGAAGTAAAAAATACTATATGTGATTTATGATACATGTTTTGTACCTATAACCAGTTTAATCCTACAATAGAAACTAAATAAAATACGATAAAATAAATATTTATAAAATCTTTTGTTTCTACTTTTCTGTGTTTTTTGAAAATGAAAAGTGAAACATTTTCCAAAACCAAACACAGCCCACCCAATATATGAGAAACAAATATATATAAAATCCTATAACATAATAATGACTCATACAATAAGTCAAGGCAGATCATTAATTCATACCTGGATTAATGTCAAAAAGGTCAAAATCAGTGAGCTTCATATCATCATCTTCATTTATAGATGTGAAAAATAAAGTTATATTAAAAAAACATTAGTTACAATAACAAAAATATAAAACTAAATAAAAAAGAAGATTTTCAATTTCATGAATAAAAACCTATGGCTTTAGGTCATGGTGCACAACACCTAAAATATTCACAATAATGGCTTTTGAGTCTTTCTCTGAATATTCTCCACAAATGCAACGGAAATGAGATGGATTTTGGAAAAACAAATATTGTTTTTGATTTTTGATACATGTTTTTTAACAATAAAATAGATAGGAATAAAAATATACCATAATATATTAATAAAATCAATGTTACCATGAATTTAAAATCATTTATAGAACTTTATGTTCCAATGAAAATACATTCATTCATAGTATAATTTAATATGTTGTATGTTTGTAAGTAATAGAAGTAAAGGTGAATTTGTATAGTAATCCGATGTCTAAATTGTGAAAAGATTCTAATATAGTGTTTATCTAGATATTATGAATTTTTAATTCTTCAAAACACAACACATGTACTTGTTTGTAGGATAGTAAAACTAATTAAAAAATAAGAGTTTTGGTTTCAAGAATAAAAACCTCTGTCTTTAGGTCACAGTGCACAACACTTAAAATCTTCAAAACAATGGCTTTTTCATCTTTCTCTATATATTTTCCACATCTGCAATAGAAATGATATGGATTTTGAAATAAAAAATATTGTTTCCAATTTATGATACATGTTTTTTACCTTTAACCAGTTTGATCCAACAATAGAAACTGAATAAAATATGATAAAAAAATATTTATAACATCTTTTGTTTCTACTTTACTATGTTTTTTGAAAATGAAAAGTGAAACATTTTCCAAAACCAAACACAGCCCACCCAATATATGAAAAACAAATCTATATAACATCCTATAACATAATTATACCTCATCCAAGAAGTCAAGGCAGATAATTAATTCATACCTGGATTAATAATGTCAAAAAGGTCAAAATCAGTGAGCTTCATATCAGCTTCTTCATTTATAAATGTGGAAAAGAAAGTTATGTTAAACAAAAAAGACAATAGTTACAATAAAAAATATATAAAACTTAATAAAAAAAATAAGATCTTCAGTTTCAATAATAAAAACATATGGCTTTGGGTCATGGTGCACAACACATAAAGTCTTCACAATAATGGCTTTTCCATCTTTCTCTGTATATTCTCCACATCTGCAACAGAAATGAAGAGGATTTTTAAAAAAAATATTGTTTCTGATTTTTGATACCTGTTTTGTAAAAATAAAATAGATAGGAAAAAAAACATAACATAATCTATAAATAAAGTCAATGTTACCCTGAATTTAAAGGAATTTATTGAACTTTATATTACAATGAAAATACATTCATTCATAGTATAATTTAATATGTTGTATAGTTGTAATTAATAAAAGTAAATGTGCATTTGTATAGTAATCCAATGTCTAAAAAGTGAAAAGATTCAGATATAGTGTTTATCTAGATATTATGAATTTTGAATTCTTCAAAACACAACACCTACACTTGTTTGCAGGATCGTAATGTATCTAGAGAAACCACCGGGCTAAAATATAGTCTACATCAATTCACTTATATGATCCTTTTCTGAGCAATCTTTGTCAAATTCATACCCCATTGCATCTAGGAATAATCCATTCTGGCAATGTAGGACAATAAAATTGAACCATCCCATGTGTCAATAATGAAGCAAAAGGGGAAAATGATGTTTAAAAACTACATATATAGGTTACAACAATGTAAAATCACAATTACCTTAGATACAGGCGACGCAAATCACGAGCTGAAGTTGTATCGAAGGAATGGATTAAATTTTTTTGAAATGGATGGATGCTTAAGGAAATCATTCAGAGTAGACAATCAGAGCTCGACACCGGCCCTCAAATGTGAATCCCTCGTGAGGAGAAGGAGCCTGGGGCGGAGGTTCCCAAGGTGAAGGAGTCGGATGTGGAGGAGCCGGATATGGATGAGCCGGACGCAGAGGTGCCTAATGAGGTGGATCTAGATGAGTTGTAGTCGAACATCTAGCGTGTAGTGGGGTGATGCTTTAGACGCCATTGTATGGGTTAGGGTTCCAAACAACGAAAAATATATTATACTGAAGGAGTCAAGATGGGCTTCGAAAACTGAAGCTATGAATTTTCGACGATGTAGACCAAATCAAAGGAATTGTAGTTAGGAGAGAATTGAGGAGATGAAATCAACCTGGAAGTGTAGTAGGCGATGGAAATCGTGAGTGGGAGCGGTGCGGATGGGAGGGGATAATAGAGAAGGGGGTGGGAGAGGGGAATCAGTGAGGGGAGCAGGAACCATATGGAAGATCACTGAGGGATTCCTGACAGCGGGGGAATCTGGCTTCAGCGTCGAAGATTAGTGAAGAATGGGGGAAAACCTAAGCTGGAGGGAGGATATGAGGTAGCACAGGGTATGTGTGAAGGCCATCGTGGGACGACGGAATGTCGGAGGAATATTGAAATGTAGGTGACGTTGAGATTTTTGAAGGTGACGCGTAGGCTTGGAGAAGCCAAGTTTAGTATAGATAGTAGATTCATTGTGTGTTTTTATTAAATATACTCCCAGTAAAATGATAACCCCCAATATCTAATCATTATATTGGATGAGATATATATTTCACTAAATATTGAGTCATTATTTATTTTACCCCAGAATTTTTCTATTTTGGTATGTCATCAATCCAATCATATCATATATTATTCCCTCATATTAATGTGGAAAAATTCATGTCCAATTCATCTTATTAATTATCCTAACGTCATTATTCTTATAATATACCAATATATGGGTAAACAATCATACAACATAATATGGAAACCATGTAAAATAAGTAATTTTATTTGTTTAACGCATATGGATATTAACTTCAGTTGATTCATCAATTTGAGTTAGTAGGGGATTAGTAAATATCCTTGTAATTTTTTAATATTTATGTGATAATTCTTAATGGATATAGTTATGTGGATAATTTAAGGACATAATGCTTTTATTGTTAAAATTTAATTTAATTTTTCAAATATAAAAACATTAGGAATGTTTGGGGTTTTGACTTTGTGGATCATGGAAATACACCATGAAATTTTTTGATAAAGGGAATACTATAGTATATAACTGACAAATGAATGTATGTTGGGAAGTAAAAATTTTCCTTATTATTAAGGGATCATTTGATAAAGGTTTATTTAGATGTATATATTAAAATGTGATATGATAAAGAGTGATACTTCTCTTTTTTAACACACCTCTCATATATATTTTCACATACCTATATGGTGGGTTTTTTTAGGCTATGATAAAAGATAATCCATTCATTATATATGATCATTAAGGTAAAAATACTGTTAAGAAATAAAATAATCTCATTTAGGATAAATAAAGGGTTAAAACAAATGTAATTTATATATAAAGAATGAGGGTGTAATGAATATAAGGGAATTTATCTAACATGATGGTAAAATGACTATTCATATGACCAACTATGATTATTTATAAGAATTCGGGAGACATTCACAAAATATAATAGGGTTAAAATAATAAGATTAGATTGTGGGGTGATCTAGGTAAAAAAATTCATTATAATACACTTTAGAAAAACTATGAATAGATACATGTTTACACAAAAACAATCTCCAATGATGAACCTATATGATTCAACCATTATATAATTCAATTTTCAATATTCCTTATGAGGTTACTATTATTTCATCATTTTAATGGTTAAAAAAATATTTTTTTTATTATGTTTCAACTGAGAACGAATTAAATTTATTCCCTTAAAAATAAATTTTAAATTATCCAGAATTTTTCTTAGGTTTCCACTTTAACTATATTATTCACCCTAAGATCAGTTAATCATTGATCATAAAATTAAATCATCAATTATGAGATATGAAAAATATAAATATTGGAATCATCTAAATGAAATATACTACATATTACCTCCCAATATTTCTAAAAATAAGAGTTTATCCACTCATGCTACATTTAATACACACAAAAATCAGAAAATTTCCCCACAACATATCAAACTCCCAAACTCTCTTGAATGGTTCAATCTCCAAGATCATAATCCATATCAACCGGATAAAACCACTTTACTTAATTTTAGATTCTTCCTTTATATTATTTTACGTTTATATTCACCTCCACTCACTCCATGATAATGATATATATATCTACCATCTCAAATACATTTCAGGTATATTGCTACATTTTGATCATTTATTTTTTTCTCACTTTCATATAAATTTCCAAGGATCAATGTATAGCTTTATTTTCCCCTAGATTATTTCCATATTTTCTTTGTTGTAAATCATTTTTTTGGACAAATATATTGTATAGAGATAATAATTGTTCCCCTTTATTTTTTTACAAACCATGTGAAATTTATCCTACTCAACCTAGTTTTTCCTTGAATTCTACACCAATTCAAAATCCTTACAAAATAATGGTTAGGGAACAATTCATATTTGAGATACATTAAATGTTACATATATTGTATTTATTCTTACAGAAATATAAGGAAAAACTTATGTATCCCTATTATAAACATAGTTTATCTTACATAAATGTTTGTTACTCTTATGCAACCATTTAAATTTCTCATTTAATATTACAAAATTACTATTGTCATTAAAATTTAATTAAAACCTTAAAAAACATATGTATGTGGTATAGGCTCGGAATTGATCATTTGTGTCATTTCTAATAGATAATTTATTCTTTTATATCTAGAAAAGTATTAGTTTAATCTCATTTTTTTCATTGGAAAGAATTTTTGTAAATGTAAAATCCATCAATCACTATCCAAAAAACCTAAAAAACCCTTCTAGATTCTCATTTGATCATTTTCAAAAATATATTATCTTCAATTGAAGTATAATACAATTCATAATAAATATCAAATTATTAAAACATATTCAAAAAAAAATATAAAAATTAATTAGTATTTTTTATGAAAATGTATGATATTCAAATTTTATCAAAAATATTAAATAATTCCAAATCTCTATGAAACAACCCAAAATTATCATGTATTTGGTGTGGAAAACCATTTTAAATAAATGAAATTTTTTACTCCAAATTTTATTTATCACTCCCCATATAATTATTATATTTCTCACATGGGAACGAACAAAAAATAATTCCATTTATGTTCAAAATATAAACCACTATTAACTTTATTTCTAATATCCCACAACCAAAACATGTCATACCTTATACATGAATAATTTCTATATAATTATTTCTATTTAGTTCAAATTTTTTATCCTCCTTATAAAAATCACTTCCCACATATATATATATATATATATCTTTCTATAATTAATAACTATTCACTCGTTATGTTTTTATGAAAAATATTCTCTACTGAACTCTTTGAAGAGATATTTGAACCTTGTTGGTTATATTAATCACCACATTTGTAATCCATGGTTTATGAAAACGTAAAGGGTTTTTCAAGGATATTTAGGAGTTTAATTAGTTTGGATAATATGATAAAAAAATAGGAATTGAAGATATTTTTATCATTTTTAGAACATTTGATTATAAGAAATTTGAATACACACTAAAGGTGCCTCCTAAATTTTCATTATAATGAATTTCCAATCACACGACTTCAACTGGTGGATCCTTGTGGATAAAACATTCAAATTATTTTTCTCATCATTTATTATTTTTATCTTCTCTATTAGTGACATCATTTATTTTCATTGAATGTTTTTAAATTTATATATTTTCCAGGTACTTTTATAGAAAGGGTTATGTAATGGAATTTTATTTCATATTGTATAATATAATTATTTTGGAATAATAATTTAATTAAACATTTCTTAAAAATGTGCTTTATTCCATGATAAGGATCAAAAAACCATTCCTACACTTTTTACAAATTGTATTTATTCAATTGAAATATGTTTAGTATGGTATAGTAATTAAATGTTTTGTTATAGTCTCATGAATTCATGTATTTTATATTATACCCTGGAAACTGCATGTATTACCATAGATGGTAACAAGTTTGAGATTAATTTTTAGCAATTGAAAATAATAATCAATGGGGTTTAGTGTCATAAGCCATCAAATTATTATACTGGTATGAACATCGATTCTATATTCTATAAGGTATCTAGGGATATTTCATGGTCCAACCATAGGTGTCACCTTCTGTATGTATACTCTAACTCTTTATTAGTATAATAAAGAATTATAAATTCTATATAGAATATTTGGATCTTAGTTAGTTTGACCATTGGCTTCACATGTCATATGGCATCCCAAGCTCCCTACCAGTGTGTCCATAGATGTTAACTTCAATGTGCCATCCCAAGATCTTCCCTATTCTAACCATAGGAATCACTTTCCTTATGGAATCCCATACTCTTTCCTAGTCATATCCTTGAAACTAGTAAGAACCCAACTGAAGATTCATACACCCGATCGGCGACACTCAACAACCTACTTCTCATGACCCTATATTTCCAAAACCTCAATAACTATTGAACATCCTCAATATGTATTCAAAAAATATGGAAATTTAAAACTCATATGTATCTCCTAACTATCATCATATACATATTTCTCATCCCACACCATGGCTCACAACATGGACCTTAATTCAACCTAACTTATCCGAGAACCCATGAAAAATATTAATGCCAACCCAACCTCATTTGTTAAAATCAATTAATATATATTAAACCACCCCCTTGGGGTAAGGTCCAATTTATATACTAAGTAACAAAACACTGTTCTAGATCTATTTATGAAATATGATCTCAATATTTATCACGACTCGTAGGATAACCACACCTTACAAAAAAATAATATAATAAACACAGCCCACCAAACTCATTAGCATAACCATTTCTTACATGAAGGAATTCACTAAGAAACTCAGACCCAACCCTACCCCTTCAGACATATAAAAAACTATATCTCTTGCCCCATGATGACTCCATGGATCATGGGCCTAACATAATCTAAGTCTTAATAAACTATACATACATCCTTACATTTCCCATATCAATAATCCACCCAAGACACTATGTTTCATTCTCAGAAACGCACACCCAAGACATTAAGACAACTTTATTCCATGATGATAGAAGTAATTTTCATAACCTAGAATTAGTCACCATCTCACATATTTAATATTGGAGATCTCAATCCCCATGTATAAAATAATCCATACATGTCACACCATACCAACCCCTAGAGGACACATCATACGACCTCATATACTAAGGACACCATCCGCCCAAAAGAGAGTGTTAACAACCGTATGAGTGCTTAATTATAATCTCACCCGTACTATATAATCATAATGCTTATATTCCAACTCTTTTAGGCCTTTCAAATCCACATTAGGATATCCATAACTACTTCAAATCCCAAGAACCAATACTAGACCCCCCATATACTCAACAATAACTCTTATCCCATTAGAGACGTAGTCACTAGTTATCCTTAGATCACACAATACATAATGGATAACTCAATTTAAAACCATGAGGATTTAATCCACTCCCTTCTTCACTTAGGATTTCTCATAGTCCCTTCACAGTTTACCCAGGCCTAATACATCAATAAATAACACATAATCATACCCAAGAACTAATATGGTTAATAATTATAGGAACAATATATCATAATTAGGATTTATCATCTTCCACACCAGTTTTTCATACCTTATCCTGGACTAAACCAAGACATGATGAAATTTTCATGTCATTATCTCAAATATTATCACTCAATAAAATGATTATAAAAATATATAATTAATATTATATTTTAATATAATGATACATAATTTTCAATAACTCACCAAAAAATGTCACATCAAAAAAATTGAAACTAACTGCACCAAAAAGGTCTATATAACACCCACACCATCCCTCTTAGAAGAATCCCCTTTGACTGGAATCTAATTAGTTTCTAATTTATAATAGAATTAGTAAAAACCATATAAAACTAACTGGGTTGTGATCCTTCATGAAACAGACGAGAGAAAAATTTTATTCATCATATCTAGGAAATTATGATCCAATTCAATCCAAATGCACTTAAATTGAGATGATTAGACCGTGGTCTAGTTGAATCGTCACTAAATCCCTATATTAGGAACACCATAAATCATAGGAAACCATGAATATAAAATATATAACGTAAGATATAGATCACACCTATAAAAATTTTATAAACACCATTGGGGTCAACCATCAACAATGGTTACTTTAAGAGGAGAAGGAGGAATGAGGTGGTAATGGCTAGCCAAATATGGACATTTTTGTGCCTTCCTCCATTAAAGACCAACAAAAGTTTGATAGTGAAATTATTATCATTCCCACACCAAAACAACCATCCAAACTCCCTATGTACATGTCCAAGCACTAATAAATACCTAGTGAGGAATTTTTTACCTAATGGAACCATTGGGGTTACGTCCCCATTATTCAAAAAACGTGTTACCCATTATCTCTATACCCGAGCACTTGTTTTAAACTGCATATTTGTTTCATTTCATTGTAAATACATTTATTTCTCTAAATAAATATAAAATTAATTTAACTTCCAAAGAACATCCAAACATGTGTAAAAACATCACCTATAGGTGTCCCAAAACATTTAGTTTTTATATGTATCCCAATTCCTAAAACACCACAAGATCCGTAATAAAAAATAAAATTCCCCTTTGAGATTCATACCACTAAATCAGAGTTTATTACAAACATTATATAACATTATATGAGTCATGGTGAATAGTTAAATTCCCTAGTAAATAGTCCCATAAATAAAGATTACTCACTAGGATACACAAAACCCTAATGTTCTACACCAAGTACATGTATGTTAAGCCTGTTATTCCTCAGCATGAATTTTTATCCTATAAAATTACCCATCTAATAAGGTCCATGATATATTGGGATCTCATTATACTAAATTTTATCCCCAACTTCTAAATAACCACATATCCTAACTAATAATTGACCTCCCATTATCAAGGAATAATAAAGGCCACTATAAATGGATTTCAAATTCATATAAGGGATAAATAAACCACTAAAAATCTATTCCCTAATTATCTCACCATATCCTAATGAAGATATGGAAATATGTGGACATGTGGACATGTGTTTAACACATAATGTTTATATTATCTATCACAGTCAAGGTAGTTCACATTAATTTCTCAAGAAACAACGAAACCATATTTGGTTATATTTTAGATTATCCTAACATGCCCTGTTATGCCCTTTAATAATAAAAGATAATCAAAAACATTCCATTTTAAACCCCTAGAAACCTCTCTATTAGAGTGCCACATACTAATACTAAACCTTCCTGGGTCATTATATCCATAAATAAAAATGTTTAAACCCTATTTGGATATCAAATTCCTCTTTAACCTTGCGTATCAAAAATTTAATATTCCCATAAATGAATATAATATATATATATATAGGTAATTATCAAGATCACTCTAAGATCCAAAAAAACTAGGTACACATGCCTCATATAAAGGATCTTTTTTAATGTTCCTTATTGAGTCATTCGAACACATATACCCATGCCTATAATCGACACACAAACACACACACACACAAACACGCATGCACACACCCACACACACGCAGATATATATATTTATATATTAAATCACATATTAATACGTAATTGTAGGAGCCACCTAACTTTGTACATAGTAAATACCATATGAATGTTCTACTTCATCCTCAATCAAACCATATTTGATCACTGTCATCACCCATGATCCCCAAGTAGCCTCTCATAGATTAAAACTCATAACAATTGGAGAAAATCAACCCAATATCCATCCATATCTATAAAGATCATAATATCCAAAATAAAACATTGATTCAAAAGTAAATTTCATTATAATTTGGTCAAAAATGAATTAAAAATAAATACAGTGACTTATCTCTCATAATATAGCAATAAATGTGTTCACTCATCCTCCGTAAGACTCTTTTTTACAAAAATGTTTTCAAACCAATGAAAAAAACCAAAAATAAAAGTTATAGTAATAAAATTAAAATTGGGAGGAAATTGGACAATACTGATGTTAATTCATGATAATACCCTTCATAAATCACCAAGAAACCAGAAAAACAATGGTTGAGTATATCAACAATACCCAACTCAATTAACCACTAAATGGGGAATGCAGAGTGGGTTATTCGTTTAATAAGGGAAAATGAAAATTTTACCCTATGATAAAAAAATGGATATGGGGAATAAAGGTTTCATTGTTCTTAGTGACCATCTACCAAATGGACCCAAAGACACTCCCACCTAATTCCTCAAATAAGTACAATTTTTTCTTATATGAAGTAACTAGTGGCATCATACAACCACATTACCTTATTTTTAAATATCCCAAACAAAAAAACATTTTTGGGTTTTCTATTTAGACTTATACCTCAAAAATATCCTTCAAAACATTTCATATATGTCTATAAATACCAATCCCATATCAAAATTGGGGAATTGAATGAGACCCAAATTCTAACCCCCTGGGAACCCAATAGTCCTTTAACTCCATCAACTCATACTTGTGTGGGTTATTAAATCAGGAATCAATGTTACTCAAGTTTCAAAAGGATCAGATGTTGTAACATCTTAGGTTTTTGAAGCAGTTTGAATTCGTTGCCAATTTTGAAATTTTTAGAGCTTGGTGGGTAGACCAACTTTTTCAAGTTTATAAAATCTTAATTCTAAGAGTTAATTTGACCCAAGACCTTGTTTTTTTTTTGATGATTATTAATGCTGAGAAATTTCCTTGGGGTTTTGGTAGGGTTTTGGGTGCATCAAATGGTGAATGTCCAATTATTCAACGTTTGAAAAGTGTGTCGAATATTTTGGACAGACAGTGCAGCCTCCAAGATGAAACATTATGCCAACATATTGCAATGAGAATGGTTTTAAAAACTATGTAGCATATGGTTCACATCTATGAGAGGACCTCCATTGTTTTTATTATAGGGATCTACATGGATTTCATATAGTTTGGGATAACTATGTGCATGCCACATGTTTAGTTCCACTTAACAGGTAGCTACGTTTGGCCTCAACATAGTTACGAAAAGTTGTGAGAGATAACCATGTGGTGTTTGGATTTTAAGAAGAAGGAGTTTCATGTATTTTGAATGGTTTTCCAAACCATGCAGGCAAAATATGTGGGATCTTAAAAAGTGTGAAATGACAATTTTTTCATTTCTTCTATTTAGTTTATTTTCTTCTTTTCTCCTCCACCACACATGTATGCAAGGATTTATCCTCTCCCATTTCTTCCTCAACTACATTGTGAGTGAGATTATTCATCTAAGATTAATTTTTTAATATGTTTTTGGTGTTGGATTCATATTGGTAAGGCTCCAACTCCTATTAATTATCCTTTTCTTTATCTCCCCATATGATGTGGTAAATATATGTGATCATTTTTTCCATATTTTCACTGAATTCATATAAAACACTAATTTATTTTAAATAAATTTGATTTAGAGGTTGAGATTAGATGAGTGAATGTCTACCAAGACAAGGTAGGTGGTGCTCATATTTCATTGTGATTTTTTGGTTGTTTCTAGGGTGCATATTTCATGAATCATTGGATAAATTGATAAAGAACAAAACTAATTAACCCCATTCTTTTAAACTAATTGTGATACCACATGGGATTCTTCTTGGTATTCCTAGACCATTTCTTCCATGACTGTGTTGGGTATGGGTCTTGAGACCACTTGGGCGGTCAGGCTGGGTGTGTTTATTTAATTAAATTAAATTGTATTGATTATTTAAAATATATTGTACTATTTCTATGCATTACTAAGATCCATGTGAATGTGATTTTCTTGGCTTGAGGATAGAGATAGTGTTATCTTCTTTGTTTTAGGTGATGTGATATTCTGGTTGGGTGTGTCCTGATATATATATTATGAGTGATGTTGATCACTAGTGGGGTGACACGATCATCAATTTAGGTGACAAGGTCTTCAATTTATAGCCATATATCATGTGATATGATGTGGTGATGATCATCAGGTTTAGTGACATAGTTACAAGGGCACAAGGTGTTGGATAGTTTATCCAAGGGACTTATTTGGTGACTACTGCTCACCTATATTTTCCAATACACTATTTAGAGTTCTGAACACATAGAATGACTCATATAATAAGGTGGTATTATATAATAGTGTTGGTAAAATCCTCTGTTATTTGTGTCATAGTATGATAGTTGGAGGTGTTTTTCATAGAAATAAACAAGGATGGCATGGATACATCAGTTTATAATGTTGAGACTATCAATTGGGGGTTTTCCTTGTCGTACATGAGGTCGTTGGGTCATGAATTATTTGGGCGGACGAACATACCCATTCCTCTAGATATCGACTTTTGAGTAAAAGATGATATTACTTGGATTTTATACATTTTAGTGACTCAAACATCATGGTTTTATCCAACAAATTTACTTATCAGATGAGGTTCATGAGACCATGTATATATGATTTGGAAATGCCTTTGAGATGTTGGATATGGAATTTGGCATGAGGTGTTCGTTGGAATGAGGTTTCAGGTGATTTTATTAAAGGTGGAACCTGAGGGTTCACCTAGACTGATTCACATCAAGGGATTCCCTAAGATTAGTCTAAGGATCCTCTCCTTATACGGTATTATAGCATAGGAAGATGTAGGTGATCAATCCCTTGTGGCTACTCTGCACAAGGGGAGTGGGTTATGATTATGCATGTGTATTGTGCAATATGATTTATTTTTTAGATATTCCTACTAAATCATGTATGTAGGATTGAAACAAATTGGTGTTAGCCTACTGAGATACTTTCTTGCACCTTACCTGGGACCTTTAGAATGCATTTATATTTTATGAATTTGTGTTCTGGTAAAGATTTTGACTATATATTCAAACATTAGTTTGGGATAATTTGTATGGGGTTAATGACATAAGACCATGGGTTCTTACCTTAGTTGTAGTTTCCTTTTGTTTTCTTTATGTATCATCATGATAATATATGTATGTACTAAGATCCTCCATTACAAACCCTTATACTTATTATTTGTATTACCTGATATGTATGCATGTTCAATTTCAGTATCTACCAATGTTATCTTGTAATGTTTAATTCCAAGAAAGGTTTATTATGAGTGGTTGATTATTATTATTTTTTTATTGATGTGCTTATACCATAGGTGGGTTACTATTACAAGTTGTTAGGGTCTTTATTTTCATTGTATTATATTTATTATATAATTATTATATCATTAATATATGGTATAGTCTCTCAATTATCACTTCTCTACACCCTCACTTCTAGTTGTCATCCTTTGGTATTCGGGGAAACACGGTTAAGGCCTAGTGGAACTTGGCCTTTAGCAGTATTTGGGTGGCTAAATGGGTCAGGGTGATAACAAATGTATCATATGAGTCTATTCTATATCTTTTGTGGTCTTACTATTTGGGTTATGGTAGATTGGTTATTAGGATGTTGTCGAAACTAGGTTTATAGCTTATGTTTGGTTGCCTTCATCCCTATTCACGGGGGGTGGACCAAGATTCTATGGGTGGAAATTATTGTTTTACTTTAATCATTATAGATTTAATATGATTTTTACCTTTATTGTCACACTTGGATGTGGTTATTACCTATTAAGATATGCGACCCTTGACCTGATATGGTAGGTGGAGTTTTTTTACCCTTTTCCTGGTATGGAAAGGGAGGCTTTTTTATAATTTTATAGGCTCATGGGAATTGAATATATATTCATTTTTTATGATATAAATGATTTTTATTATCATTGGGTACCAAGATTATGACAATAGGGGTTGGGATTTTTAAGTGTCCATAAAGAAAACTAAATAGTGTTTTCCTACCTAGCCTCTCTTTGGTAATATTTTACTTAACCAACCTAGTAATGTGGACCCTATATAATATGTATGTGATATGTGAAATGTGTGTGTGTGTGTGTGTTTGTATGTATGTATGTCTGTATGTATGTATGTATGTATGTATGTATGTATGTATGTATGTATGTATGTATGTATGTATGTATGTATGTATGTATGTATGTATGTATGTATGTATGTATGTATGTATGTATGTATGTATGTATGTATGTATGTATGTATGTATGTATGTATGTATGTATGTATGTATGTATGTATGTATGTATGTATGTATGTATGTATGTATGTATGTATGTATGTATGTATGTATGTATGTATGTATGTATGTATGTATGTATGTATGTATGTATGTATGTATGTATGTATGTATGTATGTATGTATGTATGTATGTATGTATGTATGTATGTATGTATGTATGTATGTATGTATGTATGTATGTATGTATGTATGTATGTATGTATGTATGTATGTATGTATGTATGTATGTATGTATGTATGTATGTATGTATGTATGTATGTATGTATGTATGTATGTATGTATGTATGTATGTATGTATGTATGTATGTATGTATGTATGTCTGTGTGTGTGTGTATGTATGTGTGTGTGTCTGTGTGTATGTGTGTATGTGTGTATGTGTGTATGTTTGTATGTATGTATGTATGTATGTATGTATGTATGTATGTATGTCTGTATGTGTGTATGTGTGTATGTGTGTATGTGTGTATGTGTGTATGTGTGTATGTGTGTATGTCTGTATGTCTGTATGTCTGTATGTATGTATGTATGTATGTATGTATGTATGTATGTATGTATGTATGTATGTATGTATGTCTGTATGTATGTATGTATGTATGTATGTATGTATGTAGGTATGTAGGTATGTAGGTATGTATGTATGTATGTATGTAGGTACGTATGTACGTATGTACGTATGTACGTAGGTACGTATGTACGTATGTACGTATGTACGTATGTACGTATGTACGTATGTACGTATGTACGTACGTACGTACGTATGTATGTATGTATGTATGTATGTATGTATGTATGTATGTACGTATGTATGTATGTATGTATGTATGTATGTATGTATGTATGTATGTATGTATGTATGTATGTATGTATGTATGTATGTATGTATGTATGTATGTATGTATGTATTTATTTATGTATGTATTTATGTTTGTATGTATGTGTGTATGTATCTATGTATGGTCCTGAATCTTATAAGATCATGCATGGGATAATGATGTGGGGTCATATTGATCACCAGTTTGGTCATGGAGGTCATCAGATTGAGGAGACATGGTTCTTCAGTATGAGCATTACATGAGGCATATGTGATACTTAGATTTAATATGGGTGGGTAAGGGTCCAAGAGGCTAGATTTCAAGACAAGTGGTTATGATGGGGGAGGGTAATGGTAGTGAGTTTACACTTCCTGTTACTAGTTTCCCTATCTATGTTATATACATATATATACTTTACCTGGGTTTATCGTACCATGGATTTGGTATTCAACGAGATGCCACATTGATGGTCTCTAATGGTGAATTAGGAGGGTGACGTTTTTGTATCGTAAGAGCGTGCACAGGTTGAGACCCTTGAAGGTCAATATCAGGCCTTAGATGGTCAAGAAAATCGTGAGTTACTGGTACAAGCTCCAATACAGGTGGTTCAGCTATCAGATTTGATAGATTTTTTGTTTTTTCTTAATGACCATCTTTGATAATGTTTGATACTCGTCATATAGGGGATTGATAGGGGAGCTCTCGATGTAGATCCTTCGATGGTGTATCTGACTTGAGAGTTCCATTCACAACCCCAACCACTATTTAAGGGTGAGGGAAGACCATAGGTGGATGAGATATAGATTGATTCGATGATGACGATCTCCAGTCACCTTGATACCCCCCCTTGATGGAGGTTAAAGATAGATACGTATATGCTCAGGGGAATAAAAATGTACTAGTGAGACATGCAGGTTCAGGCGGGCGAACATGAGGGGCTGTCTTAGAGGGATTTTGAGGTTAATTTATTTGAGAACATTTTTTTGAAGATGTTGAGGTTGAATAGAGCTCAGGATTTCTTGAGCCTTCAGTAGGGTTACATGTCCATTATTGATTATTCAATGACATTTATTTAGTTTTCTCTTTTCACACTTGGTATAGTTTGTGATGACACCTTGAGGGTGTGGTTTTTCTTGTATGGTTTACGACATTCCATTCATGTGAATTTGAACATCTTCAGGTTGGACTCATTCTTAGAGGTGGTGAATCATACACACATAGTCAAGGGAAATTTGACAGATCATACATATTCAATCTGTGTGAAGGTTTTAAGTGATACTCACGGAGACACTTTAGATTGTAGGATGTGGGTTCTAGAGGAGTTCCAACAGGGTAGTGAGGCTAAGGACTCGGGAAGACCACCTCAGATTGGGACATTAATGGTGTGCTTTTAGTACGAGTAGTTTGGTCATGTAAGGATATAGTGTGATCATCCACCAAAGGAGTGTCGAGCATGTGTACATGTCAGGCATCTCAAGAGGTTCTATAGTAAGTATTCTCGAACAACCATCCGTCATGGATCAGGGTAGACTTAGGTTTCTATGATCACAATGGAAACAACACCAGGAGTCAGTATCTATGATTCAGATGAACATGGAGGTCATGGAAAAGATAAAGGGACTCTATAGTGGGGCCAGTGGATAGTGTCTAGTACAGAACAATAGAGAGGATAGGATTTAGGCAGATGGTATTTATCCTTGGTACATGCTAAGGAGATGTTAGGTTTAGACCAGGTTGGTGAGCTAGTTATGGTTAGAGGTATAACATGAGCATGACCAGGTTTTGTTTTATTTTTTCATGGACCTTTTGGTAAGAATGTTCAATTTTGGGTGAATGAGGCTTACGAGAAGCATCCATGGACTATCGAGATGTTGGTTTGTAAGTTGGAATCAGCTTATATGCATTATATATATATATATGAGGTGTGTAGCACTAGGATCTTTATGAGAATCGTTTGGTGTGTGTATTTTTCTATGGGTTGGCATATTGAAATCATTGTGATTTAAGAAATGTTTATTTTCAAGGCACCGTGACAAATTTTGATCATATGACGCGATGCGGGACTTCATATGTTCCATGTGAGACATGGGAATAAGAAGGGTATCTGAGGAGATACCATACATGATGGGTGTCAGCTATGAAAAAGGAGCACCTGATTAGGTACAATAGCGACAATTCATCATGGGATGACTGTTTCTTCTGGAAATGGGAATGACCTCATTGATTTAAGGTTCAAACATTCCAAATGGTTTCTAATAGGTTTGTTCGTAGAACTGGAAACATCCAATGATTCCATATCCATTTGGACCTACTTTTCAAAGGTAGGTGGTCATTAGTTGTGAACCAATGAGGCTTAAGAATTTTCATTGGTCGAGAGTATGGGAGGTCGGACTCATCACACCTTTTTAGGGGAATTATTGACTACTCTAGGACTCTCTTTATATATTTGAGTTATGTTCGTGAATCCTTATTAAATTACCGAGTATGAAAATAATCTTTCCTTTAGATCTGACAATCAATAATTAGTATGAATGAGATATAGAGAATCTTTTAAATGTTTTTGAGGTTCTTCATCGATAGAGAATCATATGTATTTGTCAAGGATTCTTATTCAATGGTATTCTTCGACACATTATATTGAAATCTCTTGGTCATTATGATAACCATACTGGTTTTAAAGCCACTCAGCAGGGCACTTAAAGTTTATTTTCATTCAGAAGAACATAGATTATTTCAGAGTTGGTATCGTACCTGCAGATGGGCTACTTACGTATCCTTTGTTTTAGAAATGGTACAATAACCCACGTAGTTCAATTAAATATGTATGAGGTTTATGAATGATTTATGGCTCAAAGAAATATTTCATAATTACTTTTACAATCTAAGCTCATGTGAGTCTTGCTCAGTGTGAGAAATAAGAGATATTGGTAAAAACAAAAAATTGTGCCTTGAAAGATGCAATTATAAGAAATGATGTGGGGCTTATATATGTATGACTACCCAGATAGATGAAGTTTAGGATTAACATCAGGGAAAGAACCCGAGAACACGGTCCATAAAGGTATATGTGCTTTATGGAGATTTGGATACTTAACATAGGACTTAATCCTGAGAAGGATGCCCAAATTAGAGAGGACTTATGATTGTGTTTTACTCCTGATAAGGAAGCCCAAATCAAAAGTAAATTATGACTGGTTAAGAGAAATTATGACTGGGGCATACTCTTAAAGAAGAGGCCCAGGTTAAAGTGTATTATGATTTGGGCTTACTCATAAAAAGGAAGCCCAGGTTAAGGGAATTTGAATTTTTGGAACTTGGGTCTTATTCCTAAGAAGGATTCCCATATTATGGTTGGGGTTTACTCTTGAGGAGGATGCCCAAAATTAAGGGAACTTGAAGACTGGGGCTTAATCCTGAAAAGGAGGCCCAGGTTAGGGGACTTGGGGCTTACTCCTAAGGAGCAGGCCCATATTTGGGATTTTGAGATTGGGACTTACTACTGAAAAGGAGGCCTAGGTTAGGATCCTCTCATCTTTAAAGGATGAGGTTGAATGAATGAAATATATAATCATACTGACATAAAGATATGTATATCACTAGGTTTTGAGAAATTTTCCACAGAATTCCTTTCAGATAAAAAAGACAACAAAGTAACCATGCCATAAATGGCTTTGAAGAGGGTTCTGAGGGATAAATTTTGAAGAGGAGAGGTGGATTTGAAGAAAGAAAGTTAATAGGCAGGAGGGTCACCCAAAAAGAGAGAGGCGTGCAAGTCCTGCATGGATGTGCAAGTCCTGGTCGTGCAAGTATACTTGCGCGACGCATGGTTACTTGCGCGACGGTTAACCCTTAGGGTAATACATGGGGTAGACATGGCTCAGGCCCTTAGTATTATTCCTAAAGGCTTCCAAAAGAGTAGTGTGAAATTTTTATTGAAGGGATAAGGTGGTGCGCAAGTGTGGGAATTTCCCTTAAGGGCTGGCCACTTAGGCGCACAAGTGTTGATGAGTTTCAACACATTTTCCTTGTTTACCCTGTTTAGAGCTTCCATTTTAGGTATGAAATTACCTTAGAAGTGTTCAGAATACGTACAGAAGATACTAGGGCACTGGGAGCTCGAATATGAGTTTTTGTAATTTTTCCCGTCCTGAAATGGGGGCCCAAAAGGGGTATTTATTGGTTGCTGAAGACCATAGGTGAAAATCAAATATGGTGCGCAAGTCACCTGTGTGACCACTATGCGGCACACAAGTATACTAGCGCGACCATGATGAAACTTTCGCTACCTAAGTGGGAAGAAATCCTTCTTCATTCCTTTGTTTATTTTTGATGTTTTTTCAAAGTATGAATCACTTTGGACTAAGGAATTTCTCTTTTTATGTCATTTAGACTTTGTGACAGAAAGGAGCATCAACAAAAATCACCCCTCAGATTCGGATCTGAATGAAATGTGGATGTGACTCTGAGGTAAAGAAGAAAACCAAGGAACATGAGGCGCCCATGTTCTGAGCGCACAGATGGCATCACGCAGGTTTGAGCCGCACAGGCTTCGGCACGCAGGGGTGCGGCCTTGCCTATATATATGCGGTCATTCTCACGCAATGTATCTGGATTTCAAACTTTTGAAATCTTGCCATGCAAGTTGCATATGTCATGCAAGTTACTTGGTTTCTGTTGTTTCTTTGTGTCGCACTTCTATAGAGGTATTTTGACCTGCGCGGTGATACCTGCGCGCCAAAACTTGTGTGATGCACTTATACTTGTGCGCCAAATTTGGGACTTGTGTGCCTTAATGACTTATCCATTTTTCACTTTTCATCACAAATTTTATTAAAAATCAACTTACATAAAAGTTAATTATTCGACCATTGTGTAGATTAAATGGCTCCCAGAAGAATGAGAATGGCTGATGAACTAGCTAGCAAGCGAATTTATGATATGATGAGCATAATTGGCTATGATTATTATGATATTTGCGACATCACTCTCCCAGATTTGGCCTTTTACTTGAAGAAGTATCATCTTAATTTTCCACATAGCATCTACTTTCCTCTGTATGGCCATGGTCATTTTCAAGGATTCAACATTCCAGATTCAAATAATTATAAGCCCGAGATGCAGACGCACTGTTACTCCTCTATTTTGGTAATGTTGGGCATTAAGATCAGAAAAAATGGTGTGAACTTTCAAAATTTTCCTTCATTACATTACCTTGTAGATATGAAAATGGAAAACCATGGGCTGATATGCTTTCCACTGCCGGTTGATAGAGAGAAGACTATCATGACATTAGAAACAATATCTGAAAATATTACTCTCTCCAAATGGCTCTTTACTTCCAATGCTCTATTCTCAAATCCATGTATCCATCTTCCATGTCTCTTGGACAGAAACAGAGTCACTGTTTGATCAGTAATTTTTTTTCTCAAACCGCACTCAAGAACATTCTTTTACAATTGTTCCAATAAGAGCTGGTATCAATGCATCTCTTATTGTATCCAGTTTAATGAATAAATTACAGGTGGTTTCTGATGAAGCTCGGGATTCCGTAAATCAAATGAAGAGTTATGTTGAAAGCCTCTTGTAATTCCTAAAAAAGAGAAGAGAATCCAATCTGTGGATGTCCCTCTAACTCTTGTTCATCAATGAAAAACACTTTCATCATCAATCATTTGTGCATGCCTTCTTTTTCTACCTACTATAAATTTTTACCTAAACCAATGGGCCTATTAAGAATAGTTTTATTTTTACAAGGATTATAAAAATAACCCTACAAACACTGAATCTTTTAATTTCTCAATATTACCTAAAATCATACAAAATGTTTGTTTAGTGAGCTGGGACTTGACTTTTATTAATATTTCTCTTTTCTTTTGTGGGTAGTTTAAAGTCATGCATGTCAGACATAAAAAAGGATAATGTTTAAGGACGAAATATCTTTGACCGAATGGATTAACATTGAATCAATTCCTTGATAATTTATCTGAATACATATTACCATTTTCAAGTATGAGGGAAAAAATGTAAACGATGACTTAAGAAGTTTTGAATCTGAGGAATGATATGAAAAATGGATAAAAGGCATTAGAAGAAGTAGTTCCCAAGAATGAAGTTACCAATATTTAATAAACCCATTAGGGGGTTGAATTATGCAGGGCCACCTAAGGGCATTGGCTTCATATTCAAATAATAGCATCTTTTAGCTGACAGGTCTGTTATGTAGACTACTTATGCAAGGCCACTGAAGGGCACGTGCTGCATATTCAGGCAAAAGAACTCTCAGAAATTTACCTTTCTAATGCTAAAAAGCCTATGGAAGTTTATGGGGATTCAAATTTTCCAAAGAATAGAGTTTGTTGTATGGAGATAGGTACTTGAATATGGAGAAGATTTTTCCAAAAAATATTTTCTAAGAACTGGATGAATGTCACTCCTACAAAGGTCTAGCCCAAATGTAGGGAAGGGAAATAGAAACCATAGACTTGAATACTTTCAGATCATGAAAAGGAGTATGGGACAAATATGTTAAGGATGGATATTTTTGCGGATCCCTTCATATTTTCGTTAAGACAAATAAGGACAAAAGAGGTTTTTATCCCAAGAATGAAGTTACCATTATTTAACAAACCTGTTAGGGGGTTGAATTATGCAGGGCCACCTAAGGGCATTGGCTGCATAGTCAAATAATAGTATCTTTTGGCTGAAAAGTCTATTATGTGGACTACTTATGCAAGGCTGCCTAAGGGCATGTGCTGCATAGTTAGGCAAAAGAACTCTCAAGTAGCAAACATTTTGTGACCATAAGTCAAGAAAAGGGTTAGGGATATTTGGAATTATTTAAGGTTAGAAGTATGACACATAAAAATGGGCATTTGTTCAATGCATGTAGAGATAAACAGACCAATGCTAACCATAATCATGATGTGGATGGGTCTTGAATTAAAATGTTGGACTTCACTATGTATCCCATAAAGATAGGAATCAAGCCATACATAGTTATTGAAATACAGTTTAACATCATTTGGGGTGAGAGTATAGAAAATATTAGTTTAGGGTTATAGAGCTCGGACCATAATAATGAATACACTGTGTGTGTTTTCACAGGGACTTTTCAGCCAGGGGACTAAAAGTGGAATTTGGGGTTCAATTCAAAGACTTGGGGCTAGATTATAGGGATGCTCAAATGTTACTATGTATCCTATAAGGATTGGAATCAAGTCACACGTAGTTCATGAAGTACCCTATGTACAGATTTGGTTTGTACATATGAAGGGTGAAAATGGGACTTTAGTGCAATGATTATTTGACCCAAGATAAAAAGTTTGGGCATTGTCATGTATGCGCATAGTCTTTAGAAGATAACATGATCGAAGATCAATGTAAATAATGATTCTCTATTAGGTGAGAGTGAAAAAAAATGTTGTAGTTTATTGTCATACAGGACAAAAAGTTCAAATAGTTTAAATTCATATAGCAAGGACAATGGTGAACCAATGTAAAAAGTATTGGTTCTGGGGCTGCTTCACAGATCAACATCATATGAGATGCAGTTGAACAGATGTGAAGAGATTGATTTTGGGCTTGAACCTCAAGAGTTTGCCTACGTACCCATCCTATAAGGCAAGAATCAGAGTCCATGTAGTTCAATTAAAGAATTAATTGGTGATAAAGTTGTTCCTGAGGAGAACGACCTAAAAAATGATGTCGGGAATTACACATTGTTAGCGGCCCAGAGAGGGTGTTATGGTTAAAGTTTACTTCTATGATCACATGAGTCATACTCAGCGTGAGAAACAATAGGTAGAAACAACATTAAATATGCATAGTTTAATGTCATGTAGGACATATGGAGGGACTATGCAGTTTAAAGTCTTGTAGTGAGGATTATTGGTGCTTCACAGTTTAGTGTCATGTGGTAGGGACAAAATACAGTTTAATGTCATGTAGGACGTATTTAAGGGACTTTGTCAGTTTTACATCATGTAGGATGAATGAGAAGTACAGTTTAACATCATGTAGGACAAATATAGGGACACAGTTTAATGTCATGTTCGACAATAAGGGTGTTGTATAGTTTAGCGTCCTGTAGCTAGGACGATGGGGACCATATAGTTTAACATCAAGTTGGATGAAAAGGGGACTATGAAGTTTAATGACATGCATTGAGGATAAAAGAAGACACAGTTTAACATCATGTTGTATGTGTTAGGGACGTTTTCACAGTTTAACGTCGTGTTGGACGATGGTGCGAACAGTTTAATGTCATATGCATGGACTAGAGATTATGCAGTTTTACATCTTGCTGGACGTAAGGAACTTATATACAGTTTAGTGTTATGTAGCTAAGACATCACATATTAATGTCGTGTTGGACGTAAGTGCAAATAGTTTAAGGTCAATTGCATGGACCAAGGATGGTGCAGTTTAACGTCTTGTTGTACGTAAGGGACTATGCAGTTTAAAGTCTTACAGTAAGGAAAACACAATTTAACGTCTTGTTGGATGATATGGATTCAAATAGTTTAAGGTTATATTCATGGACCAAGGGATGTATTTTGTGTTTATACAAAATACTTCTTCAAAAATCTGGCATTGTTTGGAGTAGTGATGATTTCTCTATCCTTTGAGATTAAAGAATAAGCTCTATTGGAGTAGACCTTATGTATTGAATAAGGTCCTTCCCAGTTTGGATCAGGCTTGGGAGGTTTCTAAGGTATCATTGGAGTTATGAGAAACAATACCAATTCTCCCTGAACAAATGAACAAAGATGGACTTTTTTGTTAAAATCTCGTTCTATTCGATTCCGATAGACTTCCAAGAGGTGCAGGGTGCACAATCTTTTCTCATCTAACTGTTCCAATTCATCCAATCACTTTTGAGATTATTCATCTGTAGATGACTAATCACAAATGGATACTCTGAACGAGGTTAATTGATCTTCAATGGGAAAGAATGATTCTGTTACATATACCAATGAATATGGAGTTGACCGTTTTGCAGTGCAGGTGGTAGTCCGATAAGCCCATAAAGCATGAAAGAGTTTATTAGTCCATGTTTTCTTATCTTTATCCACCAACTTTTGTAGTATGTTTGAAAGATTCTTGTTTAAATCTTCTATCTGGCCATTGGCCGCTGCCTGATATCGAGATGAATGATTGGATTTGATGTTGTATTCTTGATACAACTTCCTCACCTCAGATGAACAGAAGTTGGTTCCATTTTCTGTCAATATTGTATAAGGGACACCAAATCTGGTAATGATGTTAGACTTGATGAAGCTAACAATGCATTTAGAACTGAATTATTTGAGGAGTATTGCCTCTTCCCATTTGGAAAAGAAGTCAGTAATAGTAAGAATATACTTAAACTACTTGGCTATAGCTGAAGGATAGGGTCTCACTACATCCATTCCCAATGTGGCAAATGGCCACTAGTATTTAGTTATATGAAGCAACTCTGGGGGTTGATGAATGAATTTGGGAATGTACTTGGAAACAATGAAACTTCTTTGTGAAATCAACTCAATATTGTATCATTGAAGGCCAAAAGTATCCAGGCCTTCAAATTTTATCAGATAGTCTATGTCCAGACCGGTGGGCACTACAGACTCCTGCATGCACTTCTTTCATGACAACCATTGTCTCTTCACCATCAATGCATCTGAAAAAAATTCCATCAAAACCTCTTTTGTTAAGAATTTTCACTAGGTGATCTAGGTTATAATAAAGAGTAAAATTAACCACATGTCGCCAAATTTGTTCTTTCCTATCTCTATCAGGTGGAACTATTCCATTTTGAAGGTATTCCCTGATAGGTGTCATACATCCTGTAGTATGACCATATGGATCAGGAATGGGACTAATTTCATTGATTTCCTCTGTTCTAGTTTGAACATAAGGTGAAATTGTACGACGGTGGGCAATACTGACGGATGTATTTTCCCGATTTGGATCTACCAGAACGGTGGCTATATTAACCAGTGCATCAGCTTGAGCATTTTGTGATCTCGGGACATAAGAAAATGTCAGTTTCGAAGGAAATTCCACCATTAACTCTCTGATATAATCATAAAAAGGGATTAGTTTTTCTTTTCTGATGGCATAATCCCCATTTACTTGTTTGATTACTAGGTCCGGATCACCTTTCACCTTTAAGTGATTCACTTGTGCTTGAAGCACCAACTCTAATCCTGCGATGAGAGCTTGATATTCTACTTCATTATTTTCATTGCCTCCCAAAAATTAGAAGGAATAAGGTAGAACTTCCTTTTTCGGGGAAATGAGTACAATTCCTAACTCAAATCTGTTGAATTTAGGATCTTCCATTTTCTTCCCTGTTGGACTTCTGGAAGCATCATCAAAGTACATTTCCCATATTTGAATATTATCTTGAATAGAAAAGACTTCTTCATCAGGAAGTTCAATATCTAAAGATGTATCTTCTTCTGAAGGGTGTTCAGTAAGGAAATCATCCAGTGCTTGGCCCTTTATTTCCTTTTAAGACATGTACAGGATATCAAATTGCTACAAAATAACAACCCACCTTGTTAGACGTCATGTAAGCATTGGATGACTAAGGATGAATTTGAGTGGGTTATTGTGAGATACCAATTTGTCCTCATGGTGTTTCAGGTAGTGTCTCAACTTCTGAACTGCAAAGATTAATTCTAGGCTGCACTTCTCAATATTTGAATATCAGGTTTCTACTTCATGCATAGTCCGACTGAGATAGTAGAGGCTATTTTCATTCCCAGCATCATTCTTCTGAGAAAGAAAGGCACCCAATTATCCCTCTAAAGCTATCACTTAGAGGATAAGTGGTATTCCTTCAATAGGTGGCATTAATATCGGTGGACTCAAGAGGTATTTCTTGAGAATATCGAATGCTTCTTGACATTCTTCAGTCCACTGGTAATTGACTCCCTTCTTCATCAATTTGGTGATGGGTAAACTTTTTCCTGCCAAATTGGTGATGAAACGCCAAATATAGGCTAAGTGTCCTTAAAGTCCTCTCAATTATTTCAAATTCCTAGGAGGTGACATATTGAGGATTGAATTTGTCTTCTCAGGATTGACTTTGATACCAAGATGGCGTACAACAATGCTGAGAAATTTTCCAGAGGTTGCCCCAAAAGCACATTTTAAGGGGTTCATCTTCAGATTATGTTGCCGAAGTTTGTGGAATATGACTTCCAAATCAGCCAAGTGATTAGAACATTGTTTGGATTTTACCATTGAATTGTCCACATTAGATTCAACAAATTTCCCTAAAAAGGGTTTGAAGATACGGTGCATGGCACGCTGATATGTTGCGCCAGCATTCTTTAGGCTAAAGGGCATTACCCAATTGCAAAACCCACCCCGATGGGCTCTGAAAGCTGTAGATTCTTCATCTTATAGATCCATTAGGATTTGATTATATCCAAAATATCCATCCATGAAGGAAAGTGCTTCATATCTAGTTTTTGCATCAATAAAGAGTTCTGTAATCGGAACTGGAAAATCATTCTTAGGACAATGCCGATTAAGATCTCTAAAATCAATGCAAACACTAATTTTCCTGTTATTCTTTTTCACAGGGACAATATTTTCCAACCACTTAGGATATTGAACTTCTCTAACAAATTTAGCTTTCATAATCTTATCCACTTCAGCTTCAATTTTGGAAGCATAATTTGGGTTTGTTCTTCTTGTAGCTTCCTTAAATCCTTGATGTTCTTCTGGAAAACTCAAATGATGAGTACAAACATTAGGATCAAGCCCTGGCATCTCTGTATAGTACCAAGAAAATATATCTTGATTTTGATTTAAAATATATATATACATCTCTTGATCTTCAAGAGTCATGGTCGCACTAATTAAAGTGGGGCATGGATCTTCTTTTGTACCCAGATTTATTTCTCTGAGTTCATCCATAGTGGTAGATATACCCTCTTCAAATTGTGGAGGAGCATCTCTGAGAACTTCTTATTATTCTTCAATACATGTTATCTATTCTACTTATACTTTCATAGTAGATGATGAAGTAGAATTTCGATGATCAGGAGAGATGTTAAAATTTGAAAATCTTGAAGAAGAATCTTCCATTTCCAACCCGATTGATGATGAAGGGTCTTCCTTGGGTAATGAAGAGGAGATGATGGATTGAGAATCGATATCACAGTTCACCTCTAAAATTTCTATAACTTCTTCTGGCCTAGTTAGAAAATTATAGACTTGCTGGATTTCAGAAAATGAAGTGAAGACATCCCCATTTGAGATTTCATCATTGCTTGGTGAATCATCAATTTCTCCCATGTTGTCTGGATCGATCATCGTAATTGACATTATGGAAGTTTCCATAAGAGTATTTTGATTTGGGTCTACCCTGTCAATTTGACTGATGGGAAACACATAATTTGCACTCACATGTGTAAATGTATTTACTGGAATCTTTTCCAAACCAAATGCATCATTAACCTTGGTAACCTTCCTTGCTCTAGATTTCTCCTTACCCTTCATGTGATAGAATTCTAACTCAATGTATTGAGATTCACATGTTTTGAATGGGGATTTATCACCATACAATGTCCCAATTTGACTATATAAACAATATTTGATACATTGATGGTATTATGAAGGGATAGCCGTATGTTGATGTAGCCAGGATCTTCCAAGAAAGATGTTGAAGGTTGTGTCATGATCAAAAACCATGAAATCTGAATTGGTTACGAGATCTATAAACTGAGTTCTGAGTGTAATGTCTCCTAGTTATTCTTGTTCATTTTTATCATATCCCTGCAACATCAAAGTAGAAGGAGATAAATCATATTCTATGAGGCCCAATCGGCGAAGTGTACGAATGGGGATGAGGTTGACTCCTGACCCATTATCAATGAAAGATCTTCAAACATCTACACCATTGACCTTTCCAGAAAAGTATAAAGTTCTAAAATTTCCATGAACGACATCATCTTCATCTTAATCTATGAATGATATCACTGCATGAAATTCTGCCGGATTATTCTCTACATGGTAGTCTTCAGCCGCAGTAATTTCAGTTTCAAACTCTTGAGGACTTGACAAAGCCTCAGTGAGTGCCTCCTGAAGATCCTAGGATAGATTCAAGGCATCCATAATTGATAACTTTGCCGGTAATTGAGCCAAATGTTTCAAAACATCATATTTTTAATCCAAAGGTTTGTGAACATGTGGTTTCACAGGTGCCTTTGAGGTTGATGCTTCATGTATCGGGGTAGGAGTTGAAAATACTCCTAGCTTTGGAATATTAGACTGAATACGTCTATTTACTTGCTGAGAGGAAGAAGGTTGAACCTCTAACCGATCCTCCAGAATAATTGTACCAGGACTGAATCTGCTATTGGTGGAAAAATTTTATTGTTCTTGTTGATCCCACTGAAGGGCTCTACCATGAGTTTCTACTACATACATAGTTCTAGCAGGGGTAGAATTAGAATAGTGTCTTCTGGGTTATGTGCATCTTCCTCTGTATCCCAGACCTCTGGAACTCCCTATAATTCCTCTTTTTGATACAGGGAACTCAGGCTCATTAATATTGAAGTTGTGAATGGCATAAGGATATGTTAAATGAATCATCTTAACAGAACCAAAGATCAACTCTTCATCTGATGAAGATTTTTCCTGATTAGCATGTTTAGGCCATGCCGTTTGGTGGGGCGGTTCCCATGGCTTTGAAGTAGATGGAATAAAATCTTCCAGATTCAAACGTAATTTGTGCTTTCACACGATCTCATCTTCTTCTTATTTCTCTTATTTCTTTGCATTATGCCGTTTCTTTGAGGATTTTCCCTTTGATGAAGAGGGTTTTTCTGTGGCATTCATGGTAGAAGACACATTTGGTTTCTTCAATTGTGTTTGTAAAATGGCATGAGTTTGGTTGATTGTTTTTCTGACCATACCATCATCATATTTTTGTGCATTTTTCTTCTTGACTTTTTGCCACTCGCCTTCTTCCTCTCGATTTGTAGCAGTAACACAAGATACCTGAGCTGAAGAACCTTTTATATTGACTTCTCCCAAGTCCACCATTTTTTCAATAGGTATTTGAAGACAAAACACTCTGAATGGGATTCCCCAACATTTGATGAAATGGGCAATAATTGGGACGGTCTTCATCTCCTTCCTTGTTTGGCCTTTTGGTCCTTGGAAATTGAACCAAATTATTTTCCCGAGCCAAAATGAAGTAACCAGGAACTTTTTCATTTTTGGAAAGAGTAAAATTTTCTCTTTAAATCATCAAATTGTTTTCATCTTTGATCTCTTTGATCAAATTGAAGAAATGGACTCTTTTGTTGATGCTCATGAGGTGGATCCATTTGAGAAGATGAAGGTCTTGAAGTAGAAGCAGGTACAGGTGCTTGTTTAAGCATAACTGTAGCAGTCTCTGCTTTACCCATTCTCCTTCCTGGAGCTGATGTAATTACACGAGCTTTATCCTTAGTCTTTATAAGAGAGTCTTCAATCTATTGACCGACTGAAGTAAAGTCTCAAAACCCTGCTATGTATTTCACAGGGATCAACGGTGTGCGCAACTCATCACGCAAATTTGCAACACAAATTGGAAACAATTCTTCTTGAGGGAGTTCTAAGATCAGGGAATATATTAATCCCTTACAGCGAGCAATGAAATCTGAAACCATTTCAATCTCCCGTCGTTTAAAATTTGTAAGATCAAAAACTGTTGTCTTTGGAAAAGTTGAGCTGAATTGAAGAAGGAATTGTTGACTAAGATCCTCTCACCCGGTAATTGACCAGGATTACAAGCTTGTATACCAAAACAAGAGGGCCCTTGTAATGACTGTACAAAACAACTATGCTTAACTGCTTCTTGTTGCTGAGTGGATCCCATCATAGGATTTAAACGAGAAAGAAAATATGTTAAGTGTTGATCTGGGTCTCCCGAACCATTAATGATTGGGAATGTGGTACTTGAAAAATTTGATGGTGGAGGAATTGCGACTACCCATTCAGGGTAAGCTCTCTTCTCTAGTTGAACTGGTGCATTCTTTCCTTCCATAGCTTCCAACCGAGCTATTAATGACTTAATGGTAGTCATTATCTTTTGAGAAACATCCAGTTGAGCTTGGAACTGTGAAGGTGTAATAACTGGAGCTTGGATAGGTGTGGTGACTAGGACTGCCACTGATGGTAGTATTGTCGGTTGATGCGTATAACCCATAGAATTATACCTCTGAGGGTGTACTAGTAAATGAGGATACTCTTGATCCATATCAGTAGCCACAACAAATTCCCTTGGCTGACTGACTCTAGCACACCTAGGAGGAAGACTACATTGATATAGTTCTTCATTCAACCTCCTTAATTCCTTCATCCCTTCCTCTTGTTGTGCGAATATTTTCTCTAGTGATAGTGATTGGCCTTCTCTAGAGGAAGGGTATGTAACCATATTATTCCCTTTTCCTTTGTTGGACACCATTCGGAGAGGGGGAAGTTGGTTATTTGAAGGAATACCCAGATTCTGGGTAAGCATTTGATTTCTTGTATGCACACCTTCTTCATTTGTGTCTATGTGTACAACTTCTTGAGCAGGAACCACTCCATCTGATCCCTCTGTGTGAGCCTCATCTGGGGAATTAGAAACAACAGAATTATGACATTAATTGATTCATAATGCATTGAATCTCTTTTATTGGCATTTTTGTGATATTGTCTTCTTCCATGTCCTTGTTGAGACACTACCTTTTTCTAATTTGATCCGTTAGGAACTTCTTGACAAACTATAATTTGGAGGTAATCTCTTGATAATTTGTCTCTTAATTCCACTTGGGGCATCTTCCCTAAAGGAGAGAAGACTAACTTTCTCTGAGGAAGAGATTGAGGATTTGAAAAAGTTCTTAGTCCGATGGACTGGGGCTGTTCCTGATGTTCCTACTCAACTCCTCGAATCCTATTTGTTGATTCTGAGGGTTGGGATAAAAGAAAACCCAGTCTGGAAAATTTGGGTGGTTCTTGAGTTTATATATCTGAGACCTTCTTAAAATTTCACATGATCTTACGGACTTTAGTCTGGTAATTGGCTGGATGCATTAACCTGCATCCACTCTTATCACCTGGTTCAAAAGACCGTTGGATGATTTCTAACACTTCTGTCACTTGATGATGTGCACGCTCTAAACAAGAAGCCTGTTTGACATTCTTGTTTGCCTGATGCAAAAGTAATTCAACAACTTGTTCTCTATATTCCTGATTTTAGGGAGAACTATTTGAGGCCTATTCTTGAGAAAGACTTTGATTACAAACAAAGCCAATTGGTTGTGGCTGGCCATGGGAAACAACATTGCATGAAACCATTTTTGATGGGCTTTGCTGACAAGAGAGTACAGTGAAATGTAGTGCTCCATGGACACCCCATACCCTAATATGAATACCATATGGGGCATTGGAAATTAACTGGAACAATCTTCTTAGTGCGCCAAGGCATGAACGCTGAAGGGCCCTCTGCTTCTTTTCATCCTTCAGATATCGAGAAACTAAGAGAGATGCCAAATCAATTTGGCATTATAACCCTTCTATTATCTTGACATGATTTTCATATTCATCATAATATAATATTTTCTTTTTCAATTGACAAAGATTTTTCCACATGTTTAGACGAATATCATGAATAAAATATTCCATCAACATCTCTGGAATGTCATTCTGAGAGTCAGCCAAATGCCAAAACAAACTGGCACTTCACCTTTCGCCAATTTCTTTCTCATATTCAGTACTTCCTCCTTATCATTTGATTATGATTATTCTACCTGTTTAGACCAAAGATGGTTATTCTTTGTTTCTTTATCAGATTCAACAAGATTAGAATAGAATTAACTTATCAAACTAAAATATGCATGACTCAGGGGTGGTTCAGAGAATGACCTACACCCCGGGCTATCTTCTGATTGAGAAAGTATTTCACCTACTATTGGTAAAGCATCAGACATGACTGGATTCACATTTTCAAGTGCCTCAAGATACAAGGGATTTCTCGTCACTACATTGTACATTGGAGAAATTTCTAGGAAAAGCGAATTACTACTGCAGAGAGGACTTTCGCATCTAAATTCATCGTCATGGGGAGGACCACCATGGTGGGTTACAGCAAAAGATGAAACATTTTTCTCCTTGATCTTCTGGCCAGGAAGAGGGTTATCATGACTCTCATCTGAATATGATACTTTGAGATCGACCAAACAATCATAAAGAAAGCCTTCATGAGGAAGTGTCTGATGCAGACCTTCAGAATTAATGTCCCGACTATTGGGAACAGAGAGAGTAGAATCTTGAGTTGTAACAGATAATTGTTTGAGTGCATCAAGAACTCCAGCATCGAGCATTGCCTTATTACAGATTAGACCTTTATTTCTTGAATGTTCTGGAAGGTTATTTTTCTTAGATTCCTTCTTACTTACTTTGGGAACCACTTGTTGAAGAAATTTGTTATTATGGGTAGGTGTATGTGCCTGCTCACAAGAAAGGATCAGGTTAGGCTGATTATCTTCAACAAAATCAGGATTATGTGCCTGACTTGGATGTCCATATGATATGGGGGAGTATGACCCACAACCCTCTTGGAATGGAACAGAGGTGTGTGTCTGTTCTAGAGTGAACTGTTGATGTGTCACTCCACTGGTAGGGATAGTTTTTCATTTCTTTCCCTGTGATGCTGCTAAATCTATTATAATATCCTGGTAGGCATCCAGAATATGAGCATGGATTTTCTTCTTCTCTTTCCCCATCGTTAGAATATTCTTGGTGACTTCAGCTACCAGAATGGGGATATACATCCATTCTGTGCTTGGAGTAGGTTTGTGTTCCTGCTCCTGTCCTCCTTTTCCTATCAGTGAATTCTGAAAGTACTCAAGTGTGGGGGCAAAGAATTGTTCTGCCTCCTGTTTGTCACCAGATCTTTACGACTGACTTCTACGGGTGCTACTAAATGAGAATGTTGGTAGGCTTGATCAATACTGGTAGGTGTATATGCCTACTGATTTCACTCTACCGAATGTGGTTGATGATCATCCTTCAATATTGACATATGAGGATGCTGGCAGGATTGATGAGTGTAAGCAGTTGTATGTGCCTATTTACCAGTCGTCAATAGATTGGGTTGGCGTGATTCATTGTATGTAGTCAGACGAGCCTACTGACTAGCTGATGACTTATAAATAGGTGTATGTTCCTTTCTATAGTACTCCATTGGAATTTTCTGGCAGGATTGGTGTGTTGCTGCTAGACGAGTCTGCAGGACAATGGAATTAAAACGGATGGGTTTTTGTGCCCGCTCGTTGCTTTCCACTAAGTTAGGTTGGTGGACTTCTCTGAAGATGGTAGATATAAGAACTTGCTCATTGTTTACCGGTCGTCATATCTGGTGGTTTGTATTTCTTTCTCGGGTTCGAGGAATCTGAACCGAATTCCTGGAGATTACACCCTCATCATGTTGAGGGTGCACTGCCGTACGAGTCTGGCGGCGATTGTTGGTGGGAGCCCTCGGGAAAGACTCATTTTTTCATGAATTAAGGCCTTGAGTGACCATCTCATTCACCTCCTCAGAATATGGTAGAGAATGGTGATTGTGTTCCGTGGATAATGACCGGAAATGGTTGGAGATGGTGGTTAGAAACGCCTACTTCTTAATCGCTGGTCATCACTATCTGGGAGACCAGGGTAAATTTTTGGCTTGTAGGGCTTGTCTAGAGGCCTCCAGAGTCGAAATATTACCGTTTTGATGGTATTCCTTAACTAGTGCATCTGATACCTAGCGTTGAACACGCTGAGTAGGTGATGTCTTCCTCAGAGCGGATGATGATCCAGCAGAAGTAGCAGTAGAGGAATTCACAGCAGAGGTATTCACAGGCCTGAACTTAAAAGAATCCATTTTTGTAACGCATAAGATCTTGGAAAAGAGTTCCTGTATGATATAATAAACATAATCAAGATAAGTTTGGCCACTACATCTTTTGGATGAGCACATATTTTATTGATTTTTTTGTTGGCCCTCTCATTGAGTTTAAATAGGGTCCTAACAAAATAAGTAAAACATAATTTTAACTTGGTTAAGGATTCATGTCAGGTTCACCATTTTGTTGTTTCCTTGGGAAATGGGAATGACCTCATTGATTTAAGGTTCAAACATTCCAATTGGTTTCTAACGAGTTTGTTCGTAGAACCAGAAACATCCAATGATTACATATCCCTTTGGACCTACTTTCCTAAGGTAGGTGCTCATTAGTTGTGAACCAATGAGGCTTAAGAATTTTCATTGGACGAGACGATGGGAGGTCGGACTCATCACACCTTTTTGATGGGAACTATTGTCTACTCCGGGACGCTCTTTATATATTTAAGTTATATTCGTGAATCCTTATTAAATTACCAAGTATGCAAATGATCTTTCCTTTAGATCTAACAATAAATAATTAGTATGAATGAGATTTAGAGAATATTTTATATGTATTTGAGGTTCTTCATCAATAGAGAATCATCTGTATTTGTTATAGATTCCTATTCAATGGTATCCTTCGACACATTATATAGAAATATCTTGGTCATTATGATAACCATACTGGTTTTAAAGCCACTTAGTGGGGCACTTGAAGTTTATTGTCGTTCAGAACGACATAGATTATTTCAGAGTTGGGATCATACCCGCAGATGGGCTACCTACGTATCCTTTGTTTTAGAAAAGGAATTAGAACCCACGTAGTTCGAGTAAAGAAGTATGATGTTTATTCCTGATTGATAGCTCAACGAAAGATGTAATAATTACTTTTACACTCTAAGCTCACGTGAGTCATTCTCGGTGTGAGAAACAAGAGGTATTGGTAAAACCAGACAATTGTGCCATGAAAGATGAAATTATAAGAAATGATGTGGGGCTTATGTATGTATGACTGGCCAGATAGATGAATATTAGGATTTACTTCAGGGAAGAAACCTTTGAACAAGGTCCCTAAATGTATATGTGCTTTATGGAGATTTTGATACTTAACTTAGGACTTAATCCTAAGAAGGATGCCCAAATTAAAGAGGACTTATGATTTGGTTTTACTCCTCATAAGGAATCCCAAATCAAAAGTAAATTAAGACTGGTTCAGAGACATTTTGACTTGGGATTACTCTTAAAGAAGAGGACCATGTTTAAGGGAATTATGATTAGGGCTTACTCCTGGAAAGGAATCCCAGGTTAAGGGAATCTGGATTTTGGGAACTTGAGGCTTTTTCCTGAGGATGCCCATATTATGGTTGGGGATTACTCCTGAGGAGGATGCCCAAAATTAAGGGAACTTGAAGACTGGGGCTTACTCCTGAAAAGGAGGCCAGTGTTAGGGGACTTGGGGATTACTCCTAAGGAGGAGGCCCATATTTGGGATTTTGATTTTGGGACTTACTCCTGAAAAGGAGGCATAAGTTAGGATCCTCTAATATTTAAAGGATGAGGTTGAATGAATGAGATCTCCAATCTTAGTGACATAAAGATATGTAAATCACTAGATTATGAGAAATGTTCCACAGAATTACTTTCAGATAAGGAATAAAACAAAGGATCCATACCATAAATGGCTTTTAAGAGGGTTTATATGGCTAAATTTTCAATAGCAGAGGTGGATTTAAAGAAATCAAGTGAATAAGAAGGAGGGGAACCCAAAAAGAGAGAGGCACACAAGTCATGTGTGGGCGTGCAAGTCTTGGCTGTGCAAGTATACTTGCGCGACACATGTGTACTCGCGCGATGGTCAACCCTTAGGGTAATACTTTGGAGAGACTTGGCTCAATCCCTTAGTATTATCCCTAAAGGCTTCCAAAAGAGTGGTGTGCAAGTTTTATTGAAGGTATAAGGTGGCGCGCAAGTGTGGACATTTCCCTTAAGGGATGGCCACTTAGGCGCACAAGTGTTGATGAGTTTCAACACTTAGGCCTTGTTTCCCTTGTTTAGAGCTTCCATTCTAGGTAAGAAATTACCTTAGAAGTGTTCAGAAGACTTCCAGAAGAGAAGAGGGTGTCGGGAGCTTGAATATGAGATTTGGAATTTTTCCCATCCTGAAATGGGGGGCCCACAAGGGGTATTTATAGGATGCTGAAGACCCTGGGCGAAAATCAAAGAGGGTGCACAAGTCACCTGCATGACCACTATGTGGCGCACAAGTATACTTGCGTGACCATGATGAGACTTGTGCAACCTAAGTGGGAATAAATAATTCTTCATGCGTTTGTTTATTTTTGATGTTTCTTTAAAGGATAAATCACTTTAGACTAAGGTATTTCCCTTTTTAAGTTATTTAGACTTTGTTATGGAAATAAACATCAACAATGACTTTTTGTGTGGGGTGGTTGGTGTACTATCAGTTTATTTGTGTTTTGGGTCAGGATTAAACCATGGTAGGTAACTCATATGGTGGGATAATACTTGAGGGGGTTCACCTATTACATTGAGATCGAGGTAGTTTGGGTTAATTTTAAATTTATGGGTATGTTCGGTACCATCTTAGCTTTATGATTTATAGCTCAGGGATGAGATATGTTATGTTTTACAGATTTTAACATCTCATGTTTTTGAATTAGTTCTAATTCCTCTCCAATTTTTTAGTTTTTTGAATTTTGTGGGTAGAACAACTTTTTTCTTATTTATAGAAACTTAATTCCAAGAGTTAATTTGACACAGGACCTTTTTTGAGATGATAATTAATTATTGTAAAGTTTATTAGGGTTTAATATGGGTTTACAGTGCATTGGAGGCCAAAAAAACCTATGTTTTTAATGTGTATAGACTAAGACACAAGATTTGGGGAACAAATCAGCCTATATGGAGAAACTATTTGCCCTTATAATTCATTGAGAATAGTTTTTTTACCATGTTGATGTGTTTCATGGCCATGCAATGACCTCTGCAATTTTTAACTGAGGTACACACAGGGATCACTCATGGTTTGGGAAAACCATATGCATGTTTCATGCTTAGTTCCAATTAACTAGTGACAGCACATGGGCACAACATGATTTAGAAAAACCATGTGAGAAACCCCTGAGAGGTCTGAGTCTTAAGTAATAGTAGCTTCAGGGTTGTGCATGGTTTTCCAAACCATGTGAAAATACCATGCGAGATCGTTAAAATTATAAAATTTATATTTTACACAAGTCTTTAATTAAGGTAATTTACTCATTTTCTCCTACTCCACCTACACGTATAGGGAGTTCTCCTATCCCATTTCTTCCTATTCTAGAATTTGAGCCAGGTTATTCATCTGAGAAATGTTTCTCAATTAATCTATGTAATTGGAATTGTATTAGTAAGGATCCAAAACCTCTTTATTCTATTTTCTTCTTCTCCCTCCATATGGTGCACTAAATCTGTGCAATCTTATTTACCCAATTTTTACGGTGTTCATATGAAATGTTGATTTCTTGCAAATGGGATTGAGTTAGTGTCTTATATCGGATAAGTGTATGTCTACCAACATGATTTATGATGTGATCATATTTATTTGTGATTTGATTGTTGTTTCAGGTTTACGACTTTGAATTAAACAATTGGTAGATTTAGAGAGACCCAAATTAATTAACGCCTTGAAATTAAATTAATTTTTAGACCATATGGGATGCTTTAGTGCATGCCCAAGCCATTACTTCTATGACAAAGCTAGGTATGGGGATTGATACCACTTGAGGGGTTAGGAAGGGTGTGATTATTTATTTAAATTGGGGTGTTTTAATTATTTGAATTGTATTGTGTTGCTAGTATGAATTACTGAGTTCTATGGGAACATGATGGAATCAACCTAAGGATTGATATAGTGTTGGCTATCTGATTTCAGGTGATTTTATCAACAGGATGTGTTTGGCCCGATATATATATATATATATATATATATATATATATATATTCTTGGTGACTTTGATCTCTGGTTGGGTGACATAGTCAGTGACTGAGCTGATAAGGTCTTCTTCTTACAAAAATGGATCATGTGATATCAGATGTTTATGACCATCAGGTTGAGAAACATGGTCATTGGGGTATGAGGCAATGGATGGTGTGTCTTGGGAACTTATTTACTAATTTCTTCTCACCTATGTTGGCCAATTCACCATTTAGAGCAATGTTCATGCAATATCACTTAGAATACAAGGTGGTATTGACCGTTTATGTGGGTACAAAACATCCATTAGTTGTTTATATAGATTATGGTTAGAGGTGCATTCCATAGAAATACATGGGGATTGTGTGGATTCATCAGGTGAAAGTGTTGATACTATTGTTGGTGGTTGAGGCTCATCGTACTTTATGTCATTGGGATAGAACCTTTTTGGGAGGATGTTCATCGATATTCCTTGGGATATCAGTTATTGAGTTGATGGTAATATTACTTGGATAGAAGACATCAATGTGCCACAAACATCATGCTTTGAGCTGACCAAGTTTGTAACATCCCCAAATGATAAAGGGTTAAATGACTAATAGATATGACTCATGTCAACAAGGTGCACCTTCCTTTTTGGGAGCCTACCTGATTAGAACTCCACAGTTAAGTATGCTTGTCCTGGAGTAGTGATCAGGATGGGTGAACTCCTAGAAAGTTCCCCAGGGTGTGTGTGAGTGAGGAAAAAACACACTGGAAAGGACATGTGTTGGCCTGTGGGGACTATCATATTAGTCAGATGACCCGTTCAGGCATGTGGGTGGACCCTGGGGTGGGCCCCACGTGTCTGCGGGGAAACTGGGGGTACCTAGTGCGCAAGGACCTGACGGCCATGTTAAGGCGGGGTGGCTGTGCTGTCACCGGGACCCGGTTGTCACATTGGTATCAGAGGTGGTACCCAGCCTTAAGTGTGGTGCACTGCCTGGGTTGAGATGTAGGGCCCACAACGAGGGCGTTGTGCTCTAAAGGGGGGTGATTGTAACATCCCCAAATGATAAAGGGTTAAATGACTAATTGATATGACTCATGTAAACAAGGTGCACCTTCCTTTTCGGGATCCTACCTGATTAGAACTCCACAGTTAATCATGCTTGTCCTGGAGTAGTGATCAGGATGGGTGACCTCCTGGGAAGTTCCCCAGGGTGTGTGTGAGTGAGGACAAAACACACTGGAAAGGACATGTGTTGGCCTGTGGGGACTATCATATTAGTCAGATGACCCGTTCAGGCATGTGGGTGGACCCTAGGGTGGGCCCTGTGGGGACTATCATAGTAGTCATATGACCCGTTCAGGCATGTGGGTGGACCTTGGGGTGGGCCCCACGTGTCTGCGGGGCAACTGGGGGTACCTAGTGGGCAAGGACCCGACGACCATGTTAAGGCGGGGTGGTTGTGCTGTCACCAGGACCCAATTGTCACAAAGTTACTTTTTCCCTGAGGTCCGTGGGACCAGGTTTGGGATTGGGGTGTTCCTTTAGGGCATCGTTTATGGAAGTGGGATTTATTTATAAGTCATTAAATGTTTTTTGGTGATTTTATTAGACGTGGAGCTGAAGGGTTCAACTAGACTGATTTACATCAAGAAATTATTATGTCTTAAGATAAGGATCATCTCCTACTATTGTATTCTGGTGTTATACAAGGTAGGTGATTGCTCCCTTATGGCTACTGAGAACAAGGGGAGTGGGGTTATGATTATGCATGTGTGTTGTGTTGTTTCATTCATTATTTAGATACACCTCCTAAATCATATATATAGGATAGAGAAATATTGGTGGTGGCCTAATGAGATTATTTCTCACACCACACATGGGCCTTTCGATAGACACGTAGATTTTATGGCATTATGTTCAGGTAACGGTTCAGGATCTAGAGCTGGATCTTAGTGATGAGATTTTTAGCATTGGATGGATGACATGATATTAGGTTTTCTTTCCTTTTCTAGAGTTTCCTTTAGTTTTCTTTTTATACCATCATGCTAGTATATGTAGGTAATTTGGTCATCCATTGGCTAACCTTCATCTTGTAGTCTCTATGACTTGATGTTTCTACATGTTCTATTTTAGTAGCTACAAATGGTATCTTTTGATATTTAATTTTTAAATTTATCTATGTTGAGTTTTGTATTATTATCATTGCTATTATTGATGTGCTTCTATCATAAGTAGGTTACTAGTCCAAGTCATTTTGGTCTTTCTTTCCACTACATTATATTTATTAGACCATTATTATATCATCACTAGATGGTATATTCTCCCCAATATCTCCACTTTACACACTCATTTCTCATCATTAGCCTATAGTATTCTCGGAGGCACACTTAAGGCTTAGTGGAACTTGGGTCGTAGCACTATTTGGGTGTCTAAATGGGTTGGGGCAATATATGTGTGATATATAGGAAGAATCTATGCCTATAAACCCATTTTCAATGCTCATATCGTATAAAAGTATATATAATAATATAATTTCATTATCCTAAATTACATGATACTATAAGAAATTGATTACGTATACCCATTATATCCTACATAAATATTATCAATTTAATTAGTAAATACTGAACAAATAGATGAACACATCACATTTGATGCACCCATGTGGATGACCACATAACATTTCCCTCGTCTAAATAGATTAGAAAATCACATGTACATTATATGGGTATGACCATTCACATTCCTAATATATTTAAATTGTGTAACAAGATGTCATACACATAATATGAGAGGAAAAATCCAATTTTAAATAAACCTCAACAAATGAAATTATCCAAAAATACTCAACCACCCCATAAATAGATCATCCCCAATGATAGAGTAAGATAGGTTTCATTTTATAAATATTTTAATACTAAGTATCATTTCAATATTAGATATAGATATTAGATATGAAACTTAAACCCCTGGTATACCAAATACTTAATCTAGACACCCCATATTCTATACATGTTGGGTAATCCAGTGTGAAAAACTTATTCTATACCATGTTATTCAATTCCATATCTCTATATGAAGCCTAACACATTATAATCTTATCCTTCCATCACATCATTTTAACACACCATGATGATACATGATTAAGTATAATTCAATTTCATACTTTGAGAAGTTAATTATCATTTCATTTCTAATGATATGTAAAAAAGTATGAAAATTTGATAAAGTGGATATTTCATTTTTTTATACAATTATATGATTTATATTCTTGTGATTGTTTATGAATATTAACAAAACCATACATAAGTTTTCATCTAGTCATGTCTTTTACGATAGATCACCAAATATTCCACATTTTTATTATGCCTTTAAGGTTTTATAAAACTCATTACATGTTTATAATATTTACAACACATCTCTATGTGAGTATATAGTAAATATTCCTTCTAAACTCATTTAATAGGATGGTATCAATGAATAAATATTGTTTTAATAATGGTTAAATTTGGATTCACAGCCCACTTGTTCAATTATTCAAACATAATATTCATATTTATCTACTTCATAACATCCATTTCTATAATGTTAATATTTTTTGTCTATATAGAATAAATTTTTAGTTCTTCATCATCATCTGGTAACTTTTACTTTGAAACGATTCTTTTAGATCATTTTGTAACAAAATTTAAATATAACTCTTTACATTCAAATCATTCTTTTCTACCAAATCCTGAATTATTTTATGATATAAAGTTACTTTTAGTTTGAATAAAATTTGTGTAATAATTTATTTATTACAATTTGAACTTATATATATTCATATATACTACAACTAAACTCAATAAATATATTTTATTTCAAATATATTTATATGACTCGAACTAATTTATGTTATAAAATAATAATTATTTTCCTCCTTGGGAATATTTAATAAGTTAACTATTAAAACAAATATATATATATATATAATATTCATTATGTTCAGAGTAATACCCTAAAAATAAGATTTTATTCATTAAAATAAACTACTATTAGGTTGTGGGATAAATATCCCAAATATTTTAAAAATACATTGGATAAAATATTTTATTTGGGATAAAAATATTTTTGTCAATACATTTATTTTAAACAGAATATATAATTGGATACGTAGTAACTATTTTTTTTAAAACCATCACTACTAATATTTAAAAAAATTGTTAAAAAAATATTCTTATCATGTAATATAAATAAAAGGAAACTAAAAAACCATTATTCAAAAATCATCAAATATTTGAAGTGTTTCATTGCATAAAATTGATGTGAAACAACCTTTTATACATCACATAAATGCATACTTTGGGATTTAACCATCAACGTTTCCTCAATTGTGGACTTATATATAATTTAAATTATTATATAATATACATTCAGTATTACAAACCTTTAAAATGTAAGAATATATTCATATATAATTAATACATAATTTAGACAATTCATAAGGATTCTTAAACCCCTTTAGGTATTCTAGATATTTTATCTTCCACTGACCGGGTTTTCTAAAATAAAATCATGTTCCCACCTTATATTTTTTTTTAAAACTCAACATGAGTTTAGATAAATAGACATGATATGTTATACCTAATATATTAACACAGTATAAATATGAAAAGATATTACCACATGATATTATTACAGTGTTCTCCTTTTCGTGGGTGACTAAACCCTTGTTGTGTTCAGTGAAAACTAATACATAATTTCTCAAACAAATCAGAAATTTAATAAATAATAAAATATGACATCCTTAAACAATGAAATATTCATAAAAAAATTAGTAATCCCTTGTAGGTTCTTCATATAATTTCACTTCCATTTATAAAGGGTGTTACAATTTCCTTCATGAAGAAGATTTTCACAAATCTTCAATATGTCATATAATCAAATTTAATCTCATATTCTAAGCCTTCATAATATTAATCATTAATATAATCTCCTATGTTTATAATGATCTATGAACTTTTATAGAAAGGATGTTCATGTTTTCTTATTCCTTAAAAAATCATAATCCCTTTAATATATAGTAATTATCACATCTCCCATTAATGGTTAATAATCAAGAGATGGTATCATGAAAATTATTCTTTCCCTCCTCTTTCTTTTATAACCACAACAATCAAACTATTAAGGAATAATAGTTTGATATTTCAGAATCTCTCAATGTTACCCTCTTTGTTATAAACTTCTTAAGTATAACCCCTCTTTAATAAAATTAGTTGAATCATATGGATAAGTTTCTATATTATAATTTAGAGACCCTAATATAAATCTATATTGTGATCTTTAATATTTAAAATTGGTCAAGTTTCCTTTATGGAAGACACTAGATTGAATCCAATAAAAATAAAAAAATACCCCCATTAAGGCTCCAAAAATATCAATTAAGGATCCTTATAAAATATTATAAAAAATAATAATTTAAATTTTCCTTTATAATCACCTTGAAAAACTACTAAAATATAGAATATAAGAGAAAAATATTACATATAAAAAAAGGTAAAAATTTATGTAGTGCGTAAAAAAATAAATTTATTCTAACATGATATTTAGAAAACCCATACCAGGATTTTAATAGATCCATAATTATCTAATATAAAATATATATTATTTATAAATAGAATTTAAAAACATAGAGTTCCTCATATATATCCATTAGATTAATCTATTTATTAATATGCATCCACATGATCATTGTCTCAAAAACTAAAAAACATATGAAGTCTTTTTTATTTTTTTAGTTACTCTCCTGAATCATTTTTATGACCCGTACAAAACCTTTTGAGTTTCGGATATGATTATATATAGTTAGTTGATTTTCATATTTACACATACGTAACTACTTTAGTATTCTTTTACCTCATCTAAAAAACATAGAACCCATTCAAAAAATCTGTTATCACGTCAACTTAAAATAGTATAGGATATATTTAAAATATTTTCATTAATATAAGAATGATTATAAAAGATTGTGTAGAATATAAGAATATATTTTAGTATTTTAATTCAATTTACAATGCCTCAAAAATTACTCAAAACTACTTTAATCAAAGAAAATCATACATTGGTAGTGATTTAATCCTTTATTAAAAAATATAAAACCTATCAATACTCATCATAACCTGAAATATTTGATCATAATTATAAAATTGTTTTAGTTAATGATTTATAGACTTCATTCTTAACAACCCGAGTATGATTTATCACTAGAATTCATATCTAGCTCTCTCCTTCATTGTAAATTCATTTAATTCAAAAGTGTTCTTAAAACACTTTAAATGTTATCTTGTCCTTTATATTTAAACTTATTGTCCTCATTAACATATTAAATCCACTAACACGATTCTATATTTCAAAAAATAAAGAAGTGGCATCGGATAATCTCAAATATATCATGTATTTCTACTCATTAAACTACTCTATGATATTCTATAGTTATCACCAAATAATATAAAAAACATAGCCAACTCATCCATTTTTTAAATCATAAATATATGAATAAATAATTAGAATAAATATCATAGGATTCATTTGATATTAATAATTCACATTCCACAAAAACTCACATAGTCATTAGAATATTTTTAGATAATAAATGTTGCATGTTTTATCTCAATTATCCCCAATATTTTTGATTCTTTCGTCCTCTAATTCATTCGGTTCTTTATCTAAATCAAAATAATGATGAATTTACAAATTATAGATAATAAATACAATATAAAAATGTATTGGGTATATCAATATACACCTTTGTATTTTTTTCAATACCTTATATATGATTCAAATTCAATATTAAATTTCACTTATTTTTACCCCTTATTAGTAATAAATAAAAAGGTTTTATATATTTAGTGATAAATTAATTATAAATAATTATTGATTTACAAAAGAATAGTAACAAAAAAATTCATAACATTATCCTCAATAGAAATGTATTGCTTAATATCTCCTTAAATTTTATGTCATTAACCATCTAATTTTTCCCATATAAATTCAAAATTCATTATTTCAAAATTAGGATGGGGAAATTTGGATAGCATACCTTAGCACTAACATTTTAAAAAGTAGTCATAATTTTGATGCACATTATAAAATAATATCTTCTATTTTCTCATCTCATCTCCCTCTAAATAGGTAACCTCCACTATCTCTTTATCATTGATGATTTTTCATTGAATAATGTTAATAATAATTTACACTAATTTTAGTGTCAAATTACTCGATCTATTGAAATATAAAATAACATGTGCCTTTTGGATAATTCCATGATGGATTTTTATACAATGTTGTTATACTTTCACAACACTACATTTCCCCCTGAAAAGATGTTACCTTCAGTTCCCTATATATAAAAGACTACATAATGATATTCAAATAATTTTGTTTCTCCTTATCTTCCAATAGTAAGTTAAAATGTTGGGATTTTCTTCATAACCTAGTAACAAATTTCCATTTATCAATAATGGTTTGAAAACTCTTCATTCTTGATCCTTTAATTTTTAATAAAGTAATCACCTTCAGTAACATGGTTTCTGGGATCATTTCAACGTTTTCCTTTTGTGTTATATTCTTTTTCATATCATTTAGTATGGAATATGAATTACCTTGTTCTATACTAATTTTAATTAGCATTACTTTCTATGATAGTATAATTTTCAGGAATTATCGTATAATATCTTCATCTTGTTTACTTATTCCACACAACTTATTAAAAATATTTGAGTCACTATATTTTTTCCACTTCGAAAAAAAAACATTTCATGACTTTAACACTCATAAATAATTTCTTCTAATAAACAAATACCCTTATTTATTTCAGGGATTGATTCTTATTTTTTTCTTTATCTTTTTTCCATCAACAATTATACTCTTGTTGAGACAACCCATACTTTCACGCATTGTTCCAGGGCTAAAATACTTAATTCACCAACTAGTTTCTATATAAAGTTATTCAATTCAAGATAAACATGTATATATTCCACATTAAGTATGCATTACATATTATATTAATCTAAAAAACTAATAACGATGTTTTTTAGTGTCTTCAAATATTATCTATATAAAAATTTTATTTTACATAATTCTAAACATATCTTCAAAATCACATAATACTAGACTGCCTTTTAAAAATCTAAAATGTTGTATTCATCTACATAACCTAGAGAAATGAAATCAAAATAAAGGGGTGAGATCAAGTCCTCAATATAAGAAAAACATTTCAACTAGACATCAAGGGTTAGATCATAATAATATGATATTACATGGGATAAATATGGGAAAAAAGATGTTTATAAACTATGATATAAGAACATTTAACTCTAAATGAATAAAAACATATATCTTAGAATAAGATTTTGAAAACATGGGACAATAAATGCGATCCATAATGAATATCATAAGAATATATCTTAGAAAGTTTTTCATAATAATAATAAAATGAAATCATAACATTGTGAAGTAGTAATCCCTACCTTTTTCCCAAAACATAGTTGAGAATACATCATTATCTGATCCCTATAACATAGAGAATCAGCTATAACTACTATATTCACATAAAATAGTGGATATTTTTTACATTATCCTTATTTTCAAAGTAAAAATCACCAAGTGAATCAAAAGGAACATACTCATCACAGTTTAAACTAGATCACTAAAGTAGATAATTATCAATAAATATTTTGAGAAATTTATCTTCCATTATTACCTTTAACTAGTATAGAATCCATATAGTTTCCCTTATATTAGATATTTCTCAAATTTTTGACCAATTTATTTTTGTTATTATTAAATGTTTTGGAAGATATAATTATTCTGTTATTTGTATGATTTTTTAAATAAAATTGATAATGAATTTCAATTGTTTTATATTTTTCCCAAATAAAAATTTTTTCATTAAAATTTAGGAGCATTACATTTCAATAACTGATGTTGAGAAAAAAAGTGAAAAAATTAAAATTTGAATTTATATTTATATTTGGAAATTTTACTTACCCTTATGTATGGACTAGAGATTATGTAAAGTTAAAATTTATTCTACCTTTTTTCTGGAGGGTTTTAAGATATTTTGTAATGGAAGCCCATATATTTTTCAAATATGCATAAGTGTACCTCATTTTATAGATAAAGGTATAAGGAATTTTTTCCTTAGTCATATATGGGAAAGTTCTATATTTCATACACTGCATAAGGGTATCTCCTAATTATTAAAGGATATCTAAATGGTATGAATTTTTTTTAAAGGTAATACAACCACAATATAAATGTATTCCCAAATATTTAAGTTTTGTGTTAAGGTAAACATGTTTTTTTAAATTATGTAAGGGTAAACCCACATTGTGTGAGGGTTTTTTTACCACCACTGTCATGTCGCAAGTTCTCTGTGGATCTCCACTGAATCATATTGTGACCACTTTGAGGCTAAGGATCTCTATGGATATCATATGAGAGCATGAAATACCACCATGAATCCCATTTTGAGGAATTATTGATTAATATTTTAGAAGAATTCCAAAACAACTAGATCTATATTGTAAAAGTTCATGGGTGTTGTTTCATGTAATATTCCATTGTAGGTTTCCTATAATTCATGACACCACTAACATCATCTAATTCTTCTAACATTGACCTATGACCACTGACTGCTACTTCTTCATACTACCATTATTATACTATTTGTGAGGCATTACTTATTCCATATTTTTTATTTCATGTCAGTCCCTCTATTTTTGGTCCTTATTTGGTTGAGTCTTACTACTAATATCAGTTAATTCTAATACTAGTTCCACCATAATTGTGTCACACTAATAATACCATTGGACAATCCCAACCTCATACCATTGGAATGCTACCATCACTTATCATAATTATACAATTTTCCCCAACTCCAACCACCTCTTTCTACCATAATCATGTAATTTACAACCATTATGTTTCAAGACACAAGAGAATTACATCACTACAACTAAGGATCTCAGGTTCAACTCCACATTTTCCACTAAAAAATTAGATAACATCATGGATGCTAGGAGGTTCTCGAATGATAAATGGTCGATCCTTTGAAATGGTTATGATTGTACTATCCATTCATCGTTTAAGATGAAACAAAATGGGTTTTACTTTACCTGTGTTGAATTATAATAAGAAAACTTATAGAAGAAGATTTTGAAACATGAAATCCTATGTCATGGTAAATTCATGAACATCATTTTTAAGTAATTTTGAGTAAGGTTTTTTACTCTTAGATTCATGTTTGGTCCACAAATGTATGGTATGATATGAAACAATTAAGTTCTAAGTAATATACCAAATGGATAATAGAATTTATCTTAAAATATAATGAGGGAAGTTTGGATTCACGAAACAGCCAAAGATAAAGATATAAAAATATTTAAATTAAAAAATTGCATATTACCTATCTTAGGTATAAGAATTTAAAAATAGATATTTACGTGGATTTAAAAAAGATAATACTTTTCTGATTTAAATTTGGAAATATTTGAATATTTTATGAAAATATTATTAGTTATTCAAAGACCATACCTTCTACTTATAATGACTATAAATTAAGAGGGCATAAGATACTTCACTGAGAAATTTGGCTAATGTTATTTCCATTTCTACAATAGTTTAGTTTTATTTCTTTTTCATGTAAATAAAATAATTATTTTAATGAAAGGAATCTTAATTATATAATTTATTTGTCCCTCTTTTTTTCTCCGTCTCTCTCTATATCTCTTTTTAAAAAATTTATCTCTTGTTCTCAGAATAATGAGTAACTAACCCAGGGGATATCCTAGGAGATTAATTTAGTGTTCAAAAAGATTCAATGTTTAATGTCTACTTTGGGTTAATTTAAAGATGGTATTTTTTGTGATCAATCCACACTATGGTAATCTATGGATTAACTTCTTATTCTATAACCATTCCCCCTTGATTTAGGAGGTGTATATTTCATGTACTTTCCAGTCACTGAGTACACTCTATATCTACAACTGGGTTTGAATATAGTGTTCACAAATATGATGGATTTGGTTTATTAAGTAAATATTTAATAGGGAAATGAATGTTATCCATGTCTGAATCTCTTGAGATAACATACATTGTTTTCTAATGAGCATTCATTCTATATTGTATGAAATATTTGTGTTAGGTTTAGTATTGAATTGTATTCTCATTATCCCCCCATATTTCATTATTTTTAGAATATAAAAAAACACAAAAAATATTAAGTGAACTTGGTATAGTGTGTGATTGAATGTGAAGCTCCTCAAGTGAGATGACTTTAGTCCACCATTAAACTGAAGTTGGAAATAAATTGTAGTTCTTTTACTACACTATAACTAGAATTTCATAACATTTTATCAATATCTATGTGCTAATTAGTTAATCATTAAATATTTCTTTTACATTTTAGTTTTCATTGTTTCTTAAAAAATATCTAAAAAATATATCTATACATGGTTTATTTTAAATTCTATTACTCTGCATGGATTCATTACTCAAATGTGATATGAAAAGTGATTGATAATGTTGAGGATACCATATTTAAATGAATTGATTATCTTACTATTTTTTCCATGAATATGTCAATTTTCCATACCACAGGTCTCTATCTTTAAGAACTAATGTACTACTTAATCATGTCAAAGATAATTATCAATAACTAAAGTCTAAGGAGGATGTACCAATGTGTGTGGCACAAAAAGTTTACCCCTTAACCCTTCCTGTTTTTTTAAGATGTCCAAAAATTTGAGGAATTTATTAAAGTATAACAATAACAAAAGTACCTTAAGATCCATATCTAAGCCTATCATGAAGAGATAGAGTGATGATGAAGAATCATGTGTTGATGTGAATATGAGGGATAAATAATATTATGATCAATTTTGGTGTAAATATGAACATATTCAAATTCAACATGATGTATCTATCATCAGTGAATAAAAATTATCACCATTTTCCCAATTTAATTCATTATAAGAGGATTAAACCACCCATGTGGTGGATCTTGAAGAATTATTGGAGGATCTTGACTACCTTCCTTCATCCACAACCACTCTACTCTAAGTGTATCTTTCCACTGAAGATGTAATAGAAGGTTAACCAGCATGGGGAGATGATCTTTTCTTGAGAAAATTATCATATAATTTTAGTGAAATAGAATTAATATCATGTCTAAATATTTTGAATTTTTATTTTCATCGAATACATGGAGTGAATTTGTGTAAGATGATGAACAAGAACATGTGCTTGATTTGGAACACAAGGAACATCCATAAAATGTTGAATAGAGATTAGAGGATGTCCATGATGATATCCATGTGGATATTCCTAAGGAAATTGAGAATAAGGAAGATTATATTAAATTGGAAGAATTAAATATTTTTTCAACATGTTTTAATTTAGTTGAAATAAAATCACATTCTGAATTCCCTTTTTATTAGTCCATTTATGTAGCATACCATGAGAAATCACTAGACAGTGAATAATAAGTTGTTCAATAATCAAATTAAAAGTGGGAGATCCCATTATATATCATTCCCCCACTATGCTAGTTTTACCTAATTATTATGGGGATAGATTTTATGAAATTTATTAATGGAGTTATAAATGACAAGAATGAATAATTAAAAGGAATAAGTATTTGTGGTTAAAAACAAAGAATCTCCACCCACCATTAGAGTTTAGATAAGTGGTATTATCCATTTAGAGTCATTCAAAACCCAGGGCCTACTTGGGGTATCAAACTATGACATATCATTATTTACATTTATTTTATTTATAGGATTTTAATTTTTAATTTCATTATTAAGAATTAGTTTTAGAAATTTATTCGTATGCACCCCAATCACCCTCATGATTTTTGAGATTTAATTAAATGGTCCTTAAAAATTATTAGTTGTCCTCTTTTATATTTCCATGATGATGATGGAACAATTAGTCCCATATAAAGGTTAGGAAAAATTAAGAGTACTAGAGATTCATTTGAAATGGGAGTTTATTCTTAAAAACATTATATTTTAAATCTCTAGTTTTAAATCTGTTTTTTTTTTCTTTAAAAAAATTTGCATGCCCACACTTTGACTTTTTTCTTTACATAACTAGTCAAGGAGTCATAAATTTAAAATAAATCCCATGATCTCATGTTAAATATCTCAATTATAATGATATTAAATGATTAAAAGATAGAAGATAATTATTATATCTAATCATAGTATTTAATTTGGTGAATCCTGATTTTATAGAATATATTATTTCATGTAAATAAAATTCCCTTACCATATTTTATACTTTTAATTTATAAAGTTCATATAGATTTATTTTTTGTTGTTATTTCATGTCATGAGTTATTATTCAAATGATTATGTTTCACTTTATAGATTAGTTCTATACCAAATATATTCCATTCTATCATGATCATATTTCTTGAGTGATCTTGGGGCATGTCACCTACTAGAATTTTAATTTTAATTTTTCAATGTTTTCATTATTTAAAGTAATTTTTTAAATTTTTCGTTAATTTTTTTAATTTATCTCATATAATTCATACACATTAATAATTTATTCCAAATTCAACAATGAATGACCATTGTAGTAATAAGCCACATTGTAGGGAAAAATTTCTCATTACTACCTAATAACCATGCTTATCTTTTATAAATATTAATTAATGATTTTTTAGTAAAGAAACACATAATAAAATATAAAAAAATTAAAAGTCCTAGTATATTTGAATAATTAGATACATAACATAATTACTTGAAACATGGTTATACCAAAAATATTTAAATACACAAAATCATTCCATTAAATTACATCAATCTTATAAAATTGCAGAGGATAACCAATGGATGTACATAAGATAGGGGTGATATTTACAACCCAGTAAGAGAATAATCAATGAATAACATAATGAATTTAATATATTTTAGTAAAAAGTCATATTAAGGTGACATAAAAATAAGAGAATCATGAACATTAACATTGAATCCTAATATAAGATAATCACATCAAGGAAACATATTAATGTAGAAACAATATAAAACATGACATTATATACCTAAGTCTAGGATAACCACTGAGACATTATAATATAGTGTTCTTAGGATAACCCAATTTTCACCATATACTTGTTATATAAAAATATAAAAATATTTCAAAATTCATTGTAGGGATATATAATTCTGGTTACAGACATCACATTAATATCATGTACATGTATTTATGTTCCACATAAATCATACAACATAAGAACACCTTTAATAAATTTTAATCGCATGATTAATTAGTTTTATTTACATTCATAGAATTACACAATGAATTAAGGATAAGTATATCTATGAAATTACCTTTTAGTTGAAATAGAGGTGGTTATTCACAAAAAAATCATAGAAAATGGAAGTCCAATTTCATTAGCATAATGCATGTACATAAAAAATCACAAAAAGGTTGAATGAGAGTAAAATTTGATCTCTCATTACATTTAAACCATTAAAATGGTAAAGGTTACATTTAAAAACACATTCTAATTTGATCAATTAGAATTCAATTGGAATAATATAATGAAAGTGCACGAATAAAGAGGATGAGGATGGAATCACATACCTATATAAGGCACTTAGAAAATATTCTGAGGATATTAAAAATATATTGAGAACATCTTGGGGGGGATTTAGATAGGTATATAGAGATTAACTTCATGATAAATGGTTTTTTAGTGAAGAGGAGTGTGAGTTTTGGTGGATATTTATTGGAAAAGAGAGGGAATTTTTTATTGATGTCTAACCATTGGCTTTAGACTATATATTATAAACTAATAAAAAAACAAAACGTTACAATGTTTTTTAAGAGTTTATTCGAAATAAGAGTGGCTTTAAATAATTCATAAGTTCAATAACAAAACATATTAAAACAAATACCACTGGTTATGTGGAAGTGAGTCATGTTCACAAAGTAATGATTTTAAAAACATAAAATATAATATTGATTCAGAAGGATTTATTAAAGTTTAATTAAATTAATAAAATAACCCTAAAAAACATTATTTTAAAAATAAAATATATTTTTGGTCATGTATTCCATTTATAGAATTTATTACATTAATTTTTGGCTATTATGATGTCATAATACATACAATATATTTATACCATTTTTGTATCCAAACATTTGACTATATCATAAAATTATGAAAAATTCACCATTGTATAATTTCAATGTGATGATTTATAAAATAGTATTTATTTTATCATAATAATACTCTAAATATTATAATTTACACTTTTAAATAGAAATCCTTATTTATTGGAAAATACTTATTTTTACGACAATATCAATTTTCTAACCAATATTAATATTACATTGAATTTCATTAAATTATATTATAATTTTTATATAAATAAATAGTACAAAATAATATTATTACATTGAATTTATATTTAATTAAAAATTCTTGAATTTATCAAAATGAATGTAAAGCCCATATATTTTCCAAAAATACTATTTTGGTTTCTTCGAATCTAAATATAATTTTCATCACTCAAATATAATTGTGTATGTAAAGTGATAATGAAAAAGGGATAAAAATAATCATTGAATTGTTAAAAATAAAACATAAAAATTAATATTATTATGTTCTGGAAATATAATCCCTTATTAAACGATTGTACACCATAATGGTATGTTATGCGATGGTGGCACATTCTTGGAGTGGTTCGGCGAATATGGTTTGATTCACGATCTCTATACGCTTGAAAATTTACTATAAATGGTTTATTTTTCATTTTAGTTAATGAATTTTAACTTTTTATTGGTTAAGTGTAAATCACATTGCTACCATATCCCTCAGAATCTCTGATTATTGGGCTTCATATGGTATGATCCTACTAATAAAGGCTATCACTTATTCTGTTTGTGTTAATTAGACTTTATCAGACCCCATAATATTTAATAATATCACATATCACTATACAATGGTAATATTTTCAATGTTTAATATGTTTAATGGTATTTTAAATATGACTAGAAATATTTTATAATAGTCCAAAATAACCAAAGTAATGCAAGTGTTTTTTATGACAACATTACTTAATATAGAATTATTTTTCAATGAAAATGGAATTTAATTTATATAAGTGATATTCATTAAATTATTTTTTCATTAGAAATTACTCCATTGAAATTTCATAGCACACATTAAAATAGAATAGGTTACTTTTTCATCAACTCTTCAGGATTTCATGTAGTTACTTCAAACTTGTGGTTCCACCAAATTACTATGACTAGGTGAGTTTTCTTGTTTCGTAGAACTTTGTCTCTACAATCTAACATCTTCACTAACTACTCATAAATTGAGAGATCATTATCCAATTTTATCAAATATAGAATCAGAATATGTGAGTTGTATGGTATATACTCCTCAAGAGGGATACATGGAACACATCATTAACTTGAGATAGGTCATGTGGGAGTGCGAGTTAATTGGCCAAGCTACGATACAATTAAGGATCTCAATGGGGCCAATGTATCTAGGAAAAAAAATTCTATTCCTCCCAAACCTCTTTACTTTCTACCATGGTGAAATATGAGGTAAAACATTACCTCTAACCACAAAATCCATGTCCCATTTGTGATTATCTATGTAGTGACATGGGTTTTTTTTCTATCCGACTTTGGAATATTCCTATGAATAATTCTAGAGCTAGGTGCAAAGACGACGTGCGATTCTGATGCCCGGTGTTCCTGAAATAAATTTTATAAAAATTTCAAGTATTTTTGTAAACTATAAACTAGGAAGAAATGGGTTATATATGAAATAGTATCTTGGATTATAAATATGAGGTCATGGTTGCATTCGGAGCATGCCGTTTACCCTAGGCAGAGTGTAAGTTTTGTGGGCGCAGGCCTGCTCTAGAAAAAGATATCAATGGAAATTTTTTAAATAAATAAAATTATTTATTTATTTTAATTGGATTTAATAACTTATGAACATAATATTAGATCAAATTTTGGAGACCATGGATGTGTCTGGAACATTGTGTTTACCCTAAGGGCGACATAATTTTAGACAGTGCCAGAAGACGGGTTGGAGGCATGATAGCGGGGAGTTAAAATAAGGATTTGTTTAAAAAAAAGAAATAAATACCCCATGGTATGTGTAGACATCCCCCTCATCCATCCTTCAAAGAAGAACTGGTACAAATCGATGAATGGGGTGTCTCCGGGCTCAGATCATGGCGGCAATTGCTCCCACATCGTGCAGCAGTAGCTTCAAAGCGCAGATCAGGTGTAGAATCTTCAGGGATCCGCCAAAAGTTAGGTGGTTTGATTTTTAATTTTTCATATCTTTTATTTGTGTGTTTATTTTTGAATAATCTTCATTTTTTGAAGATATCTTCCCAAGATTTATGAAACATGTCTCAGATCAATTTTTGGGGCACCAGGGTGCTCCTAGTGGTCCGCATAAGTTTTCCCTCGGTGAGGGAGAATTTTAGTGGCAGTGATGGAGGAATCCAAAGAAGGTGGCTCTGGCATGGTGGTTCCTAGTGGATTGTTGAGGCGGTATAGTATTTTCTGGTGGGTGGGGTGGTTTCTTGCAGCGGCACGGCGGTTTCTGACAGGGCTCTGATGACGATCTGGCTAGATGGTCTTGGGGTGTTTAAACCTTTGTATCTCACAAAATGGGCTCCCAATTCACAAGCTGTCTAAGGAGATATGACCCTTTCTTTGAGGTGGAACTTTCGAAGCTTCTTTGAGGAATTTTTGAGTTGATAATGATTCTCAATGGTACGAAAATTCCAAATATAATAATAACATTTTAATTATTATTATTTAGCAATAATTGAATTGGGCGTATCTTCTATATATGATATATGATTGACGCACCATCAGTGGAATTGTGAACCTGGCATAAAGCTAAAGGTTTTGAGATGGTTTTTGGATGCTGAAACTGAAATTGGGGTGTGGGCCCCATGAGTCCAGGTTTGGGCATTTGTGGAGAGTTGTAAATTTTTCATCGGGTGTATGTTTTTGAAGAATGAGTAATCAACTTCATGTGTTTTTTTAGAGGATTTAATTGGAATGATCCATTCTATGTATTCTGTGATTGAGGTGGGGCCCCCACTTGGGCTTGATATTTTTAATTGTGCATTTTTTACTGATTACCTGTTTCGGAGGATTAAATATACTATACTATGCTTTTTTCTATGTAGAATATGATGGTGGACATGAATTGAGCCTAGAAGGTGTGGGGTGAGGTGATGTTGATGGTTTCTTGGTTTAGAGATGTTTGGACCAACAAAGGTTGAGTGAACTCCCTTGGTTCGTTCCTATGAGGGTTCTTGTGGCATTATAACCTTAGTATAGGTTTATAATCCCTTCAGTAAGATGAGATGGATAGAGTTGTGGTATCACTTTAGAGTGGTTAGGGTAGGATCCTTTAGCGTATCATTTACTATAGATCAACTTCTATGAATCACCATGACCAACACTGTGTGGGTGGAGATCCCCTATCTAGTATGATCACCATATAGGGTTTGGGGTATCACTGGGTATATGATCCCCTATGCCACATGCTATTTTAGTAGGGTTGCAGCATTATCAGTTTTAAGATCCCCTACTCAGAAGATGTTTTATGTAGGGTTTATGGTATCGTCAATTGTATGATCCCCTAATGCATGAATTATCTCATATGGAGTTCACAATATCATCATGACCAACATTACATGGGTGATCATCCTCAATCTAAGTGATGTGATCAATAGAATGTCAGATTGGGTTGTGGTATCAACTAGTAGATTATGGGTGTGATCATCTCTCTATGAGATTATGGTCTACAATTTAGGGTCATGGTATCCCCTAGCAGGTCCAAGGGGTGACCCCCTTTTAATGGAGTTGTAGTTTACAGTTTTTTATAGGGTTCATTGTATCCCTTGGTGGATCTTGGGAGGGATCCCCTATCTGATGATTTAGAACCACATAGTTTTAGTGTGTTATGCATTTTGTTTCTATTTGACGAGCATTTTATTTGGGGTATGTGTTTCCTTAGATCCTCAAGTAGAATATCACAATGGTTATGAGGTAATACCCTCATAAGGGTTTTTTCTAGAGATGAGTATACATAGTGTTTTTTTTTGGGATTCTCTTTAGGGGTTGTCATATCATAGATGACCTACCTTGTGGTTTGAGCTGACTAGTTGAGTTTAGCTGAGGATGGTCATGAGATAGAGTTTATCTATCATTTGGGTTCCCTCTTGCTAGGATGAAAGGACTGATTCCATTCAGTTTCTTCTTTTCTTTTTGGGTTTTTGGGATTCCTACTGAGTATCTTTATACTCACCCATGCATGGTATTTTTCTTCACATGTTATTTGCCTTGTGCAGAACACAAGACTTTCGACAGAGTCCCAAGAGGACCCAGAGTAGGTGAGTCATATTGATCTTGACTGACTGGGGTGTTTACCAGAGCTGGGATGAGGAGTTTACCGACATGAGTTTTTTAGAGATCCCCTCCTTCTGAGTAGGTTGTATGATTTTGTAGTTTTCTTTTAGTGGGCCTTGCATTTTACCTTTTTGTATTGTTTTTGTACTATGGTTTTCGGATAGATGTATGCATGAATTTATTTTCATTTTTTATATTTATATTCACTATTCCAGGGTGGTGTATATTGGGGCATGTGTAAATGTACCTTAGGCTAAGGCTTCCCATTGTGTGATAGCCTACTTGGCACTGGTCGCCAGCCCTTGGCCTATTGGAGGTGGGCTTGGGGAGTCGTAGCTCAAGACCCATTAGGTCAAGTCATGATAGAGTGGTATTAGAGGAGGTTCCACCTTTGGGACCGTAGAGCATAGTTTTTCTAGTTATGATCTTGGTTTGGGTTGTATATTAGTTGTATTAGAATGTTTTGATTTCATATTTCTGGCTAGGGACTCCAGTGTTGGTGTGGAGGTTGACGTATCCATTCACCAGAACTCTAAAAACATGCCTTTGATTTGGGAAATTAAGACACTGTACCTAGGGAAATAATTGTACATGCATCATATATGATTGGTTTTTGCATTTTCCTATCCTTCTTGAGTTACCTCCCCATGTATACTCTTTGATCATGGTGTGTCTTGATTGAATTTTAGGATGCCTCCACGATGACAGCTAGCGAGGGTTCCATATTGGGATTGTGGTGATGATCTTCCTCGAATAGAGGCTTTGGAGCAGGGTACAGGTTCTGAGGCTTGACCTCCACGTGGAATGCTAGTTGAGACACCAACATTTGAGTATATAGTTATTTTGGAAGTGCAGGATGAGGATTCACATAGGCTGAGTAAACTACACGAGTTCCAGAGGCAGTGACCTCTGAGGTACCAGGGTGATCCATACCCCTAGGCAGTTGTTGACTATCTCAAGGTAGTCACCTGAGTTTTCAGCCTAGTGGGGACACCTCCAGATCAGATGGTGGTCCAATCATTGAGCCTTCTAAATGGTTTGACTGGGAAATGGGGGAGTCTGGTGATGCAGTCCCATGATGAGGATATGCTCACATGGATAGAGTTTTAACGGCTCTTCAGGGAAGATATTTGTCCATTCATGTTGTGGTCAGTGCAGATATAGGAACTTCTATAGCTTTGGTATGAGGTAATGACTATGTTGGAGTACTCAATGAGGTTTACAGTCATGTCATGATACTCCCTAGATATTTTTTGAGACCCAATATTTAGTGCTCAGACCTTCAAGCAGGGCTGACGCAGAGTCATTTGGGCAGGTGTGGTTTCTTTCTGACTACCCACATATTCAAGAGTGTTGGATCATCCCTTGATGGTGGAGATCTATTTGTATGAGTAGATTCTTACTATTAGTATTGGTAACACTGGAGCTGAGACCTCGATAGCCAGTTTGGTAGCTGGTATCCAACGGTAGACTCAGGGGTCTAGGAGTGCCCGGCGTTTGAGGAGGCGACCCAAGTATGGTGGGTCTAAGGCTCAAGACTATCAGGATGATTCTTTTCAGCCATAATAGAGGTATTTTTATGCTTCTGAATACTGGGGACATATTTTAAGAAATTTTCTGACCTGTCCTGCTGCTGAGAAGAAGTCGGTTGAAAGGTCGCCCTGGCAGAGGCAGAATCTCAAGTATGGAGGACTGCAGGATGGAAGATGTAGCGACGGAAGATGTAGCGACGGAACTAGTGCAACAGTAGGTGGTGGTAGGTGGTACGAGTTTCCCCCACCACCACCCCCAGGTAGTCCACGCTGGGATTAGGGAGCTGGAGGATGAGACCGAGGACAACTGCAGGCCTTAGTGGCTATAGACCCAGAGGCTTCGCATATGGATAGAGGTATTCTCTTTGTCCTTTATTCTTTCTATAGTAGTTTAGATATACATTGTTAGGCAGTAATTTTTCCTCTCCATTTTTTACTCAAGTTTTGTTCAGGGTGTTTATAAGGCCATGTGCTGGGGTTATTCAATATTCCTTTAATGCACAAGGAGGAGGGATCCTTCTCCAATTGAGATGCATTTTTTGGAAGCGATAATAATTGTGTAGGTGATTCAATGACACCCAAAGCAGTTAGTGTCAAGGTTTGGGGGACAATTTCCTCTAACCTACGTGTTTAGTTAAGGTTTTTGTGTTTGGGGGTATATGATAAAATATTTCAATTCCCCAGAGTGTGTGCTAGTTGGCAGCGTGGTAATCCTTCATGGCGTTGTTGTGGGTTTTGGTGAAATTGTTGGCGTGGGAGAACCAGTTAAATGTTCAGTTTCTTTCCCCCATGCTTATAGATTATCAAGTATGATAAATTCTTATGGTGTGGATGATTTATCCACTTGAGTTTTTTCCCTATCATATTTTGAAATATTCTTATGAATAATTCTAGAGCTATGAGTAGAGACGGCGTGCAATTCTGGGGTTTGATGTGACCAAAATTTATTTTATAAAAATGTTATGTACTTTTATATAATTCACATGGTATAAATGGGTTATCTCTCAAATGGTATCTCAAATCAAAAATATGAGGGCACGATTGCGTCCAGAGTGTGTCGTTTACCCTAGGTGAGGTGTAAGTTTTGCGAGCACGGGCCTACTGTGGAAAAATTTATGAAGGATGTTTTCATAAATAAATAAATTTATTTATTTTTGGACTTTGGATTGAATAAATTATAAATGGTGACTCAGATAAAATTTTTGTTACAATGGTTGATTCTTGAACGGTCTTTTTATCCTAGGGATGATATAATTTTAGTCGGATCAGGATTTTGGGTTAGAGGCGTGTTGAAGGGGAGTTAAAATGAATATTTGTTTAAAAAAATAAATCAATACCCCCCCTTGGTACACACAGGCATCCCCCTCCTCCCTTCTTCAACAAAAACTAGGTAAAATCAAAGAAATATGTTTCGTGCAGTAGTAGCCTCAGAGCGCAGATGTGGTGTAGAATCTTCAACAATCTGAAAAAAGGTAGGCAGTTTGAGATTTAATTTTTAATCCCCCTTATTTCTGTGTTTATGTTTGAATCATCGTATTTTCTGTGAAGATCACATTTTGAGAAATCCGAAATAGGTCTTGGATCTATTTTGGAGTACCAGGGTGCTCCCAGTGGTCCGTGGAAGTTTTCTAGTAGTGAGGGAAAATTCTGGTGGAGGCGATGGAAGAATCCAATAAAGGAAGCTCTGACATGGTGGCTTTTTTTGGGATTCTGGGGTGGAATAGTAGTTTTTAGTGGGTGATATGGTTTATGGTGTTGGAGGGGTGGTTTCTGATGGTGTTCCGGCAACGATCTAGATAGAATGATCGGGGGCACTTGAACACCTATATCTCACTAACCAAGTGTTCGGTTCATGAGTCTTCTGGGGCGGTGTGACCTTTGCTTCATGTATAACCTATTGAGACTAATTTGAGTACTTTTTTAGTTGGTAACTATGATCGGTGTTATGAAACAAAAAAAATTAATTATAATATTTTAGCTATTATTATTCAGCGATAATTGAATGGGATGTACCTTCTGCGTATGATTTCTGATTGATGCGCTGTCAGTGGCGTTGTGATAACTTAACAGAAGAAGTTTCAAGACTAATTTTTGATGCTAAAACCAAAATAAAGGTGTACTCTTTACGAGTCTTGTTTTGGGTTTTTTCGGTGAGTTGTTACCTTTTTGTCGGGTGTCCGTTTTAAACGAATGAGTAGTCGTATCTGTGTGTCTTTTCCAAGGGGATCGCATTGGTGTGATCAGTTCGATGTGTTCCCAAATCGAGGTGTGTTCACCACTCGGGCTTACTATATTGAATAGTAACTTTTCCCCATTTATTAGTTTCGAGTGATTAAATAGCTTATCATGTGTGTTTTTTCACATACAACGCAATAGTGGCCTCACTTTGGGACTAGGAGTTGTGGGGTGAGGTGATGTTGTGGGTTTCTTGGGTTAGTGATGTTTGGACCAGCATTAGTTGAGTGACCTCCCTTGGTTCATTCTTATGAGGGTTCGATTGGAATTACAACTACAGTACATGTTTGAAATCCCATCGGTATGATGATCTTGATAGAGTTGTGTTATACCTCTAATGTGGTAGGGGTAGGATCCTCTAGAATATCATTTACCCTAGATCGGGTTATCAAAATCATTGTGACCAAAAATATGTGGGTGATGATTCCCTATCTAGTAGGATAGACCTAGAGGGTTTGTGGTATCATTGGGTATACGATCCTCTATGCAACGGTCAGTTTTAGTAGGGTTGCAGCATCCTCAGGTATATGATCCCCTACATAGAAGATGTTTTATGTTGGGTTTATGGTATGATTAGGTGTACGATCTCCAACTGTACGAGCTATCCCAGATGGAGTTCATGGTATCGTTGTGACCAACATTACACAGATGTTTATCCTCTCTCTGAGTGATGTGATCTCCAAGATATCTTATTGGGTTGTGTATCCCCTATAAGATCTTGGGTGTGATCCCCTATTTAAGAGATTATAAGCTACCAGTTAGGGTCATGGTAACCCCTAGAGGATCCTAGGAGTGATCCCCTATGTGAGGAATTGTGGTTTTCTGTTTTCCAATAGGGTTCGTAGTATCTCCTAGTGGATCTTGGGAGGGAACCCCTATCTGAGGATCGAGATCCACTGAGTTTTATCATCTTATGATTTGTGGCGCAATCTACATAGCCTTTTATCTTGGTCATGTGTTTCCTTAGAGCCTCGAGTAGAATCTGATGATAGCTATGAGTTTGGATCCTCGTGAGGATTAGTGCCCGAGATGATTATGTTTGTCATGTTTTCTAGGTTTCCCTTGGGGTGTTGTCACATCTTCGATGACATACCATATGATTTGAGATGACTGGTTTTGTTTATCCAAGGAAGGTCATGAGATGGATTTTCTCTCTCATTTGGGTTCCATCTAGTTGCGAAGATTGGATTGATTCCTTTCAATTTCTCCCATTTCTTTTGGGGTTTTTGGGAAGCCTACTGAGTATCTTTACACTCACCCCTACATGGGTTTTTCTCGCTCATGTTTTGTGCCTTGACAGAACACAAGCCTTTCAACGGAGCCCCATGAGGACCCGAAGTAGGCGTAGCATAGTGATCTTGACTGATGGGGTGTCTAGAGGATTCGGGTTGAGGAGCTTACTGGTGGGAGTTTTTATGAAATCATATCATTTTGAGATGGTTGGACGCTTTGTAGTCTTCTTTTTATGGGCCTTATATTTTCCCTTTTGTATTATTGTTGTACTCTGGTTGTGGAATAGATGTATGCATGAATTTCTTTTTAGTTTTCATATATCTATGCACGGTTTCATATAGAAGTATGTGGGTGACTATTTATAGGTACCTTAGGCTAATTCCTCCCATGTGTGTGATCGCCTAAGCGGCACTGGTCTCCAGCCCCTGGCCTATTAGAATCAAGCTTGGGGAGTTGTAGCTCGATCCCCGTTGGGTCGGGTCATGACAATCTACATATATTTTACGCCATCCTTTTTTTTTGAATTTGTATGATTTTGAGTGTTTTTAACCTTATATTCCACTTATTAGATAAGATCATGTCCCATAACTTCCACTCTCCAACTTTATCCCAGTAAGATAGATTCTAAAACATCTTGCCATATAGATCCTTATAAAGATCCATTTGAATTCTATAATAGAAACTGTACTTATATGATAACTTCACTAGGGGAATTTTTTTATCCCAATATCCTTGCAAATCTATTGAACTTGATATCATTCTCCATGTATTATTCATTACATTTATAAAATAAGAAAACAATAAAAAGAGACTAAGTGAACTATGAATATTGTGTAATAAATTATGAACCTCCTAAAATGATTTGACATTAGTTAGCCACTATGATGTATTAAGAAATAAATTATTGCTTTTGTACCTAACTACGACAAGCGTGTCATATAACTTTAAAATTTTCTTTGAAATGGATGATCTCTATTTTCTCATTCATATTCACATAAAAATTTTCTCTAAATATACACTGCATAAATTTATGATAAAAATAAATAAGTACGCAAATATCTAATCATAGTAGGACCTCGACTTTGATACTACTTGTGATCCCTACTAGACCATACAAGCACTAATAGGGTTTTAAATTTGGGTGCAATTTTTTTATTAAATCATTATTTTATATTTTATTCAAACATATATAAATTTTAAGATGAATAGACTTAATATATGAATCCTAATATATTAACACTATATTAAAAAAATAAATAATAAAGGACATCATCATGTGATGATTTTACAAAGTCCCCCTCCAATGTTGGTAATTGAATCCTTACTATGTGAGGTGAAATATGATATAGAGATTATCTAAAAATATTTTAAAGTAAACACATCAAGTTAAAGTATCATCCTTAACCATTTAACTATTCTCTAAACTTTATAATGTCCCAACTGGTTCTTTATATAGGATTTATCTAATTATAATGGGTGTTCCAATACCTTTTTTGGCCAAGATCGTCACTAAAATTTTAGATATCACAGCATGAAAGGATAGATATTCTTTTGATGCTTTTAAATATTTTACTAGAATGTAATCTTCCTCCATAAAAATAATCAATGAACTATATGGATTGTAGGTTAAAAAATTATTATTCCTAAATAAGTTGACTACCTTATAATATGAATCAATAAACACAACTCCATTTTATGTATAATATTTTAACAACATTATCATGAATGTAAGTCCCACTCCCTTATTTCATCAAGAACCGAGACACTAAATATATTCAGTAGTATCATGTTGGTATCTCAATCTCTCTTAATCTTTCCCTTTTCACTATTTTCTTCCTTGACGCATCTCTTATTTTATAAATATGTTACGGTCATGTAAATAACTTTCAATATTTTTATTTCCAAACTCCCATTCTATTCAGTGTCATAGCCATAAATATTTGAAACCTGTGAATTATTAATCATGAATGAAACCAACTCTGATTGTCAAAAAATAGAAACACATATTTTCATTTAAATATATAAAGATATCATTCAAGTATCCTTACATAATATCATTAAAAATATTAATTAAATTATCTTATAAAATTATAATTAGAATCTGTAAAAAATCACAAATTCCAAAAAAAAATTAATTATGTTGCATTAATCTAATATTATATATACATTAAAAATACCAACTAATTTTCACATTAAATAAAAATTTGTCATATTTGGAATTTTGAACTGGAATCTGAATCTGATGTGAAATATATATTAATCATATATAACCCTTGAAACTATGGAGTTACAAATACATATCCTTCCAAATGACCTACTTATTCCCATGTTACCAATTGGAAATTTTATAACAAACTAAGAAAACTTATATATCCTTTTGATTTTTAAAATTAATAATACATAGATTTTGGATAACTCATATACATCATTTAGAATTTTTAAGTTAATCTTATGTAGATAGTCGATTTTCATATTTACCCATATGTAACTACCTTAGTATTCTCTATCTTTCTCCAATATAATCGAAACCCCTTTCAAATTAATTAAACACCACAAAATCAAGTTAAAAACCCAGGTCAAAATCAATCTGTATTCATTTAATTCTATAATGATTCTCAGATACATTTTAATTTTAATGGAAATATTTGATTATATTAATGTAATTTCCACTTCCTTAATAATATATCAAATCTTCTTCAAGATAATAAATCCTTACACAAATATATCTATTAATATTCATTAATAAATATGACACATGTATCAACTCAAAATGAATTCATCTACTTAATTATATTTATCTGTGTGTATGAATTCAATATTATTTATCTATATTATTAATAAAACATTCATGAATGCTCAATAGAATTCACAAGAGGCTCTCTTATTCTTCATATAGTTATATAATTTGAAATGGTTGTTCAAAATCCATAAAACATATCATATAATTTATATTCAACTTTACATTAACATTAAATCATCAAATTTTATAATATAATTCTATGCATAAAAAAATCCACGAAACAAATATCATAATCTAAAATAGTCCATTGAATTTTAACATTTCAAATAGTTGTATGATATTATATAGTCTTCTACAATTACCATCCACTACAAAAAAATTTTTGCCTTAGAGGCGGTCTATTAGCGGCTGTTTACTAAACCATAGATAATATTTTTTAAGAAGGGTTTAGTGAAAGTTTTTAATAAACTGCCACAAAACAGTTTTTTACAGCTCCAACACTTCCCCTTGACCCCCGCGAGCCCCCCCCCCCCCCCCCACCTCTCTCCCCCTGAACCCTGTGACCCCCAAAGACCAAGGTCATCTCCCCTCAGTGCGCCTCACCGGTGTTAACCCGTGCTTGACACCCCTTGGCACACCTCACTGCCCCTCAGCGCACCTCGCTGGTCTTGACCTGTGCTCGCTGCCCCTCAGCACATCTCACCGCCCATCGGTGCTCGTCGCCGCCCCGATTGGTAATGTTTTTTTCTTCTTGTTTATTTTCTAAGATATTATTATTCTTAATCAACATTTTTCATGTGAGGCTTTGGGTAGGATCCTAAAAAATCTACTTGTATTCTTACCCACTATATATATCTTATTTTTATAGGTCAGTAAGAGGGAGTTAGTGATTGGGTTGGGTGTTACTAGAACATTACATGGATCTTGTTGGTTTTTGAAGAGTCATTTTCATAGAAGTTGTTTCATGTTATTTCATTTCATGATGTTCATTTAGGTATGGAATTAGAAACATCATTGGATTTATTTATTTATATTATATACAGTATATTAGTGGTTTCTTATCTCATACTCCTAGGACATATGAGGGTAATACCTACTATATGTGTGGTTTACACCATTGATTCGTGTGTCCACCTTGTGACCAATTAGACGTGGGCTTCAGGACTAACACTTGTCTTTACTCTCAATCCAAGAGGGGTTCTAATGGGGTAGATTGTGACATAATCCACAAAATGGGGTCTCACAACATGCATAGTGTCCCCCTAATATCAAAATAAATCAAAATGTTTTGCAGAATCATGGGTGGGGAAAGACAAATCAAGTTCCTATGGGGAGAGAATTTGAATTATATTAGGGGTGTAACATAGTTATTCCCTCAATAATGAACCTCACCCAGGGATAACATAGAACTCGTGATAGCTCTAATGTAACTGAATAATCATTGGGAATAATCTAAATCATATAATTCCTTTGAATATATTTTCATTCTTAATATATAAATAATAGGTATGAGTCCATGTCATTGGGTTTCATTACACATTTCCCCCTCCACATATTTTGTTCTCATCCATTGGGGATAATAATCATACATACACATTGTATCACATCACCATTAAGATAAACAATAAATAATCACATAGCATAACTCAACCCAACTTGACTATTGTGTAGAGTATCCCATGCATCAAGTATATCTCAATTTATGTTTCTCAGATCTTTATCATCCAAGACCCAACTCACTATCCATAATAATTACCTCTAAAATGTCTCCATGTTGTTTTTCATAGCACATAATTTCACATAACAACTCTCAAGGAAGATAATTATAAATGGTTAACTAATCACCTTACCCTCTATGCTCATCTCATCAGATCACAAAGGACCACACCCGATATATTACCGTATGTTCACTCACCTATAAGGTTATTTCATGTCCCTTAAGACTTATTCATATTATTTCCACACCCTAATCTTATTTGGTGAACCATTTATATGTTTTAGATCAATTAGTTAACTTTGTTTGGTTTTCTTGTTCCTCAAGAGGCATCACATAATTTACCTTATGTCAATATTACAAATCAACTTTAAGGTAAAATGATTTTTCAAGGTCTAAGTCTTATCTACTCTTTTACTCTAAACCAACAAGGTGATCCCACCAACAAATAATCATTTATTAATTATACACATCATAAAGTTTTTTACAAAACAAAAAGTGACCATCCAATGTCCCTCGCATTTTATCTCATGCTCAGACACCCATTTTGAGTCCCTCACACAAACTAAAAAATGATTCATAAGGAAATGTGATCGTATAATGATCTTAAAATAATCCCACCATGTATGGAATGTAAATTTCCTTCCTAATAGGCTCTATATATTTTATCATGTATTTACAAACCGTTTTAGTCCATATTCAGGTCTTCCTAACTCGACTACCAACATCAATATATCATAAACAATAGAAAACAAATAATGCATGGAGAAAAAAATTAACTATCACCTACTTATTATCATTAGAAGTTAACCCCTAAAAATAGTCTTTTTATTTATCCTGAATCAATAGATATTTAAAAACCTTTAAAAATAATAAATTTAGAGATTTTTAGTGATATCCCATTAAACAAAAATAAGATAACAATGATTGAGGTTTTAATGATGTTATACTACCATATAGGATTCCAAATCAATTAAAAACTCATCAACATGACATTGAACAAGATTTTAGAAATGAACATGAGCCTCAGTCCAGTTGGTGAGGTCTTTTTATGTGCATCCATGAGACCCAGGTTCAAAACCAAGTGGAGGCATAATTTTGGGGGTACTGTAGCAGTATTGTAGTAGTACTGTAGTAGTCTTATAGCAAGCACTGTAGTAGGCACTGTAGAAGGTACTGTAGTAGGTGTTGTTTGGTACTGTAGTAGCCAGAACTATTAACCATGGGCCACCGGTTTGGTATTGGAGTACTTAAGTCCTTCGGACCACCCATGCCTTCGAGTAAGTAAGGATTTCAGGCCACCTCATGGCCTTTGGGCCACCTCAAGGCCTTCAGGGCCACCTGATTTACAGTTTCACAGATAGACTACAAGGAACCACTCCAGAGGAGGAAGGAGCAGGGCCCATTCACCAGAGTAAGGCTAAATGATCTTGGAATAATGAGAGGGTATAGAATTTTCCATCGGTACTACACTTGTGAACCTATGCATATGGACATGCTAGCCAAACAGTCATGCAATGGTGGAGGGATGATCATGATGCACATGCTGGGGAGGGGTGGTTTCAACTAGTTATAGTTTGTATGATTTCCTTAAGACCTACGGGTCCTGTAATGTCTCTAATCCTATGGGAAATGTAATTATTAAGCCAATGGGCCTTATAAGGGTTTCCCCTCATCCCTTTAAAGGGTGGTTATCAGAAAATCAATAAAAAGAAGGCCTTTGGGCCATTCAAGTAGGGTGTAAAGAAACATTCCCAAATGACTCAACTCTATTATTTCCTAGTCATCTAAGTAGAAAATGAAATGTATTTTTAAAAATCGAAAGTAAAATATAAAAAAATTCCCATGAATTTAATTGGTGGTTGGAGAAAGTGGAACCCCTCCTCAACTATAGTGGATAACCAAGGATGTTCCATGATCCACCCCAATGCTCCACATTATGTTTCAAACCCCATTGATGTTCCATGATCCATCCCATATCTAAAAATTTTAATCACATGTAGGGTCACAACATGTTTCTACCCATAACACATCACCATGAAACCCCGCATGTTCTAAAATTCTCAACCCTAGACCATACCCAACTCTTTAAATCTTAATTTGAGGCCACCAATAACATACAAAGTAGGAAAAAATTATTAATATACACAATATTTAATACTACCCCTATTATATATTTTTTGGGGATTGAGTATTTCATATGATTTCCATAAGAGTATGAATTTAATAGGTTTTCCCACATTCTATAATTGAAACAAAATTAAATATAAATTGAAAAGTTATATTGACATAAATACTTTTTAATGTTATTTCAGGATCTATTTTAGAAAATTTAATATGCATGATTTCATTTATCTTTGGAATTTAATGTTTCCATTGAGTTTGGAAAAAAAATAACTTACTTATATACATTGGATTAATCTAAACTATCCATGAATCCTTTCACCTGATGATTACTTGTATGTTCTACATCTTGCTTCCCCATGTATTTTTTAAAGTAGTGAGTCATGTTTAAGGTAAGAATTTGTTTCCATTTCATATTCCTAATTTTTATTCAATTATTATATGATTTATCAAGCCCTTACCTTAGTGATATCAAATTTGTGACATCATCAGTTTGGCTATCTGTTTTGGTGTACCACGACATACAAAAAACTACATGGATGATATCCTTATTCTCATCTTCTTTTATGTATCTTTCAATTTTCTTGATTTGGTTTTTTAATTGGTGGGTTTATTATCTACAATATGTATTTATATAGGAAAACCTTATTTAACATATTTATATTTTTTTTCAACCAGTATATGTGAATCTCTTTCCCTATTTAGTAATAGTTATGTGTTTTAATTTTTTTTAATATTGTGTAAAAACATTGTGATATACATGGATAAAATCTCGATCACATTACCAAGGAACACACCTTAGTATGTTAAGGGTTTGAATGTGTTCTTAGATTTTTTTAATTTCTAATTGATCTGTTGAAAGGAGAATAAGATTTCCATGTCCTTAATGTAAATTTAGAAGATGGTTGAAGAGAGCTGAAGTTTATGAGCATTTAATATTGAATCAATTCTCAGGTCAATATTTGTGTTGGATTTGGCACAGAGAATCAAACATTACAAAAAGTTTGAGCACTGATGTCAATCCACTGAATGACCTCCCATCTTTATTGGAAATGGAAAATGAAATTAAAAACATTATAAATGATGCATTTGGTATTGGAAGAGACCACCACCATCATCAAAACATACCAGAACAACCAAATGACGGTGATACAAATAGAAACGTGACAAGTCATGTTTTTTAGATTGTAGGAAAACCATATCAAGATTGTAACATATTAGTGGATCCTCCTCTTGATTCTATGGAGATTAATGTAAGAGAAAACTTCACTGAGGAAAATATGTTTCATGACTTAGTTGACGATGGAAATCAAGGGTTGTATAGTGGATATTTGAAATATTCCTAACTTTATTTTATTTTGAAGTTCTACCATATCAAATGTCTAGGTGGAATTAAAAATAAGGCAATGTCCATGATATTGGAATTATTGTGTGATGCATTTTATAAAGAAAACATCCTCGAGGATTTTTATGATATGTAAAAAATTGTTAACAGGCTTAGTCTAAATTATACAAAAATACATGTGTGTCCCAATGATTGTATGCTTCATTGGCGAGAGGATTCAAGTAGACGGGATTGTAAAAAATGTTCTTCTTCTAGATGGAAGTCAATGGGTGAAGTTGGAAGTCTGAATCACCATACGTTCATAAAGAAAGAATAAAAGGAACACACCTGTAAAGATTTTGCGTTACTTTTATATAAATCCTTGATTGCAAAGATTATTTATGTCATCGAAAACCGCCGAACACATGAAGTGGAATACTGTAGATAATAATAATGATGGTTTAATGATACATCCATGAGATTCATAATCATAGAATAAATTTGATTTATTATATATAGATTTCTCAGCTGATCCTAGGAATGTTCGATTGGGATTTTCTACTGATGGATTCAACCCATTTGGGACTTTGAGTACCAGTTATATCATTTGGCCAGTTGTTTTGATCCCTTACAATCTGCCTCTGTTGATGTGTATGAAACAAACGTATTTTATCATTTTGATGATTATTCTTGGAAAGAAAACAATTTGAAATGATATTGATGTATACTTGAAGCATTTAATTAAATAATTATATGAGTCGTGAAGCAACAGTGTTGAGACATTTGATGCTTCTTCTAAAACAATGTTCAAAATACATGCTTCTTTAATGTTGACCATTAGTGAATTCCCTGGGCATAGGAATTTATATGGTTGGAACACATACATGGGTTCATCTTTTTCTATTTGTAACTTTGATTTTGAGCCCAACTAGCAACCTCATAGTAGAGAATGGTTCTTCTTGTGACATAGAATATTTCTCGATGCATCTCAAAGGTTTCGGCTGAACATATCATAATTTAATGGTTTAATTGATCATAGACCACCTCCAAAGTTGTTAACTAGTTATGAAATATTGACACAAGTTGGAAATGTTGAAATAGAATTTGGTAAGGTTCATCATTTTAATGATAGTGGGAAATAGGTTCGAAGTTCATTGTCAAGCGAAATCAGAAGCAACAATGGAAGAAAAAATTATATTCTTCAAACTTTCGTATTTGGAATTTAATTTATCGTGACATAATCTTAATGTGATGCATATTGAGAAACAAATATGTGACAATTTGATTTTCACATTGCTTAATGAGCATGGAAATTAAAAGGATCATCTCAATTCTCACAAAGACATACAATTAATGAACATAAAACGTTATCTCTAGCCAGATGATAATGAAAAGTATGCTCCGACAATTTTTGGAATGAAAAATGGGAATAAAGATACATTCCATCAAATTCTAAAGAATTTGAAGGTATATGATGGGTATTCAAGTAACATCTTGAGGTGTGTTTCCATGAATAATCATAAGTTACATGGAGTTAAAAGTCATGATTCACATATTTTGTTAGAATAGTTACTACCATTGGCATTATGTACATTATTACTTGAAAAAGTTACTGATGTTGTACTCCAATTCTGCACATTTTTCAGAAAACTATATAATAAATCTCTACATCCATTTCAGCTTGAAAACCTCTATGAGAGGTTTTTATTGACCCTTTGTGCATTGGAGATGATCTTTCCTCCATTGTTTTTTACTATCATGATGCATTTATCTATGCATTTTGTTGAGGAAGCTAAATTTGGAGGCCCTATTCATTATAAATGGATGTATCCAATTGAGGGTTCTTTTTTTATATGTTTTTTAGTTAAGTAATCAATTTTTGGCACATAATTAAATTCATAATTATGTTTATTTTATTTTATAGATATCTTGGGAATTTGAAATCATATGTGAGAAATAAATCTCAACTAGAAGGCTCTGTTGTTAAAGGATATTTGGATGAGGAGTGTCTTACCTTTTATTCTAGATACTTGGATGATATTGAGACAATATTTAACTGAGTTGGACATGTTGACGAAACATCGACTCAATCTCAAATACATCAGAAGTCAAAAATATTTCCTATTATTGGCCGATCAATTGGGAGGACCTCAAATATAACCCTAACAGAATTGGAATTGTTACAGGCACATAGATATGTGCTACTAAATAGTGAAATTTATGATCCATTTATTAAAGAGTTGAGGATACAAACAAATAGAAGAATGAGAGTTCAAACACGAAATGAGAAAGATATAATGAAAGTTGTTAATAAAGAGATTGTAGAATGGTTTGCATGACATGTAAGTTCATAAATATTGCAATAAATATAAATATTAGTATGACAAATATATTTTGTAAATATAATAAAGTATATTTATTTTTTTAGATTTATAATACTAATTCTCGAGTAGAGTTTTCATAAGATTTGAAGTTTCTTGCTCGACGCCCTATAAAAAAAGTAATAAAGATCGACGCTTACAATGTGAATGGATTTAGATTTCATACAGTCGATTGAGAAGAGGGTTTTAAAACACTTAATAGTGGTATATTTACATTTTCTGAGGTTGTATACAATGAAAAGTTGACTAATATTATTCAATTAAAACATCTAAGGTCATTTTTTATCTATTTTATTCAAATTAAATTGGGTCAATATTATCAGAGGTGTTAAAAGAGATTCCTTGAAATTTACTTTTGTGAACCTCAATTGCTTGACGTATATTGGTGGTCATGAACTGCATTATCCATATATCTTATCATTTCAAGAAAAAATTTAATAGTATGTGAATTATGTTGTGGATGAAGGGTGGATTGGAGTTGCTCACATAATACAAAGATATTTGTATGATATGGGTGATGAAGTAGAAGATTTGACCTCTGAAATTGAATCTCATCAACAACAAGAAGCAGAATTATTTTTCCGTCATGATATTGAAAATATTATTCTAGCATGGTTGAATGATGTGGATGAAGTAATGGAGTATGAAACTGACATGATTGAAGGGGAAAATGAATGTATGTATAGTTATTTATTCATTCAGCAAACACTTATTTTGTTTGTGCAGTAATTCATTATCATTGTTATGTGTATTTTTTTTGTTAGTACTGGGAATATATTATCATTTCTAAATTTTTTCTGCAAATTTTTTTTGAAATATATGTTTTGAACTTAATTTTATTTGATTAAATGATAGGAATGCCAAGGAGGAAGTGATACATTGTTTCATCCACTACTACGATAGATAACGATCCATCTGTCTCCCTCCCTATGGCATCTGATCCACCAGCTACCTACCCCCCTGCACCATCTCCCCTTGCACCATCTCTCACACTCACTTTGAGCATCCCTTTAGAAGATGAGTCATTGACTCCCCCTTCAGAAGCCTCAGCAGTGGGGCGGCGGCGCGCCACTTCTAGTTCATCATGGGCATACTGGAGGGTCACTATTATAGGTACAAATTTTAATATAAATAAATTTATTGAGATTTTTTTATACTAATTAATTGTTCATTAAATATAAAAATAATTAAATTGTAGAGAAAAATTTAAAAAGTTCAGATGTATAGAATATTAATGGATAGAATATATTTTTACCATTTGATTTATATGTGGTCCCTATGGATGATGCAGTGGGATTACTTGGACAAATTATATTCCAGATGGTAGCGGAGCCCATTTCCCTTCCTATTTCTTATTATTATTAGAGACATATGCCTCCAATTTGGAAAAATGATGTTTTTGATTCCCAAATAAAAGCAATTTTAATACATTACGGTGTAATTGAATGTCATGTTATTAATATGTTCAAAATTAATTTCTTTATATTGATGTTTTTCCACTTTATATTTGTTGATTTGATAGAAAAAAAGTGGATGTTAAAAAATATTAGTAATAAATGGAAAGACTTAAAATGGAGATTGTGGAGCGATGTCAATGATACATCATTGACCTTCCAACAATGTATGAGAAGCTAACCAATGGGGTACCCAAAGAATAGTGTAAAGTTTTTTTTGACAGACATCGTGATGAGAAGCTGATGGTATTTAAATATATATTATTATATTAACCTCATTTTACATTTATAAATGTATATTAAGAGAAGATGATATTGAATAAATTATTATTAAATTGTATTTTATTTATTTCAGGATCTCTCAAGAAAGAATGCATCAAGCTAGGTTAAGTAAGTCATCCCTCACACTATGGGGTCAAAAGGATTTTCTATACATCGATCGACTCTGGTAATCTTTTCATTAGTTTAAATATTTATAAGATAATATTATCTGTTTAATATATTAAATTGTTGATTTATCTATGTTTAATGCAGTCATAAAGTTTAGGACACGAAGCATCCCGAACAGAAGTGTGGTTGGATGTTCACAAAAAATATGATGGAATTTTTCTTAATGAGACTACCAAAGAAGATGGGGTATGAACTAATTTTTTCATTATAATAAATTATTATCAATTGTTATTATGTTAATATATATTGATATTTTATTTACAGGTAAAAATTAAAGAACTATGGAATGAAAATCCTCGGCAGTCCTACTCAGTCTCCCAGGATAACCATGTTATTAAAGTCTATGGGAAGGAGCACCTTGGTAGAGTGTGTGGGATGGGTTAGGGACCCATTTCATCTAAGGTATTTGGAAGGCCTCCGAGGATTGTAGATGCATCTACTCCTGGTTGTTGTCAGTCCATACCCAGAGATGCTCAGAGAGAGACTGATTCTCTATGAAACACAGTTTAAGACTAGGGGATCAAATATATGATTTGTAGAAATCGTTGACTACTATACGTTAGTAGATGAGAAGATATTCCCCCAGTGGTATTGCATCGACTGGTGGTGTGCAGGTAAATCACAAAAATTTAAACTCATTTAGTTTTCAAACTTTTATTGGTTTTATGATTAAATATAAATATGCAACACTATTTAATTTTCAATATAGTGTTCTTATAGGTGGTAGTCAAAGTGGTGATGTAGGTCGAGAGGGTGAAGATATGTGTTCATCATTAGACCAAGATTAGTTGTATTATTGATATGTTGGAAAAATATGGTAACAGCTGGTTTGTATATGTATCATGTGTGGAACCTAGTTCCCACCAAGCATTTTCATGACCAATCATTTTCTTGATTTCTCTTATTTTCTATTATGTATTTTATTGATTTATGACATTTCCTTTTATGTCTTGGATTATTGAGTGTGGTATGAACCATATATATCGATTCTTTATTTTGATGATTCATTTTTTATGATTCATTTTTCCAAAATTTATTAGGTTTTTCATCCCTATGTGAACATCCCACTTCAAATCATTATAGGATCTCATAAACTCATCATTCATAGAATATGTGACCATTACCATGATACAAACTATAAACAATCCATTTATATAAAAATTAAATCCTGAAATAGTTTCACATTCTTCTAACCTATCACACATCATGATACATTCTAGAAAAATATTCTGACTTGTCTTTACTTATTTAACCAATAAAGATGTTATCTCTAGGGATACCCATATTGATTCCCCTAAACCATCAACTACACACACCAACTAGTCTCACAATGAAGATAAGATATTCTATTATACTAATGAAAATAGTTCTCCCATATCCTAAATTTTATTTCCCAATGCATTTACCACTACATTTCCATTTCTAACATTTAAAAATATTTAACATCAAAATTTTCTACATTCCCTAGTATTCATGATACTCTTGGTCTTTTCTACTTTCTCTGAGACTCATTTATCTCTATTCTTCTTTATTTTAATATGAGATTTCTTCACATCATCAATGAATGTATATTCTCATTTGGTAAATTTTGTTCTAACAATTATTTTTCCCTCTATTGAAAGACACATATATTTCAAGGTAAATGATTCATGATCATCTCTAACTATCTTCCAACCATTACCCACCTAGTATCCTTCTTAAACCAAGCCACATGGTTTTCAGGGGAGAACCACATGGTTTCCCATGACCATGTTCCTATCATGCACGAATTTATAGGCCTCTATAAAGCTTAAAACCCAATAACAAACAACCTAATAAGTCGACCAACAAAATAATATCTCAGAAACAATTAAACAAGGGTATAATGTAAGGCTTAAGGCCCTTGGAAAACTTTAAGTCATTATAATCTTTCCCTCTGAGGATTTATCATCTATGAGTAGTGCCTCTATATTTCACTCCCAAAAAACTAGGGCTATTAAACTCGCCCATCATATTATCACTTGTAATACTCTTCATGCACATATCCATGCTCCCATATGACTCTAACAAGTGACATCGACTTTCTTCAAAACATTTTCTCACTACATTCCATGATCCAGACAGAGTGCTCCACAAATGATGGGTAAGGCTCCAATTGAAATTCTTCATAGTTGATCACATAATTTTTATTGAGAATGTACAACTGAATATAAGAGACATGTAAAACATCATGCATTCCTTGATATTTTGGAGGAAATTCTAAATATAATTCCACTATCATGACACTCTTGATAATCCCGAATAGCCCCATAAACATCAGTGCTAGCATACTTTTCTTTTGAAATCATTGATTCCCTAATTGAGGAGTCTCCCATAATAAAACTCAAACACCCACAATGAATTCCATGTGTTTCCTCCTACAATTGTCATATGATATCTATTTTAAATGAGACATTATTAAATGCTTTGTGAGGTAATACAATATCATAAATGCCTTTAAATTCACAAATGAACCACAATTATTAACTCCCATCCTAATTCTAACATATTAGTGAGTGAAACATCCAATGATAAATAGCATTAAAATGTGTCATTTGAGTTTAATTATGGTCTTTTTGTATGTGAACTCAACCAAGGATTGGATATCAAACCAATCTCTCCTATAGTATAATATGATGAAAATCATTGTGCAGTGTAATTTTGGTTATAATTGGTTTCCAAAATAATAAAATATGTATGTTTTAATACTATTTTCTTAATTATAATTTGATAGAAATAAATTAATTCTTAAATCATGTTTATATAAATTGTTCATAAATATGTAAATAGAATTGGATAAAGAGAATGAAGCAGAAAATTCTTGTTTTTTTTAATATTAGAGGCATATTATTGTGAATTTATTCTTTAAATTTTATTTAAACAAGAATATTTGATATAGGACATTCTCGTTAATTTATATTTTCAATATTAGTAACAGATCATAAATAAATAGATTAATCCAAGACTTTAATTAAATAATTAGTTCGATAAGGATATATTTATGGTGTTGAGTAAGCCCACTTTCTTATGATGGATGGATTTTTATTTTAGGGAATATATTCTATATTAACCCTATTTGATGTTTTCGGATTTTTATTTATCTAGATACAGGACATTATATATGATGTTATGTGATCTTGGTATGCCTATTGGTTGATGAGGTATGGGTAGGGAGGCCTAAGTTTTTGAAGTAGTTAGCACCAATGATTGTGGGATGTATGTTGATATGAATAGTTATGTTAGGGTTGGAACCGATATATATGGAATAGGTTGAACCTAGGCTTGGTATTGTTTTCATGAAATATGATATACATTCTTGTTTATAATTTTGTTTAAAGGTCTAATGGCCATGTGATATGTTTATCTGCATTCCTTTTCCCATTGAACGATGTATTTGGTTGTGCTTAGTTAAGCATCTCTTTTCATATTAACTTTATTATGTATTCTGTTGGTCTTTTGGTATTCTTGGAATAGTTTTTTTTCAGGGCGCTGGTACAGGGGCTGTAGAAACTGCTTCTTTTTTTTGTAAATATATTTTTAGTGGCAGTTTTAATCACCACTAACTGTAACATGTATATTTAGAGATGGTTTTAACCATCGCTAAATGTCAGTTTTTTTCAATTAGTAACGGTTCTAATCGCAGCTATGGTCTTAAATTTTGAGGCAGTTTTTACCACCACTATAGGGTCCCATCTTCCACGTGCATTTCTCTATAGGTATATTATTTTTAGTAGTGGTTTTTCCAGCTAGGAGCTTACTTTTGTTAATGGCTATTAAAACCACCGCTATAAAAAGTAATCCCCTTACCCAAAAAAATCGCCTCTATAAACATTATAACCACCACGAAATGCGCCAACTACAATGGTTCCCATAAGCTACTACTAATATGATTTAATCTCCACCAATAGTTTCCTGACACCGAATTTAGTGGTGGTTTTCAGAAACCTTTGTAGAAGCATATGGTGGCAGTTTAAAATGCCTCCATATCCAAAAATAACTGCCGTGAAATTGTAATTTTCCTATAGTGATAAAGGACTCATCGAGCTAGAAATCCCATAAAAATAATTAATAGATAATTAAACCAAAAATATTATAACAATAATTATCTTCTCAAATTCATAGTTCATCTTCCACAACAACTCACATAGGTATAAATATATATATATATATATATTAATATTAATATTAAATGATCCAACCTATATATATTTATCCCTAATACATCAGGTTCTTCATTATTACCATGTATTGGGTTCTTTATCTTCACCCAACTAATATTTTTGATATTAACTATTAACAACAAAATAACATAACAATTTATTTGTAACTTATGAAACCTTTCTAATAAAAATTGTAGAATGAATTCTATATCTAGACCCGACCTTAAATAACATCCTAGACTCTCTAAATAATGATTAAAATTAATTTGGACATTTAAAATTTAAACTTTATTTTGAAAACATATAGTTCATTTATCATATTTGGATCATAAAAATATTGATATATTTGTTAATTAACTTCAAAAGTAACCTTCTTGTGAAGGGTTTGTTCTAACATTTAAAAAATTTCAACTTTTTCAGAAAATTTATAAAATTACAATACTAGTCAATGAATATGTATCCATTTTGATTTTCTAATTCCTTTATTAATTTCAAATTGATGTTTGATGATAATGATATCATTTTTCTTAGAAAAATAATTTTCATAAAATGTGTATCTTGTTTTTTAATCATTTAATAAGAAAATCTATTAAATATACTCACACTAAAAAGATTAATTGTTTTAATATGAAATCATATCCATTAGTATTATAAGATACATATTTTATTATGATTTGGGTTGAATTGGAATTTATCATATCACATAGATATTGGGGTAGATTAACATGTAAATCATATCATATATGAATTATGGATGGTTATTTAGATAACCCCTTTACTAGATCCCTCATATGAATTTTCTTAACTCTTTTTTTCTTGGAAAATAATCCTATTAGGGTCACCCAGTTTGGTGTAACCCAACACTCATGAATGATTTATACACCTAATCCTCGTATGGTCACATGACACTTTCTTCACTTATAAAAGATAATTTATGGACACCCAACTATGGCATGACCTACTCTCTTGGATGATTGAAGTTTTTTTTAGATTTCTCATTAAAAAGGATCAGACTCTTAGTATTTTTAAGGTGTTTTTAAATATCAAAGAATTATTTCATGTATTCCTTTTATGTTTTATGATTATAACTATTTTTTAATTATATATTTTACATTCAACAAAATTAAAAAGTTAAAACAAATATTAATATATATCACCTTATAAAACTATTGGTTTTTGTTACTTACCCAAATATAAAATCTTATCATATTTTCTAATATAATAATTCATATCATGTAGAGGGTATATGAAATACTTTATTATGAAGTATTAAGATTATATAAAATGAAACTCACCAAAAGAGAAAGCATTGTAAGGCATGTAATTAACCATTCAGTTTTCTTAACTATGTATAAGCCTTTGGGATAGGGATTGTTCTAACCCAAAGTAACAAAATTTCTATAAAAGTACTCAATGGAGAATTGAATACTAATATTATGATAAATCAAATGATTTATAAATCATAAAAATCATTAATTTTATGTTTATATCCCACATAAAAATAAAATTCATGGTTCAACATAAATAAACCGTATATCATAGCTAGAATGTACATATTTATATGTATAGTATGATATTTATAAGATTCCATTTACAATTTAATCTGAAATATAAATCTATTTCAAATATAAACACATTATTTTGAAGAATAATAAATCAAGAAATAAACTAAAAAACAATCATTTCATAAATATATACATGAGACAAAAAATCACTTTTCATAAATAAACAATTATATAAATTTTATAAATAAAAATTATATTGGGGAATTCCATAACACATTAATATAAAAACTTTATATAAATATCACAAATATGAACATTTAATTTTCATCATTTATGTTTCATTTAATTTCAACCAAATGATATTTCAAAATATTTGATGTTCATAAAAACTTTTATAATAATATAATCATTTCATTTTTTATATAGAAATTTTAAATAAAAAATTATCATTTATTTAATTGTATTTAATACTTCATCAAATATACAAAAACACTTTTTGGCATGGTCCAAATAAATGTTACAAAATATGGACTTTAATATGAATATTTCACATAATTATTTAGGAAAAAATCATAAATCAACCTAAATATTTTTATATTATGATATATTTTATAATTTATAAAAGTATAAATTCAATTTTCTATAAAATATAAAAACAAAAACTATTTCTCATAGGAAACATGGTTTATTTTAGTATGAAAATATTTATTAAGGGAAATTATTTAAAACAAGATTGTTCATTCTTGATAATGTTGTAACTTATGTTATCCAGGGGATATTTAATTTCGAGCGAATAAATTTCAAGTATTTTTTGTTTTTATTTTCAACCAAGACTATAAGATTAATGAATGGATGGTATTTTAGGATAGTTAAAGAATATTTAGAGATAATTATATGAATGTAGATTGAATAATAGTGTAATAGACATGATAAATCCATGAAGTTTGTTTTGTATGTGTAAATTAACATAATAGATGAAGGGTTACACCATGAAGGATGTGTATTTGACAATAATTTATGGACTATGTATAATTTATTATGTTAATCGTGAAAATGGTAAGAGTGAAAAACTATAAGGTGGGCCCCATTAAATAGTTTTTTGGGTATATTTTCTATAGAAACTCATGTCACACAACAACACCATATGGTTAACTATAATGGATGGAACCACAAATAAGAACCCTAACCCCATGAAAATTTAGTGTGGATCTATCTAGAAATGGTTAATAGATCATGCCACAAGAAAATATTTTATACAGAAATATTTTCATGTTTAATACTTTGAAAGAGGATAACCCCATGACTTTGGGGGTTTGAATTTAATTTAACCTCATGATATTGAAATGGTTCATGTCCATGAAGTGTATCACATTTCAATATATTCCATCACACTATGATTTGGAAGTTAATAGATTACTTGGAAAATGTAATTATTTTTAAAAAAATATGAGAGAATTCATTTTATCTTTGAGGTATTAATTTGACCATTATGGATGATTTTGAGGAATAATCAGTGGGAGACATGTGTAATTGACTAAAGGATGAATTTTAAAGAATAAATTATTGATATTAACCTAATAACATAAATTAGATAGAATTTAATTATCTATAATTAATATATGAAATTTTTCTCTGAGGTGATATATTGAAGATCTAGATTTTGACAATATAGATTAAAGCATAATGAAAACACACTAACTGATCTGATGTTTAATAATCTTGTTAGTTTTCATTTTAAATATCCCTTGGGTTTATATTTTGTATTCCTTGACTCAAAATAATGGGTAGATAAATAAGTAGACTGAATGACCCTAGGATCAGTTTTTACCCCTTCCTAAACATTATAATCACATGAAATGTATAGTGATACCCATTTTACATAATTAAATAATCATTATACACTCCTTTAAGTATCCCTTAGTATAAAACAAATTATAATGTCCAAGTCACTTCATTTATTTTCATTATATAGAATATTTAGATGTTTGATTGAGATTGATAGGTTCATTTTATTCTTTGAAATATTATAAATTGGTACATTGTAAGTGAATAAAAATAATCCACACCCTAAATAACCCACCCCCCTTCTTAGGTTTGTTTAGAACATTATGATTACAATAGAAACCATTTCATTTTTCTTTGTTCCATGTGGTTTTATGAAAATCATCAAAAAGTTCTACTTTTGAAACTACAATTTTTTTATCCAACTACATGGTGTTTTTATTATATAAATCATATTTCAATAATTACTACACTCATTTTTGAAAAACACACATTTTTTTAACAATGTTCTATTTTTGTTAAACTATTTCTAAACTTATTTTCATAAACCATGATGTGGTATTGTATAATTAAAAGAACACACTCATTTTTTATATAAATATGACATAGTTATATAAACTATGCCCATTTTTCATACAAAATACATCATGGTTTGAAAATTTTAATTATCCATGATAATATTCAAAATAAAAATGATGTAGTTCTAGATAAACATATCTTCCTGGTTTCATTATCTATACAAAAAACTAATACAAATGAGATGGGAATGTTTTAGATATATTAAAATGGGTATATACTATTGTAAGATACACCTTGAGTTGTAACCAAGGATATGGTCATGTATATGATTTTGTTAAATCATATTATTGGTGTCTGATTTATATACTCGTGGTATGGGATATAGAATTCATGTCAACTTCTATATTTTCCACATTGTTCCGTGTATCTATGAATCATTGGGTTTATTCATTTATGGTTATATACATATGATAAAATTATTGAAACAAGTAATGGTTGTATAACTCTAATGGGGTGTGTTTTATATTAACACATATCAGTTTTCATGAAATGTAATTTGATGATTGACCCCCTTCATTGAATAATGGGAGCCTATAAAAGGGGATATGATCACTTGACTTGATGCATGTGACACTCATAATCCATATCCAAAACATTCTTCTTCTAGGTTATCCTTTTTTATTTATAGAGAAGGTGTGATCATGCCAAAGGATTTTATAGAATTCTAGAATTATATATGAGGATTCTAGTAGAAATTGTAATCCCTGTGGAGATGAGAGTCCTTAGTCTACCACACGGTGATCTATATAAAACAAGATCCTAAAAATTTGATAAAAATGGAGTTTTCATAAGTAATTTTATACATGTTATTATGAGTTGTCCAATTTTCATATTGATTCTAATGATGATTTTTCAGGTATATTTATTAGTATCTTTCACTGATTTGATCATATAATGTTCCTCTAAAACGATTATGTGGTATCATATACATGTTCTTTAATGAATAAATAAGTTATTTTACTATTTTATGAATAACATGGGTATCGTAATTAACTTAAGGCCATATCAAAACATATTATAAGACTTTGATAAATTTCATTTATTGGATCACTTATATTTTTTATATATTATATCATAATTCAATTTTTATTGTTTATAATGTATGAATAATGTATATCATAAGGTATGAAACATTGAAATCCAATGGTTTTATTCTTTATTTTAGGATAAACTGTTGGCGATATCATAGGTTATTATTGAAACCTATGGTGTCCAAAAATAGATCCTGAAATCTTATTTATGATATAGTGTATTTTGTGGGATATTACTAGCCCGTAAATAAGAGTGGAATCCCATACATAAGTGTATTTTCTTTATGAAAGACTTACTCTTTTGTATAGGATACCCCAATGAAATATTCATCCCTTTAATGAAAAAATAAACAATTAAATAAGTTTTCTATAATATTTAATGGTCATCCTTTGTGTGAATTCAATCTTATGTATGGTTTATCGAATATATAAGCATCAACCTTTGTGATATTTACTCTTATACATGGGTTGTTTCACACATAAGGGTTTACCCTTTTCCACTAAACTTATACATAAGGGTTAGAACCAATCCACATCAATAGTTATGATAGATAATTCCTCTTAACTATCACCAAATATAATATCATAAAAAAATAAGTGAAATTTATATTTTATATTGAAATTATTATAATTTATAATTTTTTTATAAAGGATAAATGTTGGGAATTATAAATAAGATATTTTTGTGCATAAATATAATAATATATGTTCGTATTAATATATCATTCTTAGAAAATAAATAAAATGTTAATTTATTTGTTAATCATTATTAATATTTGTTATTATAAAATGTTTACGACATGTGAATACTATATATGCTTAAATTTATGTGTTTAATTTATTCTTATAAATTTCCATTCCATGCATTACATGCTAGGTATGAAAACATTAGATTTAGTTTTCTTCAACATTAAACTATATTTTTAATTAATATTATTGTCATGAATTTAGTTATTTAATATAGTTTATATGTTACAACTAATCAAGGATAGGGTTGAAATACAATGAAATCTTTGAATACACCAGGTCAGGATCAAAAAAAGACATCCCCAAAACACTATGGGTGTATAACCACTAGGTTGTTCTTTGTGTGTAAAAATATAGTTTATATATATTAATTTATTGATTTATATTTTCTCTCCTGAGTAATGTATCCTTGGGTAAAGGGAATAAGGCTTAAACAACCCACTATCTTTGAGATTTATGGTTCATTCAATGGAAGGTGGTATTTTTCTATCTATAGATCTTGTCTTAATCCTGTAGAGGTTATTAATTTCATATAATTATAAACCTTTACATGATATTTTCAGGTACCTTATACATAGTATTTATTCATATATGTGGAAATATATTCAACATATTTTTTGTGACTAAATTAAATATTATTTTATAAAGAGTTATCTATTAATATGGTGTGAGCATATTAATTTAGTGGAAGGAATAAGGATTTTAAAACTAAATCATCAAAACTATTCATACATAGAAGAATAAAATATGAGATTATAAATATTTCAGGTGATGAAATAGATAATAATTTCATATTTTTTTATGTATATAGAATTACAGAGACTATAAAAGAGAACCCTTCTAATAAGAAATGTGATATTCATTTTAAAAAAACTATTTCTAGACATAGATCATACAAATAGGTAGGTCAAGCTAGAGTTGGGATACCTTTTATTATCTTGTGTGAGGCATGAAGGTAATGGGTAAACCTAATAATCTTAAGTTACTATTATTTGTATTAGCTTTCGGTTACACTTTTTCAAGAGACACTAATAGGATTAGGTTACCAAAGGAATAAACTTCAGTTTATATCCCTATGATATATTTGGGGAAATATTTTTTCACTCATCTATCCAAGAGTCATATATGATATGACTATATGATTACCTACCTAAATAACTCTTTAGTGAGTGTAACACCCTACCAAACTCATTTTGTAGTGAAATATGGATATTTTCTCACTACATGGATATGATGCATGGGGTTACCATTTTATTATGGTTTATTTCATTAAATGTTCTTGATAAAAAGATATAAAACAAGATACTCACCTATAGATATATCTTTGTAATATATTATGGTTATCATCATGTTTATTATTTTGATATATCTTATAATTCCAACCCATAAAGAAATTATAGATTGGTATCTTAGTAAAATAATTGTTCCCAATGGGAATATGTCAAATGATATGAATGTGAATGTCATAGAGTTTAATTTATTAAACTATGAAATATCGGTATTAGATGCCACATGTGCAACACACATTTGTATAGATAAACACAAACTCATAGATAAGAGGGAATTGAAAAGGGTGAAGTAGATCCAGATACTGGAAATGGAGAAAAGGTTTCTACATTATAATTTGGAACTAATGATCTATGTCTACCAAGTATATAGTTTTAGAATTGTATAACTATTAGTATGTTCAATATATAAATAGAAATATGATTTATATATCTTTTTCAGAATAAATTTGATTTTTAATTCATTATTAATAATGATAATTAATCTATATATTTATATAAAATGTATTACTGGATTGGGGATACAATAAATGGTTTATACATTTTATATATTGATAATTTAGTATATAAAATTCAAAATAACATGGTCAATATTGATTCTAATCTAACCTACTTTAATAATTGTATCCTTAGATATATAAAATGATAAGCACGCTAAATACAACATAAAATAGATTTTTATAATAATTAGATTATATTTCATTTGATAATTATAATTTTGGTTTATTTTTAAAAATGAAAAAATAAACTTTTAGTGGAAAAATATACAAGGATAGTCGATAATTTGATCTTATATATAGTGATGTATTTGAAATAATTTTTGCATAACAAATTGGTGGGTTTAGATAATTTGTGACCTTTATAGATGAATTTTTGCAATATGGTTATGTGTTTCTAATGAGACATAATTTTGAAAAGTTTTAAAAGACCAAATAATTTAGAAAATAAGTAAATGATAAACTAGGAAAAGATATTACGATTTTTTTATCAGATAATGTGTTGAATACTTGAGTTAATAATCCACCAATCATTTGATATTATTTATAACGGTATAACAACTCACTCTCCCCATAACACTATAACGAAATGGTGTGTTAGATATGATGAATTATACCATGTTGTGTATGGATTTATCAATGATTAGTTAGTTTTTCAATCATAATTATTTCTAGGTATTTAATCTGGAAACAATTTTATTCTTAATAATGTTATTCCTTATAAATTAATAATAAAGACACCATATGAGATTCATAATTTGAAATTTCTGAAATAGTAATTTATAAATATTTTGGTTTATTAATCATATTTAAGATGTTTGGATTCTAATAAACATGATCTAAATTCTGAAAATATGATATTTAATGGTTATATAAAGAAAAATAAATGATTTTATTTATATATTCCCATTGAACATAAAGTTTCTGTGTAATAAAATGGAATATTATATGAGAATTAATATATAAGATGAGTATTTAGTGGGAGGAAATTGAAATTGTTGAATTTCAATACCAATAGATAAGAAACTATCCTGATATGGATATCGATCTACTTCCTTGAAGATGTGTAGAAGAATTACAAACTCTATTTACACAAGAACCTTTTGTAGGATCGAAATATAGTATGAGATCCTCAATATACAAGAGGGGGGGTGAATTGTATACTTTAAAAATTCCTTTGGAACCTTTAAAGTTAGTTATGAATAACTATAGTTTCCTTAAGAAAAGGAAAGGGCTAAGTTTAACAAATATTAAACTAAGAAAATTCAAAACACCTCTAACACCGAAAGTAAACTAGGAAAGAGATTCTGAAAGTAGGTTCCAGAAGTATGGTTCCGGAGATTGAAACTTAACAAACAATTACAATATGAGATTCTACCTTAAAGCGTATAGAATCTAAATGAATCAGAGTAAGTAAGGAAGTATAAGAAAGTTATACATTCCTTAAGATACAAATTGCAGCGGAAATAACACAAGTAGTTAAACTACAAGTAACAAGATAATAGTCTTTTAACCCAAAGAGAAGGGTATCCAACAACCTTGGATAAAGATCCCTTGATTTATACTTTCAAGCAAGTCTGTCTTACCCACACCAGGGTAAGCCCTCGATACGAAGATCGGAGTCTCTGTCTTGCTATCCCCGCAAGCCCTCAACTTCAAGGTAGTTGGCAACCTCTGTCTTTCTCAGCAAGAAAGCCCTCGAACTTTAAGGTAGTCGGCAACCTCTGTCTTTCTATCCCCGGAAGCCCTCGAACTTTAAGGTAGTCGGCAACCTCTATCTTCCTATCCCTGGAAGCCCTCGAATGTAATCACCAACATTCGGAGTCGCACGAAGCTTTGAGATTTAATAAGAGCCTCTCTCTCTAGAAATTACTTCAAGCAAATTTGTCAGCCTTTCAGCACTTTCATCCATCAGTTGCTACGAGCTCTTTCAAATGAGCTCCTATTTATAGGTATGGTCGGCTCCTTCTCCAATGGTCATATTTTCCTTAAAGATCGGAGGGACCTGTACACGTGTCACTTAGACAATGGTTAGTTTATAACAAAACAGACGACATCATTTTATAACAAAACAAATGTAACAGAATGTACGACATCGTTTTAAACTCTAACATAAAGGTTCGGAATGAAAACTTAGGAGTGAAGGTTCGGAGTGTAAGGAACAATAGTAAAGAGTAGACAAATTCTAGAAGTGTAAGAAATATAAAAGTTCGTAGTCAAACAAAAAATATTTTTCGGAGTCTGAATTAATTCAGAGTGTATAAAACCAAGATACTCAAATTCTGTTTAATAGGTGAATTTGGAATGAGAATTCGGAATAGTAATTCGTCATCAAAAATCGTAATGAGAATTCCTCATCAAGATTCGTAATGAGAATTCGTCATCAGAATTCGTAATGGGAATTCTTCATCAGAATTCGTAATGAGAATTCTTCATCAGAATTTGTAATGAGAATTCGTCATCAGAATTCGTAATGAGAATTCGGAATGAGATTTCTTCATTAGAATTCATAATGAGAATTCTTCATTGGAATTCGTAATGAGAATTCTTCTTCCGAATTCGTATCCTGAATCTGGAATAGAACTTAGTCAGAGTTCATATCCGGAATTCGAAATGAAACTTCCTTATAGTTCTTATCCAGAATCCGAATCCTAAAACAGAATGCCTTATATCAAAGTTTCATCGATTCCGAGAAAATGAATCTGAATCTCATACTTAAGAAAAATATGGATGAAAATATGATAAGGATAAATTTTCTTTTAAAAGCGATTTTCCTTAAGAAAGCAATTTTCCTTAAGAAAGCAATTTTTCTTAAGAAAGCAATTTTCCTTATAAAAGCGATTTTCCTTAAGAAAGAAATTTTCCTTATAAAAGCGATTTTCTTAAAGATAAGGTGTTTGTGATTTTCAAAACAAGAAGGAATGGAAAAGTCATAAGGAAAACCTTATTGACTCAACAATCTCCCCCTTTTTGGAAAGCAAAAACATCCTTACGAAAAAAAATTCTAAGAAGAAAGAAACATATTAATGCTTATCTCCCTTGCTTTAAGGATATAGATGAATACGACTAACTCCCCCTTAGGCTTTGAAACTCTAAGGATCGTATTCATATTTCCGGAGTGATATTTCATAAGAAGGTCTTCTTTAAGAAAAACTCCCCCTTAAACAAACTCTTATTAGAGTTCTTTTTCCTTGGGTATTTTTTCTTTCTCCTCCTTTGATAAACTCTTATTAGAGTTCCTCTTTTTCTTAAGGATATTTTCCTTCTCCCCCTTTGTGATTTTCAAAAAGAATTGGAGGGAATGAAAAAAAATAACAAAGTACCTGAAATATTGGTAATGACAATAATGGAAACGAGATACACAATTTTCATTAGATTTGGAATGTCAGTAACAAAAGGAATACAACAAAAATATCGGATTTGGTTATTTCGGATCTTTCTCCTTCGACATGATCCCCTTAAGAATAGTCTTGATCTTCTTCAGGTGTAACGCCCCGACCCCAGCTACCCAGAGCCGGTGCATTACTTCGTAACATTGGCATGATCACAAAAGATCAAGTCTCGAAAGACCGATTAGTTTAGTAGCCTTGTAAACACTAGATACATTCATAAGTCTTTCATTACATCAAAAGGTGAAAAACTACAATAACAAAGTCTCCATAGTCCACACTCATATCCTCTTCTGACTATCCCTGCAGGTCATTCATAAAATACTTCTTCACATCCTGGAAAATATTAAAACATTGAAAGGGGTGAGCTCAAATGCTCAGTAAGGATAACAATAATGCGGAAGCTTTCATAAATAAACATTAACATTTAAGGCAATGTATAACTAAAACAAAAGCCTTTTAAACATGAACTTCAACATAATATGGCAAAAGTAAAATGAGATAATGCCATTTACTTCTTCACATGGATATTCTACTGGTCGAATAATCACATGCAATATCAATAACCACTTTCATAATGATGGAATGCATAATGCCAGACTATCATAACCACGTAGTCAAGGCCTCGTGCCAAGACCACAAATAAGATTTTGTCAAGGCCTTGTGCCAAGACACTAGTTTGTCTCATGAGACCTGCCGATGCATCGAGGAGCTATAGCGGGCTCCACCCGTCACTTATTAAGTCCAATGCATTCCTCATATGAATAGGTTTAAACATATCATAAACCATAACATAATCATATCACATAAAACATGCATAAAGGAAACATAACATTTCCATATTTCAATCACAAGATAAATACAACACATTGATATAATAAAAATTCTTTCAAAACCATTTTCAATACCAAAATAAACGAAAGTTAAAACTTTGTATTTATTTTTCATTAAAAACAATGATGGCTTGTAGAGGAAGCCGAAACTCAAATAATGGTCACGGCGGCGGAGAAGTCGTTGTCGCCGCATAAGTATGGAAAGAAAAACATTCCCTTTTTGTCGTTTAGTAAAACGCTTCGTATAAAAAATATTCCTTTTGAACAAACATAAAATTCAAAGGGGTTTATACACCGTATAAAAGAAAGTTGTGTATAAAGCCAAATATGCCTCAATGAAAGGAGATTTAGACAAAGTCCTTAAAAATATCATTTTTAAAATAAAATAGATCTATTATGTGTATTCACTATAGGTACACATAAAGAAAGTAAAAATACAAAATAGGACATAATAATATCATGACATAATTTGGAAGTAGGAGATTAACCCAAAGAATGGAAGTTGGGTTAAGAAGTTCCCTTACCTTGTGTCCGACTTGACTCAACCATTCTTTAACCTCCTGAATAATAAACTAGAGTTAATATATACCTTATTAAGAACCATTCTCAATTTCATTATCCTTATTATATCACTTATTACAATGATATGATCATTATGTAATTATTTAAGTTAATAACGGTCGTTTTGTCGACCTTTGGTACTTGAGTCAAAAATAAACTTCTTATGATTACAAGTTGTTAATGTGGTGAAATATCCATTATATTCATAATTTAGATGTCATATATATCTTATATATCCATTATATACATTCATTTATAATATTACGTAACATTTAGAGGTAAGAAATGAAATGCACCGTTCATGGAGACGGTAAGCCGTACGTACGCATGAACGCTACTTTCATTTCAATTTCATATTTAATGGAAGTAAATCATAATGATATAAATGTATAATATAATTCCAGTATAATATAGTGTATAATACCATTTACTCCATCCTTTATACATCCCACATATGGCATTTACGATTCAAATCACTTTGAGGGGGCGGTAGTCCGCACTTCCTAAAATGAAATTATCGCGTTTTACCCATAATGGAAATCATAAAGTATGCCATAAATGAGAAATACAGAAGCATAAGTAAAACAAAAACATATTATATATCATATATAAAAATAGTGACATCTTAATGGCCACCTTTGAAGGTGTTATATGAGTGTTGAACAATCATCGCTTCGTGAGGCAGAAATTCGCCATCCACAGAAACCGTATGTTCTTTAACCATTAGATGTAGGTGTGTGTAAGTGTAGCTCGAATACTTCTTATAACAACATCCTAGTATATTGAGGATACTGGTGTTGTTACAAAAGAAATGAATAAAAAGAGTTTAGGGGGTTGGAGAAGAAAAATAAAACAAAACAACATTATAAAAGACATTACCTCAAAATCGGGTAACTCTTTTTGATTTGAGCCAAAGGCTTCCTTGGGAAGAGTTCTGCCCAAAGTGAGGATTCTAGGAGTAAGAGAGGGATGTTGGGAGAGTATTTGGGCAGAGGTTGGCCGAGCCAAATGGCTTGAAGGTGTGAATAAGGTGGGAGAGGTGGGGGCCTTTTATAAGTGGAGAGGAGGGGCACTTTTGGAAAGTAATGAAATGTTACATTATTTCAAAATGCTTTTCGGATTCTAAAGGTCCCACATCTATATAATTCGAGGCTAAGGTGATAAGGTTTCGAAATATCTTCATCCAATAGGCTTTGGACAAGTGTAAGCCTCGGATTTTGCATTATCTTCTCATTTTATTTAAATCGTCAAATAATGATGTCATCGCTGCATCATTATTATGTCATAAATACTTTAATTTATTTAATGTCTAAAAATTATAAAACAAATACTATGATGTAGGAAATCTTTTTAGCTTTCCAATGACTATTTATAATCAAAATTTGGACTTGTATAACCCCAATTAAAAATTGTTTTAGTAGAACAATTTATGTTAGTGTCATTTTCACTTTAACATTAAATAAAAACTAATTTATGTCATTTCCCAACAAAAGTGGATCCATGGGGTCCCCAAGTTAGGCCATGGCTTGTCTTGGTCGGCCATGACTCAACCAATGAGGTTGGGACATGTGTCTAGGTCATTTAATATTATTAAAGTATTATCTATACCTTAAACTACACTAATTACCACTAATCGCGATTAAGAACTTAATAAGTTACTATTCACCAAAAAATTATTATAATCTCATTGAACCACATTTTACTTCTTAATGACAACCATGTATGTCGGATTTTTGAAAATCAAATCACAGAAGTGGTAATATTTCATTTAAACGAAAAATCAGTTATTTAACTACCACTTAGTGGTTTCACTATTCATCAAAAATTGAAGTTTCTCAGAACAATGCCAAAATTTCATCCTAAGCTATAATTGATATTCCGAATTCAAAAATGATGTCTATTTTACAAAATTCCAAACATATAAGTTGCATTAATTAATTTTATAATTAATTCCCGCTGTTACGACAAATAGCGTGTTTTCAAGAAACAATTTATATCAAAAGATTGGCAATTGTTTATGTCCAAATTCAATGTTAAATTAATTCTAATGACCACCATTGGATAAAATGGTAAAAATATATTCTAATTATACATTAAATCCACTCAATAGTATAACTTATCACTATAAATTATTTTGATTAAAAAAGTTGTTTTAAGTATTTTTCACTATTCATAAAAAATTAGAAGTTCTCAGAAAAATACCAAAAATTCAACATAGGCTAATTTCGATATTACGAATACAAAAATGAAGTCCATTTTGAAATATAAAATTTCTATAATTTTAAAAAGTGGTTATTACTATTCATAACGGCTAGTTTGATTTGTCGCGATGTTTTAGAACTCGAAGTTGCGTACAATGCAAGCTATTGTATTATTGAATGAGAAGCGTATCGTGGAAGCTCGGGGTGTTACATCAGGTCTTTATGATCTTCTTCAGCTTGCTTCTCTAAGACCACTATTCTTGTGGATTGAGCTTCAATTTTTTCTTCCTGGGCTTTCAGCTTTTCTTCCTGAGCTTGGATCTTTTCTTCCTGAGCCTTTATCCTTTCTTCAAAATCGATCTGATGATCCCTTTCAAATTTCCAGTTCTGAGAAACACAATTCAGTTTCCCATTCAGATCCCTGACTTCTTGGATCCGGAAGTTCTTTTCTTCAGTCATCTTTTCTTCAAAGGAGGAAGTCAGCTCATTTATCTTCTTGTCCTTGGTCTCAAAGGCATCTTTAACATTATATTGAAATTCATCAAGCAATCTCATCTCTTCCACAGTCTTCTTAGACCAGCTTGTCATCCTTTTGCAAGATCTTTTATGAGCTTCGTAACCAACAAATAAGGTTTTGAACTAAGCCTCAATATCAATGCACTTATCCATAACCATAGATACGGAGTCGGTTTTCTGATTCAACGCATGTTGGAGCATCTGGAATCTTGAGTCAATACTAGAGAAGGTCGGAATGGTTCCCACCAACTTCTTTAAGGACTGAACAACAAAGTCATTCCCCAACGAGGATGACTCCGAATCTGAAACTTTTCTTGGAGAGTTTTCTTCCTCAATAAGCTCCAACTTCTTTTTAGACGAATCATCATATTCTCTTTTCTTGCTAGCCTCTGATTTCGGAGTTTCAACAAGGAGTTGCTTCCCCATGTCTTTTTTCGGAATAGAATCATGTTTCGGAGTTTTCTTCTCACTATCAGAAACTTGAACAACAAAATCTTCCTCATCAGCAACTTCCTGAACACCAACCTCTACGTTTTCATCTGAGCAATATCATGTAAAAGTTTCTCTTCTTCTCCATGATAGGCAACTTCTTCTTCTCCTTTCTCTTCTTCCATTGCTGGAGTAACTAGTTTCGAGGATTCAGCTTCTGAAGTTCGGAGCTATAAGTGTTCCGAAGGTGTTCCCTTGTAATCATCTACTTGTTTCAGCACATCTCCGGTTTCACCACTTCCTTCAGAAGCCTCTTCTACTTGTTCCACTTGCTCAACTTCCTCAGTATTCTTAGCAACAGCCTCTTCCGGAGCAGCGAAATTCCTTCCTGGAGTCTCAGGTAGAGATTCTAGGGAGAATGATCTCGGAACTGAAATAGTTGCTGAAACCATTTCATTGAATTTTAACAAGGCCTGATCTACCTCAGCCTCGGACATCTTCTTCTTGAGCTTCTTTTGTTTTTCTTGTTTTTCAAGCTCGTCAGCATTTTTCTCCTTCAAAGCCTTAGCCTCCGCAGGGTCCAATCTAAACTTCGGATCCCCTTCTTTCCTTTTATCTTTATCAGCTCTCCACTTTGTAACAACCTCATCAGGATAGGCTTTATTCTTCTTTGGCTTTGGAGGTGCGGAGTGAACTTCCTTATACTTGGGATTCTCGGCTTCTACTAGTACTTCTTTTAGCTTTCTCTTCCTTACCAGCTTAGAGGATTCCGGATCAACAGCTTTCGGAGCCACTTCTTCTTGAGCAGGTAGATCAATAAACTTTCCAGACTTCTTGTCAAAAGCTACATCCATTCTTTTAAGAGTGTCATCACTAACCAACAAAATTTTGCATACCCTCGGCTTAGATCTGCAAGCTTCCTTGAAAGATTCAAGGCACCAAACTATCAACTTTGATAATATTGCTGGGTACATAACGATCTGAGCTCTGGGATTTCCTTTCTTAAAGTTCTCAATGGTTATAAGAATGTGCCTCATGAAGTTAAACTTCCTTAGATTTATCAGGAAATCTAAGATATAAATCTCACTCTTCTTCAAGCTGTCTTTATCGCCTTTCCTCGGTACAATAAGTCCTTGCACCCATAATTCAAGAATCTGGAAATTTTTGGATAGACTTTCAATCTTCGGAGCCTTGTCATCATCAAGTCCGAGAGTTTCTAAGGCTTTTTCCTTGTCGAAGCTACCCTTAGAGTCTGGTAAAACGTGCGAAATAAATTCTGCTTCTCCTTCATAAGACAAACCTACCAAGCTTTCATCCTTGGTGTAATAAAGTTTGTAGGTCTTTACATACGACTTGAAAGAAAACTTCTCCCTATCATCTTCCTTAAAGAAGGAAACTGATTCATAAACCTCGACAAGTAAATCTGAATATACTTCATCTTGATTCCCGGTTTTTCAGACCACAACATCTTCCCAGCCATTCAACTAAATGTTCTTTGAGATAAGGGAATCATAGTTGTTGAAGAAATCCAGATGGAGTAATATTTCTCTGTAAACTAACCATTGAGAAATAGGCTTGGTTGAAGACATTTCTTGAGACGCTAAATCCGCATACATTCGGATCTGTAATCCTCTAAGAATTTCGGAACGGAGACAACTATAGTTCGGAACAGCCTTAAAACAGAGGGTCAGAGCTTCAGGACGCAAGATCTTGAAACCGATGTGGGACAAGAAATTGGGTCCCCTTTATATAGGCTACGAGATGACGGTTCACCTTCTACGGTTGATCTAACGGTTTAGAATGAGCTGCGATCAGATCTGACGGTTGAAAGCTTGAATCCAATCTTTTTGATGTTTTTATTAAAACAAAGAATTAGGAAAACTATAATCCGAAAAGATAGTACAAGAAAATTCCAGCAAGTAAATTATGACTACGAAAAGTTGAGTAGGGAAATCATACCTTTCGGATTGGCTTAGGAGGATTATTCGTAATGGAAGATTTCACAAAAATTTTACAATGAAAAAAAATAAACTTAGTAAGAAAAACTCATTACGGAAAACTTAGTAAGAAAAACAATCTTAAGAAGAAAAACAGTACGAAGAACGTAGTACGAAAAATACATTACGAAAAATACATTATGGGTAAAAATCAGTACAAAAACCTGGTTAAGAAACTGCCAGTACGTAATTTTCATTCCGGAAATTTTCAATACGAATACTTCCATTTCAGAAGTATTCTGTACGAGAATGTCCAATCTGAAAAATTTTAGTTCCGTAAATTCTGTTCCGGAAATCTTCGTTCCGAAAAGTTTTGAAAATAAATTTTGAAAAACTTTGTTAAACAAACAATCAAATGTACTCCCCCTATGAAAAGGAGTTTATTACTGTAAGGAGTTTTTTTCAACAGAAAGTTAATTAGGAAAGATTAACTTACGGTTATCAATCCTAACTTCTGTTTAATATATTCAAATCTATCAGAAGGCAAAGATTTTGTGAAAATATCAGCAAGTTGATCTTGCATTCCGATAAACTGAAGAATAATATCCCCTTTAAGTGTGTGATCCCTAAGAAAGTGATGCCTAATATCTATATGTTTTGCACGAGAGTGATGTGCAGGGTTCTTACTTAGGGCAATGGCACTTGTGTTATCACACAAAATTTGAGTTTTAGTAAAGCTCAAGCCATAGTCTGTGAGTGTGTGTTGCATCCACAACACTTGTGAACAACAACTTCCAGCTGCTACATATTCTGCTTCAGCAGTGGAAAGTGCTACAGAATGTTGCTTCTTGCATGACCAAGAAACTAGAGAATCTCCTAATAAATGAAATGTTCCATATATACTCTTTCTATCCATTTTACATCCACCAAAGTCAGCATCAGAAAATCTTTTTAGAACAAAATCATTTCCAGAAGAATAAAATAATCCTAGATCCATGGTTCCATTAAGGTAGCGAAAAATTCTTTTTACTGCCTTTAAGTGAGATTCCTTAGGATTGGATTGATATCTTGCACATAAGCATACTGAAAACATTAAGTCTGGTCGACTAGCTGTTAAGTAAAGTAGACTTCCTATCATACCTCTAAAAGATGTTTGATCTACTGGTTTCCCAGCTTCGTCAAGATCTAAAGAGTTTGAGGTACCAATGGGAGTACTTATACTCTTAGTGTTGTCATAACCATACTTTTTCAGAATATCTTTAATATACTTATGTTGAGATATGTAGGTTCTTTCTGGTTTTTGATAAATTTGAAAACCAATGAAAAATGTTAACTCACCCATCATACTCATTTCAAACTAAGATTTCATTAGACTAGAAAAAGAGTCAGTCAAAGATTGCTGAGTTGAACCAAATATAATGTCATCAACATAAATTTGAACAATTAAAACATTTTTCTTATCTTTCTTTATAAAAAGGGTTGGATCTGCATTTCCCTTAACATAGTTGTTTTGAATCAAAAATCCAGTGAGTCTATCATACCATGCTCGTGGGGCTTGTTTAAGGCCATACAAAGCTTTGGTAAGTCTAAAAAAATGATCAGGATGTTTTGTGTCTTCAAAGCCAGGAGTTTGTTCAAAAAAAACTTCCTCTTGAACATAACCGTTAAGAAAAGAACATTTCACATCCATTTGGAAAAGTTTGAAATTAAAGAATGCTGCAAAGGCAAGTAGAATACGGATAGATTCAATTCTAGCTACTGGAGCATAGGTTTCTTCATAGTCTATTCCTTCTTGCTGATTATAGCCTTTAGCAACAAGTCTAGCTTTATTTCTAACAATGACTCCATTTTCATCACATTTATTTTTGAAAACCCATTTTACTCCAATAAAAGAAGTTTCCTTAGGTCTTTCAACCAAGGTCCAGACTTTATTCCTTTCGAATTCATTTAGTTCATCTTGCATTGCTTTGATCCAATCATCATCACCTAAAGCATCATCTGTGCTTTTAGGTTCTAATTGGGAAAGAAATTCTAGATATTCTACTTCATTTATTAAGGAACTTCTAGTCCTTAAAGGTTGGTTTAAATCACCAATGATACTATCACTGGGATGATTCTTAAGAAACACCGGATTTTGGATTTGTAAAACCTGTTCATCAACATAGGGTTGAAAGTATTCTGGGGTAAATGTTTCAGAAGTATCTTCTAGAACAATTTCCTTATCAGAAGGTTCTTCTATCAAAGGTTGATAATCAGTTTTTGAAAACACATCCAAAGGTGTAAGTTGAGATGGTTTAAAAACAAAATGATCAGACTCATCAAATTTCACATGTACTGTTTCCTCAACAGTACTAGTATTTTTATTAAAAACTCTATAAGCCTTAGAGGTTGTGGAATAACCTAAGAAAATCCCTTCATCTGATTTTGGTGCGAATTTATGTAAGTTATCTTTAGTATTCAAAATGAATACTTTGCAACCAAAAACCTTGAAGTAGGAAAGTCTTGGTTTTCTACCATTCCATAACTCATAAGGAGTTTTATTAAGAAAAGGTCTAATCAAAACTCGATTTATAGTATAACAAGCAGTACTTACAGCTTCATCCCAGAAATGTATAGCAATAGAATATTCACTCAGCATGGTTCTAGTTATCTCTTGAAGAATTCTATTTCTTCTTTCAACTACACCATTCTGTTGAGGAGTTCTAGGTGCTGAAAAATTGTGAGTAATACCTTTTTTAATACAAAAAGTTTCAAAATCAGAATTTTGAAATTCTCCTCCATGATCACTATGAATAGTTTTCAATGGAAGGTTTTTCTCATTTTTAACTTGAGCTCTAAAGCTTTTGAAATAAGAAAAAGCTTCAGATTTCTTTGCTAGAAAATAGACCCAGGTAAATCTAGTGTAATCATCAACTAGAACAAACACATAGTATTTTCCTCTAATACTTCATGTTTGTGTGGGACCAAAAAGATCCATGTGCACTAACTGTAATGCATCAGTTGTTGAGACTTCACCGATTGACTTAAAACTAGATTTATGTTTCTTTCCATATTGACAAGGATCACAAACATTAGAAGAATCAAATCTAAGCTCCGGTAGATCCTTAACTAGTTTCTTCTTAGAGAGTTTACATAGGTTTCTCATATTACAGTGTCCTAATCTTCTATGCCACAACCAAGAATGATCTTCCACTGCACTTAGGCAAGGTAAATCTTGGCTCCTGAGGTCTTCTAGGTTCAATGTGTAGACATTCTCTTACCTATTGGCTGAGAGAATAAATTCTTCCATGGAATTGTGAAATAAGCATTTATCATTCCTAAAATTCACAAGGTAACCTTCATCACATAACTGACTTATGCTAATGAGGTTGTGCTTAAGACCTTTAACAAAAAGAACATTTGAAATCAAGGTTTTACCTAAAAGAACAATATTACCAATACCAACAATCTCTCCCTTAGCATTGTCTCCAAAAGTTAACTTTCCTCCTTTTGTTTTGATAATCCTTTCAAAAAAACTTTTGTTACCAGTCAAGTGTCGGGAACATCCACTATCCATGTACCATGTATTGTTTCTGGTACTTTCTTTATTTTCCTGAAATCAAGAAGAAAATTAGAATTTCGGAATCCAAACTTGTTTGGATCCGAGATTTCCAGACAATAAAATTTTTGGTACCCACATCTTCTTAGAAAAGTAAGCTTTGTGAAATCCTAGAGATTGGGTTTTGTTTAAGGAACAACTTTTTTCCCAGTGACCACCACATTGACACTTAGTACAAAATGGGGCACTTTGAGGAACAAAATAATTGTTACTGAAAATAGGTTTTGCATGGGTATAACCAAATCCAGATTTATTTCTTAAAGGTCGTATTTGGGAATACATCTTATCAAAATTTTCCTTACCATGGGTAAAGTTTGATAAACACTTCTTTAAGGAAAAAATTTCGGACTTGAGTTTTACAACCAAGTTTTTATCCTCAAAATCATTAGTTTTAGAACTAGAGTTAGGCTCGAAAACATTTTTATTAGAAATTACTTTTTCTAATTCTTTAGAAAGTTTGTTCTTATCAGAACTTACTTCCTCAAGATTTTTTGAAATACTTTCAAAATCATCATTTTTCTTATCAAGATATTTAGAAAGATATGATATCTCTTTTGTAAGAATAGAATTCCTAGAGTTTTCTTTTTCAAGTTTCTTATTGAGTTTGGAATTCTCAATCTCAAGAAGTTCAGCAAACCTAGAGACTTCTTCATAAGTAGGTAAAGTATTTTCCTCATCAGAAGATGATTCTTCATCAGAAGAGTTATAATACTTAATATTATTAGAATTTAAAGAAACATTGGTCAACGATTCAGAATTTCGTACCTTAGACATAAGAAAATGATTATCAATAGGTAATCTGGCTATAAGACCAAGATTCTTCTGTCCTGAAGATTCATAATCAGAAGATTCATCTGAAGAGTCACCACCACTGGCACTACAGGTATCATTAGCTTTCAGAACTTTCTTAGCTTTGGCTTTATAATACTTCTTCCTGTTCCTGTCTGAATGTCTTTCCTTCCTTTCTTTCTTTTTGAGCATAGGACAATCTAGTCTAATATGTCCAGCTCTTTTACATTCATAACAAGTAACTTCTTCATCTTTCTTATCCTTCCTGTCCTTTTTCTTATACTTAGATTGAAAATTTCTCTGCCCAGCTATCTTGTTCATCCTTGGAGAAAGATTGGCTAATTCATTTTCTGAGACTTCACTCTCACTAGATTCGGATTGGAAAATGACTTTCTTAGACTTGGATCTAGTAACTCTCTCAGGAGTCTTAGCTTTCATCTGATTTGAAGTTGTGGTAAAAGCAACAGTACCATTTCCATTATTCTTCTTGATGTTGTTAGCATCTCTCTTCATTCAAGTTTAATGTTGTAGAAGAGTTCCAAATAATTCATCAAGAGTAAGTTGAGTGACCTTCCTGTTCTTATCTATATCTGTTCTCTTGGATTCCCACTCATTGGGCATAATATCAATTATCTTGTCCACAAGAGCATAATCATATAAACCTTTCTCTCCCATAGATTGTAGACTATTGACGATAGTCATAAATCTTTTTTGAACTTTACAGATATGTTCTCCATAAGGAAAATTGAAGCCATGATATTCAGCTCTAAGCATTGCTCTTCTAGTCTCAATCACTTTAGAAGTCCCAAAGTGTGTAACCTCTAACTTCTTCCATATACAATTAGATGCTTCACAAGAAGAAATTTGGCTATATATATTTCTAGTCATTGAACATAGTAAAGTATTGTGTACCTTATAGTTGAGTTGATATTCTTGCTTTTCCTGATTAGTGAAAGTTCTGACTTCCTTGTCAGGAATTTTATAATCACCAGTAAGCATAACAAAGTTGTCTACTCCAGTATTGATAACAAAAGTTTTCATACGATCTCTCCAGTATTCATAGTCATTACCATCAAATATAGGTGGTCTTGTAGGATTCAGATTGTCAATTGAACCAACATTAATTCCTGCCATACTATAAATAACTTTGCACACAAACTTGTTAGTAGCAAAGAATCGTAATAACAAAGTTCGGAATGAGAAAAGTTTGGAATGAGAAAAGTGAGCAAGAAAAACTTGTATGTGAGTACAAGTATTTCAGAGACCTGCTCTGATACCAAATGTAAGATTGGTATAGAGTAAGAGGTTTCCAACCCCTAATACCAATTGTAGGATCGAAATATAGTATGAGATGCTCAATATACAAGAGGGGGGGTGAATTTTATACTTTAAAAATTCCTTTGGAACCTTTAAAGTTAGTTATGAATAACTATAGTTTCCTTAAGAAAAGGAAAGGACTAAGTTTAACAAAGATTAAACTAATCAAATTCACAACACCTCTAACACCGAAAGTAAACTAGGAAAGAGATTCCGAAAGTAGGTTCCGGAAGTATAGTTCCGGAGATTGAAACTTAACAAACAATTACAATATGAGATTCTACCTTAAAGCGTATAGAATCTAATTGAATCAGAGTAAGTAAGAAAGTATAAGAAAGTTATACTTTCCTTAAGATACAAATTGCAGCGGAAATAAAACAAGTAGTTAAACTACAAGTAACAAGATAATAGTCTTTTAACCCAAAGAGAAGGGTATCCAACAACCTTGGATAAAGATCCCTTGATTTATACTTTCAAGCAAGTCTGTCTTACCCACACCAGGGTAAGCCCTCGATACGAAGATCGGAGTCTCTGTCTTTCTATCCCCGCAAGCCCTCAACTTCAAGGTAGTTGGCAACCTCTGTCTTTCTCAGCAAGAAAGCCCTCGAACTTTAAGGTAGTCGGCAACCTCTGTCTTCCTATCCCCGGAAGCCCTCGAACTTTAAGGTAGTCGGCAACCTCTGTCTTTTTATCCTCGGAAGCCCTCGAATGTAATCATTAACATTCGGAGTCGCATGAAGCTTTGAGAGTTAATAAGAGCCTCTCTCTCTAGAAATCACTTCAAGCAAATTTGTCATCCTTTCAGCACTTTCATCCATCAGTCGCTACGAGCTCTTTCAAATGAGCTCCTATTTATAGGTACGGTCGGCTCCTTCTCCAATGGTCATATTTTACTTAAAGATTGGAGGGACCTGTACACGTGTCACTTAGACAATGGTTAGTTTATAACAAAACAGACAACATCGTTTTATAACAAAACAAATGTAACAGAATGTACGACATCGTTTTAAACTCTAACATAAAGGTTCGGAATGAAAACTTTGGAGTGAAGGTTCGGAGTGTAAGGAACAATAGTAAAGAGTAGACAAATTCTAGAAGTGTAATCAATATAAAAGTTCGGAGTCAAACAAAAAATATTTTTTGGAGTCTGAATTAATTCAGATTGTATAAAACAAAGATACTCAAATTCTGTTTAATAGGTGAATTCGGAATGAGAATTCGGAATAGGAATTCGTCATCAGAAATCGTAATGAGAATTCATCCTCAAGATTCGTAATGAGAATTCGTCATCAGAATTTGTAATGAGAATTCGTCATGAGAATTTGTAATGAGAATTCGTCATCAGAATTCGTAATGGGAATTCTTCATCAGAATTCGTAATGAGAATTCTTCATCAGAATTCGTAATGAGAATTCTTCATCAGAATTTGTAATGAGAATTCGTCATCAGAATTCGTAATGAGATTTTAGAATGAGATTTCTTCATTAGAATTCGTAATGAGAATTCTTCATTGGAATTCGTAATGAGAATTCTTCTTCAGAATTCGTAACCTGAATCTGGAATATAACTTAGTCAGAGTTCATATCCGGAATTCAGAATGAAACTTCCTTATAGTTCTTATCCAGAATCCGAATCCTAAAACAGAATGCCTTATATCAAAGTTTCATCGATTCCGAGAAAATGAATCTGAATCTCATACTTAAGAAAAATATGGATGAAAATATGATAAGGATAAATTTTCTTATAAAAGCGATTTTCCTTAAGAAAGCAATTTTCCTTAAGAAATCAATTTTTATTAAGAAAGCAATTTTCCTTATAAAACCGATTTTCCTTAAGAAAGAAATTTTCCTTATAAAAGCGATTTTCTTAAAGATAAGGTGTTTGTGATTTTCAAAACAAGAAGGAATGGAAAAGTCATAAGGAAAACCTTATTGACTCAACACCTTTAAGGTATTGTATTATTCATAAAGATCAAAAAATATAAGTTTTCATAATATAAAATGATGATAAAGTAATATCAATAGGTGATGAACCCACTACCTACTGATAGTCCATTTATAGTTTTAATTCTGAGAGATGGATCAAAGATATGGAATCTAAAATAGAATCTAGGTATAGTAACCAAATTTAATATATAGTGGATGGAACAAAAGGAGTTAGACCCATAGGGTTAGTATTGGGTTTTCATAAGAAAATTGTCATATAATATAGTTTTCCTATAAACCATTCTCGGTGTAAAAGGGATATAATCAAATTCCCGGTATTTACTGTAAAGAGACTATTTCACCACTTCTGTTGATAGTCTCTTCAAATTTTTTCTTCCTTAATAGATCATTATAATTATGAGATATATCAAATGAATATCAAGACCACTATCCTTAATGTTAATTTAGTTATGTGTGAATATATCATACATTCTAATGGTTTTTAAGCTTCGAATGAGTCTATTAAAAATTGAAATTCAAAAAGAGCCATTTATAAATTTAGGCAAGCCTCATGGAATTAGAATGTCCAATTTTATGATGAAATAAAAGAGTATTGTTTCATAAAAAATATAGAATATTCTTGTGTATAAAATCATATTAGTGGGTGTGTTGGGTTTTTTTTATTTTTCTTATAGTTGACATACTCCCTATATGAAGCGATATCCTAGATTTACACTCTCTAATGTTAACCTTGGGAAAATTATTCTAAATGAACTACATGGGTGAAGAATCAAACATATTGAGTATAAATATCTATAGATATATATCTAAGAGTTTTCTTGGACTAAGTAAAAAACAAATATATTGTTAAAGTATTAAAGTGGTATAATATAGAGAACTAAAAATGGGGTCTTTACCAATATTATATATCATGGATGTTAGAAGGATTTAAGATAAATATACAAGGGTTATAAATAATGTATAGGATTCTATAAAATTCCCCCATAGGATTTATCATGTTTTTAATATTGTGTACTCAACCCGATGTTTCTTATTCTTAATAGATAACACATAGATACAAATGTGATCCTGGTGAGAATTATTAGTTTTCTATAAAGAATATAAGTTCTCAATAATAATTTAGTATTTTTTTCCCTTATATTTGTAGTTAAGTATAATATCATTTTAAATGGTTGCACTAATGATATCATCTAATTAAATATAGATGAAATAATATATCAATATTAATTTATATTTTTCCTAAAAAGTTGATATATCAGTTGGAAGAGTTCAAAATAATCCACTATGGAGGACTAGACTATAGAGGTAGAGTACATCACTACATAAGATGTTATGAATGAAGATGTTTAGATCAAGAAGTTCATTTCTAAACGTGGGTTATTTCCTAGCATCAAGGGAACAAATGATATTTTTATTACAATAATGTATCTATTTCTTAGGATAAGGAACATCAGTCATATCAAAGTAATGGACACATCCTTTTCAATTAACATCTCATTTATGATATTGATGATAGGGGTTATGTAAATATATATTGGGGGTATATAGAGAAGAATGAATTTGATCCCTTAATTAAACCATTATAAAAGTAAATCCTTGATATTCAAGTATAATATCTACGTAAAAGATATATGAGAGATTGGATGTAATGGTTATAAAAATCATTATGATTTTATAGTACAGTAAATATAAATTTATAATTTATTCATGTATACCATGGTTTATATTTTATGAATAGTTGATGGATAATATCCCCTAAAAGTATGACTTTGATTTGTACCTAATTTATGATAATCATAGATTGTTATGGGTTGAAATTGTATATTAAGATTAGTATGAGTGGAAAATTTTATATGATTAAAATATTATTATAAGTGATATGATGAATTTAATCATGAGGTATTAAGTTGAGATATATTATCTAGAATAAACTTCCAAAGTATATAACATGGAATTTCAAATGATCACAGATATAATTAGAAATGTATGCTTATTATAAATCCACATAACCTAAGTATAGTGATATAAATAGCATAATAACATTTATACAATAATTCCATTCTTATACAGTCCTTGAGGCTTAGCTAATCATGGGTGGTTGTGCATGTTGCTGATCATGAAATTAGCTAGAGCTTGACCAAGATGGAATTTATCTATTCATATAACTATTTAAATACATTTAGGATATGGATTTAATTATACTAAGGAAATACATGACTGTGATTAATTTAGTCACATGTGATGTTCTCCACTACTCTAATGAGGGAAATGTTATGTGTTCATCTGTTAGATGAATGGAATGTGATTTATTCATTGATTGGGTCATTTTTTTTAGAGAATCATGAATATATGATATAGATTAAAATATATTGACATGTTTCGTGTATATTGATCACTCCATGTCATGGAAAAAGGTATTATATAAGTATATATATGATTTTTATGATATATCTATTGTTAGAAATTTTCATATGTGGATATGAGTATGTTGGATCAAGATTGCACCAGAACCCATTGAGGCTTGAGTAGAAGTGATGTTTTTATAGTGGTCACTATTTTTTACAACTATAAAATTTGTATTTCAGTTTTTTCAAACACTTTTTAATTTAATTACGATCATTTTACTACTAATAATGGGGATTTGAATCAATGGTTGTATTTTTATAAATTTTAAACTATAAAAAATCATACCCCTAAAACTTGTTAGAGTTATTTTCCTTCTCAAAATTTTAATTATATAACAATCATAAAAATAAAATAAAGTAAAAAATGCATAAAATATATAAAATTTTAAACTCAATTTGAGAACCTAAATTCTTGTCAGGGATAGTCCAATGGGTTCATGGGAGTTTACTATTATAAATAAGGGAATACATCATTATCCTAACTCTCGTTAGACTCCCTCTATCTCTAGTTATGGATGATTATACCGACTCCCATTAGTTTACAATGTTTTCCTTACAAAACTGAACCATAGTAAAATATATGAAACATTATGAATAATACTTCCAGAAAATATAATCTAGATTTATCCATCCACTTTCTTATATCTAGAAATTTTTGTCAGGTGAACCCTTTCTATGTCTAGAAAATTTTATAGATTATGCTACACTAAAATTGTGCTGATTTTTCTAAAAGATGTTTTTTGTTTAATATAAACATTGTGCATCACTTATTCATGAAAATATTATTATATTTTTATATCTAGTTCTATGAACTAAGGCCATATCTGATTCTCTGATATAAAACTCTATACAGAACACTTCTTCAATAGGAAACAAAATATTAGTGGTAAAGTTACTTATGACACAAATCCTTCTATGCTTTATCTTTTTTTAGTTAATATTAATGAGTATAATCATACCTTTTCACCCCATTATATAGGTTATTTATATATTTAAATTATGGGAAATATATTTCACTTTCCCTCTCATAAAAAATTGAATTTCAGTTCTCTCAATCATTTGATGTTTGTTGGTTACTTCTCAAATCATATATAATATTCACTATGCTTATTTGAATTATTTATAATTATAAAAATACTTCAAAATTCCTTAACTTATAATGTTAAGGAACAACTCAAAAGTTTTCTTATTTAATATTGATAAGAAACCAATATAAAATTCAGACAACATTATCATGATTTGAGACTTTACAAATTCATGTAATGGTTTTTAGAAAACTCCATCATAAAAATGTTTTCCAAAAATACTTTTATTAATATTTCAACCTTTTCAAAAAAACATTTTTCTACTTTTTATTCTTATAATTGGTTTTTTGTCTGATAACATCATAAAGAAATCCTTATACATCCATGTTTGTTAAGTATCATTTCCTAAACATTTCTTAAACTGATTCTCTTTATGAACATCCTATAGATGATGGAAATTTATAAATTTATTCTACTGGAGTTTCTTTCAGTATCAAACTATATAACTTCATGAATTTAAACATTACACTTCTTGTAACAAAATTGTTCTCTTTAAAATTTATAAAAAAAACTATTTATTCAGAAACCCATATTCCAATATCTATTAATCTTGACCCTATTAAAAATAAAATACATATACTTTTTTATATTTCTCTTAACCCATTGAATATGTTTGTCTACATTGTTTCAAATTCTAAAGAAATTTGTGCCATTAAACTTTATTCATCTGATAAATTTATCTTTATGGTAGAAACTTCTTTGATTTTTCAACTTTATTTTCTTCAAACTTCTACTTCCTTATCATGTCATCTCAACTTGATGATCACTATCTATTGAGGTTATTCTAGATAAATTTTTATAGAACTCTTTTTATAGATATTATTATATGGTGATTTCACTTGGTTTATCTGATTGAAATGTAAAAACTATCTCCTTTTCAAACTCAGCAACTTACACCACCATACCTTCTTATAAAAACATCACCAAGAATTTTTTCTATAAAATTATGTAAATATTTATTTGATCGCCTTATATATGAATTACAATTCTTTGTATGGAAATATTTTTATGAACAATTGTGTATAATTCATCCCATATTAAAATATTTATTTGGAAACACATCTTTGTAAACTTTTTCACCTATATGTCCAATGGTATTATAAAAACTATCTACTAAAAACAATGTGTCTAGAAATCTACAACTCCGCCATTGATAAAAATCTTGTATCATGAGTTTTTATATAATTTTAGAAACTTTTATATCATCATAGAATTGTCTATATTTTGTTAGAATGTTTCTTAATAGAATTTCTTAAAAAATATCCATCTTCCATATTTCTCAATTGTTTTAGAAAAATGCAATTTAACAAAATTTAGTTATCAATAATAAAAAAATTAGAAACACATCATAAAGGATCTTCAATCACACCCTCAATATTTTTTAGAATCATTTGGTAAAAAAATTCATAACTCGTTATTTTTTATCACTCAATATTTTTCACACCTCATTTTTTTACTATTATTAAAACATGGCCTTTCTCAAAGAGAATTTATTAAAACTAAACAATAGAATAAAGTAATGTTTTTAAAATAATTTCCTCCCTTGATAAAAAGAAAATATATATCCATTTTAAGATAAAATTCCCCTATGTTATTATATTCTCTATTTTTTCATTCAAATATAAATTTTTAAGTACCCCCCTTTTTTTCTCTTTATATTTTATAATAATCGCACCTTCACATTCATTAGATAAAGGTTTATAAAAACATCAAACAATTTTTTTACTTTCTCCCACCCATTTTTAAACACAATATAATGAACATTGGTGGTACCTCTTTAAAAACTTTTAAGAAGTAATTGGTTGAAGATGAACATGAAGTTGCAGCCTAAGTTCCAAAAAATATTTCTATGGGAATATCTTTCTTGAAAATATTAGAAATTAATTATTTTTTAGAAAATTACTCAAGTATAAAATCTTCACCAGAAACTTCCTCCTTAATGAAATAATACATAATATTTATTTTCTTTTATATCTAATATTGTATAGGTTTTTTGGATAGATTAACTAAACTGTATTTATCAAAAAGTATATTCAATAGTTTAAAAACGTTCTTCCTCAATTCATCCGACTAAACATTCATTCAGATTATATTAGTATATGATTGGTTGGTTTAACCATATTTGTCTTCTTTTGTTCTCAAAGTCACTAAACATTGTTTCTTAATATTCCAATTAAAAAACATTATCCTAAGAAAAAAATTTCTCCTGATGTTGAATTTTTATCATTTCAATTTGTAGCCCAACTAGCATCAGTGTAACTAAGAAAGTTCAAATCACAACATATTTTTTACAACAACCAATGTTAATCTATTTCTTTTACACACCGCAAAATTTTTTCCTTAAAATATATGAGATTTGTTTTGATCTATTTAATATATAGAGCACAATGAAACTACATAAACAATGCATGGTCATGAAGCTATAAGATAAAAAAAATCCTATCAATTTTCAGAATTATTTCTGATTCAAACTTTTCCCAGACTCTTCTATACATATCTTTGTCCCAAAAATGGTATTATAAAACTCTTTATAGTCGTCAATTATAAAATTTTATAAAAATTACCTAGAATAATTTTCTAGAGATAGAAGAATGTATTCTTATTTTTTCTAATATCTAAACCCTAGAATAAATTTATTTCCCCAAGAATTGACATTTCATAATTCTTTTTAATGTCATCCACAAATTCTTTACAATAATTTTCAATATCACCAATAAAAAATTATATAGACCAAATAAACAATAAAAATAAGGGTACTTGAGTTCTAATCATTCACATATAAGTTTTTGTGAATATTACCTTTAAAAAATTAACGCTTTCTAAGATACTATCATGATTGGAGTCCTAGGTTTTTGGAGCATGTTTTAAACCATAAAAGGCTTTGTTAAATATAAACACATTGGTAATATTTATCAAGTAAAAACAAATTCTTTGTGTTCAAATACCATTGAAACTAATTCCGGTTGAACCAATGAAATAAGTGATGTATGATTATATAGTCTAATATTTCTTCAAGTTTGAACACAATAATTATGATTTCCAAGTATATTTTTAGTTTCAACCAATTTTTGTATTGTATAAAATTTCAAACTTCTTCTACCTTATTAACTTTACTCACCACATGATTCTTATGAGACATTAGTCACCTATTTTGGATCACTTCCATCTTCACTTTTGTAATTTTCATTGGAAGTATTCGATTTATTTTACATGACATATTCAACAAAATCTACAAAGGATGTTGTATTTTTAGCAAATCACACATCATATAAATCCACAAAATTTAGTAAATGTTTGTAGCAATATTTATTACTACATTTGATGGGATAGTATCCCATGAAAATTCTATCCTAAAAAATTTTCATCAAATTTTCCAAGTCCTGTATTTTTTACCTTTAGTAGACAATAAATTCCAATAACCTTGAAATATCTCACTACAGGTTTTTTGTTATACCATATCTTGTAAGAAGATATGTTGGAATTCGTCTTTAAAAATTGTATATTTTATACATGTACAATATTACTGGAGGTTTTTCACTAGAAACACTTATAATATTTACACTCAACCATCATACTTCTTACCATTTCCACTAAACATTTTTTACTTTCTATAGATCCATTTTGAGAGGGGTTGTAAGCAGCACTATAGTATTTTTTAATTCTATATTTATTTAGATATGATTAAAAATCATTACATATGTATTAATTTTTGTTATCTATTATTTTTTTATTATATAAACACCCAACTCACTTTCTATATCTCTTATGAAAAATCTGGACATTTCTAAAACCTCTTATTTATGCGACATAAACATAATTTTGGACATCCAAGTGAAATCATCAATAAAAATGATAAAGTAAAAAAAATAATTGATTTATGTTTCATTAGCCCATAAATATCTAAGTGAAAAATTTATAGAGGTATGGTAGATTGAGTTTCAACTTTATTATGTTTTTTACTAAAAATATTACCTCTCTAACATGTTGTGCAAACGACATCCACGTTCCTATTTAGTAGTGGTAAGTGTCTTACAACACCAAATTTAGAAAATTTACTCATAAATATCTAACAAAGGTGACCAAGACTTCTATTCCATAATTTTTTTCATCCTACACATGTAAAAAGTATGAGTTATCAAGTTCTTCAATATAAAATAGATTTCAACTAGTTATTTCCCAATGGGTTAAAAATTTATTATCTTTTACAATTTTGATAAAACATGAATATTTTATGGATATCACTTACTTACCATCCTCAAAACTTTATCTCACACTGAGTAGGTTGGTTTTATCCCCATCAAAATTTAAAACTTCCTTAAATTTAATTTTCTCAACATCAGTCTTAGTTAAATGTATTCATCATATTTTTAAGGAACTATCATTTTTTAAAATAAATTCTCCCCCATAAAAATTTTCAAAATCATTCTTTATATTGAAATCACATGTTATATGTGATGATCACACACTATATAGTATCCATGATTTGTTCATTTTTCATGCATTCAATGATATCTCAACAGCAAAGGATATTTCTTCAATTTTCTTAATTTAAATATTATTTTTTATTTTTTTATAATAAAATAATCCTAGAATAGTTTTCATATAATTATCAGCAAAGTGGACATCTGGGTCCCATCTTCCACAGACCCCTTATAGGAAGAAAATTTTATTTTCCCTTGTAAAATTTATATCACCTTGAGATTTTTATTTTCATGTTTCATGGGGCTTAGAAAAGTTACTCAATTTTCTTCCACTATTTTTCCCCCTATTTTTCTACCAATTTCTAATTAGAGAAATTTTTTTACAATAGTTATAATATTTCTTCCCATAAATTCCACATTACTAACAAATAAATAGAATCTATGTTTTCTAAAAAAGTAGGATATTTTCCTATATATAGTTTTATAAGGTTCATAATATCATTCTTATTTTTTCCCTCCTAGAATAGGGTAACTTTCTTATGATTTTTATTTTCAACTTTTGATGATATGGTATATTTTTAACATAAATTCCCAACATAATATTTAATAAAAAGTTCATAACACTTGAAAGGTTATTAATATCAAATGAAGTTTTACTTTTAATGGGTTAGAATTCATTTAATTTACAGAATGATTTGTCTCAGTATATTGAGAAGTTTCATCTTTTAACCCTAATGATTTTTTGAAATTTTCATTTAACTTATTAAGGTACTATCAATGTCATGAAGTTTTCATTGAGTTTTACAAACTTCATAATCCTTAGGTTCTTGTTTCCTACTAAGATATTCCACCATTTTTTCCTATTTATTAACTTTCAATTTTAGGTTTATGATCTCATTGATATACTCATCTTTGTTTTTAAGTACATATTTCCTTCCTTCATTATCCTTTCCAATTTTCTAATTCATTAGTCTGATTCATTCTTGAGATTAGTTTTTTCCTCAATACACGCAACAATTACAATTCTGAAATGATATTCTCTAAAACTTTATTCACCTCTTTATTATTCATCATTTTTTGATGAATCCCTCTTCTTCTCATCTTTATCATGGAAAATTTTATTTTTTATAATGATTCACTTTTTAATGAACTTCTATTAGTAGAGTCATGATAAAAATTCTTATTCAGTAATCATATTTTGTTTCCAGTGATCCTTTTATTACCAAAATTAATTTATTTTTATTTATAGAAGTTTTATTAAACTTCTTCCATTGAATATTTTCATCAGAATGGTTTTAAAATTCCAAAAAATTATACTTGGTTAAATTCATAGAAAATTTCTAATTCCTCTACACTCGAAGCATTTGGGTGAAATTTTTTTTCAATAAATTTCTCTACCTCTTCAAAAAAATAGAGAAAAGTGTCATGATATTTTCATTCAATCCCTACTCTTTTTTATCTTATGAATCATTATTTTCAACAAATTTATGATAGACTTATTGGATTTTCCACTTTCTCAAATCATAAAAAACCATTTAATCCATGATATTCTTTCTGAATACAGGGGATGTTCTCATCACATATGTAGAAAATAATGTTATGCAGATAATAAAGAGATATATCATATATTTCTTTAAAATTAGGGATTTTAAAATAAAAAATGTTAGGAAAATTTATCATGAGATTATTGATAATAGTATAATCTTCCAAAGTATCTCTAGATTCTATGATATTAAAAATAACTTCATTAACTATTGTAACGAAAACATCAAAAATTTCTTCATCTTCTATTTCAATATCCCCAAAATTGCTATGTGATATTTGTACCTTTATTTATATCACTTTAGTATTTACCTTAATGATTCTGTTACACATGTCCATAATTTCCTTATCTATTTCTAGACTCATCATTTTCATAAAAAAATTCTGAAAAACACAAAATGATATAATTTATAGCTTTCTCATCAACCTTAATATTTTTATAGTCATTGAAAGTAATATGAGATTTTTCTCAATGTGTGAAAACCCAATTTTTGTACATTAATAACCTCTCGGCCAAGTGACAAAAGGATGGGTAACAATCTATTTCTCTAACCATGATAATTCGTGTTGTCGAATGTATGAATACCTTAGTTGTTGACTAAAGTGATATTTTCCAGGAAAATAACTCAATATGGTAACATCTAATCTGATACCAATTGATGTTGCTTAGGATTTTTGAATGACTAAGAGGGGATATTGAATTAGTGGTTGTATTTTTATAAATTTCAAGAATTTCCAAATTTAACACCTGTAACTTTTTATAGTTATTTTCCTTGTTATCTTTTTGAAAATCTTTCATGCATGAAAATAAAATAAAATAAACATAGAACACAATATTTACAAGGTTATACATCAATGTGAGAACCTATATCCTTTCCATGACTACAGTTATGGGTCTATCAAAATTCATTATTATAAATAAGTGAATGGAACTTTGATCCAAATACTATTATATTCCTTATATCTCCTAATAGCTATGATTATATTGACCCCATAATTTTACATTGTATTTTATACAAAATTGATCCACAAATATTTATATGAAACATTATAAATACTTCTACCACAAAATTATGCTTGGATTTCTCTTTATGTTTTCCTATATCCATAAATTTCTTCCTAGTGTGCTGCTTCTAAATATAGAAAAGTTAAGTTATTGTGCATCATATAAACCATTCCAAATTTTAAAAATTGTGTTCTTTACATTTAACATAAAAACTTTACCTCACATATATATGGAAACTTTGTTCAATTTCTCTACATGATTCTATGAATTGAGAACCTATCTAATTATCTTATAGAAAACACTATCTATAACTATTCTTCAATATGATATAGAACATTAGTTGGAAACTCACATCTGACACAAATTATTCAGTGCTTCGAATTTTTTCAGTGAATAGTAAAAAGTAAAATCAGACTTTTCACACCATTATATATGTTCACTAGAAGAGGAAAAGATGGGAAACATATTTCACTTTTCATCTCACTAAATCCTGAATTTCATATCTCTCAATCATTTGATGTTTTCTAGATACTTATAAAATCATCTAGAATATTCATCAAGCTACTTCAAATTATCCATCATTTTCAACTTACGTGAAACATCCTTAACATATGATGTTAATGAAATTCTCAAAAAATTCCTCATTTTAGATTGATAAAAACTTATTGAAAACCCATCACAGCATCATTATGATTTAGGACATTACATTTTTTTTGTAAATTTTCTCAAAACACATTATCTGTAAAATATTTTTTTGTAAGTCTTCAAAGAATTTTTTATCGATTAAAAAACACTTTACCCATTTTAATTTTTCTAGATTCTTTTTTTATAACTTCACAAAAAATCCCTCGACCAATCATGTTTTCCTAATAATACTTCCTCAACATTTACTTTACTGATGATATATATAACCATCCTCTTTCTGATTGAAATTTAGAAATCTTTTTGCAATATATTTTCCTTTATTATCAAAATTTATAATTTTATAACATATAACATTACTCATCTTTTAAAAAACTCTTCTCTTCAAACTTCATAAAAAAATTTATCTTCCTCTATCAATTTCTCATGATCTTATTGAAAATAAATCAATATTTCTTTTTCTCTTTCTATTGGACCACTATGGATAGTTGAATGCATTGTTTCAAAATCTAAATATTTTTTCACCTAAAACTTTATTTATATTATGAAATTCTCTCACTATTAGAAACGGCGTTGTTCAGTCAACTTCTTCAGCTTCAAAATTTAACAACCATGTCAACTCATCTCATCTTGATGATCTATATCCAGTGGGTTTCATCTTCAAAACTATTTATAGAACTCTTTGTTTGTATATCTTTTTCGTGTGGTTTTAATTTGATTTTTCTGATGTAAATATATAAACTTTCTATTTTTTTAAACTAAACAACTTAAAATTCCATACTTTCTTATAAAAATATCATATGGAATGTTTTTTTAGAAAATTATTTTTGAAACTCTCCCTTTAGAAAATATTTATATGATCATATTTTATTAACTTCACAATTCTCTATTCAGAATGGTTTTTCTAAGGAACTATGTATGAATCTCCCTATTCAGAAATTTTCATTCAGAAACTCAACTCAATAAACTCATGAACTTGTACACCTGATGCCCTTGTACAAACTATCTATCCATAAAATTATGTTTGAAAAACATTAACTCTCCTTATGATAGAAATATTATATCATGAGTTTTTACATGATGTTAGAATCTTTGATATCACAAAATAATCTTATTACTTTTTCTAGAAAACTTTTTAACAAACATTCTTAATAAAATTCCAGCTTCCATATTTCTCACCTATTTAACATAATAATTCCTTAAACAATTATTTTTCAATAAATACAATAATTTTTTAACAACACATCACAAAATATCTTCAAATTAAAATTCCTTTTTGGCCACATAGTTAGTGATAAAAGTAAGGGTTAAATTTTCAATAAATTGTTTGTTTCAAAATGAGTGGAGTTTGATGAGTCGTACCCAAATCAGTTTGGATGGATTTAAAAATTCGTTTTGAATTTTTATCTAAATTACTTATAGGATATTAGTGAAAATTGTAGAATATTTTAAATATACCAAAATGGGTAAATAATCATGTACAATGTACCTTAGTTTATAATTAGTGATTTGGTAATCCATATGCTTCTATGAAAGCATGTGGAAGGATTTTATTGAAGTGTTCAACAGACACAAAATAATCATTATAGAGTAAATATACACCAAAACATTTTCTATATGGGTTCATATAGTTATGAATTAATTATTTGATTAATTTATCAATATATGTTCTTGATATATTCTTTGAAATATTCAAAACTTATATATCAATATTGGGGCATACATTATAATAATGTATATCTAATTCCTTATGATGGAAATCAATGCATGCGTCTATTAAATTAATGAATGGACCCCATATAATGGGATATCATCTACAATTTATAGGTTTGAAACTCTCATTATCTTTATTAAAAACCCACTTTATCCTAGTTCTCCTTTACTAATCATAGAGGATGTGTTAAGACACTATAGGAGTTCACATATCCCTCTTATTAAAAATGAGGATTATAGTGAAATTGTTATATCTACGGTAGTGAGAGTCCTTAGGCTACCACATGGTGATCTATATAAACAAAAATCCTATAAATTTGATAGATTTTGAGTTTACATCAGAAAATGTATACAAGTTTGTGTATCTTATCCATTTTACATGTATGTTATGTTGATGATTAATAATGCACATATATGGGTTACATCATCAACACTGATTATAAGATGAAACTCCAAAACCCATCAGGATGCAACTCTAATATCACTAAAGGAGATTTATAAGGTAAAAAGGTCTAAATGAATTAAAAACAGACAACCAAAACTATATTTACCAAAATATTCATCCATAATTTTGAATTGAATGTACTAAATGAAGAAAACCTATTTTTTATCAGTCAAACCCAATATTGTTCGTATTTTTCACAAAAACATGATAGGCATCACTAATGTTTAACCAATATAATTATTCTTCTTAATGAATCCACTTGATATATGAATCTATTAATGCTTATAAAATATCCCCACTCTCTCATGGCCATTTAGAATAATTTTAAAATGTTAAAAGGAGTGACATGGTAGTATATTTTTCTTAGATAATTTTTTTTTAAAAATAATAATCTCATGGATATCCTCCTCCACATTTAAAAACCAGACGCCTATTTATATAATATGACTCTACATAAAAAATACCCCTTGAAAGTTAAATTTTTTTCCTTTAACTAGGTTTTATAATAGATTATAAAAATAATTATGTTAAAAATACTTTTAATGTAGGTTCCAATAACAACAAATATTTAAATCCCACTATAAACAAGATTTAGGGGAGTTTTTTTAATTTTTATCATAATAAACAGTGTGAAGAGTGATTTATATTATCAATTATTTAAATAAATGAAATTATCATCCACATTCCATGTCAGTCAACATAATAACCCATGTGAAACAAAATGGAAACATTTTAAAAAAAGAACTTACAATGGAAATCCTCATACCCTATAAATAAAAAAACCAAAACTCTAGCACCACCACAACCATTTTATTATAGATATAAATTCATTTCAAATTAAACTGCAACATTATTTTCAAATATAATACTCAAATAAGAAACGTTTAACTATACACCCATAAATTAATCATAAAGATAAAATAGTTAAAAAATTATTCTTGTTGATAGTTTATATGATCTTATTAATATTATTTTTTTTCCTCAAAAATAAAAAACATAAAAAAAAATATTATAAATTTAATGACACAACATATTGGAATACAATATGTAAGCTATAATGAAACTAGATTTATGAAAAAAAATCATTATTTTACTCATGGTAATCTCATAAATGAGTTTTAAAAACAAAACCACATTAAAAAGATCCTTTTATGGTAAAATTTTGGTTTTGAAACATGATTTTCAAAATAATATTAATTATAAATATTTTTAAGTAAAATAATTCATTAACTAAGATAAAATTTACATACATACACAAAAGTAGAAAACTGATATTATTTATCTCTTATTAAAAAATAAGACCACTTTAACAACATTAAATAAACTATCTGATATTCATATTACCAAACCTTATTTAATTTAGAAAAATTTATATTAAAGTTGTAGTAAAGTATAATAAAACATACTATTCTAAAATAGTATTTAAATATTTAACGAACTCCACCAAGTAAAGAGTATATCAAATATGTTGTGCATTTATATAGAGAAAATACACATAACATCCCATGTCCACTAAAATAAAAAGTGAAGCATGAATACAATTATAATGAAATATTTTTTTGAATCATATAATTCATCATATCTATCAATAAATAGATGTAACCAACATTGAATGTCTCTATTTATCATTTTATATGATATATATTCAAATAAGGAATCATTATCTATGTTTTTCGAAGTCATTGAAATATATTCTAGATCTATAAAATCATTAATGGATGTTCGATCCTATTTTAAGTGAAAATTATGAAGATACCTAATCAGACAGGTGATATATTACATCTCTATTTGTTTTATACAAATAACGAAAGATAAATTTACTCAAATGGAGAATAATTCAATTGTAGATACCATGATATGATCACTCATAAAAATATCCAAGGTAAATTTTTAAAATATTTTTAATGTATTGTCTCTCTAATATATGTCAAAAGTAATTGAAAACTCATAATATGGATACAAAATAATTTAATTCATTAATAATGTTAATAGATCTTGATGAAAAATAATATATGTTGGTGTTAATTATTAAAAAATGTTTATTTTAAAATGATTATATTAATTTTAAATTATCTTATAAATGGTCAATTTTAGAAAATATTTCAAGAAATTTGAAAATGTGTGTATATATAAATATATGATAAAATATACCTCGTATGTCAGCTAACAAATAAGGATAGTTATCCAATGTAAAAAAATACCTCAAACTCTATCAAACTACCTCCAAATCCCTAGAAAAAATCACACAAGAGTAGTTGAATAAATAAAAACCTTTATTTTCACTCTTGTTTTATTCAATGATATTATATTATGATTTATATAATCCCATATATTATGTATGATTTTATATGTTAAATTATATAAATGGATATTTTTTTATGTATCTCATAGTGTACAATCAGGTTTGAGTGAGGATGTGGACGACCTAAATATGTATATTGTGTAGGTTATTTAATTATTGAAATGTTTATAAATATATACTACAAAACTGATTTACTTATATTTTATATTGAATAATAAATCTCTCAATGTTAATCCTTCAAGGAATCTATTTCACCATTGTATTAATATTTACTTGGTGCAAGACTAGAATGCTCAAAATATTTTAAAATACGAGCACCCACCTTATATCCTCTTATAAGTCCTGAGTATTTTTTATTTCCTAAATAAGTTAACAAAAATCTCTTCCTACCCTCAAGGATGAATATCTACTTCATCACATTCTATTGAAGGGAATCCAAAAATAAAATATGTAGATTTCATATTAATGTTATGGATTTATAAAAAATATATTCTAATAAAATAATATTATAAAATTTATTAGAATATTATTTGATGTGCCCTTTGATTGATCAATGATGCACTTCCCAGGTTAATCTCTCTTACTCCTTTCAAGCTAGTCGGGGGAAGATAGAGGACCGAAGTAGACCTATTTAGAGATGCTACATGATTTAACTATAAATTCCTTAACTTTTCACCAATCCTTTTCTATTATAATAATTTATACCCTCTATAGGAAAAATCATGATTGTAAACATTTTATGACTATAAATTATAGTGACATGTCTTAGATTCCAAATACATAAGGCAAAAAAATAATTCATTAATTAATAAATAAATCATTATAAAATTTTATATTATAATAATTAACTAACATACAAGAAAGGATTACTTTTATTAGTTGCTGATAAAATTTTCCCATGTCTTTGTATCTAAAAATGAATATATGATATATGAATTTACATATTTTTCTTCTCAAAAATGTCTTTGTAAATAATTTTCTAATATCTCTATCTAATTATTTAAAAGGATACAACCACATCTTAATAAAATTTATATCAAGAATATTGTATGTTAACTATAATTCAAGAGGTGAAATGTTGGAAATATGTGATGGTTGCAGAAGCAGCGAAAACATAGATTGTTGGGCATAAAATTAAAATTTCATTTGATTTAGAGTTTCATAAAACCCTAATATAGGATCTTGCATGTCAAATTTATAATTAATTTATTTAGGTCAGAATAAATGATTACCTCATCTTAGAATGTTTCTTTGATGATGTTTTTTATCATCCTAAAAAACCTTTTAGATTACCTTCATTGTGCTATATTAAAGTGGATGATCCCTCTAGTGATGATCCAAACATGCTCTTTTGATCTCTAAAAAACACCAAACAATTTTTTGAGTGCTAAAAGGGTGAATAAATTGTCTTGTGTTGCTTTTTTGTGACACCAAGATATTTTATCCTTGAATTATTTCTTTTTTATAGGAAGAGAGGAGGAATTCGAGAGAGAAAGAGAGAAAGAATTACCTTGTTAGCAATGATTCTATACTCACAATTTTTTATTAACCCTACAAAATAGAAATAACCAACTATTTATTGAGTTTGGTTTGAGGTTAAACATTTGTTTAATTTTATATTGTCCCTTAAACAATATAATAATCTTTATTAAACCTCATTCCAAAAATAATAATATTATTATTATTATTTGGTTTGTGTGTTAACTAGTGTAATGAAGTATATTATTAAACTAACCAGAAAATTAATATTTTTTACTATACATGATCTTGGTCCAAACTAAATCATAAAAAATTTATCAAATATCCATATAAGCATTTTATTCATAAATAAATATTTTATGAATAAACTAGAAAAAATGCATTTAATAAATATTAAATAAAATAAATAAATAAAGTTCATTCACAATCCGTTGAATAGATATTTATTTCAATTATGAGATAAATAAAACATAATAAAAATATTCCTCAATATTGAGAATAATATTTATTCCATTAGTTAAATTCAGATAGAGTTTAACAAAGATCAACACAAACACTTAGTGTATGAACCATTAGGATTCTTTCTCTTTGGCATTTGATCGTCTTGCCTAAAGTCTAATATTAATATCTAGAAATTGTTCAAGGCCACCTGGAGAAAGAACATAATGTTTCAATGAGTAAAACAATACATAATTGCTCACTATGTAATATAATCCCTTTGTCACAATATCTTGTCAGGAAATCTATACGTACATGTCATCAACCTATGTTCTTGATACATATTTATTTGAAAATCAGAAATAAACAATCCATTACACCATAGACATGTAATTTAATGTGACAGTTGTATTCCAATAAAAGTAATGAGATATATGATTATATAAGGATGGAATAAAAAACCCCTTCATTGACTTATCCATTAATAAAATGTAAATTGTGATGAACAAAAAATACCCTACATCCCACCAACATATAGTTTGATAGTTTTGATAAGTAAATGTAAGTTTTGAGTCATTCCACGCAACAATTATAATATTAAAGTCTATGTACCATTACTCATAATCAAATATATGAATATTTGATGATACAAAAAAGAGTTGAAGTCCTAATGGTAGTTCTGTTTTAATAATCTCATGTCTTAATGATTACTAAGAGTGAACATCATACGAAGAAACCTCATCATCTTACAAGTAATAACATATGATAGTCTACAAACTATTTGTACTATCATAGTATATTATCCAATCATAGAACTAAATTTAATAATATCATCATAGAACTTAAAGGATCTCATCCTAGTAGGGAAAAATAGTGACCTTATCAATGTAATAGATACCATAGGACATTACTACATTAAGTTCATGCAAAATAATTAACAATATGTAACATTATGTTTTATTAACATTCAAATAATCTAATATATATGTAACCCAAGAACAAATAGTTTGTCCTAGGAAACCAAATCTAACAAACTCACACTTGGACTAAATATAACGTTGTATGACTTTAAGTCCGCTATACCTCACATGATAATCATGTTTTTAAGTCTTTAGTTAGGGGTATTCAATGTTTTATTCCATAGATATGCTGATCACTACAACCATGCATCTCTAAAAAAATTCCTCAAGTGATGATACTTCTTAAGTATGTTCTTCGTCCACTGATGTGACCTTGGATCCTTTGTAAGAGACACCACTATTGTATTATAAAAATAGAATGTGATAGGATATTTACTACTAAGTGCCACATCAATATCTTGGATGAAGTTTCATATCCATACTATTCATCAGTTTCCTCATAAGCTGCAATATAATTGGAATTTTCTATTGAATCTATGACCATAGCCTGTTTTAATCTCTTCCAACTCACGTAACCTAAAATTAAAGGTATTATGTACCTTGTTTTCAATTTCATATCTTCATGATATGTTTAGAAACAAACATTTATATATTCTCTAATGACTAGTTCCTCATCTCATGTATATAATCAAAACATATCCTTAGTATACCTCGGATAATTAAGTATAGTCTTTAATTCTATCCAGTGGAGGTTACTTGGGTTGGAATGATATATTCCTACCACACTTAAGTTGTAAGTGATATCTATCCTAGTACATAGAATTGTATATATGACTGATCTAATCGCATACGTGCATGGAATCCATTGCATTAATTTTCTTTTCTCATGTGTAAGAGGACACATTTTCTTGGAAAGCTGAATTCCATGTGACATTGGAATCAATCCCCTATTTTATTTTTCTATGCTGAATATATTTAGTACCATGTAAATATATATAACTTGGTTTAGGGCAGGAAATCTCATGGATCAATCATGATGGATCTTGATCCCAAGAATGTATGTTGCCTCACCTACCTACATCTTAGAGAAGCATTTATTAATGTATTCCTTAATAGACTGTAAGACTGGAATTTCATTTTCAATAAGTAATATGTCATTGGAATGTGATATTAAAAAATGATCACACTCCCACTAAACCATTTAAAGACACAAAAATCACAATCATTATTTGTTATGGAAAAGTTTTTTATGGCCTCAGAAAATAAATTATTTCATGGCCTATATGATTTATATAATCTATAAAAAAAAAATTGAAAATTTTATATCTTTTTTTGTCCTTTGGATTCACAAACCCTATGGGTTATATCATTCAGACATTTTCCTTAAGGTTTTTGTTAAAAAAAGTTATTTTTACATTCATTTTACAAATCTCATAATCATGGAAATCCATAATGGGATGTATAATTATGATGGATTTAAATATTTTAACTATGTGAAAAGGTTTCATCGTAGTCAATGCCTTGACACCTTTTAAACCCTTTTGCAACCAGTTTTGACTTATAGGTATTGTCTTGTCCATCCATGTCTATTTTAATATTGAATACCCATGTATAACCTAAAAGATTTAAATCTAGTGGAGGATCTTCCAAAATCCAGAAATTCTTTAGGTATGTGTAGTTCATTTTAGAATTCATTAATTCTTGTCATATTGAAACATATGTGCCACATATTTTATCCTTGTAGGTTTGAGGATCATTATTATCAAATGAAAATGTGCTTTCATCCTTGGTCACTATAAAATAGTATTTTTATGGTTCTATACACTATCATGTACTCTTATATAGTACTTCTTTCTATGGAATATCATCTTCTTCAATGGGGATTCAAGGAATCTATTCATGATTCAACTCTTGTGTACCTCAAGCCTCTACTTCATTAAACTATATCTCGCTCCCACTATATATTTTGGATATGTGATCTCTTTCAAGGAATATGTTGTCTCTTTGTACTATTACCTTTTTGTATAAGGTCTCATTCAAGTAATAACTCCTTATTTATTTAGGGTATCCTGTAAAGGTACACTTTTTGGATTGTGGTGAAATTTTGTTACCTGAAGAGGCCTCAAAAATTGATTCACAACCCCACACATGTAAATTTTACAGAAGGGATTTTCTTCCACTCCAAAGTTCATATGTAATAACATTTATCTATTTACTTATTACATGATTATTATGTGTGGTGATGATTGTAACAAATATCCCCAAAAGGACAACAGAATATCTACAACACTCATCATTGATCTCACCATGTCTGATAAGGTGAGGCTACTCCTTTCACTTTCAATGATCCATTGAGTTTTATATGGAAGAGTTATTTTAAATAGAATCCCAAACACCCAAATGTAATCAATAATGTTCTAATTAACGTATTATCCACTATGTTATAATAAGAGGTTATTAATCTTCTTACCAATATGGTTCACAACTTCAGTCTTGTATTGTTTATATTTTTAAAAGGAATTTGTCTTATACCTCATTGATTAGACATATCCATATATACTAAAATCATCAGTAAAATTTATGAAGAATGAGTACCCACTACTTTATTCAATAGGAAATAATATGAAAATGTCAATATAAATTAATTCAATAATATCTTTAAGCTTTTACACTAAATTAGAACTTGGACCTCTAACCTAGTATACATTCATGACATAAACCAAGTTGTTTTAGTTGAAAAAATCTAAATATCTATATTTGTGCAATTTATTCAAAAAAATCATTTGAAATAACTATTCGGTGATTCCAATTTTGGGTGTAGTATATTTCAAGTAAACTAGCTCTGTTTTTAGCTTTATTAATTGTTTTAAATAGTCTAACCCATAAATATTTTTATTTAAATTTATCATACCATAAAAAGTATATCTTTATTAAATAAGTAAAATCTATTCTTGAAAATAAAAATAAATCCATCCATATCAATTCTGGATAAAATTGTGACATTTTTGTTAATTTATAGAACATAACAACCAACATTCAAAACCATGATCAATATAGTTGGAAATTTGAGGTGGTATTTTCTAATAGCTAAAATAGAATGTTTAGATTCGTTGTCTTCTTTTAGATCTACCTCCCCTAGGTTAATCTTTATGAATCTAATTAGTTATTGTATTTGAATAAATATTTGGGTTCCATAAGCTATATATAATAACCAATTTGTTGAAATAAATAAATTTTAGTTGATAAAAAATTAACCTAAATCTTCCCCTTGCTTCCTAATCTACTTGTAGTTTTTCTTCCAGTGGACCTTCTTAACACATGTGAAACAAATAACATCATAATCCCTTTTTCCCCTTGAACTTCCTTTTCTTGTAAGGTCATAACAATGATTTGGTCTTGGAGCTCTTCACTTTCCCTTTCTATTTTTTCACCACCAGGAAGGGAGGATTTTTATGATTAGTATCATTATCTAAATAGTCCAGAAGAGTAAGTAGATTTGAGATTAACTTATCAATGTTTATCCTTTTAAAATTAAAAAACAATATGTATAATAATATAGGTAGTTATATAGGAATGAGATCGGTGGATTTTTCATTAGGGATTTTAAAATCTAGAACTTCTAGGAGACCAATATGGACAATGAGATTGACTACATGATGCCCAGCTATTGAACCTTCTATAATATTAAGTTGAATGAGTGATTTTTAAATCTCAAACCATTCCTATCTTTATCTCTTCTATTAAATACCACAGTGATTCTCAATTATGATATAATAATGCATGTATTTGGGAGACTTCATTAGTTCACTAGACATGGATAGTAGCATAAAACATTGAACATTGACCGCATAATTCATATGTTTTTAATATTCAAGGAACTATTCATCACTAACCTACTAGGTAGTAGGATCATGAATTGAGGATTCTAGAGTGTAGGATTTTCATTCACGGCGCAATACAACCCGAAGTCATCTAACCCACTCATGGAAGTTGTCAATGAGGATATGGTCTTTCTGCAATATTGATCCTAGGGACATTCCGAATGATGAACTTTCCATTTTTTATACAATTATAAAAGATTATATTATTAGTAATTTTCATCATTACAAATTATATGAGAATTAATAATAAATAAGTGTATTAAGACTCCCAATATTTTATCAAGTCTTAATAGCCCTCATAATTGAACATGGAATGTCTATTTTTTTGGACATTTGGGTGGAAAGGATTCATATGCCTCTTAACATAACCCAAAGAAGGGTTATTCAAGCTACTTGAAGTTATTTAGGTAGTTAAATATTTTCTATCTGTGGTTTGGCATCTCCTTGATCCTTTGAGTGGATTCTTTAATCTTTACATCTTGACTTGGATTTCCTCAACACTTGCCTCCAAATTATACCAATTCTATAAATTTCTACTCCAAGTAATGTAAAATGGTTAATTCAACCCAAAAAATTCATAATAACTTCCCTTATAAAGTTATGTTTCCTAAAACGGGTTGGTCAAACACTTAGTTCTATTGGTTTTATTCCTAATCAAGTAATCAAATCCAATTCTGAATTAATATTTAGTTAATAGATTTTATTTTATTTTGCATTAATTTTATCTTCTTTTATCATTTACATGTCTTGTTAATATTATTTTTATTTTTATTAATTAATTGACCATGTGTGATACAACATTTATTCAAAATCTATTTATTTAAATTTCATTTTTTCATATTAATTCAGTCATTTATGTTATCACAGTCTTGCGTCCTTAACTTAAATAATTCATAGAAAAAATTAATTAAATCAATAAATGACATAGTAATGATCTTTTCAAATGGTTGATTTATTAAATGGAAAAAAATCAATATAAGTCCTAGGGGAATAACTCCTTGTGATAGTCTTTTCATGAGTTACAAATATTAATCTTTTCCATCTACGTATCACCTAGGTTATTATCATTATGGTTCTGTGTTGAAAAAACTCCATGTTCCTTCAGATACTTAATTAATTGAACATATTTATAACTCACATGCAGATGAGGGGATACAAATGATTGTTTATAAAGGATTACATAAATTACCTTTCACACATAGGTCATACATAATAATGGATTGAGGGATGACTCATAGTCCATTATATTTATTTTCAAAATAAATAATTGAAAAATCATTTGAAAAATTAGATTAAATAATGTGAACACATACATTGGTCGTGGTCAAGTTCATGAATAGTCATATACATTCAATGAATACACAATAGTAAACTGATTAACATTCATTTCTGATTAATTATTTTTTATTAAGATAAACATGCTTTCATTAATTAATTAATTAATTCTATTTAAATTTAATGACCGTCCAATTTCATTTTCAGATACCCATAATTAATGGAATTCATATAAAATAGATGGAAGAACTTGTAAGCATATATTTATAAAAATAAATTTATTAATAAATTAAAATTATTTAAAACCATTAATAAATTTTCAAACACATTATGTATGCCAACAAATAAAATATGTTTTTAATGAAAAAAAAATTATTTAATGTAATATAATTTTTTCCATTATTAAGTGATTGAACGACATGTACTTATGAGATACACCTTGTGTATCTTAGTTTCTATATTCCTAGGTTAGATGCATAGGGATTCTGTTATGTATATCAGTTGGAATACATGGCTTATACAATCCAATTACAAACCATGTACTAGTCTTTCCATGTTCTCGAGAAAAACGTTGGGGTATTTGGAATGCATCTCGGCAGATTATGTGGATTTCACTAATGAACTAAACATCATGTGGTCTGAATGTCAAGTTTCTATGAAACCCCTTGAAGGACTCAACATGTTCATCAAATTTAAACCCACACAACTTTTATTCTAACAACATACCATGTGTTTCTCTTAACTCACAAAAAAGATCATTTTATGTTTCATATATGGGAAATAATGAACCACACTATGTGTACAGGAAAGCTACATGTAGTGTATGCCATTATTAAACAAAAAAATCAGTCTCACAAGGATTTTACCATATTTAAGACCTCACTAGATAATAATATTTCTCCACTAAACCATATAGACTACATAACATGTATTCTAGATACACAATGTGTAATCCCATAACCTATGGTCTAGACTATCCTAGTATACATGAGGTTTGAAATAAATTCACCATGTGTAGTTACTGTTTTCATGTTTTGTATCCTTCAACACATTCAAATATAGTTTAATTGGGTACATTATGTGTAATATTTCACACACAATGTAACACAATATTATCATCAAAAAATTTGGCACTTCTCAATGGAATCTCCAATCTCTCTTCATATATTTTTTGAACATTAGGAAAATGAAACATTTAATGAAGATTATTAATATGTCATATCATGTTAATTGAAATTGTATTAAAGAATAAATAATCTTGAAATGAAATATCAAACCACTATTTAACATATATAGAAAATCAAATAAATAATTATAATTTTGAAACATGACCATTCTGATACAACTTGAAAGTTCTAGGCATACTGGAAGTGCTGATTTCTGGGTGTAAAATTAAAATTTCTTTTAATTTGGAGTTTCCTGAAACCCCAATAAAGAATCTTGTACATTAAATTTATAGTTAATTTGTTAATATCTAAAAATTATTATTATCTAATATTAATATATTTATTTAATGAAGTTTCTGATCTTCTAAAAACCCTATTATATTACCTTCCTTGTGCTATAACGATTTAAGTTTGGGATCCATCAAGCGGTGATATACATGTGCTCCATAGACCTCGTAGAAACACCAATTCATTTTCAGGTTCCAGATCGATGAATCAATTGTATTTCATTTTTCATCGTGATCACTTATGTTCCTTATAGATTGGAAGAGTTCTTCTAGTTATTTAGATAAAAAGAGGAGGAATTTGAGAAATATAGAGAGAGAGGCTTTTGATGTTCGTACCAATTCTCTATTCTAAATTTTCAAATAACCCTACACTATAGACATAACCATCTATTGATAGAATTTGGTTTTATGTTAGAATAATATTTAATTTCATACCATCCATAAAATAATATAACAATATTTATTTAACCACATATCAAAATATAAAATATTAAAATATTTTTTGGGTTGTATGTGCTATATTTCTCAATAATAAATATTATTTAAATATATTGTAATTAAATATTTATCACTAGAAATGGACTTGGTCTGATCAAACTCCTTAAAATTTATTGAATACCTGAATAAAAATTTTATTCATAAATAAATATTTTATCCACAAACATTTAAACAAATATTTAATAAACATTCAATAAAACAAATAAATATATTTCATTCATAATCTGGTGAATAGATATTTATTTAATTTATGTGATCGATAAAAACTAAATATAAATATTACTTAGTCTTGAGAATAATATTTATTCCATTAATTTCATTGGAATATAATTTAATCAAGATAAATGAAAACACTTATTTTGTGACCTGCTAGGATTATTTCTTGTTGGAATTATATGGGCTTGTGTAATGTCCAAGAATATTATCCATCAATTGGCCAAGGACCCCAAGAGAAAAAACTTTATGTCGCAACAATGACAGCCACATACAAAATTACACTCTGTAATATAAACTCTTTTCCTCAATATCTCATCAATAAGGGTGAATATTTGTTTCATCAACCAATGTTATTGATGCATCTTTCTTTTCCATTCTAAAATAAAGATCTTTTTTCCATATACATGAAATTTAATGAGATGATTCTATTAAAATAAAAGGGTTGAGATGTAAGAATCTATAAATATAGAAGGGATAAATCCTTCGTTAATTAATCTATAAATAATATGTCATTCGTGATTCACCCAATTTACCCTACTTCCTAATAACTTATGGTACGACATTTTTGGTAAGTAAATCTAAGTGTGTGATTCATGAAATGCATTGATGAAAATAATAAATCCTAAGGACCACCAAAAACATTCACATATAGGAATATGTGATGACATAAAAACATAAAGAACTATACTAGTGGATTTTTAGTCATAATGTATCATCATGGAGATTACCAACTGTGAACTTCGGGATAAGTTTCCTTATCCACTTATGATTACTCTTACCTAATAGTCTACATACTATGTTCCCTATCATGGTATATTATAAAACCATAGAACTAAATTTAAGAATAACCTAACATTACTTCAAGACTATAATTATAGTGGGGAATTGTTATGAACTTATCAATGTGAAATAACCCCTAGGAAATTGTTACATTAAGTCCATGTAGAACAATGAACAATATATAATAAGTTGTTTTATTAATATTCAAATTATCCATCATACATGTAATCAAAGTGAAAATATTTAATCCTAGGACTCCAAATCCAACAATATAATGTATATAATTATACTACATTCGGAAAAAAAATAAGAAAATTAATATATTATACCATTATTTACTCATATTATTGATCTTGTGTCTTCTATTAGATACCCCTCTAATCGAGATATAATATGATAATCTTACCCTAACTCATTAGTTCCAAAGAAAACTCCTAAACTAATTATCATTTATGAATATTGGGTTATTGTTATCATCAAACAAAAATGGTAACCATTTATCCTTTCCATGAGTAAGTGATAGTTTTATTTCACATCTATTCCACATCAACCAAATTTGGTTATCCTCTCTTTTGAAAAAAAAGAAGACTCAATGGTCATAGGATCACCAGTAGTAGGCTATGTATTACTATAACCAATTTCAAAAACATAAGTTAAATTTCATGAATTAATTTAATTATAAGGGGTATATTTATATGTAGAGACACATGCACACCTTGGAGGGTGTTCATATTCCTAAATTTCAATTAATAAAATAAAATAATGCTATGGTATTGAAAAATTTTCTTGTTATATTTTAATAGATGTAAAGGAATTTTATAATAAAATATTGCATTGTTCATAATGGAAGGAAAATATAAATATTAAGAAATACGAATTAAAAAACATATAACATAAAATGATGAACATAAAGAACTTGACATGGAAAAAAATATGTATAGCTTCTTCAACTAAAAAATGTTTTCCCAAAATTGATGAATTTAAAAATTTATAAAAACTTGAATAAAATAATGAACATATATTGACTTAAATATTGATCTCAAAAAAATAAAAAAATAGATGAATAATTTTAACTAAATAACATTAAAAATTGATATTTGCCTAAATTATTAAAATATTAATTAACCATTTTCTCATATCCCCTTTATACTATCATTTTATATTTTATAGACCACATTAAGATTTAATTCATCATTTTCCTTGGGTAATCATGTAATAAATAAATGAAATCACATAATCACATAACATCATCTATATTATAATATCCCAAATATATTTTTTCCATTATAAAATGATATACCATCAATCCCTTTATGGGTAAGTAACATAAAATATTTGTTTCCCATCTGTTATTTTGATATTGAAACAAAACCTTTTCAAATTAGCAAGTTTAAATCCAAAATTGGCATGTTTAAATAAATGTTAACATCATTCCATTTACACTTAAACCCTGTTACTTGAAATTTAATGTAATATATTTTCCATATGTCATATTTGACTCAAAAACATGTTCTCAATACCAATTTTAGATTTTTATCTTTTTCACTCAAAAAATGCATTGCTTCATCAATGACCATTACTCCACTATTTTGAATAATACTATTTTTAGTATGATAATTTATATAAAATTTATCACCATTAATATAAAATCTTGACCATATGGAAATATTAACACATAGTCCCCCATATGACCATTTCAAAATAATATAGATGAATTAGTATTAACATTCTCTTAAAATAATGAAAAACTATCTTTTTATCCTTATTCATCAACCATGGTTCATTTCTTTTATGATGTTATATTTTTAATCAAGTATTATATAGTGATATATATAGATAAACCTCAGAAATTTTTTTATATATAAATAACTATCATTATCCTCCAATGGACCAAAGGCCTTAGATAGTTTTAATCAAGTATTATATGGTGATATATATGTATTATTTTCATTACAAAATCTCTGTGTCTTCCCAAATATAATATTTATTTTTTATCCTCATTATAATAATTATCTATTATAAATGTTTATGTGGGGTAATCATAATCATATAAACAATTAAATTGATTTTTTAATCTATAATAAGGGTGATCCATTCAAAAAAAAACATTGTTGACCCATAAACACTCTCTT